>OY728125.1:1666961621-1668193987 GCA_963277665.1 Viscum album | reverse complement strand
ATCTGCGCACAGGTATCCTCCGAAACTTTATTTTATTTTAAAAAACCCTTTTTATTGTTAATTCATATTAACTATACACCTTCTAAAGGAAACAAGTATTAATGGATTAACATCGTAGTGTTTATTATAGTGTTATTAGTAAATTATTCTTAATATATTTTGATTTCATCACAATTGGTTTATCATGTGAAACAAGTTATACGACATGATATGTTTTTAAAGGATCCAAAATATCAGGTTGTTATGTTAGGATAGAAATTATGGCGGTTGATACATTGGGAAAGAAATATCATTGAGTTTCAACAAAAATAAGGATTGAAAATGATCTTATATTCATCAATTTAGTAATTTTGGATATAGAAATCATTAATTAAGGGGATGCATCACATCTATTCCAAATAATTCTCAAACCAACCATATTAGCGAGAATAAAGAGTCCCAAACTTGATCATAAGAATATTAATAAGAAAATCAATGTAATGAATGATGAAAGATTGGTATAATTCAACTATAAAGATGGTATATTTAAATTTAGGAGGAGGTTATGTGTTCTATTAATTCTAGACCTAAAAATAGAATTAATAGAATTTTCACATCTCTTAAGTTTCTCTAAAATCCCTAGTAGCACCAAATTTATCCGTACTTGGGGGAAATTTTTTCAAGGGATAATATAAAATAAGAAAATTTTGACAATGTATCAAGATGGTTGGTTTTTCAATAGGTAAAAGCTAAATGAAAATATCCTAAAGGATTCACATAGCTTCTACCGATTCATGTAATAAAAATGGAAATTTTCACTAGATTTAAAAAAAAAACTAGAAAGAATGATTCCATATTGGTTATTATTGTTCATCTTACTAATTACACACATGTAATCAATAAAAATGATGATTTTCCACTTTAGGTATTTGAAAAAATCTATATTAATGATGTTGTGAGACTTCATGTTCTACCTCTTGATTTTATCTGACTATGTTATATAGTTCACATTGAGATTTTAGAAGAGTCTACTGTAGGCTCCTGACACCGAGAAACATTTGATCACTCCCTATCATCCTAAAAATAATGGGCTCTCTAAAAGGTCTATTTATATATTAGAATATATACTGAGGTCATGCTCACTTGACTATCATGGTACGATGTATCATTATTTACCTTTGGTGTAATTTTTATATAATAATATATTTTATTCAATCATTCGAATAAATTCATATGAAGTGTTGTCAAAGAAAATATTTCATACGCCAACATATTGAGATGATGTTTTTTAAAGGAATTTGGAATTCCCTGATCTCATCCAGGAGACAATGGTGAATGCGAATAACAATAAAAATCATATTAAGGTATTTCAAAGAAAACAAAAAAACAATATCAATAACCGATGGAAGGATTTAGAATTTGAACTAGGATATCATGTTTTCTTGAAGGAATACCCCATTAAAGGGTTTGATAATGCTTGGAAATAATGGGAAACTATGAACTTGGTCAATTATTCCTTCACAAATTTTTGAATGAAATGCAGTTGTGGATTACTTTTTAGAAATGCCACCTAGCCTCTCTAATGTTCATAATGTTACCATATTGACTTATTGGGAAAGTTTATGATATACCAAATTCATGCACTCACCTATGAGGAAATATATTTATAACTTCATTTATCGTACTCTGAAAATAAATTCCATATTCATGAAACAAAAAGAAAAGGTGTTGGGGAATCAAATGAATCAACCAAAAAAGGTACACAGGAGAAATAATAAAATAATAGGAAACATGGGATCCTAAAGAAGTTATGATAAATAACTACACACATCTGTTCATGAGGTGACATTCTATAAATTTAGAGAAAAATAGTTTTCAATGGGGGAGAATGTGACTCCTGATCTTCAATTATTATATGTATACTTTTCTTTCCAATTAAACAATGTGAAAATTCACACGGATTTGCTCAAATATATGACTACAAAAATTATTTTTTAAAAAAAATTTAAATTTCTAAAATGAATTTAATTTTTTATGTTATCATGTTAATATTATGTTAGGGTCAAATTTTCAGATATTTCATAAATAATTGATTTTTAGGTGTGTAGTGAAAAATATGGATTTTCAAAAAACATTCAATTTTATGAAATTATAATGATATAATGATAGCGTGAATGTTTATGAAAACAAAATTCCATGAAAAAATATAATCACAAAGTAATATAAAGTAAGTAAAATTATAAAGTTGAACTTATAAATATATTCTTAAAATTTTTGAAATCTAAGTAATTTTTTTGTTATATTAAAATATTTTTTGAATTCTTCTTTTGTAATTAGATATTTACAAGGTTTAATTTGGTTTTTTTCGTTTGATTGAAAATTAATTCTCATATTATTTAACATAATACAATTAATTCTATTAGAATCAATATTTTACATTATTTTCTTGTAAAATCATTTTTATCCATAAATCAAACATTTTCATTAAAATGATTTTCATTTCATTTTTTAAACATATTTTAAAATTAATTTTTAACACCTAAGTAAATTTAATCATATAAAATATATTGCATGTTTTTATTTATAATAATTAATATTAGGAAATAACTTTAACATGAATTTTGGATATAATGAATATTAAATATCTGACACCATGGTTAGGGTTACGATGATTTACCAAAGGAGATAAAATCAGTGATAAGGATAACAATTCACCTTAATCTTTTCAAAATCATATTGGTTGATGTTATTTTGACCATATATTGGCTACCCTTTGTAACATCTCGACCTAGGATCTGCTTAACCTGTTCCCCGAGCCGGTGGGTGATAAGGACTCAAGTGTGCCTCCTCATAGGAAAGAGGATGATGATTATCAGCAAGGGTCTAAGGTGGTATAGTGGTGATATTATACCCTCATATAAGAGTTTCACAGTGGATAAAGTAAAAAAACACACAATTGTGGAATCATATTAATAACCAATACACAATGGAAACATAAACTATAATAACATGACCAGAAACCCACCTTAGAGGAAGCATAAGAAGAAAAATAAATAATTAAGAAACATTAATAATACTTAAAATCCCAAAGGATGAATCATATATAATGATGCCATGGAATAATGATATGCAAAAATGGAAACAAGGGACATGGATATATAACTCTCTATACAAAAATACAAAAAACATCAAAAACTACTCCTCTAGAATCACAAGAACATGCTCGGTCCTCTGATCCCACACTCCATATTATTGGTAAAATGAACGAAACATCTATAGAAAGGAGCTTACCCATAACTATACCTACAGGAAAGTCATCTACATGGGTACCAAAGGCAGCCCGAGTAGGGTGTGAGATAAACTCATAGGCCATAACCATCAATGTCTAGAAATAATACAAACATTGTACATAATAATAGTAGTGTATAGGTAAAGGAAATATAATCAATGCTGAATTAATAAATACCAGTAATCTCATGTTCAATCAGGACACCGGGAAGACTCTACATACTCAGTGTAAGCTAGAATATGATAGTTCTGAGTACTATATATATAAGTAATAATATAAATATAAATATTTTTATTTTATACATGTATATAACCTAAGTAATTGTGGAAATAATTATGAATATACATGAAATATAGGTGATGGCTGGTCTCGGTGTGTAACTAAGGAATCTATGACCAGTCTAATGAGCTATAGGCTCGAGAAAGGATACATGCCCTTAATCTCACGACGTATGCGAGACTTCATTCTCAATACCCAAGATATGTGGGGTGAGTCATCACTCGCATCACCTAATACGAATGAACATGGAATGTCATTATCATCACCCAAATAAGAGTATAATGTTGAGAGACATCATGATCAATGTTCGGTGTAGGGTAGACTGAAACTTCATGCTCAATAATATTTTTAACTATCATTCACAATCTGCTAACAATGACATAGTAATAATAATAATAATAATAATAATAAAACCAGTTGGTATCACCTCCAAATCTGATTAATCATTAACCCCAATATACACAGGGGCTTCACCATTCAAACAATTCACTTTGATATTGATACAACATTAGGTTTGCCATTTCCACACAATTCCATATGACATAAATGAGCCAATTAATTAGTCAATTAATTGGAAATTCATAATAAAATACTTCCAAACTATTACCATTCATTAGAATCAACCCTTTTAATTAATTATGCTGGAAAAAACTTTTCATGGTATTCCAAGCACTTAGGAGGTTCTTTGGTCAACTAAAAAATTATATTAATGGGTACCTTAATTCTGGTACACCCAAAAGGGTGGTGATCAATAGATCAACATCCTCTAAGAATGTAGCAATAGACTATGGGGGTATAAGATCATGTGTATAATTACATAGAAGGAATGAAAATATTTTAAGGAAACATACTACAATTTTTAGTGTGAATCAAAATGTCAGAGATATAATATCAACTCGACATTTAGGGAAAATAACTAGAACACCTACCATAAGGCCATAGAAAAATCCTCATCTAATATCAGTTTCATATTTGAAGTATATTAGAAAGAAAACAAATAATGGTTCAATGCTCTAAAAATATGGTGAATTAGCATTCAACTAAGAGAAACCATGAATGAAAGTAATAGGATTAAACAACTTACCATTAGTTATCCACAAACTCAAATGAAGAATGATGTGGAGTCCATATGAGGGATTACTCAAGATCCCTAGCTTGGGATGAGGAGGAATCCATGGGAGAGGATAGGAGATTTAACTATTGAAAATGAGTGGAAGAATAAAGAAAATAGTTTTAAAATATAAATAAGGGAAAATTGTAATTTCACCCACAAAATCGGGGTCGCACGATTGTTCAAACAATGCGCCAACCATGCATAACTCACCATCTAAAGAGGGAACCTACATGGTTTTTTCAAACGGTTTTCCAAACCACGCCCAAACCATGTATTTTGGCTTTGCCCGAATGTCTAAAATTTACACAAGGGTGTGTGTCTAGGCTCACATGGTTATAGAAAAACCATGATACTTCCTTCTATCCACTGAGTTTACCACACAGTTACCCTGCACTATTAGTACTACCCATGCTCTAACTATGTGGTCAACTCTAATTTCAAAAATCATAGAGATCCAGGTTCTGAATAAGCCCCAGACACTCTTGGAACCATCCTTATGTCATATTTCACATTTACCAAGAGAAAAAAATCTATTTAAATAGAAAGGAAATGTGTCACAACATTATGAAAATACATGTTATTACATACTCCCCACCTTAAAGAAACTTGTCCCCATGTTGTCCTTCTAAGAGTAAAGAGATATATTATGGTATAATTTTCATCCATTGGGCTCATATATCATCTTCCCTCTCCCATGTCTCATAATGTACTAATAATTTATTCAATATCACCCATACTAAAGGAACCAACATACCTCAAAGTTTTTCAGTTCTCTGATCGACAATACGAATTTTGTACTCCTGAAAAGAAGCATCCATATCTTACTCAACCTCATTAATATAGAAAACATACGATGGGTCTAGATAATATTCGTGAAGATGAGATGCATAAAATTCATCATGCATAGACCAGTATCTCTAAGGATGTGATATATAGTAATCCACTAGTCCAAATCATTTAAAAACCTCAAAGGATCCAAATAATGGAGGAAAAAGTTTACCCATACTTTGAATACATCGATGGCCCAACCTAGTTGAAACTCGCAATAAAACCCAATCTCTAACCGTGAACTCAAGAGGTCATCTATGTAACACCCTGAGGTTTTGTGAACTATTTTTTTGAATAAATTAATTTTTATTGAGCTATTGTATTTCACTTTTTCAAATATTCCTTTCACATGACACAAACTTGTCATGCGTAACATGACACTAACTTGTCTTGTGTTGCACACATCATCGAATTGGAATTCGTTACACACAATACCAAGTGTAAAAGTGAATATAATAACCCGATATGTTACAATATATTTAATATCAGAAATAAATATAATATATTATATGTCTTGTAATGAAAACCACACTTAGTTATCTTATGTTACACGCAAGAGAGACTTCCTTCGATAGCTTACACTACACACAAGACAGAATATTACAAGACAATGACATATTATTAAAATTTTATCATTTAATATACTAAGATAAAACCTATCCATTAAATCAGTAGTTATGAATAGTATTAACAAATATATGAAAATGTATGGTTTATAAAAATATAAAATTAAATCATTAGTTACCAATTATTTATAAATGAAACTAAGAAGCAAATGAATATAAAAATTAATAATATTATTATTTTTCATGCTACCAAAGTTGTTTCATCTTGATAAAATAAACTAATCACAATTAGTGATTGATTTAAATGAAATATATATGTTAAATATTCAATAAAAATATTTTTTATATTTATCCATTAGGTTTGATAGGCATAAGATAAGAACAAACCAAATTTCACACATAAAAACCAATATTTCAATAAAGGAAAATTTACCACCTTTTAATAGAGGACCCATTATAAATCCAAAATTTTACCCTTTAATATATTTAATATGTAAAATAAATTTCATATTTTTAAGAAAAGCATAAAAATTATCTTGGGGTGATTTTTTGGTATTTTTATGTGAAGAATCGTTTTTAATAAATAGTGAAAATACTAAATTTTAGTTAAAGGTTGCTTCTTCATCTAATTTTTTGATAAAAATAAAATAGGTTTTATATTCATTTAAAAATTTAATTATATCATATTTTTATAAATTAATCCAATGTAGGTAATTTTAATCAATTTCAAAATAAAAATTGACAACAAAATCATAGAAAACATTCGAACATTTTTACTTTAAAACCCTGAATTGTCACCCCACCTACGAGATGAATTTTAAATTAATTTATACCATTTATGTGATTGGAATATCAAAAAATATATTCCATATTTGGAAATAGTTTAATTTATAATTTCTAATAAGACAAAAATTATTATTTATAAAAAATATTAGTGAAAGTGATTAAAATTTATTATAACAATTATAGTTAAATTAATCATAATAAGGGACTAAATGATATGATTAAGGCTCAAAACTACCTATAAACTTATACAAGATCTATTGGATGGAAATATTTTGACCTTATCATACCTTGTCTCTAATTGGGTCCATTATTGGAGTCATATGCAGTTTGAAATATGTGTATGGATTTTTTTTTCAAAATATGACAAGAGTGCCACTCCTCCTCCACTGTAAAAGGACACCACTCCCCCACTTACTCTCACATCTCAAAACACTTAGGTTCATCAATGATCAGGCCAAATATATTTCCAAAATACCCCTCCCTCAACCTTTAATCAACGTTTTTGGCAGAAAGACTACCAAGGAATCCCTTTTGTATAAACCAAAAGGAGTTACCTGATTTTAATGTTACATTTTCCCATGATATCTTTTATTTCATTTGATTCTCCACTATCTATAATCTTATTATTCCATTATTACATAAAAACATCAGTATATTCAATGTACTAGGATGTTGGTTTTCATTTATTTTTATCTACACTTACACACACTTCTATCTAATGGGTAACAAACATACTATTTCTGTGTACAGTGACCTATTTTCTCACGAAATGATGATTGTTCATTTTTCTTTTACCACCTATCATGGTTGAAATTATGATGTAAACTCTATTTTTATATGATATATATGATCTTTTTGAAACCATTTTCTCTTACATGGGTTATATTCTTTTGAAACCCACTTTTTTTCATGGGTTATGATTATGATGAAATGATTATGAAACCTATCTTTTTCCACATATTTTGATATGATTACATGTTTATAATATGAATTTCATTTCACAGGTTATGATATGATTATTTATTATATTGTGGAACATGTATGTATGATTTCATTATGAGATGGTTGTGAACTATATCTCCCTCCAATGAATTGGGTAAATTTTTATATCTCATGAGATAGACTAATATGGTCTTGGGAGTGAACCTTGACTAATTAGATGGTCATGGGAGTGAAAAAAGACAACCAAGATGGTATGAGGAGTGAACTCATGCTACTAATATGGCCATGGAATTGAACCATGACTACCATGATAGTATGGGGTGTGAACCCATACTATTAATATGGTCTTGGAAGCGATGCCTTGTCTACTATGGAAATCATATTATATGCTTATGTGTTTGTCAAAATTCCATGTTTTATTCCTATGTTATTCATTCATGGATTATGTTATTTATTTCATTATGATCCATGTCTCTTGAACTTCCAATATTTTTTATAATATATAATATATAGGTAATGATGTTCAAATGTTATTCTCAGGTTCCATGCCCTTTTTTCATGTTATTATTATGAATTTCCTTTATTTATCGTTATTTATCATCTGAGATCACCCCTTTCTTGTGTTTTCTTTCCCCAGGTTATGAAGAAATGTTTTAGATAGAAGTAATAAAGTTGTATATCTTTATCTGATCTTTTTATGATCTTTCACCAGGATAAAAGATTGTGTTTCCATGTTTCTAAAGACACTAAGATATTATGGTCCTCGAGAATGTATTTATATAATATAATAAATATTCATATAAAATGATGTAATATTCCTATATGTTAAGCCTGGGTCTCTATAAGTGGTATAAAAGGAATGGATTAGTCAACCTTTAGAAACAAGGATTAGAAATACTTAGTGATATCCTTATGGGTATTTCTTTGAATATGTCTAGGGATATCTCTAAGGATATGTCTAATGATAAGGAAAAGTATAGGAAAATGTCTTGGAATTTTGGTAAAGGATAGAGTGAGTTGTTTACTTATAATATATCCATATCTAGACACTACAAGTGGATGTGGATTTTTTACAAATGTACCTAGGAGTAACAACTCTGAATAGATGTTCTAGGCCTAACACTAGGTAATCTGGTACACAACAACGGGCCTTGTTGCACACATGGTTTGACAATCCCAGAGGATATGCTTTCAAAATTGGGAAACTCTTCATGAACCATTATGAAATATTTGAATATAAGATGATTATGAATAACCTAAGATATACCTAGTGTGTTATATATTAAGTAAAATTTCATAATTTAGACATACTATAATTAATTTTTCATGTTTATGTAGTTTTATTATATGATATCTATTTCTCACCATGTAATTTCTGGTTTTAGTCAACAAAGAAAACAACAAGGAACATGGTTAACATGGAATGTTTCATATGTGGAAATTATGGGAATTATTGAAATTGATTTTCCAAGTGGAAATATTATAAAGATAATAAAGGAGGTTGTATGAGTATTGGTTATACCTATGAAGATAAATAGATCGTAAATGACATGTGAAATGTATGTGATGTGCTTACAATATTGTTTACATTAATCATAAGAAGCATGATTAGATTGAGGATGATGAACGTTAAGAAATGTTTCATATATTTTAAGAAATGTGTATTAAGGAAAATGTTGATGAATCATGTGTATTGTTTTAAGAATAATGTTTGATGAATAAAGTACTTTTGTTTTGGAATTCAAAGCTTATGTTATATGAATCATGAAATACATAAGTATTTTCAGCATACGTTTTCATTAAAGATTGAAAATGATATGTTTAATGGTGATGAAAAATTAGAAAATTTATATTTTGATTAAGGAAATTTAACCCTTAATTTGATCAAGATGTTAAGATTGTTTTTTTTCTTGGATAAAGAGATGATTGATTTGGATAAAGTAAATTAGATAAATCTGATTACCTTAGAACTAATAAAGGATCTATTGAAAATTAGTCTATGTTATAATGGATAAAATTTAAAGCTTTATGGAATTAAAGAATATATCTGGTAAAATTTAGAATATAGAATCATGCATGTTTTCAATAAGTATTTATGGTAATTTATGTCATTACCATGTTTCAGGATAACATACGATGAGGATATTCACATGTTTGGAATGTAACAACCAATAACTACATTGTGATATATGGGAATCAATTATAATTTGATTTAGTGTCATTAATTATAATGTTTTGGATATTAATCATTTTGAAGAGTTATATGGTTAACCATTTATGGGAAGTTTAGGTTAAACTTCATCTGAAGTTTGTGAGATTAATGTGTTATCTCACCACATGGTGATTTATGAATATTGGATAACATGCTCAAACAATTTTTTGTTGATGGTAACTGAAGAGAGATAGAATGAATTATCAGGGATCTCATGACCTGTTAGTTCTTCAAGAATGAAAAATTCAACGTTATTTTTGGAGAAATAAATATAGTGAAAATTGGCCAAGACATGAAAAAAAGGTGAGATTTTACTTTTGAAAGGGAATTAAATCAATTATGTATAACTTCTCAAGAAAATTATTCATCCTTTGAGAATGGGTTTTGAAACCAAAAAGGATATCCTAGTACCTTTTTTTTAATGAATCAAATGTTCCCTTGTATAATAGCAGATTTATGGATTTTAGATTGTTAACTTTCTCCTAACAAGGTTTTCTATCACTCTTCATCAGAGCATTATAGTTATATTTCTTTTACATATCCATGTTTTCACTTCCCACCTATGTTATCCTATGTGGAAACCTATTTATATGTCACTTTGGGTAATTATTATGTTTCTAACTATTATGTTTAAAATTACATTTTAGATTTCATTTTTTTGATGTGGGATACTATGAAAGGAACATTAAAATATAAAACCTTTAATAACCCATAGGAATTTCTAGGGCGAAATTCATTTTAAGGGGGGTAGAATGTTACACCCCAAGTTTCTGTGAACTATTTTTTTTTCAAAAAAAAAATTATCATTGAGGTATTGTATTTAAATAATTCAAAAACTCCTTTCATATGACACTAACTTGGCATGCTCTACATGACACCAACTTGTCTTGCGTTACACACAACGTTTGATTTGGCGTTCTTTACATGCAATACCAGGTGTAAAAGGGAATATAATAACCAAATAATTTACAATATATATAATATCATAAATAAATATAATATATTCTATGGATTTTAATGAAAACCAGATCTAGTTATCTTTCATTACATGCAAGAGTTACTTTCTTTGATAGCTTACACTACACAGAAGACTGAATATTACAAGATAATGATATATTATTAAAACATTATTATTTAATATAATATGATATAAAATTTTCATTAAATTAGTATTTATGAATAATAATAACTAACTTATGAAAATTTATGTTTTATATAAATATGAAATAAATTCATCGGTTACCAATTCATTATAAATGAAACTAAGAACAAACTGAATATAAAAAGAAATATAATTATTATTTTTATGCTTCCAAAAGAATGGATTTCCTTGATAAAATAGATTAATAAAAATTAGTGAGTGTTTTTAATGAAATATATTTGTTACATATTCAGATAAATATTTTTTATACTCATCCATTAGGTTTGATAGGGATAAGATATGAATAAACCCAATTTCACATATAAAAACCAATATTTTTATAAAGGGAAATTTATTGCATTTTAATAGAGAACCCATTTTAAATAAAATATTTGACCCTATTATAAATTTAATATGTCAAAATAAACATAATATTTGGAATAGATATATAAAAATCATCTTAAGGTGAAGTTTTGGTATTTTTCTATGAAGATTCATTTTTAATAAATAGTGGAAAATACTGAATTTTAGTTCATCAATAATTTTCATATAATTTATTTTTTAGATTGGTTTTAATGTTTAATTAGATAATATATTTATAAATTAATCCAATTTAGGTCATTATAATAAATTTAAATTTGAAATTTACTATAAAAACATAAGAAAATTTGGAATGTTTTTACTTTAAAAACTTGCATTCTCGTCCCGCCTGCTGGATGAATTTTAAATTAATTTATTCCAATTATATAATTGAAATTTGGAAAATGGATTAAATATTTTTAATAATCATAATTTATAATTTATAATAAGACCTAATTTGTTTTTTTCAAAAAATATTAGTGAAATTGATTAAAATTAGTTACAATGATTAACGTTAAATTAAACATAATATGGGACTAAAACTTAAACTTAAGGCCCAAGACAACCTATAAAAATTTAATAGCTATTGGATGGCCATATTTAAAACCTATAATCCCTTGGATAAAAGTTTTCCCATTATTGGAACAAATTTTATTGTGAAAAACGTGCATGGAATTCCTATTTCAAAATATTATAAGAGTGACACTCGTCCCCCACTATAAAAGGCCACAACTTATCCCACTACATCAAACCTCTAAAAACACTTAGGCTCAACCAATATATACTCAAATAGATTCCCCAAATTCCTCTACTATACCTTTAATCATCCCTTGTGGATGAAATCCTTCTAAAGAATCACATTGGTATAAACCAAAAGGAGTTACCCGATTTTAAGGTAACATTTTACAATGATATATTTTCTTTAAATTGCTTCTACACTCCCTATACTCTTCTCATCCAATGATTAAATAAAAAATAGTACGATAAATATACTAGAATTTTTTTATGTTATTATTTCTATCTACACTTACACACACTTCCTTTTAATGGGTAACAAACATATTGTTTCTATGTACGATGAACTATTGCCTCACGAAATGATGATTATTCATTTTTCCTCTACCAACTCTCATGGTGGAAATTATGAAGGAAATTTTTTCAATATATGATATATATGATTATTATTAACCTCTTTTATCCTTCATGGGTTATATTGTTTTGAAACCCTATTTTTTGACATGTTATGTTTATGATGAAATAATTATGAAACCTATCTTTTTTCCATGGGTTATTATATGATTAAATGTTTATAACGCCCATTCAATTTCACGGGTTATGATATTATTATTTATAATCTTGTGTCACATGTATGAATTATTTCATTATGAGATGTGTGAGACCAATACCACCCTCTAATGCATTCGGTAAATATTTATATCTCACGATATAGACTAAGATGGTCTTGGAAGTGAACCTTGAATTCTAATATGGTCATGGGAGTGAACCATGAATACTTATATGGAATGAGGAGTGAAATGATGCTACTAATATGGACATGTTAGTGAACCATTAATACCAATATGGTTTGGGGAGTGAATTCATACTACTAAGATTGTCTTAGAAAGGATTCCTTGGCTACTGTGGAAATCACATTATATGAATATGTGTCAGGAATAATTCCATGTTTAATTCATATGTTATACTTTCATGGATTATGTTATTTATTTCATTATGATCCATGTCTTATGAACTACCAATATTTATTATGATCTCTAATATGAAGGGATGATATTTAAAAGTTATGCTCAATTCCATACCCTTTGTTCATGTTATGATTATGAATTTCCAATATTTACCCTTACCGAGCATCTAAGCTCACCCCTTTCTTATGTTTAATTTCTCGAGGTTATGAAGAAAAGTTATAAACATAATTTCTAAAGGTGTAGATCCTTATTGGTGATGTTGAATATATTTCACCATGATAGAATATCTTGTTTCCAAGTTTCTAAAGACACTAAACTATTACGGTCCTCAGGCATGTATTTTTTTAATGTGCTAAATATTCATATAAAATGATGTAATAGCCATGTATTCTAATCCGGGGTCTATATAATCAGTATCTATTGAAATAATATTTTTTTTGATTGATATTTCAATGTTATCTTTCTAATCAATTAGATCTGATCGGTAGTCTCCAAGATGAGATGTAGTCCATGAAAAGATTCCTATAATGCCTCTAAATAGCATAGAGTTTAATTAAAATGAATTCCATATAAGGTATTGTTAGGATCCATATCAATGGTATCCTGAAATATGTTATTACAGGATAACATAAACATGGGTATGAGTTTCTCCCAAGAACCCTTGAAGTTAAAAAAACACTCACAAAAAATGTCCCATAACACTTGAAACAAACACTATAACTATATATTCGTCAATGGGTGATAGGAAATTCTTATAAGCACCTGTGTACACAAGACCTTCTGTAACTCCATCAAGAACCCTGACATTTAAGTGAGTATCCCATTTAAATATGATATAACATGGCTCTATATGAATACGTATAACCCACCCGATATATATACTCCCTACATCATCCACTAAAAATTTATCTCAAACCAGTAAAAAGTGTGTGACCTTTTTGAAATGGTTAACAACTACCCAGACTATATCATTACCATAAGGTGATCTAGGTAAACCAACAATAGAATATGTAAAAAAATATTCCCATTTCCACTCAGGAATAGACAAAAGCTATAAAATTCATGCCGATCATTAATATTCCACCTTCACCTTCATACAGGTGGAGCACTTAGTGATAAAACTAACTATATTCTATTTAATATAGGGCCACCAACACTGGCGATTTATGTCTTGATAAATCATGGGACACTAGGACGTACTGCTCAAACTAAGTCATGAAATTCCCACATCATCTCCTCTCTAATGTTTGTTAGGACCCAAAAAATCACCCAAAATAATAGGGTCTCATCCTAATACACTAGACAACTAGAAGATGAATCATTATATAATATAATATCCCTCAATAATAGGCCCTAGGATCTAAAAGTATCATTATTATCACTCATCTATGCTAACAGAGATTCATATCATGCCATATAAAGATATACTTGAGTATATTGTGGTTTGTGAACACAAAAAATGATCTAAAAGTATATAGTGTATCCAATAGTGTAAATCATGAACTAAAATAGTGAGATCTAGGTCCTACGTCGAGTAATTATTCTCATGATTCCTCAACTGATGAGACCCATATATGATGAATTTCTCATCCTGCATTAGAAAGGCTCCAATCCCAAAACGTGATGCCTCACATTAAACTATATAAATCATTCCAAGATCCTGTAGTATCAGGATCGTTATTGAATTTAATCCTCCCTTCAACTCCCATAATGTTATTTCACAAGATTTTGGACATATGAATTTCACACCCTTTTTATTCAATACCATAAGTATCATTTAAAGGCATGATAAATCTTGGATGAAGAATTTTTAACATTTAGGTATCCCAAAGAAGCTATATATATCAAATATGTTCTTGGTATTATCCTTGTAAACTATAGCTATCTCCTTTTATGATACTACTAATAATCATGTCTATGAGATGATATGTCCCAAGAAGTGGACTATGTTGATCTAAAAGTGGAATTTTCCAATATTAGCATATTGTAGTTGATCTCTTAGCGCATTCATCATGATCTCAATATGGTTGGCATAATCATGTCATGAACGAGAATACACTAATATTGCATCCACAAATAGAACCTCTAATGAATCAAGATACAGGTGGAAAACTCGAGTCATTATATCCATGAAGTAAAAAGGCAATTTTGTGAGACTAAATGACATAAACAGGTACTCATATAGACCATAGATGCTCCTTATACCTATATGAGGTATGTATGAAGATCTGACTCACACACAATGGTATCCTGACCTCAAATAGACTATAGAGAAAATCTTCACTCCTCTGAGCTGACCGAAGAGGTTTTCTATATGTGGTAGTGGATACCAGTTCATAAACGTAAGATAGTTCAACCATCAATTATCCACACAGATCATAAGTGTACTATCCACCTTCTTGGAAAAAAAGGAATGGTGTACCCTATGGATATGTATAGGGTATTATAAATAATTTATCCTCAAAGTACACTAAAATTTTCTTTAGCTCCAGAAGATGCATTGGTTCTATTCTGTATAGAGGAATGGACACTAGTGTCACTCCTAACACTAAATCAATATTTATTTATATGAATCTCACTAGAGTTATTCCAAATTAGTCATTGGGGAATAAATCCATGAAATGATCCACCACATGAGGAAGAATAGTAGTTTGTAACCCCTGATAATCTAAGAAGAGATAGGTAACATGGGCTATCACTCTACCTAGCCCATGATGCTTAGGTCCTGACCGAGTCACATAGATATCCTATTCTCCCTTATATACATGTATACTTACCTCTAGTGATTTAAACATCACCCTCCAGTGAAAACAATCAATATGGTCTCAAAAGGAAACTAGGCATTCCAACCTGATGATTACATAAAACCCTATCATGTTAAGGATAAAAAGAATCCATATGAAGAGATTTCCACCTATCTCAAGGTGACAATATATTCATTGGTGAATGCATTATGATCGTATACATAACTAGGTATCAAGAATCCTAATTCCACATAAGTTTTCAATTTTGAGGCCAATACACTAAATGATTTCATCATATATAAAGGATTTTGATTCTCATGTGTCAAATAAATAAGACACTGATGTAAATGCTTTTAGAACAGTACCTCAAATATTAGAATGTTAAGAACTCTTCTCCTATTGGATAGGTTTCATTACATGTAACATGCATGTACCATGGACTTGAGTTACATACTAACTACCCTAATCATGCCCGATCTACTAACACTGTATGTCTAGAGTATGAAAACCCCTTCTTTGACCACCACCTCATCCTGAGCGGCCGGTGGTATTCCAACTTCCATATTGGAAAGAAACTATTGGTCCAACTTTGGAATATAGAGTAGTTTTATATCACCACTCACTATGAAATGGTGTAAAAGTCAGGAAGAAGTGCTGGATATTCCCCATCCTCCTACATCCTCTACATTTCGCATTGATCTAATAGGTACTTGGGTTTCATATGTCCCGACATCCTACACTGGTGACATGCCATGAAATCTATCAGCACAAATTTTCTGATTTTTACTACCCCTATGAGATACCTCAAAGTGTCACTTTTGTATACTATAATAAACACTAAAAAATCTAGGTCTTGAACTGCCCTGGTTCACACCATTGCCTTCCCTCAGATTCCTCTCAGTAATGAGGGCCTTCTTGTCTATCTCTAATATAGTAGTTATCCTGAAAACATTGACTAGAGACCGGATGGTTCATACCATCCCATCCTCAAATCACCTGGTATACATAAGATATTTAGTGGAAAGAGTTGGTTTTAACTAAAACAACTTAATAAAATGAGAATAATACTCCATGGATGACATTTATCACTGCTATAAGTTCATAAAATCTCTATCCCGGTTATCCCATGGAGTTTGTGGAAAGAATTAGTCATAGAATATCACCTGGAAGTCTACCTTGAATAAATATCTATGTCAATATTCCTAGGTAATAACATCCATCAATCCCATGGATGAATCATGTAGAATATAAGCAGTGTGTTTGACCCTGTACTATAGAGGTGTCTCAAAATGTGTGAAAATTGAAAGCATGGCCTCCATCTAAGAATCTATAGCATGTGGTCCACCATCCCCTACAAATGTGGGAGGATGATACTATTTAAACTCCCAAGTCACCATATTTGAGTATGGTTAAGAAAAAACTCGCATAGATTTCATCATGTAGAAAAATTCTTCATGGAATTGGGCATTGGTTCCCATATCAGGATTAACAGGTGGTTCCATAGGTGGAACTATAGGAGGAATCAGTACCGGATCCAGGACCACCCCCCCTGGTGCATGTTTTTTGGTTCCTTTAGGGAGTATGAATCGAGGCTTTTATTGTGGAATTATTCTACAATTCCAAATGTACACCTCATAAAATTATTTAATGGTCAATAGATTGCATACAAATAACTTGGACAAGTACATAACCCTCCTATTAACATATCAAAACTCTATGTCTACTCCAACAACTTGGTCTTGGTGATAAGGAACGATCATATCATGACATAAATATATAATAACATAATATACACACCAAAAAACCCACTACTAATGTCATGTCATGTTCAAGGTCCCATATTATATGTATAAAGGATAGATAAATTTTAATTTTTTACTCATCTATGTATTTAAATATAATTAAATCATTTAATTATATGGATCACCAATTAAAATTTCTAAGGTCTCATATGCATTAAAAATTATAATGTGGAATCCACCTAATCCAGAACATAACACATTCCAACCCATGTCATCAATGGTCCATGGATCAACATTCCATAACTAACTGCTTAAGGTGTATTCTGTAACCTATGCAGGAAAATAGTACTATGTTAAGGCATGAATTTCAAGAGTCAATTATGTTTTCCCAATTTGGTAATAAATTTAATCACATTTCCAACAAATAATCTAGTCACTAACAATATGAAATAGGAATGTTCATTCATAAAGTAAATGTGGCATGAAAAAAATTCATTCCATACAAGTCATGAAGTTAATATAATGATTCATTTGATGCTACACACTCATTTCATCAGGCCAAGGTAAAATGAATCTCATTTCAATAATAATAATAGTAATAACATCATAATACATGCTCATAACCCAATGATGAAGGCTTATCAAATATAAAATTCAAAATTAAGAAAATATAAATTTACATTCATGGACAATTGGCCTTTCTCTTTACTTGGTTTGGGTACTCCTAGGAATATCTCATTTAAAAATTTATAAAAATTCTTAAATTCCAATATAATATTTCAAAATATTAATGCAGTATAGAAAAAATCGTTGATACCACTTTGTAACATCCCAACAAGGGATCCACTTAACATGTTCCCCAAGTCTGTAGGTAACATTTCCTTAATCACTCCTCCCCATACGCTAAAGTTTTCCAACTAGAAGCGAGGGTATAAGGTGGTACCACGGGGAGACTATACCCTCAAATTAGATAGAATCATTGGATAAATTAAAAAAATAGAAAATAGTAGAAGAAAATTAACAACAAATTTCATAGAAGAAATAGACACTATAATAACATGACCAGTAACATGGCATATAAGAAGCATAAGAAGCATTAAAAATTATTAGGAAACTATAATAATAATCAAAATCCCAAAGGCAGATTCATATAAAATGATTTCATAGAATTCTAATATATGAAAGGAAAATAAGGTAAATTCATGTACAACATAATATAAAAAAATAAAAAAAGGCCAAAAGATTTCTCCACTAGAATCCTGATCACATGCTCGGTCCTCTCCTCCCATGCTCCGTATGATTGTTAAAATGAATTAAACTTTTGTATCAGGCTGCTTTCCCTTATCCATAACTACAAACATGTAATCTACTTAGGTACCAATGGAGGCCTGTGTAGGGTGTGATACAAACTCACTAGGCCACCACTAATGGTGTAGAGAAATAATCAAAATAGTTTATATAGAAATAATAGTGTGCAAGTAAAGAAAATATAAATAATTAAGAATGAATAAATACCAGTCGACTCAGGTTCCATCAGGATACCTGAAAGACTCTAGCTGATTCGGTGTAAGATTTAATATGTATGATCTATGTAACAAATATATATAATTAATAATATATAAATCGTTATATATTTTATACATGTATATGATCTAAGTACATGAGAACATAAGTAGGAATATACATGGATTGTAGTTTCTGGTTGGACTCAGGGTATAACTCAGGTATATAGGGCTAGTATAATGAACTATAAACTTAAGAAAGGGTACATTTCCCGAATATCATGGTGAATTTGAGACATCATGATCAACATTTTAGATTGGTAGGGTTATTTTAATGACCAACACCCGATATGGAAGAGCATGGAACTTCAGTCCCATTGAACTAATATGAGTATAATGGTGAGAGACCCCATTTTCAAAACATGATGTAAGTTTTAGTGAAACATCATGCTCAAAAATTCCCTTCTCCACCATTCACTATCCACTATAAATGGAATAGTCATAATAATAATAAAAATCACAACACCATGAGGTATCACCTCTTAAGTATTTTAATCATTGATCCTAATATACATGAGGGAATCACCATTCATAAAATTCACATTAATATTGATACAACATGATCCAAGACCTTTTTACCAAATTCTATTTGATATAAATAAGCATATTAATTAATAATGTCTTTTTCAATTCATAATTAAATATTTATAACTTATTATCATTCATTAGAATTAACCCATTTAATAACTTTTTAATGGAAAAGAAATTTCATGATAATACAAGCACTTACGTAGTGCTCTGGTAAACCATAAAATTATATTAAAGGGAAACGTAAACCCAACATTGACAATGGGGTGGTGATCTGGAGGTTGGTATCCTCTAAGCATATAACAAGGGTCTATGAAAGTATAACATCATGCGTGTAATTATTTAATAGGAAATAATGAATAGTAAGAAAAAATTTCATAATGGACAGTATGAGGAACAATGGGGTAGCTATAAAAGCAACTAAAAATTCTAGGAACACAACTAGACCACCTATCGTAAGGCTTTAAATGACTCTTTATCCAATATTGGATTCAAATTTGATGTAGATCGAAACCAAAATGAAGAACGATCCAACACCCCAAAAATAGGGTGAATGTGATTGCACCTAAACAACACAATATAGGGGAAGAAGAACCATTAATGGAATTAATGAGATTATATAACATACCTATATCTATCCAACGCTTTTGACATTGAACAATTAGGATTATAGATGAGGATATACTCAAGATCCCTAGCTTGGGAGGAGGAATAACCAATGGGAGAGGGGGATCTTTAGCTACTTGAAATGAGAGGAAGAATAAAGAAAATAGATTTAAATTATCATTAATTGAAAATTTTTAATTTCACCCACAAAATATGGGTAACATAGTTTGTATGAATGGTTGGCCAAAATGAGTGCCAACCGTGCACACCTCTCTATGTACGGAGGGATCCCATGCGGTTTGAGAAAACCGTTTTCTAATTCGTGCACAGAGCATGTGATTTGAGTATGTCTAGAAGTTTGAAATTTACAAATGGTCTTTAATGTTTCCTTGAAAGTATATAGAAGAATCATGGTCCTCTTTCTGGCCAATGATTTTTTCTCACAGTTACACTACATTATTAGTACTAATCCTAGGATAACCATTCATCCCACTATGTTAGCCAAAACCTCAAAGCTACGAGATCCAAACAAGACATAGATGCTCTTGAATCCTTCCTTAGTCCATAGTACATGGATAACAAAAGAATAAAAATATTTAGACTGAAAAAAATGAGATGACCCTTCTTTAAATTCTAGTTTTTTACATTTATCAATTTTATTTTCCTTTTTGGATACTTTTATAAGATTTTTTTATTTAAATAATTTAAATAATTCATTGTATCATACTCCCCTAACTTATAAAATTTAACTTCCACTCATAACTTATTTCAAAAGATTTAACACCTCGACTCATCCAAACCCATACAAAAAACATTCATTTATTTATTCCCTTAATTTTTTGAGCTTTTGGTATATTCGGTAGATCATCATATCAATGGTTATGGTGTAACCAAAAAGTTGTTTCCCAAAGTATAGGTAATCATCTTCACCCAATATTTCAATGTTCATTCTTTATTTTAATTACTATAAATATGTTGTATCCATAATAACATAATAAATATAATATAATTTATTTATATATATGTTATTCTGAGTATGGTTGAAAATTTTTCCTCGTCCTTTCCATCAAATGTGAAATGAATGTTTTGTTGACGCACATGCTCAATCTACCACCTCAATGTACTTTTGGGACTCATTTTCCGTCACCTCCTATCATAGATAGTTTAAATGACGTTTTTATAGATTATATATGATATTTAAGATATAATAATTATTTTATAATGAGAATATATTATATTATATTTTCTTTTTTCTCATTAGAAGAGTAATGTATCCTTTATGCGTACATAAAAACTACTATCTATGTGAGTGATATATATAATTTTTAGTGTCCATAATTAGTAGATGTTAAGAAAACTATTAATAATGAATATATGTATTAACTATAAAAAAATATAGTTATGTAAATGTTATATAAATATTCTACATTAACATATTCATACTTGTTCGGTCTTTATAACATGCTATTGTTTAGGTTGGTTTTACCACATATCTGAGTGTAGTTAAAATGTTTATAGCATAAATGATTAAGTAGTGTTGAATAATGGATATTATATATAATAATAAAATATATTTTAGATGATTTAAATATTTTAGATGGTGTAACCAAAATCAATATCCATGGAATAATACTGAAGAACAAAAACATGCATGAAAAAAACAATTATCACCCATAATAGTGATTTTAATTAAAAATTTTAAAATAATGGGTGATAAGATGTTATTAGTGGATAATATATGATATTTTATGTATGAATATGTCACTAAAATAGAATTATTATAAATTTATATTTATTATACAAGTGGTTAAAAGAGGTTATTAAAAAACTTGGACATAAGGTAAGGGTTTATTTTACAATCTCATTTTTATTTGGGATTGTTTGTGTCTAAAAATCCATTGAATGAAGTTTTAAGTTAATTATATTTTATAATACGTAAATTTACTTATCCTCTAGTTATCTATATATTTTTCAGTTTTCCTTTAATTTTCCTCTATTAGGTACTTAATATGATCTATAATTTTTTATGAAAATTAAACCTTATATCAACTTTGGTCGATGAAATTTTTCTTCCATGTCCATGTTTCATAAAATGATTTGATTAATGTTATTTTCTATGATAAAATGATTATTATAAGACATTTCTATAAATATTTGAATTTATTTTTAAAATTTTAAAAATAGTTTTCTTTTCATTTTCTGAATGAGGTAGTTTTTACCATTTTCTAAAAGTGTGAAAGGAATTATTATTTTATAGTTTACTGACTGAATGGATTTTACATTCATTAGAACTATTTTATTCATTAAAGCCTACTTTATACATTTCCAAGGATATTTCCAAAGAAATATATTTTCTAAATATTCATGAAATATATATTAAAATAATATCAAAATAAAAGGTTATTTTTTCTCACGGTTTCATGGTATAGAATTTATTTCAAAAATATTTGTATTTATGCGAATATCCTTAGATAAATATTATGTGTTACAGGGGATATACTCTACTGGTACAATCAACCACATTATTCTAGATTGATTATTTTTATGATGTTCTATTTTTGACAAGGTAAAAATATTTACATTCCATATGCTTGCTTTTAAATATGGATATTTATATTAAAAATTTATTGTATTTATTATTAATCACTTTACTATTATCAATTCATTGGACACAATGTGTGATAGGAGGGGCTCATTATATCCTCTTAATGAATTGGTAAGTATAATGAGACAAAGTAGTTTGGGTTTTTGGTTCAATCCTTACCTATTTTTGTATGATGTCTTCACACAAGGCCTTGATGTTAAGATTATGATGTCTGGCATTATAAATTCATCCATTATGAAAATATTTATTTTTATTCACGTGATTATTTATATTTTTATGTCACTAATGGATATATTATGTTTTCATGATACTATTTATATGGAATATTTTATTAGTACATATCTCTTAAATATTTTTATATCCTTATTTATTGAATGATAGCCTATATTAAAGGATTTACCTTACTAAGTATCTAAGATAACCCTTCATTATGGTTTCATTTCTAGTAGATTCCATTTGGATGATTGAATGATTCTAGGGATATACTATAATAAATAACAAGGTTCTCACAATAATTTTATATTTTATTTCATGATTTTAAATTTAATGTGGGAATTATGTATGTATCTAGTCTATAAAGAATAAAAACCATTCGATCCTTCAGGATGTGATAATTTTTTTCATATTACATTATATTAAGATAAAAATTGGCTCTAGTTTACCAAAGGTAGGGTATTAACAATCCTAACTCCTATCTAAAGGACTATAATATTCCAATTGTGGTCAACTGGGGTGTGGGATGTCTCCAACACCTTTTACAAGACACTTGTTTCTATAAGTCACACATTGTGCCTTATGTGTTTCATATTTCCACAAATAATTCATAGATATTGGTAATGAGATTATTATTATTCAAGGGAAACCTCTTTATGGATATGCATACATTCCCAAATCTATATCATGCATATTTTCCATCAGCCTAACCTGCCAATGAGAGTCAACATTATCCTAAGATAAAGGCATTATAGTCTATTTTATTCCCTAAAAAAATCACAGTGGAACCCATAATTTTAATGTGTTATCTGTCCATCTATTAAATTCATGTCCAATTTCATCACTCTTGATATAAATACCTTATGGAATGATTTATATCATCATAACTCTCCATTAAAATGGTTTAGATTATTCATTACGTTAGAACACCAATTAGGTTATTATGTCACACCACCACTTTAATCTTATAGTTCTGAGCACAATGAACTTAAACTGAGTAAATTCTAGGTGAAATAATCAATTATAGAATAAGGATATTCATTAATGTAATGATTTTCTTTGAGGATTTCAGCTGAACTATCACATTTCATCAGTTAAATCTGTGCGACCTTAAGTTTTATCACATAATAGTCTGGAAAACAACACATTAAATTACAAGAATATGAGTCATAAATCATGTATAGATAAAAACTAAAAAAATGAATCTTGATAAAAATTCATATATTTAACTTCTAGGCCCTCATTCTTAGGTTTTATGAAAGTGCTAGAGAAAATATTACGTTTTCACATAAAATGAGCTTATGATGTTCCATGGGTAGGTTACTATTCATAAAAAGAACACATATTCACACTAATTAGATATCCTATTTTTGTGATTTTGTACTTAATAATATCATGATGCATTTTTTCATCCCTATTATGTTATCAACACATGGATTCATAACATTTTGGGATTTTAAACCTTTATTAATTATCATGTTCTTTAGGAACCTACTTGATAACTCTAATTCCTAAATGATTACCAGTTTAGGAATCCCATAACCTTGACTAATACCACTTGGTTCCACTTTCAATTAAATATTTTTAGTTGATATTGATTTATCTGAATTGATCCAGCTTAATTATTATGGTTATCAATACATTTTCCTCTGAGCTTGTGATGTATAACCTTGGGGAATTTGGGACCTGAAGGAAATGTCCCACTTAATCCCATGGGTTATTCTCTAGTAATATAAAATTAGATTATACCATTACTAATATTCTCCCATTCCCACTATTATTTATTTCCCATTGACTCATTTATTTCTTATTTCATGATTTTTACATTCTAAAACCTATCTATTCAAGTCAGCTGAATTACCCTAATTATTACACATTAGATCATTACTCCTAAATTCATAGAAATATTATGCTACTCTATTATTGTGAATTCTCACATATGGGTGTGATTCACCTAAGAAAAACCATATCCTTGAGTGGATATATGTAATAACCCAACCCACTGAGTCCCACTTTGATAGAGGAATTTTGAGCCTTCAAAATGCTAATCCTTCCTATATTAGGATAGGGTCTAGAGACAAGAATTGAGATGAAATAGTGTAAATGGGGGTCCTTTCATTAGTGAACATATACCAACACAACCAAATATATCCATGAAATAGTGTATAATATTTATAAAGGGAGATGTAACATATAAATTCAAACCATTCATGAAATAAACTCTACAGAATACATCAGAGTATTACAAAATAAAACCCAAGTGTAAAGAGAAAAAATACATGCTAAACTCCAAATGTTTTCAAATCCTGACCAAGAATATAATTAATGAAATCTTAGTGAGACCAAATCCCAATATATAAGACTGACTACTATACACATATTTTCACCTTAGTTTCTCTATACGCCACAAAATTCACCACTAATATTTCCAACATTTTTGTAAGGTATCAAACATGTAGGAAAAGCCCATGTAGGGGTGGGTATAAACATACCAGGTGGGATGCCCCAAAAACCAAAAATAGAGAAATATAATATGTGATAGAAGTTATATCGACAAGATAAATATAGAAGAAAAACCCAATAAAATAAATTCTCATAAATAAACCTATATGAGTGAGAAAGGGTATCTCTATCTCACAGACTATCCTAGGATGATGATTCTGCCTTCAGCTTCATAGATCCATCATCGATGCCTAGTATTTCATGTGTCTATCTAAATAAGTCATGAGTAGGATTGACACATCACCACTACTCCACATCCTGAGTTTTTTCAACCCCCAATATAAATAGGACTCACCCCCCGAGTATGTTAGGGGGATGCACTTATTAGAATGTTAACTAGAACCCTAGAAAAAAGGGGGATTCAACTAAGTAGATGGATGGAGTACCCTCTACCAAGTGTGTTAGGGTGGAGTCACTCAATATATTGAAGGAGGACCCTTATCCTAGTTCATCAATGGTTCCACTGAATGAGTTGAATACCATCACACTAGTGCATCTTGGGGGTTCTCCTCAATACATAGAGGACACATGCCCAAATATGTAAGAGGGTTCCACTTAGAAGATTTTAAGTTAGAGGGGCCACACCATAGTCCATCAAGGGGTGCCACTCAAAGGGTATAATAACCATTCACTAGTGTGACAATGGTTCCACTCAATATATAGATATATAGGAACAAAGGGGACCCATATCCAAGTGAGATGGGTGGTTTCTATCCCTGAAATCTTTAATATGATCCTACCCAGTCACTTCTATCATCAATCATATCCTAAAGAATCATCCTACTTAGAACACCTCACGTCGTATCTCTTATGAAAATATGAAACCCACCATCATGTTATATATGGAATTTTTTTTGGATAGGCTAATTTCGATCCAAAATCCAAGTAAAATGTTGGGGATATGAAATAGATATGTCCTAGAAAGAAATAAACAATGTTCACCATGGGTCACATGGCATGTTACCCACTAGTACTCCTGGTCATTTAATCACATGAAAAGATCTTGGATGACTATATCATACTACATGGAATGAATGTTTACCACACTTCATGGATCGATGAACATGGGTCTATCCATATGCTCGTATACATTATCATGTACTTCAGGTTATGATCATGTACCTTAAAATGTAACTGGACTTGTTTGGGTACTAGACTATGCTTGTTTACTCTTAGGGTATATGGAATTTATTCCCACATGAGGTCCTAGGTGTGTGTTTGGGAAACATCATAGCCACCCAGGGATTTTCACATGACATTTGGGCCCAACCACATGGTGTGTGTTCCTTATGTTTCCCAAAACCATATTATCCACAAATGGGGGGTACATAGCGCATGTTCCAGGACTAGTTGTCTTGTAGCTGGGGTTTTTCTATGAAAAATAGGAAAGTATTCACACATCATCTATACACCACCATCAAGTACACTTCTATATTAAAACAAACCTAGGGTTCCAGATGAATGGTATTTTATGTCCAATCCTTCAAGGGTGTAAAAATTTCTTCCACCCAAACCCACATGAATTCTTTTATTTCTCCATGCATTTTTCATCCTCTTAGAAGATCCATATCCCTAAGATAAATAATTATCACCTTAAAATAATACTTATCACCCTCAAATAAGAATCCCAATCATCTTTTTCAAAATCACAATAAATGTAGGGGTTTGAACAACATCAAACCCAACTGAAAATATCGTACCACAAATCCATGGGATAACAATAAAGAATATAATGAAAAGATGGAAGGAATTAACATAAAACATGTATAACTATAATTTTATGATTGTTATTAAAAAATGGTTACAAGATCTAGGAAACCATGGGTCTTATCTTCAAGAATAAATTTATTTAACAATTTAATTTATCCAAACAGGATCATGTGAAGGGTATGAAATCACAGTTCAAAGTGAAGAAGATATTTAATCCCTGGTAGAAAAATTTATTAGTTTGTAAATCCATAATAAAAATTCCCTAACAATATTTAGAATCGATCATTAGGGAATAGTTCATTATCCATTTATGAGGATGATTCGATGTATTCACTGCCTCTCAATCCACCTCAATCTGACATCATGTCTTTCTATGAAGTGATATGCCAATAAAAAATAGTCAAATGGCAACTAAATTGTCCAAAGGATTATTCATAATAACCTAGAGAATTTAAATAATGAGGTATTTATAGAGTTAATTAGGTCATGGTAATTTAAAATAGAATAAATAAATTTTAATACTTATTTTAATGAAATGCACCTAAAATGACTACCTCAACTGGATATCTGGATCCGAGAAACATTAGATAATGACTAGTGTAAACCCTATGTTCTATTTAAAATTTGGTCTTAGATATCGGATCCAAAACAATATTTTGTAATTATTCCACATTTTAAAGAAAAATATCTACATGTTATATTAATATAATTTTATATTTTTATAAAATTAATACTGAGATCACCAGGCCTCAAAATATCATGCTCTCTTAGAACCTGTCTTTTAAAATATTCCATTATATATTTAAAATTACTATAAGATAAAAACAAGGTCACTATATTCTATAATCCTTTGATTATTTTCACCCAAAAAATATAATACAAACAAAATAGTGGAGTGACTATGTTTGTATCTGACTCTCTCTATCTCTCTCTATCTCACTAGAGATCTCCTGCATGCTCCTATGCTGCTAAAACACACAGACCAAGGGAATGGTCCATCCTTGCAGGATCCACTCCTTCCAATCCTAAATCCCAAATACAGACTCCATGTAGGTGGATCCATCCTCAATTTTTGGTTCACAAAAGTCAAAAACATGCATATTATCATGCACATATCTTTTCATCTGTGACAGATAAGAGAATTCATACACTAGATAAAACTTTGGGGGTATGGATATGTATTAAGAAATTACACCAAGCCTATATAGGATAAAAAATATCTTGAAAAACAATAGGGATATAATTTCTCCTCAGTAAAACCTCTTCAATCCTCATCATTAGGAGACTCATAGGAAAATATTGTCTCCCTGGTCGAACTCCAAGGGAATAATAAATAGATCTTAATTTATTGTTATTTAATTTTAGGGATGTCATCATAAGATCCTAAATCACATGAACCTTCTACATCAATGGTTTCACCATCATTGTCCTAACAACAAATTCCATACCAATCTCAGTATAACAGAAGGGTGGCCTACAATGTCTCCCATACATGGAATAAAAAGTTTAAAGGCCTATAATAGTGTGATATATGTTCTCATAAGAAAACTATACCAATTTAAATTGATACTCCTAGGTTTGACCAACATCCATATCCCATGACCTCAGCATATCCTCCAACACCTGGATAGTGAACTCGCTCTTTACATCCATATGGGGATGAAATGCCGTACTCATCCTTAAACGGGCCCTGAATGCCTCTAGTAGGAATCTATACATATGTGACATAAAAATAAGATCACAATAAGTGATAGTCCTCAAGGGTATGCTATGGAGTCAAATGTTAACCTTCATGTACAACTGTACCAAACTATCCACCAAACTCTTCTTTATGAGAGCAAGGAATTGCACCAACATGGTAAGTCAACTATCAAAAAGATAGAAACATGGACTATCGCAGTCTGTGGTATTCACATCACAAATTACGTAGATATTTAATACCATTTACACACTATAACCTCAAAAGTCTATGAAAAACCTTCCAAAAACTAGTTCTCCACCATCACTATCTAAATTTTGAGATATTAAAAGGCAAACTCTGCTACACTTCACCTCATTCCAACCCAAAAAACTACCATTGAATGTACTTGTATGTCATTACTACTTTGGGATATAAAACCGATAGATAAGTGTGAAACTACATCATCTCTAACTCTCATATCAAGACTAAAACCACCATTATTCCATAGAAAATTTTTAATTCCTTCCCTCCTTCATAAAATACATCAGGTGAATCTTCTAAATATATATAGTCATAAAGAACCTCACAGTTTATTTCTACTAATTGATCATCTCTCACATGTTGATGAAGTTGGGGATTTACTACCATCAAATGATAAAATTACACACCCCTCTCGTCCACTAGGGATAGTTGCAAAGAATCCAACATCTCATATTCCTCCTCTAATAGACAATAACAAGACTTCCATATAAGAAAATCTACAACCATATTTCTCTATATAGGATTATAGACCATCTCGAAGTCATAGTCTCATAAGATATCATACCAATGCCTCTATATCGGGTTTATATCACTCTGTATGAAGATATACCTAAGGTTTTTATGGTATTGGAATTAAAAAATGTGATCTACTAAAAGAAAGTTACTCGAAAACTTTAGAGTGAAGACTAATGCTTCTAAATATTGGTCATGAGTTGTAGAATTATGCTCATGGGGTCTCAACTTCTTTAACCCTTATGTGATTATTTACTACCACTACCTCAACACACATCATATACCCACTATAGAGGAATATCAATACAATATATACTCCATACACTCCTCTTGTAGTTTCAACATCAGATAACTGGTTATCCTCATCCTCAACTTCTAGAAAGATATCTAAAACTACTCAGTCTAGGTAAATGTAATCCCTTTCCATGTCAGGATGGTCAAATAGGACATAATACTAAATATTTATCCCATGAACATACTATAATACCTCTCCAAGAAAAGAAAAATATGAACATCCAACACACTCGTGGATGGATCCCGTGAAATTAGGACATAAATCTTTACCAGGACTATAGCTTAACCATGATCATACATGAAATTTCCCATAAATCAATCCACATAGATCCAATAGTGAAATGTTTTCAGCTTAACATAAAATTGGTTTTCCCAGAGCAAGTCTATGAAAATCCTAACATTCTCTTCATTTTCCTCCTTTAACACAAATTAAATCAATATGAAATTGAAGAAAAAAAATCATTCCCTGTATGGATAGAAGATCTAGTTTATAAAATCATTAACATAGCAGGGGAATTCATCACACCAAAAGACATCAGAAGAAACTCATAGTATCTGTACTGAAATCACAATTCCATATTCATAATATTAACATTATAAACCCTCAACTACCAGTATTCATACTTGATATCGAACTTCGAGAAAAAACATGCACCTCACAACTGATGAAAGAGGTCTCTAGTCCTCAGAAATAGGAACATGTTCTTTATTGTTATCCGGTTCAAGAAACTATAATCAACCCAATTAAGGAAGAAATTTTACTCATTTTACATGAAAAAATTGGATATTACTAGGGGACACACTTGGTATAATAACACCCTCCTCTAGAAGGTCCTCCTAAATAACCATCAACTATGAGATATTGAAAGGTGCCATATGATATGCAGTAAAGGATATCAGGGAAATCCTAGGGTGTAAGTCAATGAAGAAGTTAATATCCCACATTTTAGGTAGTCCCATAATATCCTCAATGAAGACATCCATAAATCCACCCATTATCAAAGGAATCCTTATATTTGGAGAGCTTTCTGCATAAAGGGATAAACTTACCAACTGAAGGGTTATGATATATAATCTAATTCTTACAAGGATAACTTTCTCCACAATTATATCTTTCTCACCCATAAAGTATAATCTCAACCAATATGTCCTAAATAATCCAAACCACCTTCTATTAGATTCAATATTGGCTCGAATAATGGAAAAATAGTGAATACCCAGGATTACGACATATGGTTTCATCATGATGACCAAGAGGTCCTAGGAGAAACACTTTCAACTGAGTGCTATATTGTAATATCATAAGATAAGTGATGTTAAAGAATTCGCCCAATTTGAACCACTAGAAAAAGTTGTTAGCCTGAGGTTTCAATGGGGAGATCTATCTCTCACATAAGGGATTATTAAACGAAGGAGTGACTCACACCTGTTTCTACATGTACTATATATAGTGTATAATAACCATAAATTCTACCTCATATTATCTCATGAGATGTTATGTCATAAAACTATGTTGGACTCCTCATGTATTAATCATGTTTTAATGATCACAAATCTCATTAATGACCACAAATCTTATTCAACCTATTTAACTCTTAATTATATCCAATCATGTGTATTTATTTTTCAAGTTCACTCATTCTTTATAATGGTTAAGCTCACTCCATTTCATGAATATCACTTTTTAAGTCTGAATACAGTTGTTTGCCTAAGTACAAGACACCGTGAAGCCAGACACCGTGAAACCAGACACTGTAAGCTAAGACACCGTGAAGCCAGACACCGTAAGCCAGACACCGTGAAAAAAGACACCGTAAGCCAGACACCATTAACGAGACACCGTGAACAAGACGCAGTGACACTCAGACACCATGACACTCAGACACCGTGACACTCAGACATTGTGACGCTTAGACACTGTGACACTCAGACACCGTGACACTCAGACACTGTGTGAAGGAGACACTGTTTTCATAACATACTGTGACACCATTTCTTAAACTATTTTTTTTCCTTTCAATTTAATTTTTAACATTCATATTTTATTCCTTTAATGCACTGACATAATTAATGTTTCTTTGTAGACATAGTATGAGGTACGAGGTAAGAAACACATGGAACCTGTCGGCTAAAACCCATGCATTCAGAGATAAAGAGTGAAGTGTTCCCAAGAACAAGACAATGTGATACTGAATGAAAAATAAGCCTATGAGTATGACCATGAAGAACATATTGCAAGATTTTTAAAGAAATAATTGTATCATGCATGCAATCCGACTCTACTGAAGAACATACGAAGTACACTGGAATCCAGAGAACATCATCACATTATCAACACTCGTGAAGAACACAAGCTGAATTGCGACACTCTATTTTTCAAGACAAAAACTAGGGAAGGACTCAGAAGCATTTTTGTTTAATCAAAGGAGTCCATAGCTGCACTTAAAATCACTAGATCATTCTAAAATCATATCTACTCTCTTTCAGTGATTCTTTTACTTACTTCTTTAGCGGTGTGTGTACTATATATATTCCATATACACACTGACTCCTGTGCTAAACTGGAGGATTTCTAAATCCTTACACTAATCTATTTATACTTTTGTTTACCCACGATAGCTATATAAGAGGACCTTGTGTGGCCTGGTTATTATTTTTGTTTACCCATGAAAACTATGGAAGAGGTCCCTGTGTGGCCTGGTTATTATTTTTGTTTACCCATGAAAACTGTGGAAGAGGTTCCTGTGTGACTTGGACAGCCTGTGTACTGTTGTAAACCCCAATCTAGGGTGTGGATCAAAGTTTATTTATATAAACTGATTGGTGGAAGGTGATCACCAAGTGAAGTGTATTAGGTCTCGGCTTGAGACTGAACCACTTGTTTCATATCTGATGTGCTGTTTCAATTTAGTCTTCTATGTTTTACTGATTTGTTGCATAATCCATGAAACACTAATTTCACTTTGATAGTTATTATTGGAAAGAAGTTATAACTGATTTGTCTTAGTAGGATAACTTCAAAAGTAACATTAATGATACCAATTAAGATTACTAAGAATTAATCAATCTTCTAAAAGTTGTTTAAAAATTCAAACCCTTATAACAGTATAACCTTGATTAACTAGGCTGTATCTATTTTTGGGGAAACCATTTCATTTAAAATAATATTCTTTTAACAGAAATTTTTATAGTTACTCAATTCACCCCTCCCCTCTTGAGTGAACTACTCCGACCAACATTGGGTATCAAAGGTTTCTTTATTAGGACTCTGTGTAATCTTACTCAACTGTGATTGTAGTTGTACTTTAAAGATATGTAAATTTATGTTAATTCTAAATTTCTAGCTCTTTTAAAGTAATATATTAGTATGGATAATAGATTGGAAGGTGATGCAACCAACAGACCACCATTCTTTAATGGAACCAACTATGCTCAATGTAAAATTAAAATGAAAATGCATCTAGAGAGTATGAGATTTTAAATTTGGTCATCCATTATAGATGAATACAAACTTCATGTTACTGATATAATTACATGGGATGAACCTACCAAACTTTCTTAAAATAAAAATTGTAAAGCCATGAATTCTTTGTACTATTCCTTAAGAGATGAAGAATTTAATATGATTTCTTCTTGTAAAACTGCCCATGAAATTTGGGATACCTTGTTTGTCTCACATGAAGGAACATCTAGTGTAAAGGAAATGAGACTTAATACTTATACTTTAAAATATGATAATTTTAAAATAAAACTTGATGAGCCTATTTCTGACATGCATCTCAGGTTCAATGATATTTTCAACACAATGATTTCTCTAGGAAGAGAAGTCACTGCCAAAGAACAGATCATGAGAATCCTTAGATGTCTACCTGACAGATGGAGGGGAACCTCTGTCTCTATTAGAGAATCGTGTGACATCGAAAAGATACCTATAAAATAACTCATTGGGAAATTGATGATGTATGAGGAAGAACTGAAAGTTAACAATGAAGATAAGGATGAACCAAAGAGGAAATCTGTAGCATTCAATACCACTTTCTCAAAGCAAAAAGACAAAGGGAAACTGGAAGCTTCTGTAGAAAGCTCCACCACTGAAAAATCATCACCTGATAGTGATGAGGAGATGTCCCAACTGGCCAAAAGATTCAAATTATTTTACAAAAAGAATAACTTTTTCAGAAAGCCTAACTTCAAGGGAAAGTATGATCTAAAAGGAAACTGAAAAAAGGACTGGAAAAGAAGTGACAAAACTGATGAAATTTTATTCTATGAATGTAAACGCAAAGGACATATTAAGGATAACTTTCCAAATCTCAAGTATAAGAAGAAATACGAGGACAAGGATAATAAGTACAAAATGGAAATTAAGGCAACCTAGAGTGCCTCTAAGGATAGTTCAAGAGACTCAGAGACATAACATGATGAACATGCTAACAAAGCCAATATGTGTTTTATGAAAAACACATCTGAGGTAACACTGAACTCGTCTGTAAATAATTCATACTATTCTGAAGAGGAAAGTGACTCTGAAAATATGACTAATGAAGAAATGTTTGAATACTATAACATGCTTTAAGAGACATGAAATGAATTAAAAGATAAATATAAATCATTAAATAAACTGCATGCTCTCACTATAAATGTTAAATCTGAACTTAATACTAAAAAGGAGAAAAATGATCAACTGCTAAAAGAAAACAATGAATTAAAAATGTCTAATGATCAATTAAAAAGTGACTTAGAAAAGTTTACTAATGGAAAAAATACCCTTACCCAAATGCTAGGAAAACAAATTTCCCCCAAATATAATACTGGCATTGGTTATCAACCTGGAAAAAGAAACCTTGGTATAATGAATTTTGTTTCAAAGTATAGGACATATAATTTTGTTCCCAGTTCTGGAAATAAATCAACTAGCTCAATTCATTATACATATTCTACTATTTCAAGTTTTTGTAGACCAAATACAGTTTATTTTTCAAATACTTTACATAATGCTTATAGGAAACCTACGAGACAAATAAGGGTTCCTAAAGCACTTATTACTAATGTTACTGGACCCAAACAAGTATGGGTACCAAAATCTATCTTTTCTTGATCATGTTATAGGAAAGCTTCTTAAAGAGATACTATAAAAATCTATGGTACTTGGAGAGTGTATGTTCAAGGTACATGATAGGAGACTACTCTTGATTCAAGAACATGATAAAAGTAGATGGAGGATATGTCACATTTGGTGATAATGCCAAAGGGAATATCATTGGATTAGGATAGATTGGTAACATTGATTCGATTTTAATTTCTAAATTACTATTTGTTAATGGCTTAAAATATAATCTTCTTAGTATCTCACAATTATGTGATGATGGATATCATGTTAAATTTGAAAATGATGACTGTAATGTCTTTAATTCTAAAGATGAATTAGTATTTTCTACATCAAGTAATGAGAACTTGTATTCTGTTAATTTAGATTCCTTAGCTTCTCAAAATGTTTCATGCTTAAGTGTATTTAATAAAAAGTCTTGGCTTTGGCATAGGAGACCAGGACACTGTAATGTTCACTCCCTTAGAATGCTAACTAGAAAAGGACTAGTTAAAGACTTACCGAAACTTGAGTTTCCACATGAAAAAGTATGTAATCTTTATCAAAAGGGAAAACAACACAAAATCAATTTCAAAAAAAAGAAAGAAGTTTATAATTTTCAACCTCTCGAATTGGTTCACATGGATTTGTTTGGACCATCTAGAGTTTCTAGTTTAAATGAGAAGCGCTATGTTTATGTTCTGGTAGATGATTTTTTTAGATATACTTGGACCTTCTTCATGGCTCACAAAAGTGAAGCCTGCTCTTATTTTACTAAGTATGCCAAGTCTGTAGAAAATATTAGTGGCCTTAAAATTAAATCTTTAAGAAGTGATCATGGACGTGAGTTTGAAAATCAAGAGTTTGAATCCTTTTGCTCACAAAATGCTTATAATCACACTTTCTCTGCCCCTAAAACACCTAAGTAGAATGGTGTTGTAGAAAGAAGAAATAAAACCCTGCAAGAAATTTCTAGAACAGTGCTTAGTGAATATGACTTACCTATTTACTTTTGGGATGAAGCTATTAATACAACATGCTACATAATCAATAGAGTCTTTATTAGACCAATTCTCAAAAAGACCCCGTATGAACTCTGGAACAATAGGAAGCCTAAGGTTAATTACTTTAGAGTTTTTGGTTGCAATGTATTTATTCTCAATACTAAGGATAATCTTGAAAATTTGAATCCAAAATTGATGAAGGAATTTTCCTAGGTTACTCAATATTAATTAAAGAATATAGAGTTTTAAATAAGAGAACTAAATGTGTGGAAGAATATGTTCATATCAATTTTGATGAAACATATCCACATGAGCCTAGAACCATCCTAGAAAATCTGGAGGATGATGTTTCAAATCTGAACATCAACTCAAAATCCTCAAATTCCTCTGTGAAAGAATTTGTGAAAACTTCCAATTATGGAAATTTCCTACCATCGAGTCATAATGAACCTGAATCTGTTGATGAACCTGAAATCACTAGTCCCTCTTTTTCTAGAAAGGTTAGAACCCTTAAAAACCACCCCTTAGATATTATTGTAGGAGACTTAGAGAAAGAAACACAAACTAGAGATTCTCTTAGAAATCAGGTTGAACATCAAGCCTTCTTGTCACAACTTGAACAAAAAAACATTGATGATGCAATCAACGATGAATTTTAGGTGATGACTATGCAAGAAGAACTTAATCAGTTTGAAAGAAACAAATTTTGGAAACTTATTGAAAGAACCAAGGACACATTCATCATAGGAACTAAATGGGTGTTTAGAAATACGGTATATGAAGCTGGAAATATAGTTAGGAATAAGGCTAGATTAGTTACACAAGGCTATAGTCAAGAAGAAGGAATTGACTATGAGGAGACCTTTTCTCCAGTAGCCAGACTTGAATCCATTAGAATCCTACTTTCTTATGTTGTACATCTGGATTTCAAACTATATCAAATGGATGTTAAGAGTGTATTCTTAAATGGGTATATAGCTGAGGATGTCTTTGTTGAACAACCCCCTGTATTTACAAATCCACATTTTCCCAATCATATTTTCAAACTATCAAAAGAATTATATGGTTTAAAGAAAGCTCCAAGAGCTTGATATGACAGATTGAGTATTTTTCTCATTTCTAAAGGTTTTACAAAAGGAATAGCTGATCCTAACCTCTTTATAAAATGAATTCATAATGATGTTTTAGTTGTTCAAATCTATGTAGATGATATTGTTTTTGGATCCTCAAAAAATTCATTATGTATTGATTTTTCTAAAATGATCCAAAACGAATTTGAAATGAGTTTAATGGGAGAACTAAAATTCTGTCTTGGATTTCAAATCTTTCAAAAATAATGATGGAATTGATTTAAATAAAAGTAAATACACTAGAGATATTCTAAAACGTTTTAGATTGGATAGCACTAAAAGTAGTGACACTCCCATGAGTACCGCCTTTAAGTTAGATCATGATGAAGATAGAAAATCTGTTGATCAAACCACTTATAGAGGAATGATTGGAAGTATACTCTACTTAATTTATAGTCGTCCGAACATTATGTTTAGTGTGTTTATGTGTGCTCATTTTCAAGAAAATCCTAAAGAATCTCATTTAAATGCTATAAAGAGAATTTTCAAATACCTCAAGCATACACCCAATCTAGGACTATTCTATCCTAAAGGACAATCATTTGAACTAGTTAGTTATTCTTATGCTGACCTCGGTGGCTGTAAGTTAGATAGAAAGAGCACCTCTAGAACATGTTACCTTTTAAGAAAGTAACTAGTATCATGGTATAGTAAGAAAAAAAATTCTGTTGCATTATCTACTATAGAAGCTGAATACATAGCTACTGGAAGTTGTTATGAAAAATTTTTGTGGATGAAACACACATTACTAGATTATGGATATCAATTCAGACATGTACCAATAAATTGTAACAACATAAGTTCTATTAACATCTCAAAAAATCCTGTTTCACATTCTAGGATAAACCATATTGATGTAAAACATCACATTTTGAGAGATCAGTATCAAAAAGGTGATATCACCTTGGAATTCATTGGTACTGAATATCAACTTGCTGATATATTTACTAAACCATTAAATTATGAGAGAATATACTACATCATACATTATCTTGGCATGATAAATCTCAAATAGATATCTTAATTGTCTTACTATTCATCATTTTACTATGTTTTACTTTACTGTTTCATGATTACGGATTCTATATTACTATCTCACTGTGACGACCACTCACTGTCTCATCGTGATGACCACACACTATCTCACTGTGATGACCACTCACTGTATCACCATGGCGACCACTTACTATCTCACCATAACGACCATTCACGGTCTCATTGTGAAAATTATTTATGATTTTCTTTAAACTCGTATCGCGGTAATTTTTATTTCACCACTTTTACTTTCCCTTGTTTTTATTTTTGTGACGATTGGCATTCCTAAATGATAAAACAAAAAGTTTCACTTGGTTATTCACTTGAACTTTCTCTCATTTCGAACCCTTTCAACCTTTCAAACCCTTCTCTCTCTCTCTCTCTTGAACCCTCAGTGGATGCCAAGAATGAAACGTCTGTCGTCATCCACACCTGAGAAGCACCGCCCGAAGAAGAAGAATATTGCACCTAAGATGACACCCGAAGGACCTTTGAATCTGAATCTGGTAAATCGAAGTGTTGTTCCTAAGAAATAAATTTTCCCCGAATGGCTTCTGTCTAGAAAATCTCTAGTCTTGAAAGTGTTAAAAGAATAAGGCTGGTTAGAATGGTTCTCAAGGGAGAATGGACCCATATATCCCAGGTTAGTGGCTCTGTTCTACCAGTACATGCAGTTCTCATTTGATTCTGGTGAAAGTTATGTTGTGAGGAGCTGGGTTAATGTCCAAAGATTCTTCTTCTCTTAGAGGTTATGGGAAGCATTCCTTAGGATACCTCATGAAGGTATATGTGAGGATTATTATAGAGAACCTCCTCCTTCAACCAATTTCTTTGATCTTGAAGATGCTCTGAAAACCCTAATTGGAAATGGCACCAAAAGAAGGGTCATCGCAGCTGAACTAGATAGAGAAACAAGGATGTTGTTTAAGTTTGTTCAAAATCTAGTTAGTCAATTAAAAGGTGATTTTACTGTGTTAAACTATCAAGATGTGTTTTTGATTCACCTTATGAAGAAATGGACACAAGATCAACCTGTGCAAGTACATCATTCACCATATGTGTGAGTTGATCAAGGTTACATCCAAATCCACTTCTCTGATCTACTCTCGGCTAATATCATCCATGATTGTTGCAAAAGGCGTGGTTGTACCTAATAAAGAAGTGCTTATGGACTGTGAATACTGTCTCTCTAAATCCACTATCAAAAGAATGAGGATAAAATGGAACCCCTGGAAAAAGGAATGGGTGGAAGACAATGAAAAGGTTTATGAGAAGTTTAATCCTGTGGATTATCCATCAAGGCTGAAATAAATTTCTGATCCTGGTTTGGAACCAGATGAACTTGTTGAGTATTTAGAAGAAGTGGAAGAAGAGGCTGAAGTACCTCATAGAAAAGAAGTTATTGTTGAGGAAGAAAGGACTATTGTTCCTCCTGTTGTTCTTGAAGAAGAAGTTCCGACCCCTAGTGAAGATGTCAATATGGAAATCAAACCCGAGGCTGAAAAAGAATTAGTGGTGATAGAATCTGAGCAGAAAACCATATAAGAGCCTATAGTAGAAGAAATCCCTGTTGTGCAAGAAGAAAATCTAGAAGAACTCCCTGTTATGAAGGAAGATAATCTGGAAGAACTCCCTGTGGAACAATCTGTTCCTAAAATAATACCCTCTATTGAAGATAGGATGGAGATAGCCTTTCAACTAGCTAGACAAAAAATGAATGAGGAACTTAGAGATGAAACTGTGGATTTAGACCAAGCTCCTGAGTCTCTCAGTCCTGAGAAGGAGGCACCTATTGAGGGGGAACAAACCCTAAATCTTGATTCTGGTGAAGCCTCACATCCAACTGTGTCAAGTCCTATGGAAACTCAGTACAAATTTCCTAGTTTTATGATGTGGGTGAGTCTCAGCAGGTTACTGCAACCGGGCTTGATCTCTCTTCCCTGTTTCAGTTGAAATCATTCACCAAATTTTCCCCTAAGAAAGAACCTGAACCTGAACCTGAACTTGTCCCTGTATCAATTCCTACACATGAACCTTTATCTGAACAACTGTCCTTTGTCAGTAGGGATGATTTAAAGGAATTTGGAGATACTCTCCTATCTGGGTTTGAGAAACTTATGAACTCCCAACCTCATCCTGTGACAAATTTGAGTGAGAGATATGCCTCACTACTTTTGGAAAAGACCATTTGGAAAATAAAACCTAAGATGATCCATGAGATTCAAGAAGTACGAGTTGAAAATAAGCTACTCAGTAATGAAGTCACAACCCTGAGAAGCATGGTGGAAGACATGCAGAAAGAGCTGCATTCGAGATCAGAGCCTACTACTGCTCCTATAGCATCTACTGTTTCTCAAATAACTCGATATGTTGTATCTCAGATTCACCCTTATCTGTTATCCTTTGATGAAAAGATTGCAGAAAGGCCCAAACAGATGTTGAAGGACATGAGGGAGCTTGTGGTGAACCTTAATAAACTCACTGATGAGTACACTGGTTGCCTTAAAAAGTTACTAAATCAGCTTAAATCTCTAACCACAGCCGTCAAAGCTTCTAATACCTCTGGTCAATCCTATACACCTTCCTTGGACAGTACTTTTCTCAGATCTATAGTCAAAGAAGAGCTTCATAATGATTTCAGTGGCTTTAATGTGGCTTCTTTCTCTGAAGTTGTTAAGAATAGTGATAGAGTGCTTGAACTTTTATAAATTCACTCTAAGATTTCAAATGATGCCCAGCATGAGATTTTTAAGAAAGTGGATTTCTATTTCAACCAAATTTTCTCCAAGAATAATATGACCAACCACTTCAAATAACTTGTAGAGAATCTGCGACTTCCTCCTGTGACTCAAGACTTTAAAACCCAAGTCCAGAAGCTAACCGAGTTTACCCGATTGTTGGGAAAGTTTATGGAAAACAAAGATGACTTGGAAAAATCCATGCAGTACTGTGGAGAGATTATTGCAGACTTCATCAAACTCTTGAGACCTTATCTTCATGTCCAGAGTACAGAAAGTGTTGCTTCAGTGGATGCACCTCTCAGACCTGGGCTACCTACCTTCACCTCTGCCTTAGCCTCAAATACCATGTTTGTTGGCCAAGCTCTCAGTCAGATCGGGCCTATGATTATTAATCAACAACTACCTAGATCTTCTACTGCTCCTACCTTGGCTCCCTCAGTCTTTGAAGGTCTCCCTTTACCCTCTCTATCTACCACCTCTCTTCCTTCTTCGACATTAACCTCTGCCCCTATGGCTTCCTCTTCTGCTGCTGATAAAGGAAAAGAGAAGTCCAATCCCTGAAGAAGACCAGTGCTTACTATTTTTTGATGGGCATGCCATTATTTTTGTATTTCTCCTTGATTTTGTACTGAAATATTTACTCTTAATGGAATGTGCGATGTTTACCCTCTATTCTTTCAACTTTTTGATAATCCCAAAATGGGGAGATGTTTCTACATAAATTTTCTATCTGTTATTTTCTCTGTAGTAGCATGTAAATTACACTTTAACTATACATGATTTGTGATCATCAAAAAGGGGGAGATTGTTGGACTCCTCATGTATTAATAATGTTTTAATGATCAAAAATATCATTAATGATAAAAAATCTTATTTAACCTAGTTAACTCCTAAATTATATCCAATCATGTGTATTTATGTTACATGTTATCTCATGCTTTATAATGGTTAAGCTCAATACATTTCATGCATATCACTGTTTAAGTTTGAATACATTTGTTTGCCTTAGTAAAAGACACCGTGAAGCCAGACACCGTAAGCTAAGACACCGTGAAGCCAAACACCGTAAGCCAGACACCGTGAAGAAAGACACCGTAAGCCAGACACCGTGAACAAGACACCATGAACAAGACTCCGTGAAACTCAGACACTGTGACACTCGAACACCGTGACACTCAAACACCGTGACACTCAAACATAGTGTGAAGGAGACACCATTTCCATAACATACTACGAAACCGTTTCTTAAACTATTTTTTCGTCTTTCAATTTAATTTTTAACGGTCATATTTGATGCCTTTAATGCACTGAAATAATTAATGTTTCTTTGTAGACATAGTATGAGGTACGAGGTATAAAACCCATGGAACCTGTCGAATAAAACCCATGCATTCAAAGATAAAGAGAGAAGTGTGCCCAAGAACAAGACATCGTGATACTGAACGAAAAATAAGCCTATGAGCACAACCGTGAAGAACATACTGCAAGATTTTAAAAGAAAGCATTGTCTCATGCATGCAATCCGACTCTACTGAATAACATTCGAAGTACACTAAAATAAAGAGAACATATTTACATTATCAACACTCGTGAAGAACACAAGATGAATTACAACACTCTGTTTTTCAAGACAAAAACCAGAGAAGGACTCAGAAGCATTTCTGTTTAATCAAAGGAGTCTAGATTTGCACTTCAAATCACTAGAGCATTATAAACTCATATCTACTCTCTCTTAGTGATTATTTTACTTAATTTTTGAGAAGTGTGTGTACTCTGTATATTCCATACACACACTGACTCATGTGCTAAATTGGAGGATTTCTAAATCCGTACACCAATCTCTTTATACTTTTGTTTACCCACGACAACTGTGGAAGAGGTCCTTGTGTGGCCTGGTTATTATTTTTGTTTACCCAAGAAAACTGTGGAAGAGGTCCCTGTGTGGGCTGGTTATTATTTTTGTTTACCCACGAAAACTGTGGCAGAGGTCCCTGTGTGACCTGGACAGTCTGTGTACTATTGTTAACCCTGATCCAAGGTGTAGATCAAAGTTTATTTATATAAACTGCTTGGTGGAAGGTGATCACCAAGTGGAGTGTATTAGGTCTCATCTTGAGACTGAACCACTTGTTTCATATCCACTTTGCTGTTCCAATTTAGTCTTCTCTATTTTACTGATTGGTTACATAATCCAGGAAACACTAATTTCAATTTGATAGTTAGTCTTGGAAATAAGTTATAACTGATTTGTCTTAGTAGGATAACTTCAAAAGTAATATTAATGATACCAATTCAGAATACTGATAATTAATCAATCTTCTAAGAAGTTGTTTAAAAAGTGAAACCCTTATAATAGTATAACCTTGATTAACTGGGCTGTATCTATTTTGGGGGAAACCATTTCATTTAAAATAATATTCTTTTAACAGAAATTTTTATAGTTACTCAATTCACCCCTCCCCTCTTGAGTGAACTACTCTGACCAACAAACTCCATACCCAGATGATTCCCATGACCCATACCAAAAACTCTTGGATCCTGGATTGGGAAATCCAATGGTGATGGTGTAAGTAGCTCATAGTGTATCCATCCAACATAATCTTTTCTTTTTGGAGCCACACATACTCCTCTTCCAACACCTCCTACCTGGTGGTCACCCCGTTCACAGTTGGTAGAACCATGATTGTGGCACTGCCTCTATTGTGGCAGTCCATCCAGGAATAACCTTTCCTCCTCGACATGTAAGGTATGGAAATAAAACTCCATTTGACCTGTCCCTTCACATGCATAGAACATATCCTCTCAGGTATCACATGTTCCTCTATGAAAATCATTCACCACATGTCTATGTGGATGATATGATCCATGGGGAGGTTTCTTATGTAGATATATTGATGACTGGTGCCAGCTAGGTGCTGTAAATGAATCATCCCAATTACACTCACTTCATAATACATCTTCTTAGAGTCCCTTTGGAAGGAATATCTCCATCTATATAACTATCTCTAGCACTGCAGTATATGTTTGAATACATAGGGGAACCATATAGGAACAAATGTATCTACAAAGACCCTTATTGAACTTCAGTGCCTAGAACTGACCATCTCACACCAGGTCAATGGAGTATTGTGTATGTTCAATGAAACTCAAAAATAATCAACAACTATTATACTACCCTATTGTATCTCCATAAGCTCATAAATATAAACCAAACAAAATCATGATTTGTAATAATTCTCATGAAATAGCTAACAGAAGTTGAACTATGAGAGCTTCATCTCATCACGAGTCCTCATGAATAAACACCACCAATGCCTCGATACACCATGGAAATGATAATATTTCTATGTAACAATATGATTTTCAGGATCTACCTGATCTTGAACACTTGGATCACTAACTCAATCAAATCCTCTACTGCCTAAGGATTTATCTCACCATAAAACCTCATCAACCTATACCACTAGAACTCACATAGCACACTAATTCTGTATCCATATTCATCCTATCCTATTTAAATTATATTCTATTTTAGAAGTGGGGCGTTTTTCCCTAATCTCCTAGAGAAAATACCACATGAGGTGTAACCAGAACTAAGGCCTAATAAAACATTAGGTAATATTCATGATCATAAATAAATAACCTAGATAGATGTCTTCATAGAGGAATCCTAAAAGTTAATGTGACATACCATAGTAATGTGAGAATTTATATATGGAGATCTGAATCTGATCAAGAAGGATAGTCAATGGAGTTAATCCTATATTATGCATGAACCATTATCCTAACATCAATTTTAATGGTGTTCTAAGTCAACATGGAGGTATTTAGATTCCAAATGAATGGATACATTGTCCCCCCACCAATAGATAGTTCCCTATCCTGAAATTTGTACTTGATATACATAGAAAATGTTTCCCTAAGTCACATCCAATTTCTCATAAGTGAAAAAATCCATGTAGAATCTCAAGGAATGAGGTGCTCTAATACAAATCTATAAGGACCCAACCCAACAGGGCTTTCCGAGCCAGTGAAAGGATAATCCATCACAATACCAATCCCACCTTCAATATACTAGTGGATAGAGACAAGATCCATGATGGAATAATTTAATTGGGTGACCTTTTCCTAGTGTACCTATATACATGTACCAAACCATCTTTTAAAAACATTGTAGAGGAATAATAAATGGATATATAACCTCAAGTGTAAAACCATTTATGTAATAAACTCTTGGGAATACATCACAGTGCGAAAGAATAAAATGAAAGTGTAATGGGGAAAATACCACCCAAAACTAAAATGAGGTCCCGACATAATGAAAATGTGAAATAAATAAATATGAGAGATCCTAACACTTGATCCCTAAGACCAACCAACATACACAACCTATTCACATGAGTATCTATTTTCTATACTAAAATCCCCACTAATCTATTAGTCTTCTGCACGAGACATGACATGTGTGGTAAAATCCCATTTAGGGGTGTGCATATACATACCCAATAGGGTGTCTCAAAAACCCAAGAGGGAGAAATAAAAGATACAATAGAACTAAACTCAACCCAAAAAAAGAGGGTAACGAATACCATGAATATATATGCTAAAAAAGAAACCCAAGTTAGAGAGAAAGTGGATATCAATATCACAACATATACTAGGATGTTGATTCTACCTACAGGTCCAATGTTTCATTCTCGATGTCCGAAATCTCATGTTTAAAATTGAAGAATCCATTAGGAGGACATGAACCTCGACACTGCTCCACAGCCCGAGGGGAAACAATATCCAATTTAAATATAACTTTCACCCTATTATGTTAGATGGATTCCACTTAGATGAAATATGATATGCACCCACGAATGATAGGGGGATTCAACTAAGTAAACTGATGGAGGACCCTCACCCTAGTGTGTTAGTGGGTGTCACTTAATATATGTATAAATGAACCTCACTCAAATACATCAAGGGTTTTATACTCAATGTGTATAGGAATCGTTCCCAAGTGTGTTAGGGGGTTCCACTCAAATGATAGATCACTCAATATCTATTATGATAAGTGGTTCTAATTAGTTGATAGGTAGGTAGAGGATCCACACCCTATCTCATCAGAGAGTTCCACACAATGTATATAGGACCCACACCCTAGTGCATTAGGGGGATTCCAATCAACAGGCATATAAAGAGGAACATTGTGGACCCAAACACTAATTTCATATAGGGTTTCCAATGCCAAAATCTCTCAGATGATCCATCTTGATCACTACCATCTTCAAACATCACCTAAAAAACTACCTTACTTAGAACACCTCATAATGTACCTATTATTCCACTATGAATTCCACCATCATGTGTTAATAAGAATTTTTTTTGGATGGCTTACTTAATGGATAACATCTGAATCCAATAAAACGTTATACTAGAGGGATATGTCCCATAGTAAAGTACAAATCATGCACTAGAGGTCACATGATGTGTTACCTCACCTTGCCTCATGTCCTTGTCCTCTCCAGAAAACAACTAGGTTAGACATGTTGTACATTAAAACATTTTATTATATTATATGAAATTTCTTGGACACTCGATTACTATCCTTGTTCTCGTAGTTTTCCCGTGTATACTTTGGGTCATTCCTATATACCATACTAAGCACGTGGTCATGTTTGGGTACTATCGCATGATCGTGTACTCATAAGGTACATGAAATGTCTTCCCTCATGAGTTCCTGTACCTGTGAAAATGGGACATGTATTAACCACATAAGTAGGGTCATAAAAAATATTAACATGGCCGAACGATGCCTGATTTATCTTCCCTAAAGCCCAAGCCACCAAATTTGGGGGGAGGCACTACACGGTGGGTGTTCTGGGATTGAAAATTATATAGTATGGTTTAAAAAAATAAAGGTAAGCCTTCAAATATTATCTCTATACAACCACTACAAAATCTTACACCACACAAAATTATAGGGATTTTAGATCTATGTTTGTTTGTACATGATCCATTTTTGGTGGATGAATTCTGATAACTTAAACCATACAATCCCTCACTCATCACTCTACACTAATTCCATTGATCTAACCACTCTAGATCAAGAAACCATGGAAATATCACCTGAAAATCATTCTGATCACCCACAAATCACTATCTCGTTTACTATTCACTAATACACTATCAATACATGGTTTAATTCACACTTGAACACACCCGTCAATGTTAAACAATGGCCCAATGGTCCAACGGTGAAGAACACAAAGAAAAGTTGGGTTAAATAAACATAAAAAGTATAACCATTATTATACAAGAGATATTTTTTAAACTATAACAGTATTACAGAAACCATTTCTTTTAGCTAGGGAAAAAAATAAATTTATTTATCAATATAATTTATCCAAAAAGGACCATGTAAAGGGTTTGAAATTGAATATCAAAGTGAAGATGATATTTATTCCTTGATAAAAAAATTTATTATGGTGTAAATACACAAAAACGTGAGCACTATTTATTTAGGATTTACCATCAGTGAAGAATGGTTTCTCTAGAGATTAGGATGATGTGCTATGTTCAGTGCCTCTTGATCCACCTTGATATAATCTTACATCATACTCTAATGTGATCCACCATTGAAGAACGCTCAGTGATCCTTTCAATTATTCTATGGTTTATGTATAAAATAATAGAGAATTTTTATTACAGGTTACTTATATAGGTAATTAGGTCATGGTAATATAAAATAATATAAATAAATTTAATTATTTATATTAATTAAATTAACATCCAACCACTATATGAAATGAAAATCTGGAGATGAACATCCTTAGGTCACACCATAGGTAAACCCCATATTCATGACAGAAATATGGTCTTTGATTTCCAATATGAGACTCTCTTTGGGAGTTATTCCACTTTTCAGGGAAAACTACATGCATATGTGAAAGAGCGTTGTCGCACACGCTCTCAAAAGAACTTCAAAAGTGAGTTACGTTGGATAAAACTACAAGCACAACACTCCATGAAGCTAATGTTTAGTTTACTTGGTGTAGCATAGGGGGCTAACCAAGGTCGTCTCTCAAAGGAGGAAGTGAATTAAAACATCTTATTAGAGGTATTCTAAAAATAAAATAAAAGAGAATAAAAACACTACTTGAAAGGATGGGGGTGGTTGTTTATAGTTTATGAATCTAGAAGAAGTTTGCTGGAAGAAGATTGTATAATTTTTTTGTTTTTAGTTTTGAAATGAATTTCAATTTAAATGACACAACAAGAAGATGTTTTTTTTAGAAATCTATTTAAAAAGCGTAATCGATCTAACTCTACCTCTTCAATTTATTATTAATCATTATCATTTAAATTAACATTCACTTAATTATGATCCCTTAATTCGTTAAATCCCGAACCCTACGAGAATTAACTTTACCACAAAGATGATGTGAATTTAAACCTAGGCTAGCTTTGGAACGTGCAATCGCAGCACCCTGCTTTGATTGATGTTCTAAGATTAGCTTATGATCAGTGGTAAATTAAGGCACATATCCATTCTGGAAATGAGGATGAATTGTGTTTAGGGATTATATTTGAACTCTACAAATTTATCCCGTGTGGTCTTGTATTACCGATTAAGATCGCGCTCTCACAATTTACACAAAATCCCGACCTCGCGTGTTTTTGTGTTAATTGTTCAATTGCTTGCTTAGTTTCTTACAATTTAAAAACATAATTCATGGATCATATTAAGTGAATTACAGTAGGCTCAATGATTCAAAATAATTAAATGAAGAGGGTAGAAGATAGATCGATCACTAAAAATTACTCTTCAATGGGTGGCGTAATCATCGTAGAAGCGTTTTGCATGTGCAAAGGTTTATAATGGGTATAACCCAATATCGCTTCTACTCAAGAATTCCAGCCCCAAGAGGAAGATTGAGAGAAGAATAAATTTAAATAAAACAGAGGAAAAGAGAAGAAATAAAAGAAGAATAAAGAAGTTTATTACACAAACAAAACAATTACAACATGAAGGAGAGAAGGAGGCTTCGATGAGAGGATCCTTGCTTCAAGAGCTACCTCTCTTACAATGGTTGGAGAATTTGGTTGAAACCAATTCTCCTCTGCCTCCAATCTCCCAATGCACGAACCAGCCTCTCCAAATGAGAAAATCACTAATTTATAGAGTGGAGGGGAGGCTAGGTTTAAAGTGGTTTCAAGTGTGAATGCAAAATCTCGGCCAAATATTTTAATGAAACTTGCACCGCCAATTTGACCACCAAAACGCGTGAATTGGCCGGCCTTCCAGAAGGATGATTTGTGCCACATCATGTCCCCGAGCTTTCATCAAAATTTGGGCTCAATCCAAGCCCGTATGTAGAATATATGGCCCAAATACAGAACCTTCTCCATTCTGGCGAGCCCAGCCCAACTTTGACTTCATGGCCCAATTTCAACAACCAAATGAACTCTTTAGCTTTAGTGTCCTGAATAAAAGTTGTAGATAATTACGTTAGAAACACGGTTACAAAATTTCAAATTCAAATAATAAACATAAAAATATATATCTTCGAAATACTACAGTGCACTATTAAGGGTAAAACTGGAATTTTCACCAAATTTTCAAATGAATGATCAAATCCCAAATATTTAATAAATAAACATGTTTAACACAATGTGAGGAAATTATATCATTTATTATCAATAAAATATTCAATAAAATAGTGTTTTATCAACTCCCCCACACTTACCCTTTTGCACACCTGGGCAAAACCTCATATCAAGTAAACATCAATATCAAATCAAAACCAATTTTAAAACACATATCTTTAAGATCAATCAATTTCACACCAAGAATCAAAAGATATCATGCCACATAAAAAACCTTATTTCAAGTTCTCCATTTATATCATTCAATATATTTCCACTTCATTTATCCACCCATGCACAAAACACTTACCTCGCTTGAATTTTCTCTCATCACTCAAATATCAATTTTTTTGCAATGTCTTTCTCATCCAAACTCATACAAGGGTCACCATAGGCTTGATAGATTCCTACATCGCTACCCGATGTGAGTCAAGGACATATGTTTATCATGAGGACTTTTCAGGGTTGTTCTGTGGCTTTCGGTTGGTAGGATTAAGATGTGAAAAACTCTGAGGCTGAATGAGGAGGGCTTGACTCTTTTAAAGAAAAATTGCATTAATCTAATTTTCACTTAAATATGGTCTTCTCTTCAATCCCCATAGTATCAATTCAGCTCCATCATCATGAAAAGTCATGAAAGGTTTACACCATTCCTCATTTCAGCATAAAAAATGTCAATCTTCTAAAACATGATTTTCTTGAAAGCTCCAGATGGGCACAGCTTTCCACCTCAATTAGAAGCTCCAGAAAAGGCACAGCTTCACTTGTCATGAAAGCTCCAGAAAAGGCACAGCTTTCAATATAATGACTTTCTTTAGCAGCAAACACATCTCTTCAGAATTTAATTTTCCACCCAAAGTATCACATAATGTGGTGGTACAACACAAGACAGCTTCCCCCACACTTAAGCTCAACTAGATTATGCAATTTCACTTCAAGAGTTGGTTGGATAGGGAAAATTGGCTTGTAATGTGGCTTAACCTAACAGGCTGTGCATGGCTTCTAAGGGCTACAAGGATTAAATATTCAAGGTAGGCCATTATAAAAAAGGATTCTTTGAAAAGGGGGCTTTAATACCAAACAAATGCCTCAATCATTTAAACATATGTACCTCAAACCCTCAAGTTTTGACAGGAATAGATCAAATTCTGGTTAAATCAAGTATGGTTTGGTTCTCTCAAGAAGTGAGGTGAATGTAAAGAATATGAAAATAATGGTTCAGAAGCCTCACAGGAAAGTGATTTCAAATTTAAAGACAGTGAGATGTGGCATGGGATTCAAAATTCGGTGTACTTTCCATGAAATTACTAATTATTTGAACTTGAAACAAAGTCATTTCAGCATTCATGTAAGCTTAGTTTCAAGGGGTAAATTGTTTCACTTATTGATATGGATTTAAAAATGGTGATGAGAATCATTTCAGCTCAAAAGTTTCAAAAACACACAGAAAATTGTAAAATAAACACACAAATTTTGAAAGACACACAATTGCTTTTTTTTTTTTTTTTTTTTTTGGTTTTTGTTTTTTTAACAGGAAAACAATTGAAATTACTAAACTAAAAGGATCCCTCCCCCACACTTAAAATATTGCATTGTCCTCAATGTGAACCCGTGAGATGATATATGCACATGGAATGCAGAATTTTTCAAATAGGACAAATAATATAAAAGTGAAAGGGTTAGGAACAGCCTGATGTGATCAAGGGATGATGGGGTCATGCAGTGTGATAAAATCCACTGCATCAGTAGGATGTCCCTCAATGTATCTCTTCAAACGTTGCCCATTGACTGTAAAGCTCCTTCCAGTGTCCTCTTGTGTGATCTCCACTGCACCATAAGGAAAAACATTAGACACAATATAAGGACCTAACCATCTGGAACGCAACTTACCAGGCATCAACTTCAGTCGTGAACTATAGAGAAGGACTTTCTCTCCAATATGAAACTCCCTTTGTTGGACCATTTTGTCATGAGCTGCTTTTGATCTTTCCTTGTAGAGCCTTGAGTTCTCATATGATGACAGGCGAATCTCCTCAAGCTCTTGAATTTGCAACTTCCTTTGAATTCCAGCTTGGGCCAAATCCATGTTACATTTCTTTATAGCCCAATATGCCCGATGCTCGATTTCCACGGGGAGATGACACGCTTTCCCAAAAACAATCCGAAATGGGGACATACCAATGGGGGTCTTGTATGCTGTCCTATAAGCCCACAATGCATCATCCAAGCGCTTGCTCCAATCCTTCCTATTTGGCTGCACGGTTTTCTCCAAGATTTGTTTCAACTCACGATTTGAAACCTCAGCCTGGCCATTTGTTTGGGGGTGGTATGGTGTTGATGTTTTGTGTGTCACCCCATACTTTCGAAGGAGGGAAGCAAAATTCCTATTGCAAAAGTGTGTCCCTTGGTCACTGATGATGGCCTTTGGTACTCCAAACCTGCAAAAAATTTGTGCTTTGACAAAGTCCACAACAACATGAGAATCGTCAGTCCTGGTGGCCTTGGCCTCCACCCATTTACTCACATAATCAACAGCAACCAAAATATACAAAAATCCAAATGAACTAGGAAAAGGACCCATAAAGTCGATGCCCCATACATCAAAAATCTCACAAAATAGTATGGGTTGTTGGGGCATCTCATGTCTCCTAGAAATGTTCCCAGTGTGTTGGCAACGAGAGCATGACTTACAAAACACATGGGCATCATGGAATAATCTAGGCCAATATAATCCAGAGTCCAAAACTTTCCTAGCTGTCCGTTGGGGTCCAAAGTATCCACCACATGCAAGTGTATGACAGAATTGCAAAACAGACTCAAACTCATGATCAGGAATACACCTCCTAATGACTTGGTCACTACACATGCGCCATAAGTATGGATCATCCCAAACATAAAATCTTGACTCACTCTTTAATTTTTGGACTTGATGTTTCTTCAAATTTACTGGGATTTCAGAGCCAACAATGTAATTAACTAAATCAGCATACCAAGGATGCTTACCTGAGATGGTATAGAGATGCTCATCGGGGAAAGTGTCCTGAAGTGGTACCTGGTCCAAGGTGTCACCCTCTAGTGTGTGAGTAAGCCTACTCATGTGGTCCGCCACCAAATTCTCTGACCCCTTCTTGTCCTTTATCTCAAGGTCAAACTCTTGAAGAAGGAGCATCCAACGGATAAGTCGTGGCTTTGCATCTGGCTTCTTTAGGAGGTACCTCAAAGCTGCATGGTCAGAAAAAACAACTACTTTAGAGCCCAATAAATATGAACGAAATTTATCTAAAGCAAATATAACAGCAAGAAACTCCTTTTCTGTTGTGGTGTAGTTTGATTGGGCTGAATCCAGTGTCCTCGATGCATAGGCGATCACATGTGAACGTCCCTCCACCCTCTGAGATAAGACAGCTCCAACCGCAAAGTTGGAGGCGTCACACATAAGCTCAAAAGGAATCTCCCACCGTGGGGGCTGTATGATCGGTGGAGTGGTCAGACACTTCTTTAGCTCATCAAATGATACCCTGCATGAATCATCAAAATTGAAGTCAATATCTTTTTGAAGCAATCGAGATAAGGGTAGAGCGATCTTACTAAAATCTCTGATGAAGCGTCGATAAAATCCAGCATGTCCAAGGAATGATCGAACATCACGCACACATGAAGGGTAGGGTAAGGATGAAATGATGTCTACCTTAGATCTATCAACCTCTATCCCATGTTTTGACACTACATGCCCTAAGACAATGCCATGCTCTACCATGAAATGACACTTTTCAAAGTTCAGGACTAGATTCTTCTCAATACAACGATTCAACACATTTTCCAAACTACTTAGACATTCATCAAATGAAGACCCATACACTGTAAAATCGTCCATAAATACCTCCATGCATGTCTCAATAAAATCAGAAAAAATACTCACCATGCATCTCTGGAAGGTACCTGGGGCATTGCAAAGTCCAAATGGCATCCTCCGATAGGCAAATGTCCCAAAGGGACAGGTGAATGTAGTCTTCTCCTGATCCTCCGGAGCTATAGGAACCTGAAAATATCCAGAAAATCCATCCAAGAAACAATAGCGTGTCTTCCCAGCTAGTCTCTCAAGCATCTGATCAATAAATGGGAGGGGGAAATGATCTTTGCGAGTGGAATGATTTAGTTTCCTATAATCAATACACACGCGCCAACTGTTTTGTACCCTCATTGGAACTAACTCATCTTTCTCATTTTTAACAACAGTAACACCACTTTTCTTAGGCACAACCTGAATAGGACTTACCCACTGAGAATCTGAAATGGGATAGATTATACCTGCCTCGAGCAATTTTTCAACCTCTTTTTTAACAACCTCCAGAAGGGTTGGATTGAGTCTCCTTTGTGGTTGCCTCACCGGTTTAGCTCCATCTTCCAAAAGAATCCTATGCATGCAAATGGAGGGGCTAATACCTGATATGTCATCCAAGGTCCACCCGATTGCCCTGATGTTCTCCCTCAAAAGATTCAAAAGTTTTTCTTCATGTTCAAAAGAGAGATTGTTAGCAATGATAACAGGTAATTTTTCACCACTTAACAAGTATGAGTATTTGAGATTTGGTGGCAATGGCTTTAGTTCCAGTGATGGTGGCTGCTGAATGGATGGAAGCATGAGTGGCGTAGACATCTGTGCACAATCATACATATCATCTGAATGAGAGAACAATGCATCAAATCCATCAGAAAAATTAGCAGCCATATCATAATCAGAGTATACATGCTCAGAATTCGAATATGATTGGACAAATGAACCAATCCCAAGATCAGAAAGATCATGAATTAAAGGGGATGAAGTAGAATGAGACATCAAGTTGGACCCAATACTCATTATTTCATTAAGAAGTGAATAGTCCCCAAGAGATTGGGAATCAAAAATAGAGGGACTATCACATGGAGACTCAGAATGAGAGAGAAAGAATGCTGAGTGTTCCTCTGGTGGGTACTTCATAGAATCCAGGATTTTAAACCTCACGATTTCATCCCCGAATTCCATGGAAAGAGTACCCTCATGAACATTGATAATGGTCTTAGCAGTTTTGAGGAAGGGTCTACCTAGAATGATAGGGGCATGAGAACTTACCTGGTCATCTTCCATGTTTAGTACATAGAAATCAGCAGGGAAGATCATGTCCTTTACCTTTACCAACACATCTTCAAGGACACCAGCCGGATATGCTGTAGCTCTATTCGCTAGCTGCACCACTACCCTTGTAGGCTTGAGCTCACCAATCTGCAATGAAGAGAAAACAGAGTGAGGCATCACATTTATTGAAGCTCCTAAATCACAAAGAGCATCAGAGAAGTGAAACTCCCCTATGGTGCATGGGATGGTGAATGTCCCGGGATCCTTGCACTTTGTTGGCATTGCTAGAGTTGGTGTAATGAGTGCTGAGACATTCCTTCCAAGGTTGATCCTCTCATTTCCCTTGAGCCCTCTTCGATTGGTACAAAGTTCTTTTAAGAATTTGGCATACCTTGGGATTTGCTTAATGGCTTCGAGTAGAGGAATGTTGATCTCCACACGCTTGAATGTGTCCAAAACCTCCTTTTGCATTGCTTCTTCAGCCAACTTCTTGGTTTGAACAACCCTGTTTGGAAAAGGAAGTGGTTTAGGAGGAACATCATCAATCTTTTTCTTACCTTTATCTTTCTCCTTGGATTGTTCATCAGTTGGTATGGAATGTGGCTTCTCTGAAGTTGAGGTGAATCCCGGTGGAATGGTAGGTACAACTGTATCGTTCATTTTCTTCCCACTTCTCAATGTTATGGCACTAACATTCCCCTTTGGATTTGGAGTGGGTTGGGAAGGTAGATTTCCAGAATTCTTACTCACAAGTTCATGGAGGGCGGTGGCAATCTGACTCATTTGAGTCTTCAACTCTCTCAGCTCCGAACCTTGACTCTTCAGCTCATTCTGTTGATTAAGAACAATTTGCTTCAAAAGATCATCAGTATTAGAATCTACCTTTGGTGGATGATTCCCTTGTTGCTGACTTGTTGATGTTTGAGCTTCAAATCTCCTTTGGGGTTGTTGGAAACCCTGCTGGTAAGGCGGAGGCTGCTGGAAGTTTTGTTGAAAGGGTGGCCTTTGTTGTTGTCCAGAGCCATACCTCATGTCCGACTGATCTTTCCACCCTTGGTTGTATGTTGGATCAAACTTCTTTTGGGGATATGGTTGTTGTTGTTGCTGCTGAAATGGTCTCCCAGGGAACACTGCTGCACAATCTTCTGTTTCTTGGAGTTGTGGGCAACAGTCAGTTGGGTGGCTTGTCTCAGTGCAAATACCACAAGGCCTTGAAGGAGGGGGTAGAGATGTCTTTTGTGCCAATGCAATCTGCCTCACCATAGTTGTCAATTCTTCTAACTTAGTATCAATCAAATGACTTTCAAGAGAAGAAGGACTTACTTGATGTACTCCTCGAACATGTGGTGTACCTCTATCACCAAATTGTTGGGAGTTTTGGGACATCTTGTCGATCAATGCTCGTGCAGCTACTGGTGTCTTGTCCACCAATGCTCCTCCAGCTGCAGCATCCACCATGCTCCTCTCCATGGGTGTGAGTCCTTCATAGAAGTACTGAATGAGGAGTTGCTCACTGATTTGGTGATGTGGGCAGCTTGCACACAACTTCTTGAATCTCTCCCAGTACTCATACATCGACTCTCCTTGGGCTTGCTTGATCCCCGATATCTCCTTTCGAATGGATGTTGTCCTTGATGCTGGAAAAAATCTTTGCAAGAAAAGACGTTTCAAATCATTCCAACATGTTACATCTTCAGGTTGCAAATAATACATCCAATCTTTTGCAGCTCCATCAAGTGAGAATGGGAATGCTCTTAATTTAATTTGATCTTCAGAAACATTTCTTGGTTTTAAAGTTGAGCAAACCACATTAAATTCCTTAAGGTGTTTGTTGGGATCCTCACCAGATAAGCCATGGAACTTTGGAAGAAGGTGAATTAATCCAGATTTCAATTCAAAGTCCGATTCAAGATTTGGGTATGCAATACAATTTGGTTGATAGTTAATATCAGGTGCAGCCAATTCTCGAATGGTTCTATTAAGTTCATTTCCATTATTTCCAGCCATTGGTTCTTGTTTTATGGTTGAATTTGAATTGCTTCCAATTTCAATGTTCTGATATTGGAGTAATTCTCCAACTGGTTGAATGTTGAAACTTCCCGTAGACTGAGAATTTCTGATTCGTGCCCTAAGGCTGCGTTCAATCTCAGGGTCAAGATCTAAGAGATCTTCGGGATTAGTTCGTGTCATAGATCAAATAAAAATGAAAAGAAAGAAAGTGGACCATAGTAAAATAAAAATGAGAAGTTTGAGTTGATGGTCCAAAGAGAAGTAGAAGAAATTAAAATAAGAAGAAGAAAAATCAGATTGGGTAAAGAAGGAATAAAGAAGAGAGGAAGAGAATAAAATGTAAAATAAAATAAATACCTCTAATTGGTTGAAATAATTACTTGCCTCCCCGGCAACGGCGCCAATTTGAAAGAGCGTTGTCGCACACGCTCTCAAAAGAACTTCAAAAGTGAGTTACGTTGGATAAAACTCCAAGCACAACACTCTATGAAGCTAATGTTTAGTTTACTTGGTGTAGCATAGGGGGCTAACCAAGGTCATCTCTCAAAGGAGGAAGTGAATTAAAACATCTTATTAGAGGTATTCTAAAAATAAAATAAAAGAGAATAAAAACACTACTTGAAAGGATGGGGGTGGTTGTTTATAGTTTATGAATCTAGAAGAAGTTTGCTGGAAGAAGATTGTATAATTTTTTTGTTTTTAGTTTTGAAATGAATTTCAATTTAAATGACACAACAAGAAGATGTTTTTTTAGAAATCTATTTAAAAAGCGTAATCGATCTAACTCTACCTCTTCAATTTATTATTAATCATTATCATTTAAATTAACATTCACTTAATTATGATCCCTTAATTCGTTAAATCCCGAACCCTACGAGAATTAACTTTACCACAAAGATGATGTGAATTTAAACCTAGGCTAGCTTTGGAACGTGCAATCGCAGCACCCTGCTTTGATTGATGTTCTAAGATTAGCTTATGATCAGTGGTAAATTAAGGCACATATCCATTCTGGAAATGAGGATGAATTGTGTTTAGGGATTATATTTGAACTCTACAAATTTATCCCGTGTGGTCTTGTATTACCGATTAAGATCGCGCTCTCACAATTTACACAAAATCCCGACCTCGCGTGTTTTTGTGTTAATTGTTCAATTGCTTGCTTAGTTTCTTACAATTTAAAAACATAATTCATGGATCATATTAAGTGAATTACAGTAGGCTCAATGATTCAAAATAATTAAATGAAGAGGGTAGAAGATAGATCGATCACTAAAAATTACTCTTCAATGGGTGGCGTAATCATCGTAGAAGCGTTTTGCATGTGCAAAGGTTTATAATGGGTATAACCCAATATCGCTTCTACTCAAGAATTCCAGCCCCAAGAGGAAGATTGAGAGAAGAATAAATTTAAATAAAACAGAGGAAAAGAGAAGAAATAAAAGAAGAATAAAGAAGTTTATTACACAAACAAAACAATTACAACATGAAGGAGAGAAGGAGGCTTCGATGAGAGGATCCTTGCTTCAAGAGCTACCTCTCTTACAATGGTTGGAGAATTTGGTTGAAACCAATTCTCCTCTGCCTCCAATCTCCCAATGCACGAACCAGCCTCTCCAAATGAGAAAATCACTAATTTATAGAGTGGAGGGGAGGCTAGGTTTAAAGTGGTTTCAAGTGTGAATGCAAAATCTCGGCCAAATATTTTAATGAAACTTGCACCGCCCATTTGACCACCAAAACGCGTGAATTGGCCGGCGTTCCAGAAGGATGATTTGTGCCACATCATGTCCCCGAGCTTTCATCAAAATATGGGCTCAATCCAAGCCCGTATGTAGAATATATGGCCCAAATACAGAACCTTCTCCATTCTGGCGAGCCCAGCCCAACTTTGACTTCATGGCCCAATTTCAACAACCAAATGAACTCTTTAGCTTTAGTGTCCTGAATAAAAGTTGTAGATAATTACGTTAGAAACACTGTTACAAAATTTCAAATTCAAATAATAAACATAATAATATATATCTTCGAAATACTACAGTGCACTATTAAGGGTAAAACTGGAATTTTCACCAAATTTTCAAATGAATGATCAAATCCCAAATATTTAATAAATAAACATGTTTAACACAATGTGAGGAAATTATATCATTTATTATCAATAAAATATTCAATAAAATAGTGTTTTATCAACTCCCCCACACTTACCCTTTTGCACACCTGGGCAAAACCTCATATCAAGTAAACATCAATATCAAATCAAAACCAATTTTAAAACACATATCTTTAAGATCAATCAATTTCACACCAAGAATCAAAAGATATCATGCCACATAAAAAACCTTATTTCAAGTTCTCCATTTATATCATTCAATATATTTCCACTTCATTTATCCACCCATGCACAAAACACTTACCTCGCTTGAATTTTCTCTCTTCACTCAAATATCAATTTTTTTGCAATGTCTTTCTCATCCAAACTCATACAAGGGTCACCATAGGCTTGATAGATTCCTACATCGCTACCCGATGTGAGTCAAGGACATATGTTTATCATGAGGACTTTTCAGGGTTGTTCTGTGGCTTTCGGTTGGTAGGATTAAGATGTGAAAAACTCTGAGGCTGAATGAGGAGGGCTTGACTCTTTTAAAGCAAAATTGCATTAATCTAATTTTCACTTAAATATGGTCTTCTCTTCAATCCCCATAGTATCAATTCAGCTCCATCATCATGAAAAGTCATGAAAGGTTTACACCATTCATCATTTCAGCATAAAAAATGTCAATCTTCTAAAACATGATTTTCTTGAAAGCTCCAGATGGGCACAGCTTTCCACCTCAATTAGAAGCTCCAGAAAAGGCACAGCTTCACTTGTCATGAAAGCTCCAGAAAAGGCACAGCTTTCAATATAATGACTTTCTTTAGCAGCAAACACATCTCTTCAGAATTTAATTTTCCACCCAAAGTATCACATAATGTGGTGGTACAACACAAGACAGCTTCCCCCACACTTAAGCTCAACTAGATTATGCAATTTCACTTCAAGAGTTGGTTGGATAGGGAAAATTGGCTTGTAATGTGGCTTAACCTAACAGGCTGTGCATGGCTTCTAAGGGCTACAAGGATTAAATATTCAAGGTAGGCCATTATAAAAAAGGATTCTTTGAAAAGGGGGCTTTAATACCAAACAAATGCCTCAATCATTTAAACATATGTACCTCAAACCCTCAAGTTTTGACAGGAATAGATCAAATTCTGGTTAAATCAAGTATGGTTTGGTTCTCTCAAGAAGTGAGGTGAATGTAAAGAATATGAAAATAATGGTTCAGAAGCCTCACAGGAAAGTGATTTCAAATTTAAAGACAGTGAGATGTGGCATGGGATTCAAAATTCGGTGTACTTTCCATGAAATTACTAATTATTTGAACTTGAAACAATGTCATTTCAGCATTCATGTAAGCTTAGTTTCAAGGGGTAAATTGTTTCACTTATTGATATGGATTTAAAAATGGTGATGAGAATCATTTCAGCTCAAAAGTTTCAAAAACACACAGAAAATTGTAAAATAAACACACAAATTTTGAAAGACACACAATTGCTTTTTTTTTTTTTTTTTTTTTTTGGTTTTTGTTTTTTTAACAGGAAAACAATTGAAATTACTAAACTAAAAGGATCCCTCCCCCACACTTAAAATATTGCATTGTCCTCAATGTGAACCCGTGAGATGATATATGCACATGGAATGCAGAATTTTTCAAATAGGACAAATAATATAAAAGTGAAAGGGTTAGGAACAGCCTGATGTGATCAAGGGATGATGGGGTCATGCAGTGTGATAAAATCCACTGCATCAGTAGGATGTCCCTCAATGTATCTCTTCAAACGTTGCCCATTGACTGTAAAGCTCCTTCCAGTGTCCTCTTGTGTGATCTCCACTGCACCATAAGGAAAAACATTAGACACAATATAAGGACCTAACCATCTGGAACGCAACTTACCAGGCATCAACTTCAGTCGTGAACTATAGAGAAGGACTTTCTCTCCAATATGAAACTCCCTTTGTTGGACCATTTTGTCATGAGCTGCTTTTGATCTTTCCTTGTAGAGCCTTGAGTTCTCATATGATGACAGGCGAATCTCCTCAAGCTCTTGAATTTGCAACTTCCTTTGAATTCCAGCTTGGGCCAAATCCATGTTACATTTCTTTATAGCCCAATATGCCCGATGCTCGATTTCCACGGGGAGATGACACGCTTTCCCAAAAACAATCCGAAATGGGGACATACCAATGGGGGTCTTTTATGCTGTCCTATAAGCCCACAATGCATCATCCAAGCGCTTGCTCCAATCCTTCCTATTTGGCTGCACGGTTTTCTCCAAGATTTGTTTCAACTCACGATTTGAAACCTCAGCCTGGCCATTTGTTTGGGGGTGGTATGGTGTTGATGTTTTGTGTGTCACCCCATACTTTCGAAGGAGGGAAGCAAAATTCCTATTGCAAAAGTGTGTCCCTTGGTCACTGATGATGGCCTTTGGTACTCCAAACCTGCAAAAAATTTGTGCTTTGACAAAGTCCACAACAACATGAGAATCGTCAGTCCTGGTGGCCTTGGCCTCCACCCATTTACTCACATAATCAACAGCAACCAAAATATACAAAAATCCAAATGAACTAGGAAAAGGACCCATAAAGTCGATGCCCCATACATCAAAAATCTCACAAAATAGTATGGGTTGTTGGGGCATCTCATGTCTCCTAGAAATGTTCCCAGTGTGTTGGCAACGAGAGCATGACTTACAAAACACATGGGCATCATGGAATAATCTAGGCCAATATAATCCAGAGTCCAAAACTTTCCTAGCTGTCCGTTGGGGTCCAAAGTATCCACCACATGCAAGTGTATGACAGAATTGCAAAACAGACTCAAACTCATGATCAGGAATACACCTCCTAATGACTTGGTCACTACACATGCGCCATAAGTATGGATCATCCCAAACATAAAATCTTGACTCACTCTTTAATTTTTGGACTTGATGTTTCTTCAAATTTACTGGGATTTCAGAGCCAACAATGTAATTAACTAAATCAGCATACCAAGGATGCTTACCTGAGATGGTATAGAGATGCTCATCGGGGAAAGTGTCCTGAAGTGGTACCTGGTCCAAGGTGTCACCCTCTAGTGTGTGAGTAAGCCTACTCATGTGGTCCGCCACCAAATTCTCTGACCCCTTCTTGTCCTTTATCTCAAGGTCAAACTCTTGAAGAAGGAGCATCCAACGGATAAGTCGTGGCTTTGCATCTGGCTTCTTTAGGAGGTACCTCAAAGCTGCATGGTCAGAAAAAACAACTACTTTAGAGCCCAATAAATATGAACGAAATTTATCTAAAGCAAATATAACAGCAAGAAACTCCTTTTCTGTTGTGGTGTAGTTTGATTGGGCTGAATCCAGTGTCCTCGATGCATAGGCGATCACATGTGAACGTCCCTCCACCCTCTGAGATAAGACAGCTCCAACCGCAAAGTTGGAGGCGTCACACATAAGCTCAAAAGGAATATCCCACCGTGGGGGCTGTATGATCGGTGGAGTGGTCAGACACTTCTTTAGCTCATCAAATGATACCCTGCATGAATCATCAAAATTGAAGTCAATATCTTTTTGAAGCAATCGAGATAAGGGTAGAGCGATCTTACTAAAATCTCTGATGAAGCGTCGATAAAATCCAGCATGTCCAAGGAATGATCGAACATCACGCACACATGAAGGGTAGGGTAAGGATGAAATGATGTCTACCTTAGATCTATCAACCTCTATCCCATGTTTTGACACTACATGCCCTAAGACAATGCCATGCTCTACCATGAAATGACACTTTTCAAAGTTCAGGACTAGATTCTTCTCAATACAACGATTCAACACATTTTCCAAACTACTTAGACATTCATCAAATGAAGACCCATACACTGTAAAATCGTCCATAAATACCTCCATGCATGTCTCAATAAAATCAGAAAAAATACTCACCATGCATCTCTGGAAGGTACCTGGGGCATTGCAAAGTCCAAATGGCATCCTCCGATAGGCAAATGTCCCAAAGGGACAGGTGAATGTAGTCTTCTCCTGATCCTCCGGAGCTATAGGAACCTGAAAATATCCAGAAAATCCATCCAAGAAACAATAGTGTGTCTTCCCAGCTAGTCTCTCAAGCATCTGATCAATAAATGGGAGGGGGAAATGATCTTTGCGAGTGGAATGATTTAGTTTCCTATAATCAATACACACGCGCCAACTGTTTTGTACCCTCATTGGAACTAACTCATCTTTCTCATTTTTAACAACAGTAACACCACTTTTCTTAGGCACAACCTGAATAGGACTTACCCACTGAGAATCTGAAATGGGATAGATTATACCTGCCTCGAGCAATTTTTCAACTTCTTTTTTAACAACCTCCAGAAGGGTTGGATTGAGTCTCCTTTGTGGTTGCCTCACCGGTTTAGCTCCATCTTCCAAAAGAATCCTATGCATGCAAATGGAGGGGCTAATACCTGATATGTCAGCCAAGGTCCACCCGATTGCCCTGATGTTCTCCCTCAAAAGATTCAAAAGTTTTTCTTCATGTTCAAAAGAGAGATTGTTAGCAATGATAACAGGTAATTTTTCACCACTTAACAAGTATGAGTATTTGAGATTTGGTGGCAATGGCTTTAGTTCCAGTGATGGTGGCTGCTGAATGGATGGAAGCATGAGTGGCGTAGACATCTGTGCACAATCATACATATCATCTGAATGAGAGAATAATGCATCAAATCCATCAGAAAAATTAGCAGCCATATCATAATCAGAGTATACATGCTCAGAATTCGAATATGATTGGACAAATGAACCAATCCCAAGATCAGAAAGATCATGAATTAAAGGGGATGAAGTAGAATGAGACATCAAGTTGGACCCAATACTCATTATTTCATTAAGAAGTGAATAGTCCCCAAGAGATTGGGAATCAAAAATAGAGGGACTATCACATGGAGACTCAGAATGAGAGAGAAAGAATGCTGAGTGTTCCTCTGGTGGGTACTTCATAGAATCCAGGATTTTAAACCTCACGATTTCATCCCCGAATTCCATGGAAAGAGTACCCTCATGAACATTGATAATGGTCTTAGCAGTTTTGAGGAAGGGTCTACCAAGAATGATAGGGGCATGAGAACTTACCTGGTCATCTTCCATGTTTAGTACATAGAAATCAGCAGGGAAGATCATGTCCTTTACCTTTACCAACACATCTTCAAGGACACCAGCCGGATATGCTGTAGCTCTATTCGCTAGCTGCACCACTACCCTTGTAGGCTTGAGCTCACCAATCTGCAATGAAGAGAAAACAGAGTGAGGCATCACATTTATTGAAGCTCCTAAATCACAAAGAGCATCAGAGAAGTGAAACTCCCCTATGGTGCATGGGATGGTGAATGTCCCGGGATCCTTGCACTTTGTTGGCATTGCTAGAGTTGGTGTAATGAGTGCTGAGACATTCCTTACAAGGTTGATCCTCTCATTTCCCTTGAGCCCTCTTCGATTGGTACAAAGTTCTTTTAAGAATTTGGCATACCTTGGGATTTGCTTAATGGCTTCGAGTAGAGGAATGTTGATCTCCACACGCTTGAATGTGTCCAAAACCTCCTTTTGCATTGCTTCTTCAGCCAACTTCTTGGTTTGAACAACCCTGTTTGGAAAAGGAAGTGGTTTAGGAGGAACATCATCAATCTTTTTCTTACCTTTATCTTTCTCCTTGGATTGTTCATCAGTTGGTATGGAATGTGGCTTCTCTGAAGTTGAGGTGAATCCCGGTGGAATGGTAGGTACAGCTGTATCGTTCATTTTCTTCCCACTTCTCAATGTTATGGCACTAACATTACCCTTTGGATTTGGAGTGGGTTGGGAAGGTAGATTTCCAGAATTCTTACTCACAAGTTCATGGAGGGCGGTGGCAATCTGACTCATTTGAGTCTTCAACTCTCTCAGCTCCGAACCTTGACTCTTCAGCTCATTCTGTTGATTAAGAACAATTTGCTTCAAAAGATCATCAGTATTAGAATCTACCTTTGGTGGATGATTCCCTTGTTGCTGACTTGTTGATGTTTGAGCTTCAAATCTCCTTTGGGGTTGTTGGAAACCCTGCTGGTAAGGCGGAGGCTGCTGGAAGTTTTGTTGAAAGGGTGGCCTTTGTTGTTGTCCAGAGCCATACCTCATGTCCGACTGATCTTTCCACCCTTGGTTGTATGTTGGATCAAACTTCTTTTGGGGATATGGTTGTTGTTGTTGCTGCTGAAATGGTCTCCCAGGGAACACTGCTGCACAATCTTCTGTTTCTTGGAGTTGTGGGCAACAGTCAGTTGGGTGGCTTGTCTCAGTGCAAATACCACAAGGCCTTGAAGGAGGGGGTAGAGATGTCTTTTGTGCCAATGCAATCTGCCTCACCATAGTTGTCAATTCTTCTAACTTAGTATCAATCAAATGACTTTCAAGAGAAGAAGGACTTACTTGATGTACTCCTCGAACATGTGGTGTACCTCTATCACCAAATTGTTGGGAGTTTTGGGCCATCTTGTCGATCAATGCTCGTGCAGCTACTGGTGTCTTGTCCACCAATGCTCCTCCAGCTGCAGCATCCACCATGCTCCTCTCCATGGGTGTGAGTCCTTCATAGAAGTACTGAATGAGGAGTTGCTCACTGATTTGGTGATGTGGGCAGCTTGCACACAACTTCTTGAATCTCTCCCAGTACTCATACATCGACTCTCCTTGGGCTTGCTTGATCCCCGATATCTCCTTTCGAATGGATGTTGTCCATGATGCTGGAAAAAATCTTTGCAAGAAAAGACGTTTCAAATCATTCCAACATGTTACATCTTCAGGTTGCAAATAATACATCCAATCTTTTGCAGCTCCATCAAGTGAGAATGGGAATGCTCTTAATTTAATTTGATCTTCAGAAACATTTCTTGGTTTTAAAGTTGAGCAAACCACATTAAATTCCTTAAGGTGTTTGTTGGGATCCTCACCAGATAAGCCATGGAACTTTGGAAGAAGGTGAATTAATCCAGATTTCAATTCAAAGTCCGATTCAAGATTTGGGTATGCAATACAATTTGGTTGATAGTTAATATCAGGTGCAGCCAATTCTCGAATGGTTCTATTAAGTTCATTTCCATTATTTCCAGCCATTGGTTCTTGTTTTATGGTTGAATTTGAATTGCTTCCAATTTCAATGTTCTGATATTGGAGTAATTCTCCAACTGGTTGAATGTTGAAACTTCCCGTAGACTGAGAATTTCTGATTCGTGCCCTAAGGCTGCGTTCAATCTCAGGGTCAAGATCTAAGAGATCTTCGGGATTAGTTCGTGTCATAGATCAAATAAAAATGAAAAGAAAGAAAGTGGACCATAGTAAAATAAAAATGAGAAGTTTGAGTTGATGGTCCAAAGAGAAGTAGAAGAAATTAAAAGAAGAAGAAGAAAAATCAGATTGGGTAAAGAAGGAATAAAGAAGAGAGGAAGAGAATAAAATGTAAAATAAAATAAATACCTCTAATTGGTTGAAATAATTACTTGCCTCCCCGGCAACGGCGCCAATTTGAAAGAGCGTTGTCGCACACGCTCTCAAAAGAACTTCAAAAGTGAGTTACGTTGGATAAAACTCCAAGCACAACACTCTATGAAGCTAATGTTTAGTTTACTTGGTGTAGCATAGGGGGCTAACCAAGGTCGTCTCTCAAAGGAGGAAGTGAATTAAAACATCTTATTAGAGGTATTCTAAAAATAAAATAAAAGAGAATAAAAACACTACTTGAAAGGATGGGGGTGGTTGTTTATAGTTTATGAATCTAGAAGAAGTTTGCTGGAAGAAGATTGTATAATTTTTTTGTTTTTAGTTTTGAAATGAATTTCAATTTAAATGACACAACAAGAAGATGTTTTTTTTAGAAATCTATTTAAAAAGCGTAATCGATCTAACTCTACCTCTTCAATTTATTATTAATCATTATCATTTAAATTAACATTCACTTAATTATGATCCCTTAATTTGTTAAATCCCGAACCCTACGAGAATTAACTTTACCACAAAGATGATGTGAATTTAAACCTAGGCTAACTTTGGAACGTGCAATCGCAGCACCCTGCTTTGATTGATGTTCTAAGATTAGCTTATGATCAGTGGTAAATTAAGGCACATATCCATTCTGGAAATGAGGATGAATTGTGTTTAGGGATTATATTTGAACTCTACAAATTTATCCCGTGTGGTCTTGTGTTACCGATTAAGATCGCGCTCTCACAATTTACACAAAATCCCGACCTCGCGTGTTTTTGTGTTAATTGTTCAATTGCTTGCTTAGTTTCTTACAATTTAAAAACATAATTCATGGATCATATTAAGTGAATTACAGTAGGCTCAATGATTCAAAATAATTAAATGAAGAGGGTAGAAGATAGATCGATCACTAAAAATTACTCTTCCATGGGTGGCGTAATCATCGTAGAAGCGTTTTGCATGTGCAAAGGTTTATAATGGGTATAACCCAATATCGCTTCTACTCAAGAATTCCAGCCCCAAGAGGAAGATTGAGAGAAGAATAAATTTAAATAAAACAGAGGAAAAGAGAAGAAATAAAAGAAGAATAAAGAAGTTTATTACACAAACAAAACAATTACAACATGAAGGAGAGAAGGAGGCTTCGATGAGAGGATCCTTGCTTCAAGAGCTACCTCTCTTACAATGGTTGGAGAATTTGGTTGAAACCAATTCTCCTCTGCCTCCAATATCCCAATGCACGAACCAGCCTCTCCAAATGAGAAAATCACTAATTTATAGAGTGGAGGGGAGGCTAGGTTTAAAGTGGTTTCAAGTGTGAATGCAAAATCTCGGCCAAATATTTTAATGAAACTTGCACCGCCCATTTGACCACCAAAACGCGTGAATTGGGCCTTCCAGAAGGATGATTTGTGCCACATCATGTCCCCGAGCTTTCATCAAAATTTGGGCTCAATCCAAGCCCGTATGTAGAATATATGGCCCAAATACAGAACCTTCTCCATTCTGGCGAGCCCAGCCCAACTTTGACTTCATGGCCCAATTTCAACAACCAAATGAACTCTTTAGCTTTAGTGTCCTGAATAAAAGTTGTAGATAATTACGTTAGAAACACTGTTACAAAATTTCAAATTCAAATAATAAACATAATAATATATATCTTCGAAATACTACAGTGCACTATTAAGGGTAAAACTGGAATTTTCACCAAATTTTCAAATGAATGATCAAATCCCAAATATTTAATAAATAAACATGTTTAACACAATGTGAGGAAATTATATCATTTATTATCAATAAAATATTCAATAAAATAGTGTTTTATCAATATGATATAAATATTTTTAATATTTTTTAATATTAATTCCAGATTCACCAGGTCTTAAAATATCACTATCTCAGAACATGACATAAAAAATATACCTTAATATATTTCAATGTAATAAAAGTGAAAAAGGGTCACTATAAGATAGTACTCATTATGCACACTTACTGGGCACTTTTCTCTCATCGCATGATCCTAAATAGCATGACACCAGGTGTAACATCCCAAGTAAGTAATGAATAATAGATATTTTTATCTATGTCTATTTATGAATTAGATAGTGTTTTAGAGGCTTAAAATGAGAATAAATCCAATCTTAAGCATGAAATACACTGATATTTTTAAAAGATTGTTTTACTGCCTTTTGATGGAAAATCATTTTTAAATCAAACTTTTGACAATTTTATAAGCTCTATTTGTCAAAATAAACATATTTTTTATGATTGGGACATTTAAATTTACATTGGATAAATTTTTGGTATTTTTCTGACAATGTTCATTTTTTAATGAATAGTGAAAAAATACTGCATTTTACGTCAAAACTGCTTTTTCATCTAATTTAATTATATGGTTAGACTATCTTTTTAATGGATCATAAAGTGTAATTTGAATATATTTTTACCATTTAATCCAATGGTGGTAATTAGGATTAATTTCACTTTTGAATTGGGCATAAACCAATTCCAAACTATTCATAGATATTGTTTCAAAAAACCCGCTATTTGTTTTGACAACGAGAATTATTTTTAAATTAATTATTGAAATTTATGTGCTTGTAATTTAGTAAAATGGATTAAATATTTGGAATCAGAAGGTCCAAATTATTTAATCAAGACTCTTTTGTTTTTGGACATTATGAATAGTAGCGATGGTAATTATCTTTAATTATCTTGATTAATGAGTAATCGGGTAGTTAAGGATAATAAAATAATATCATAATAATAAAATATGACTCCAAAATGTGTCCTAATTCTACTGGTTGTCTCATGGATGACCATGGGATGCCTTGTGCCAATCTTGGGGACCCCATGGAATCACTTTTGTGTGAAAGTGACTTTTTATCTTTTTTTTAATGAAAGTAAATATAACAAAGAATGAATCACCTGAGTAAAACATTTTTAATTTTGTCTACATAGATGATATTATGAACTATAAATATTCCTTGGAAATATAAATATATTTACTACATCATGATATTTTTTTTAAAATTTTTTGACATTAAATAAATTAAATTATTTATGACACCATGATGATGCAGCGATTACCTCATTAATTAACGATTTAAATAAAATGAAAATATAATGTAAAATCTAAGACATACACTTGTCAAAAACCTATTATATGGGTGGATTTCGAACCCTTATCACCTTATCCGTGAAATTTATAATTTTGAGACCTTTTTTATCCGAAAATCATTTTATAACAAAGTATCTTTTCTTCACTTTCCAAGAGTGCCCCTCCTCTCCTCTTATAAAAGCCCCCCACCTCTACCACCTTAACCACACATCCAAATCCTTTGTATCAGCCAACCCCTATCCATTTTGTCTCTCCACATCCCTCTATAACTCTTAGAAGCCTCACTTTGGGCAGAAGTCTTCCCAAGGAAGCCTTTGAGCTCAAATCAAAAAGAGTTACCCGATTTAAAGGTAGTGTCTTCTATTGTGTTCTTATGTTTTATTTTGCTTCTCCAACTCCCTAAACTCTTTTTATTCATTTCTTTTGTAACAAAACCAGTATCTTAAATATAATAGGATGTTGTTATAAGAAGGATTCAAGATACACTTACACACACCTACATCTAATTGTTAAAGAACATACTGTTTTCATGGATGGCGAATTTCTGCCTCACGAAACGATGATTGTTCAATATTCTTTTAACACCTTAAAATGTGACCATTAATATGTCACTATATTTATATATGATATATAATATGTTTATGATTTCCTTAAGATTTGGTATTTTTCATTTATGTCATACCTTTATGGTTTCCATTATGGGTAAACGCGATATATTCATTTTAGGAAGCGCGGACTACCGCCCCCTCAAAGTGATTTGATTCGTTAATACCATATGTGGGACGTATAAAAGATTAAATTAATGATATTATATATTATATTATACTGGAATTATAATATACCCTTATATCATTATGATTCCATTCCATAAAATACGAAATAGAAATGAAATTAGCGTTAATGCGTACGTACGGCTTACCGTCTCCATGAACGGTGCATTTCATTTCTTACCTCTAAACATTATGTAATATTATAAATGCATGTATATACTGGATATATATGATATATATGATATATAAATCATGAGTGTAACTATGTATGTAATGTATACATGAACAACTTGTAATTATAAAGAGCATATTTTTGACTCAAGTACCAATGATCGTTAAAATGACCGTTATTAACTTCAATAATTGCATAGTGTTCATGACATGGTAATAAGTGATATAAAAGGAATAATGAACTTGAAAAAGGTTCTTAAGAAAGTAGAAATTAACACAAGTTTATTATTCAGGAGGTTAAAGACCGATCGAGTCAAGTCGGACCTGAGGTATGGGACTTCGTCTTAATCTCCTTTCATTGAGGCATATTCTATTTTATACACAACCATATTTTATACGATGTATAAACCCCTTTTACTTTTACGTTTATCCAAAATGAATCTTTTTATATGAATCATTTTACTAAATGAAAAAAGGGAATGTTTTTGTCGTACGTATGCGGCGGCAACGACTTCTCCGCCGTTGTGACCATTATTTGAGTTTTGGCTTCCTCTACAAGCCATACCTTTTTTTAAATGAAAACTAAATACCATGTTTTACTTTTATTTTATTTTGATATTTAAAATGGTTTTAATAATGTTTTTATATCAATGTGTTGTATTGATATCTTGTGATTGAAAAGTGGAAATGTTATGTTTCTTTTATGCATGTTTTATGTGATACGATTATGTTATAGTTCTTGGAAATTATTATGAAGACGGGTTGTTCTGTGATAATCTAAGGGCGGGTGAGCCCGATATAGCTCTCCAATGCATTGGGTAATGCGAAGGAGTTAAACGTTAAGGTTCATCTGAAGATATTTGGGGAATATACTGTGATGGGTATTCCAAACGTAACCAAGAGGGTTACTCCCTACGTAAGAATGTTATGAATGCCTCAAGTTACCTTTATGTCTTATTATTTCTATGATTTATTCATGATTTTATGAGGTATGTTAAAGTGCTTATGTTTTATGAGTAAAGTATGATTTCATTGATTCTTATGTATACATGTACTCATGTTTCCTTTCCATATTTTTATATTCCTTACTGAGCTTTTTATGATCATCCCATGTTTTTGAAATGTTTTTCACAGGTCAAGGGAAGGGTAAATGATATGATGATAGTGTCAAGGAAGTGTCAAGAAAGAATCCATGTTTTATTTTAAATTTGTTTCCGTTGATGGGAGAAAATGAATACTATCTTTTATTGTAACCACTTTGTTTAAATGTGGGATGTAATGCATGTTTTATGATCTAATTCTCTAAAACTCTAAAGATGAAAAGATCCTCAATGTGTAATATTGTAATAACTCAAGATTAAGTAATGTTTAAGGATGGGGCCTTATACCAGGGTCCTAGCTTCAAGACCACAAACTAAATTCCCTATTTTTTGATATATTAAATATTTTAAATTGGTCTTTTACCCAGGTTTAGTATTTTATTTACAATAATATATTGAATATCCCAAAAATTTGGTCAAATATATTTTATCTCATACTATATATTTTTTCAATGTTATACGACCATAAACTACAACAATATCTGATTAATCATGTTAGACCTAAAACATCAATAAATCATTATTTTGAGCACAATGAACAAAAAATATATACACCACTCCTCAAGGATGTCTATATCTAAGAAAATGTGATCTTCAATTAACAATATTTTTCTTCCAACAAAGTTACTATACATACTTCTACACTTTTGGTCAAAGATATAGGACCATAAACAACAACTATATATAGGCTATGTTGTCCGACCTTAAATGTTCACTTCCATTGGTTTGATTTGTATGACCTTAAACTACCTAAATAAAGAGACAAAATTATCTCTATGTAGAAAAAATATAAAATGAGTCATAGAAAAAACTGAGGTCTCTACTCATTTAACACTTAACTCTTTTGATTTAGGTATAAATGTGTATAAATCTAGAAAAGGTATCAAACTAGCTTGAAAGAAAACACATAAGAAGTGGCCTTACAAAAATCATAGTTCTTGACCTATATGCATCCCTTGTATGATTATTATGTCAAAATAGGTTTATATTGTAGCACCCATATATTTTAAAAAAGAAATATATTTTTGATTGTGTATACGACGTGCAACACCGAGCCTAAACGAATCATAAAATATTGTTATTTAAAAATGACTTGATTTACCATGCTATTAAATTGGAGGGTATGTATTATATTAAATAAATTATTATTATATATATATATATTTCATATTAAAGATAAATGTATTGATAATTTTTTTTTTAAATAATCAGATAATTTTATGTGAAGTCATTCTATTACTAAAAAATATATATTTTCTTCAAAAAAATTAATTTTTTGGGAGTAAATATTATAATTAATTTCTGGACCTTATATAAATGTTATTTTATAAAATGAATATAATTTTTATATGTTCATATCAATATTAACCAAGGATGAAATTTAGGGACTTTTATGAAATTATTCATTTTTTAGTGAAAAATGAAAAGTACTGATTTTCCAAATATTTTCATTTCTTTTCTCTAAAATAAATTAATCTAAAAGTCCAATTATATTTTGAAATTAACATAAAAGTGATATATTAAATATTTTACATTGAATAATACAATTAATTTCATTTTTATTGGAAATTTTCTTGATATTTGTCTATGTTTATTTTTATGCATTAAAATGATGTTTTTTGAAAACTATAGTAAGAGGATAAATTATCCAAATTAATTAATTAAAAAAACAAAAAATATAGAAAATTTTAAATTTAATTTAAATATTATTTATATTTTCAAATTAATTTACATTCACATAATGTTGATTTATACTCACAAAGTTGATATAATTACACCAACTTCTTGAAAAATTCATTTTCTTGAAGAACCACTTTTTGTTCGGTTTTGCAAGTTTATTTTTAAATTAAATTATTCCACTTTTGGGAATTTAATATTAAAAACTAGATTAAATAATTTTAATTAGGGGGACCAAATTTATTATATTTGATCCTTTTATTTTTGGAAAATTTGAATAGAAACCATAGTAAATTTTGTTACCACGGTAAAGATAAAATGTTTTAATTAGGGGTAAAAATCAGGTGATAAGTTCTAAAAAGTACCCACAAAACATGAATTATTTTATTTTATTATTATATATAATTCTTTATCATCCAATATTTTAATATATGATATTTGTCTTTTTTTACATTATTTTTACCTTTATAATAATTGAGTAAAAGATAAAGAAACAATTTCACCCTCTTTCCTTTTTAAAATCTCTTATGTGTTCATAAAATGAAAAAAATATTATTTTTAATGGCTTTAAATGTTTTTTATAATAATGGAATTATTTACCTGATTTTTTTATTTCTATTTTTTTAGTAATCATAAAATTTCCATAAATTCTTATTCAATGCAGACACAATATTTATTCAATTAATAAAAAAATAATTGACTTTAAAAATTTTAAGAATAATTCAAATTGAATTAATTATTATGTTCCCTTAATTTTATTAAAATATATAACATGTTATATATATGTGAAGAGAATATATTTTAAACTAAATTTCTATCATGTTGTTTTCAAAGTAAAATTAAATGAATAGTTCCAAAACTGATATTAATGATATCTTATAAATAAAATATTTTTTTAAATGAACTAAAATTCCTTAAAATACAATATTAATACAAGTTATTTGTCTATATTTAAAATTTTCAACTATGTTACATTAATAGATCAATTTTTATTTTTTAGTAACTATATTGACCCCCATAGAGTAAACAATTTGTTACGTCTGTAATTGTCAAAAGCTATTAACTCATGTTAAAATCAAAAGATAAGAGTGGAAAAATAAACAAACCATGTCAAATTTGTATTTTATTATATTATTTTTTATCATAATTAACTTATATTATGATAATATAAATTTTTATCTATTTTAATTTGAATGATAATTTATATTAATTAAATTGTTTTGGAAATTCCAAGAGTGCCCCTCCCCTCACTTATAAACGGAAGACAACTCTCCTATTTTCTTCACACATATTTTTTTTTGGTTCAGCCAAGACCTTCCAAATACATTATTTAAATAACCTCCCATGTCATAGATCCCTTAGTGTTATCCTAATACCAACCGAATCATTATTTTGGTGTAAACCATAATAATTTATCTGAAGAAGAGGTATTGTTTTTAATCAAGATCATTTGTTTTATATCCACTTATACATCATTAAAAAATTATTCAAACGTGATTAAATAATAAATTAAATATATTCCATATATTTATATTGAATTTTTTTATGTTAATTACCTATATCTGTCCCCTTTTCCCTAAAATGGGAAACACAATCATCGTTTGTGTGTATGATGCAATGCCACCTCGTGAAAGGATGTACCTCAATTTTGACCACGTCCTCTTACATTTGGTTACAATGATATATTTAATTAATATATATGATATTATTTACATATTTATCATTATATATGTGTAATTTATCATCTATTTTATTAATTTTTCATTCACTGGATAATAATTATGTTGTTCGTGCATACGTGTGGACTCCACCACTGAAAAGTGATTTGATCCATTTTTCATCACCAAAACACATAGATGATATATACAAGTATATTTGAAACAATAATATCATATATATGATATTATTATCATTATATAAATATGATATATTATTTACCATCTTTCCATAATGATCGTTGAAAATTGAAATGTTACACATAATATTTACGACTTATCGTATCTATGACTATAAAGTAGTTCATTTTTCATTACTACATTTCATGATTTTTAAAAGTATAATTTCATTATAAAATGATAATTATTTTAATAATATTATTTATTATAGGAAAAAATAATTACCTCTTTGATCATTGTCAACCTATAGATTTCATTTTGGACATTTGAGCCAAAGTCATCAAAACATTCATTGTGAACATAATTTATTAAGTAAGTAATTATAACATGGTAAAATGAATAATAAAGATTAAAAAGGTTTATAATAAAGTAAATTATTAACATAAGTTTTTATTTAAAAAGATAAATAATGTACATGATGATTCAAACACAGGGTAAGGTACCTTCTATTAAAAATCCTCTATTAAAGTTTCCCTTCCAACTATTTTTCATTCATTTACACGTTCATCAACATATTTAAATAATGTTTTTATTTAATGATAAAATATATTCTAAATTTAATTTTTTACCATATTTTACTTTGACTAAAATGTTTTTAAAAAATTAACCTTTTTAAGGTTTTACGTATGGGACACTTTTCATTAAAAACCTCATTTTAAATTTTTTTAATTATTTATTTTCTAAATCATTTTATTCCATATCCATATTATTAAAAACTATTTAAATTATGAATTTATATGTAAATGGTCAAATTTTAATGAAAATATTATGTATCTTCCTACTTTCTTTCAATGTTCTTCCAATGGAATATTTTTTTACCCATTTTATAATTTTTTTTTTGTTTTTTTAAAAAATGATAAATAAATGTTCTATTTTAACGTATATGGCGACACCATATATTCTTGGTTTCATAATTTTTAATTTATATTTTATTCATTTATAAGAAAACCCATTTTTTTGAATAAAAAAACCTTCATACCTATGTTATTCTTTTTCTTAAAAATGGTTTTAAAATGGAATGGATATTTCAATTTCTAGAAATGATTTTTAATGGGTTTAAAGAATATTTTTATAACTATAATATCATAAATTAAAGGATTCTATGTGTTATGATTATTTTATGGATAATAGTTAGTTTTATAATGATTGGTAGATTTATTATAGACTAAGTATGCATGTTATATTATAAAAAATGTACGAGTGTTTTGGTTATAAACCAAGGATTGATGGGTCCATTATATCCCTCCAATGCATTAGGCAAGAGTATGAACTATATTGGTCATTCCATTTATAGGAGTGAAATGAAAAATTATGTCCCAAGTTTCTGAATAGATCTATATATTATTTATATGGTTTTTTTAAAATATATTATGATTTCTCTAGGTAAGATAATGATCATATGTTTAAAGGAAAGTATATACTAATTCTTATGGGTTGAAAGTGTAACTTTGTGAAAAAAAATTCATGTGTTTTTAATGAAATTTTAATGAGTTTTATATATCATTAATTTTTTTTATGAAATCTTTTATTAAATGATTTGGGTAGGAAATTTTATTTCTTGAGTGAGGAAATTGTTATTTTTATCCCAAAACATCATTCTAAAAATCAAAATCATTTATAATAATTCATAAAATAATGAATTTCTTCCTTATTTATTTTCATGTCCTTTACTTATATTTTTGAGATCATACCACATTTTAAAATATTTTTCATAGGGTTTAAATACTTTCAGTAACAAAAAATATTTCATGCTTAAATTCCTAATTTTCTTTCATGAGAAAGAAAAAATGTGTCTTTTTAAATGTTTTATATTTTAGAAAGTTGGTTACTGATAAAAAGTTTACACATTTTAAAATATGGGTTTTTAATGTATATATTACGACCTAATTATATAAAACTGTATACTACATAGATCCTTAGGTATGTAATAAAATTTGTTCTTAACTAAAACTCAATATTTTGTAATATTTATGGTTGGTTCCTTATATTTTATAATAGAGGAAACATATATATCAATTGTAATATTAATATGTTTTTATGTGAGATTAAAATAAGTTCTATGTACATTATCAGGGGTTTATAAGATTAATGTTGATTTTACGATCAATGTATTATACATCACTTTTCATGTTTTCTGTTAAAGGATTTCATGATGATTTAGGATATTTTGGGAGATTTATTTATTAGGTTGAGGTGTATATAACCCTTAGTTTTAACGTGAAGAAATTATTCAGAAGAATTTTGCTACATTTTTATAAAAGAAAGTGAACACCTATTAGAAAACAATTGAAATTAAAAAAATTAACTAATGTTGAAGTTATTAATGTTATTTTGAGGATTTTATGGTTAAATTAATATATACTTTCTATGGGTATTTTTCTTACAAGTACCATTTTCATTTTGATATAAAATAATTAATTTGATGTTTTAATGATGTTATTCTCTACTGATTAAAGATCGTTGATCAGTATGAATGGAAATGGATCTCATACAACCTTCTTATCCCTTCCTAATCATTAAATTTTAACTACTATGGAATAATATTTTTCAAATGGTTTTGAATGCTTTATAAACATCCAAATCACCTATAAAAAACTATTATATATATATATATATAACCTTTTCCATTTCACTAAAATACCTTTTTTTTCATGGAATTTTATTTAATTGAATTTTAAATCTCATATCATCCATATAATTTGGAAAATAAAATACCACCATGGAGTTGACTATTTATTTTCTGTATATAGGGACTTCATGTCAGAGGATAAAGGTATTATTAAGAAAATATGGATGTATGGATTTATGGTTTGAATTATTTTCATATGTTTAATGAATAAATCATGTTAGGGTTAATTTTGAAGAATCATAAGGTCATAATTCATATATTTGATTGTAATAATGATGTATTGAGGAATAGTAAAATGAATAATGGTCAATTGTTTTATAAAGAATTTATATGAACAATGGGTTTATGTGTTGATTTTTTATAATTATAATATGGTTGTATTTTATCAATGATATTTTGATATAATATAAATATTATGAAAATAATTAAACACCGAAGGATTATTATATCAAAGGTTTTGTATTGTAAATTTGGAACACATATTATACAGAATCAATACCATGGAAATGTTTCGTAGTGAAAATGTGATAATATTTGGGAGACATTTATTGAGTTTTTGTTGATGTTTTAGGTATGTTTAAAAATTATGATTAACATGTGTTTAATTAATTGTTATTTAAGTAATAATTACATTATATTTTTTATAAAAAAAAGTTTAATTTTATTTATAACAATCAGGTTTTATATGAAATTATATTATTAAGGTTATTTTTAAGGATGTTCATCATATTCTTGGGGATTTTATAAGAGTTATATTTATAATGTTTTAGTGAATAAGAAAACTGACACATCCAGCAATGCTATGAGGCTTGGACCCATAATCGAAGGGATTCAAGGGTGAGAAACCTACCACTTTACTAAGTTATGTCTTGATTATTATGATATATATTTTAAAAAATGAATTGGAAAATGAATATTATGTCGATTTTGGGATGATATGTTTTATCGTAGAGATAAATGTGGGATTGGAAAACAACTTATTGATTAGGAGATTAATTTTATATTGGAATAAATTAAGTATTTGGAAACTTTATTTGATTAAGGTAAAAAATATTATGGTATTTTTTTGTATTAAATTTTGAAATATCCTTTGGATGTATATATGATTTTAATGTGGCTTTCTAGATATTTAGGTAATTACTGGAGATTATTATCATATCATGAAGATTATATAACTACGACATGTTCATTTTTTGTATGAGAAATTAAGAGTGATTAATGTTATTTTGAGATAAATATTAAATATACCATGGATGAATATGTTATCAAGTCACTATAACATATATTTTTCAATCTATGTTAGAAATATTCCTAAGGATTTTAAGGACAATTATAAATAGAATGATTAATATTGAACATTGGTTATTAATTTTATAGATTAATGTATTATTTAATATTATTAATATTTATTCATTTTGGGAATTATCTTACCTTATTCTAATAATTTTAGTTTTGGGTAATATATATAGAAAATAGGAATATATTTTAATATATTTGTGGAATTATGTGATCTTTTATAAGTTTATTTTTGTTCTTCAGGAATATAGATTCATCTTGAATACTCGTCATTTAGAGAAAGAGATGATATCATGTTTAAAATGGATTCAACATAGAAATTATACTTTTCATGTAAGTATATATTTTTTATATTATTATCCTTGATGCTAAAAACTTCTTAAGATCATTGAAAAGTATCTTGATATGAAAATGTTGACACATTTCCTTATTTTTTGATGAATCAATGGTATTTTTCACACCTCTTTGGTTTATGGTTTTGTGGTCATTAAATTTCTCATGATTTTTCACTTTATTTTGATCAATTATGTCTTTAATAGTCCATCATTATTAGGTAATTATGATTTCCTTCCATGTTAATATTTTCTCTTCCAATAAATATTCCCATATTTTTAAACATAGTTATGTGTTATTACAAATGGACTTCTTATTTCCCTTTATCTCATATAAAGATGAAATTTTATTATCCCTTTTATGATGTGGGGTTTTAAGAATGATATTTTTAAATTTAATTCCCCTTCATAAATATCTCATATAAAATTTTTACAGAATATATTTATTAGGGGGACAATGTTACATAAAAGATTTTAAAAATAAAAACTTTGTTTGATAGCATATACAACACGCAACATCGAGACTAAACTATCCATGCAATATAATTATTTAAATATGATTAATATAACCTAGATATTATATTAACATTTATGAATAGGATTAACTACATTATGAAATATTTAAATTTCCCACTAAAAATAATTTTTCCAATAAATCATTAATAAATAATCACATTTTTTTAGTAAAATCATTTTAATCTTCAAAATTTCATTTTATTCAAAAAGGGGTTTTATTTATTTTTTTAATAAAATATTAAACAAAATCTGAGGAAATTTTAGAATTATTATTTTATAATATGAATAAATTTTTTAATTTATTATTTCTAAATTAACTTTGGGTAAAAGTTTTTATTTTTCTAAAAGGTTTTATTTTTAGCGACTAGTGAAAATTACAGATTTCTCAAATACTTTTATTTTCATTCAATTAAATAAATTAATTTAAAAGTAACATTATATGTTGGATTTTTTTAATAGTGACTTATGATATATTTTATTTAGAATAATGTATTTACTTTCCTTTAAATCATTAATTTTTAAGATTTTCATTTAAATAATGTTTTATGCATAAAACAAGGTTTTCTGAAAATTGTCTTAGGTGCATAAATATTATCCATTTTATGTAATTAAAATAATAACTAATAAACAAATATTTAGAGTAATTTTATATATTATTTATCAAATTATTTTAATTAATAAAAATATAAAAATTATTTATAGTCATATAATATATATAAGATCTTATGTATCTTAAAAAAGAAATTTTCTTGAAGAACCGTTTTCATCACATTTTTCATCTTTAATATTAAATTTAAATTTTCAACCTCATTTAATTGAATATTGAAATGAAGAATTAATATTTCAAATTAGGAATTCATATTTTAGTTAATAATCACTTTTCATTTCTATTCCTTATGAATAGTAATTATAGTAATTTTTTTTTTCACATGGTAAAGGTATAATTGGTTAATAAAGGGTAAAAATCTAGTGATAATAACAAAAAAGTATCCCAAATACTTACCTTATTTTTTTTGGATGGATGTAGTTTTTCAATAATCATACAAAATTTTAATATATGATATTTTTATCATTTATATATGATTTTTAATTTTCTAATAATTGAGTAAATGATAAGGAAAAAATGTCACCTCCTTGATTTTAAATGTATCTTACGTGTTCACATAGGGAGAAAAGAAATTTATGAGTGAATATTATTGTTTATTTTTATAAAATTTAATTATCTTCTTAGTGGTAAATTATTTATAATTTTTAGTAATTATATAGTTATGTTAAATTCCTTTCCAACGCTGATGTAATATTTATTCAAATAGTATAAAAATAAAATAAATGATACTAAAAATATTAAAGCATGCCTAAATTGAATAAATTGTTTTGTTCCATAAAATATTTAAATAAATATATAATTTTAGATAGGTTTTAATGTAATATATTCTAATTCATTTTTTTAAAATTTGTTTTAAAAGTCAAATTAAATGAATAGCTCTAAAACGAACATTAATGATATTTTATAATAAATAATATTTTATTAAATAAATTTAAATTACTAAAAATGATATATTCTTCCAAATGGATTGGTATATTTTTTAAAAAATAATATATGGTCCATTCAGGGAGTAACATTTCTTTTTATAGTAACTATACTGACCAAAAATGTGTAGAAACATTTTTATCACTATAATTGTCAAAAAAGGGTTATCATGGGGTAAAAAAATAATAAGGGTGAAAGCATCCCCTAAAAATTTAAAATTTATATTGGATGAGAGTATTTTAACTCATAAATTTCTTATATATTAATTTTATATTTTTTATCATTTTTAATTTTAAAATTTAATTTATGTTAATTTAATACATTAAGATATTCCAAGAGTGCCCCTCCCCTCACTTATAAAAGAGAACACCAACCCATATTTTATTTAAGAATAAAAAGAATTTTGGATAAGCCAATACCTACCAAAATCCCTTTCATATATCCATCCCTATGTCCCAAAGTCCTTGGTTTGAATATTACACCATCCTAGTAAATATTTTGGTGTAAATGATTAGAGGTTGTCCAAAGAAGGGGTATAATTCTTAATCAATAATTTCTGTTCTATTTTTTATTCTAACTAATTCATGATTTATTCAAACATGATGAAATAATAACACTAATATATTCCATATTTTGAGATATTATTAGGTAAATTTATTGACCAATATCCTTATTCTCTTCTATAAAATGGGAAACTAAAACATTATTCATGTGTACAATGGACTACCACCCCACAAACTGATTTTAATCATTTTCCATCACTTCCTATTATGAATATTTTTAATGACGGATATAATGTATTCATACCCTATTTATGGAATATTTATCCTTATATATAAGTAATATATGAGTAATTTTCTTAACTTTTCAATCACTGGAAAATGATAATATTATTTGTTAATACATTTGGACTATAGCCTCAACAGAGTGATGTGATCTATTTTTAATCACAAAATCACATGGATGTTATATATAAGTATATGCAGAGAAATAATATGGTATTTATGATATGATGATAGTTATTTAATTATTTAATTATTTAATAATACTTACCTTCTTTCCATAATTATCGCTGATAAATGGAATCACTACTCATTCGTATGCACGACATAGCGTATGCATGATTGTAACATAATTCATTTTTAATAACCATTTTTCATGATTGGTTTTAATTGTATAATTTATGTATAAAATGATAATTATGTTATCATTATTATTCTAGATATAATGAAATAAACACCTATTTTTCCATAGTCAACAAACATAAGTCATTTTGAACATATGATCCTAATGTTATCAAAACACCAAACATGAACATAATTGATTATGTAATAGATTAAAACTTGGTAAAAGTAATAATTAACATGAAAATGACTATAATAAAATTAACAATTTACATAATTTAATTATTATAGAAGAAAAATATTGTACATGATGATTCTGACCCACAGAAAGGAACTACCCTTAACAAACATATTTTAATGTTTCTCATCCAACTATTTTTCTTACACATACATGTTATTCTAAATATTTAATTAAGAATATAATTTATGTGTCAATAGATTATAATTAATTTTTTTTCACATTTTTATCTTCCTTTAAAAACAATTTAAAAAATTATTTATTTTAGGTTTTTACATAGCAGACACATTACTTTAAAAACCTATTTATAGACATTTTAAAGATTTATTTTATAAATATTTTTATTCAATGCCAATTTTTTTAAAATTATTTTATAGAATTATTTATATGGAAATAATTTTTTTATAGAGTTAATTTTATGAATCTTTTTTTACATTCCTTAAAAAAAATTAAAAGGAATATTTTCACATATTTTATATGGAATTTTTTGACTTTGTTTGTAAAAGACAAAAGTGATGTTCTATTTTAATGTATACAAAAAAATAATTTTTCTCAAGGTCATAATAAATATTTTATATTTAATTCCTTTATAAGATTCTAGTTATTTTTCAAATAAGAACATCTCTTCATTATGTGGTAGTTATTTTCAATGTGGTTTTTAAAATTGAATGGACATTTCAATAGATGGAAATGTTTTATTATTGGGGAAAAGAATATGTTTAAGGTGTAATGTTGGAATTTGAATGATTTTATGTGTCATGAAAATATTTTGGTTCTTATACATTATTATGATTATGGTTAGTTCCATTACAAACCAATGGTGGGTTCTTCCATTATAAACCAGGTATGGGTTGTTCTGTTATAAACCAAGAATTAGTGGGTCTATAATATACATCAAATAAATTGGGTGTGGAAGTTGAACACATTGATTATTTTATTTGGAAGAGTTATATGAAAAATGTCCTCCCAAGTTACCTATATGATATATCTATTCATGTAATGAGTTTTTATGAAAATATTATTATTTTCCATGGGTAGCCAATGATGTTATATATAAGGAAAATTATATGATTCTTCACAAGTATGGGAAGTACAAATTTATGAAATTAGTCATATATGTTTTAAAATATTCCTTTATGAGTTTTATTTTTTATTAATTTTTTTGATAAAAAATTTTATAGAAATTTTTGGGTAGGAATGTCTATTTCTTAATTGTGGAAATGCTTATTTTGATCCCAATGAATATTTTCAAGAAGGAAAATTTTTAAAGTTATTCATAAACTAATGATTTATATATTTTTTAAATTTATTCCCATTTATAATCCTTTTTTAATCATGAATTTTTTTTAATTTTTTTAATATATTTAATTGATGGGTATATTAAAAGAAGAAATCAGGTTTAAATACATCATGATTTCTTAGGAAAATAAAACATGATTCTATTGGAATATTTTATTTTGATTGCAAAATCGGTACTGATAAGAAGTGTACACTTTTTAAAATATGGATTTGTTATATATGAGTTGTGAGCAAAATATCTAAAAATATAAACCATAAAGATCCTTAAGAATGTAGTAAAATTACTTCTTTACTAAAAATCATGATTATGTAATTGATTATGGTTAGGAACTTATGTATGTAATAAAAGAAAAAATGTCATGGTGTCCAAAATATGATCATAAAAAAATAATAATATTATCACTAGTTCCCTTATCCTAGGAAAAAGATACATAATTCATCCTTCCCTCAACCCTGTCATAATAGTCCAATAAATCCACATGAAATGTGTAATAGAATAATTTTAGGGTTCCTAAACCCTCTTGAACATCATAACCCCAATTCCAATTTTTCCCCTTTATAAAACATTTCATATTAAGTCATATCATTCATCCCAATGGACTAATTATAGTATTTGACTTATGGTATTTATGTTAATACCCATCTATGATCCATTAATAAATGGATATAATTTATCCAAATGAACTAAATCTACTGTTACAATGGTTGTGTTTATTCCTATATAAGTATATGATAAATACTGAGGAGTTGATAATTCATCCAAATAGACCAACTCTTGTGATTTTGTGATGCTATTTATTCCTATAAAAATCCTTATGAAATTAACAAGAAGGGAAAATTCATCCAAATGAAAAAAATATTGCGTCATTCTGACAATATTTTTTCCTATACTAATCTATAATACACACCTATAAGGGGTCATTCATCCAGATATACCAACTCAAGTTTTATGGTGATTGTATTTATGCATGTATCCTATAATGATCCATTACCAGGATGGGTGGGGTATATCTAAAGCACTTGGTAACCAGGAGATACTTATCTCATTCATGTTCAATGTTCATAACCACACATGTTATCATGATAATGGTGAATATAAAGTTGTGATTTATTTTTAATTCATAATTAGAGGGGGGAATGAAATTAAAATAAAGAAAAATTAATGGATTTAAAATTCATTTTCATTCATTATAAAAAAGGGGGGAATAAGATCATATACAAGTTAGATACTATTAGCATGATATATGATTATTAAAAAGATCCATCTATTTAATCCTAAAGTTACTCTAGGTATTATGTCACTTCTTAGATGATACAATGGAATTCGAAAAATTTAGAAAGTATGAACTCCTCAGTTGGAGGAATGATTGATAACTCAAAAAATACATTTTTCTTCTCATTTTCAATTTCTTAGAGAATCTTTTAATGATCTTAAAATCTTCCCCTAGTGTCATATTTATGCCACCCAAGGAGGCTTATGTGGGTACCCTCTTCATTTGAAATGAGTAACTACTATAGAATGACTTTCATAAAAAAATATTTTTATTGAAACACTACCACTCATATTTTTTATGGATTGTTCACTTGAATACACATCTTGTAGATACCCATGGGATTATCCTCCCCACTCATGGGCCTATATAATAACATTCCTAGTAGTATGGATGTTTTGATAGTAAAACCATGCCAAAAATAATAAAATACTGCAAGATTCAGTACTTTTTCACACTTAACTGCACTCTTGGAGTATCCAAATTTAATTTCTATATGTTATTCCAAGTATGTTGATGCATATTCTGGGAGATTTTAAAAGACTCCAAGTATTTTTTATAGTATATACCTGGAAAAATAATATATTTTGGGAAAAATTATCTTAAGGATGGATATTAACTTTTAAATAAATTACCTTATATTTATTGAAAATAATTTGAGGTATATGATGAAAATAATTAGATAGATAATATGAGTTCAAGGGAGAATAATTAAAATACTCACCATTTAATATTGAAAATAAAAAATCCCTTACAAGAGACATCTCAATTCAATGAACCACCTATGTGTCTCTATTATAAAGTATTCACTCATCTGTAAATGTGGAGGCATCAATTGTTGATGAAATTGCAACAAAAATAATTATGTGTATTTTATCATCCTCCACCATAGCTGGGCCACCCACAATACCTTCACTACTCCATGTGATAATCACTTCCTCTATTTGATGAGATGGGACCTCTAATTTTGTTAAACCACTAATAAGAGGTCCACGCCTCATTTTTAGTAGGACGTATTCCTTATTACCATCACTATGATGGGATAGGGTGATGACTTCCATGGCCACTGAGAGATAATCCATTGTATTTAAAGAATCATAAATCATAACGATCACTATTTTATAAAAAAAAGTTAGAAAGAATGGTATAACATCAAGATAATGTTTAGTAACCATACCCTATCCATAATCCATCCTTATAAGTAGAGTTGGATGTGGAAACCATTAGTGATTCTCTTTCTTCTATTAGTACACAACCCACCATTGATACTTACTCTACTAAAGGTATAATAAATTTTAGTAATAGAGACATGAGACTCACATGGGGTCTCCTTATTAGTATTCTTCAGATTTTACATATGAATTCAAGAGGAGTGATATTTTATAGTCACAAAACATTATGGGTTTCATTTTGGTATTCACATGTTAATATATAAAAAGGATCACAAATTTACTTTAATAATAAAGACTCCTCCCACAATAAATGGTTCAAGATGGAGAATTCACTCTTTTTAATTCCTTAAAATTATCTGGAGGGTTGGTATGATCCATTATAAATAATAGAAGACGAGGGGAATATATTTAACAAGGTTCTTCCACCAACACCCTCTACATCTATTTTTAACCCAGGGATAGATCCCATTCTTACCCATTATATAGAACATTAGTATTTACTAAGGAGATAATGAAAGCTCATTCATGAGACTTAAGAGGTTTTGGATTTAACTCCATCCTCAATAAAAATTTACAAGACAATACATTAAAATTGGTTATTTTTTTAAAATCAGTATGATAAGAGAACTTATATATTTTATATTTAAAAGGATATCCCATTCATTGTTATAGGATAGTTGAAGTACCCCATCAAGGGATTTTATTTTGAATATAACTTATACCCACCTCATGATGGATACCCTATCTTAAGTGTCTAGGATCATAAATTCTAAATCTTTAATAGTATTACCCACTTCTAAGGGGTAGTTATCATATTTAAAATCCATCGAGGTCCATACATTTTCAATATGGGGAATCCTAACTATAAACTAGATAATTTCCCATATATACTCCGTACCACAAAAAGAGAGTCCACTCCACCAAAACGTGATTTCCTTTATATAGATATACCCTAAAGGTTTTCTAACTGGTCTATTTCTATTTCTTGAGGAGAACTTGGGAGTCTTAATTTTCAATTTCTCCCTTAGTCTCAGATTCTTAGTGTGGGAGTAAGTATTTTACAATTAATTGAACCTCCTTAACACAAAATCTAGTTATGTCAGTTCTTTTTCCTTTGATTATAGGAAAACTGTAAAGACCCGTAAAATTCAAGGGAAATTTTTTCTAAATTTTCTTTGGGATTTTACAAGAACGCAGTTTCTGACGGTGCCTGATTCCGAGGCCCGGTGTGCCCGGAATCAATTTCTGAAGTTTAGCTCGGGTACGTTCAGTGAACGAATGAGCGTGTTTTTCTATCTTTTGAACCGGTGCTCGGAATCAAATCCCGAGGGCACCGATGAATTCGCAGCGCCGGTAATTTCTTAGGAAGACCTTTTTGGGAGTTGCGTTTCCATGGGAGAAGTTGATAAAAATTGTGGAAGTTAAAATTAAAATTTAACTACAATTTTTATTTTCTAAGTGGTTAAAACCTTTGGGTGGAAGTTGGGGGAAACCACCCAACTTCCCATGGGAGGTTATGAGGGTGGTGGGGCCCACACGAACCCCACCCCTTCATATTTCCTAACTCCTTCAACTCACCATTAATTTTGATAACTTAAGTTAATTAATTGGTGAGTTTAATTTGAATGATTGAATTTCAAATGCTTAAGTTATGTTAACAAAATAAGTATTGAACTTATTTAATTTTTGGTTGGAAGTATTATTGCTTGAGAGGTTTGTGAGAAAAGCTAAGTTGAGGAGCTTGAAGAACTTCTTCCTCTTCGACGAAGAACACGAAGAACATGAAGAGCGCCGGATTCCTCGAAGATCGACGACGCGACGTCGTCCCAGCAACGCGACTTCCTCCTTCTACGATGTCTTCTTCTGTGACGGTTATCTCTGCGACGAACCCTCTCTCATCGTGTTCGACGAGGTAGGGGTTTTATGCGTTTCTATTTCGTGATTACTTCTGTCGTTTTCTTCCTTCCTAATTGAACCGCCCGTTATCACAATAACGGGAGGAGGTTGGACCGCACGAACATGGACGACACTCCTCCCCTTTTTTGGTTTTTTGATATTGATGCAGCATGAGCAAGGTAACGCGGTGTCGAAGCACTGTGCGGAAATTGTTAAAGGAATGGTGGAGAAGCGTAGCGCCGTCGCACCGCACCGTTGGGAACAAACTAATCTGCGACGCCGTCACGCCGCACCATAGAATACGAACCAAAGATGCGGCGCCGTCGTGCCACGCCGGAGGACCACAAAAGCAACGTGGCCAGAGCGGGGCCGCGGTGGAGGGGCGCGACGCCGTCACACCGCGCTGGATGAACCAAGGCCGCGACCGGTTCCAGGCCCCGGCGGAGCAGGGGAACCGGCGGCCAGTACTGGGCCGCCGGCATTGGAGCAGGGGGACCGACCTTGCCGGTCCCGTGGTGGCAGAAGCCGGCCGGCCGGAGCGGGCCGACCGGTCAGGGGGAGAGCCGAGGGTTACGATCCCCAGCTGGATAACAAAGAGCGGCCCCCGTTATGGGGGGCCGCTGTTACAAACAGTGGGGGGAAGCGCACCCCCCCGCACTCCCGAACGGATCGGTCGTTCGGCCGAGCCACAGGGCCAGCGCGCCGAACCGCCTGCGCATCGGGCCGCCGAGCCGCGCCGCGCCCAAGCGGGCCGACCCAGGGGGTCTCGTGCCGGATCGGTTCGGGCCCGAAACCCCCACTTCCAGACCTTTTTCAGTCGTTCGACCATTTCTTGGGCCACAGAACTCCGATCGACGCACCGTCAGTTGTGATACAATCCTTGAATCGAGACGGCCGTTTTGGTATATTACACTCAAGGTTTCTGAGAACTTTGAGTACGGGCAGGTTGGTTCGGGTACAAAACCAACCGGGCCCTCAGAGCGGAAACACATATATTTTGAGCTCCGGACGTCCGATTAACATGCCGTCGACTTCGTTGGATTCCTCTTGAGGAGACGGAACTTTTGGAATACTTAACCTAATATTTGGATGCTGTTGGATAGTGGTCGGGCTGGATTGTACCCGAAATCCAACTGGGCCCCTGGAACAGAAAGGCTGATAACTTTCAGACCGAACGTCCGTTTGACGAACCGTCAGTGGCGTTGGTGATCTCGTTGAGAAACGGTCTCTATGAGTATACCCTATGAGAGTTCGGGTTATAGTTGAGATACGGACGGGTTGGTTCACACACGAAACCAACTGGGCCCCTGGGATGAAAAGCCAAATAACTCAATGACCGGGCGTCCGATTGACGCGCCGTCTATTGCGTTGAGACCCCTATGAATAGGCAGTCCTTTGAGATACTTCTTTGTGGGACTTGTGATACTTGGAGTATCGACCTGTAGCTCGTGGAGCGGACCCTCCCGGAGATGAGCATACAGAGTACGGAGACCGTGTAGCTGGCTATGAGTGATGACTTCTTGTCCGATTCGATTCGGAGTGACTATTATAGCCCAGTGGGGAGCACTACTTTGTGAGGTGGCAGACCCATGGCGGAGGAGCACTACTTTGTGAGGTGGTAGACCCGCAATACGCGACAAGAGGAGTACCTCTGTAGGCTATGAGGGGGAGCACTACCGTTTGAGGTGGCAGACCCATGGCGGAGAGGCACTACTATGTGAGGTGGCAGACCCGTGGTACTCGACAGGAAAAGTAACTCAACAGTCATAAGTTAGTGAGCTATACCTCGGAGTTGTGATGGGATCAGTGTACACTCCAGAGACGGTCTCATCAGCAGTTACAGTTTTGATAATGAAAATCCTGGTTTGAGCTGAATCTATGACCTTTGTGTTACCTCTTGATTAAGATGGGTCACTTGATATGTTGGGTATATGTATGGGCATATACCTGAGTAGTTGTTATCCGTTTATTTCATAACCTTTGTGTTTCCTCAGGATTGAGATGGGTTACTTGATAACTTCGGTATAAGTATGGACTTATACCTATTTAAGGGTTATCTGTTGAGATCCTTCTTGTGGTTATCCTTGTTGGATTTAGTGAGACCTTGAGGGTCTCGGGGTCCCTACTGAGTATCGTTATACTCACCCCTGCACGGGCTATGCCCGCACCTCGTTGTGTTGGTTTCAGAAGACGGGAAACGCTGTCAGAGGCCAAGTGTTTGAGGATTGGACGGTACCCGGAGGTGGACCTCACGACGAGTCAGTATCCGGAGGTGGACTTCACGATGGGACGATACTCGGAGGAGTTTGAAGGGTGAGAGCGTTGTGGAGGCTATCTGTACCTACCCATCAGGTAGGATCCGTGGTGGACGATCCAGGAGCTGCACTATCTGTACCTACCCTTCAGGTAGGATCTGAGGAGGATGACCTAGGAGATGCTTCCATTATTCCAGCTGTTTGTCTTTTTTAGTTGTAATTTTGTTCAGTTGTAGCTGTACTTTCGATTGGGTTTGTATTCTGGCCCATTTAGTTTTCAGCACTTCCTTTTGTACTTAGTGTATTACTTCTGCTTGTACTCTGTGGTGTTTGTTTACTTTTATAAAGGAAATATCTTTCCAGTTATCGAGAATTACGCCTTTGGTTCTAGTCGTCATCTCCTGACCTATGAAAGGCGGGCTTCGGGTAGTCACGGAACGGGCCCCGAGGACGGGTTGTGACAAATTGGTATCAGAGGAGTCTGTTCTACCGCAGAACTAATAACTTTATTATTTTCTTTATGTGAAGCAATAATGTTAAGGGTACCGAGTGTGGTTTTCAGTTCAGGGAGTCCAGTGTTGGTGCGGGAGGCCGACGTATCCATACACCAGGACCCTGTCAATTGATTTCCGACTTTGTGCACGAAAACACTGATTGTGTGTGTGTTTCTAGAAGTTTTTAAAAGTCAGATCAAACCAGGTCAGCTCACCAGGTATAAATCGTTTGACCATGTCATGTTTGTTTCATTCAGGATGCCTCCCCATAGACGACCAGCTAGAGCCCCGAGAGTTGTTCGTACTGACAGCTCGCCAAGTGACGTGTCCTCAGTACATGGCCCTATCCCAGTTGAGGTACCAGCGGAGGCACCGACGGTACTACTACCTGTTGGGCCATCGATGCCACCAGCCCCAGCAGTAGAGGGTACACGTCGCTTGAGCGCACTGCATGAGTTCCAGCGCCAGAGGCCACCCAGGTTCAGGGGAGAGACGGACCCGCACGCGGATGAGGATTGGCTGGAGGCTGTGGTGAGAGTCTTCAGGCTAGTGGGTACGCCAGCAGACTTCATGGTGATCCTTGCTGCCAGCCTTCTTCAGGAGGCAGCAGGAAGATGGTGGATCCTAATGCTCCAGATGCATGAAGAGGCATCTCTTCTATGGGCAGACTTCGAGATCCTATTCCGGGCAGAGTTTGTACCAGCCACCCTTCGAGCGGTGCGTATACAAGAGCTACTTCAGCTGCGGCAGGGTAGCATGACAGTGGTGCAATATTCAACTAGGTTCATAGACCTCTCGTGCTACTCCAAATATATGGTACGAGACCCGTTCTTTAGAGCCTGAACCTTCGAGCAGGGGATCAGGTGAGATATTAGAGATTCTGTTGTTTCTCACAGCATTCCAACGAAGACAGGGGTGTTAGATCGAGCCCTCTTAGTAGAGAGTTTCCTTGCTGAGCAGTCTCCAGCAGCAGGACACACCACTAGCCGGCATGCGGCAGAGTCTTCTGTAGCAGGTAGTAGACAGATGAGGCATAGGTCCAAGAGGACTAGACCTATAGGTGGTCGACCGCATGACTCAGGGTCGGTAGTGCGAGGCACCAAGGGGAATGACAAAGCTAGACCTTCCATGCAGTGTTACTCCTGCGGCGGGATTGGTGACATGGCACGTGATTGTCCGACCCGCCATGCAGATGACCAGCAGTTAAATGAAGAACCTCCCAGGCAGAGGCAGAGGTTCGATCAAGGCAGAGCGCTAGGAGCTGAAGGCCGATGGAGGGGAGCTAGCCGTGCAGCTGGAGGTGGACGACACTTCGAGGTGTTGCCACCACCACTACCAGGAGGTCCACCCCGACCATAGGGAACATGTGGACATGGGAGAGCTCAGCTTCAGGAAGCAGAAGTATATAACTACAGAGCTCTGGAAGCAAGTGGACAGGAGCAGAACTAGTGGTTTCCTTTTATTCTTTGTATATCTAGTTCCATGTTGTTGTTGTTACATTTGTGTCTTTATACCATGAACTGCATTAATATAAAGACAGTTACCTTTGTGACATTTTCTTCCTTCCTTTTTGAGTACTAAGAGGTTCTGGTTTAAACTGTTGAATTGACCCTCACTTTCAAGATTCCTACTAGAAGATACCCAATGACCTCACGTTGATGCTGATAGTGTGACTCAACCCTTAGAGGCGAGAGTGACGGTTGGATCTCTTGGTAGTAACGTCGAGGCCTTACAACGTCCTCCATGGAATGAATACATCATTCATGTACGGATTGATTGTAATAGGCAAAGAACGTGGTTCATCCAGGGGGAGAGCCGGGGGTTACGACCCCCGGTTGGCCAGCAAAGAGCATCCCCCATTATGGGGGGCCGTGGTTACAAACGGCGGGGGGCAGCGCGCCCCCCCGCACTCCCGAACAGCTCGACTGTTCGACCGAGCCACCTGGCCAGCGCGCCGGACTGCCAGCGTGTCGGGCCGCCGAGCCGGGCCGTGCCCAGATCGGGCCGGGCTGCGCCAACCGGGCCGTGCCGCGCCCAAGCGGCCCGACCCGGTTCGGACCGACCGAGGGGGTCTCGGGCCGGATGAGTCTGAGCCCGAAAGCCCCACTTCCGGACCTTTTAGGTCTTTCGCCAATATCTTGGACCACAGACCTCCGATCGACGCACCGTTACCTGCGATACGATCCTTGGATCGAGACGGTCTTTTCGGTATATTACACTCAAGGTTTTGGAGAACTTTGAGTATGGGCGGGTTGGTTCGGGTACAAAACAAACTGAGCCCTCGGATCGGAAACGCTTATATCATGAGCCCCGGATGTCCGATTGACGTTCCATCGACTTCGTTGGATTCATATTGAGGGCTCCGAACTTTTGGCATACTTCTCCTGAGATTTGGATGCAGTTGGATAGTGGACAGGTTGGATTGTACCCGAAATCCAACTGGGCCCCTGGAATGGAAAAGCTGATAACTATCAGACCGGACGTCCGTTTGACGAACTGTCAGTGACATTGATGATCTCGTTGAGAAAAGGTCCCTATGAGTATACCCAATGAGAGTTCGGGGTATAGTAGAGATACGGCCGGGTTGGTTTTCACACGAAACCAACCGGGCCTCTAGGACGAAAAGGCTAATAACTCACAGACCGGGCGTCCGATTGACGCGCCGTCTATTGCGTTGAGACCCCTATGACGAGGCGGTCCTTTGGGATAATTCTTCGTGGGACTTGTGATACTTGGAGTATCGACCTGTAGCTCATGGAGCGGACCCTCCCGGAGACGAGCATACAGAGTACGGAGACCATGTAGCTAGCTGTGACCGATGACTGCTTGACCAATTCGATTCAGAGTGACTAGCATAGCCTAGTGGGGAGCACTAATTTGTGAGTTGGCAATCCCATGGCAGAGGAGCACTACTTTTTGAGGTGGTAGACCCACGGTACGCGACAGGAGGAGTACCTCTGTAGGCTTTGAGGGGGAGCACTACTGTGTGAGGTGGTCGACCCATGGCGGAGGAGCACTACTGTGTGAGGTGGCAGACTCGTGGTACTCGACAGGAGGAGTACCTCAGCAGTCTTAGGTTAGTGAGCAGTACCTCGGAGTTGTGACAGGATCACTGTACACTCCAAAGACGGGCTCATCAGTAGTTACGGTTTCGATAATGAAAATCCTGGTTTGAGCTGAGTCTATGACCTTTGTGTTACCTCTTGATTGAGATGGGTCACTTGATAACTTGGGTATATGTATGGGCATATACATGAGTAGTGGTTATCCGTTGATTTCATAACCTTTGTGTTTCTTCATGATTGAGATGGGTTACTTGATAACATAGGTATAAGTATGGACTTTTACCTAAGTAAGGGTTATCTGTTGAGATGCTTCTTGTGGTTATCGTTGTTGGATTTAGTGAGACCTTGAGGGTCTTGGGGTCCCTACTGAGAATCGTTATACTCACCCCTGCACGGGATATGCTCGCACCTTGTTGTGTTGGTTGCAGACGACGGGCAGCGCTGTCAGAGGCCGAGTGTTCGAGGACTGGACGGTACCTAGAGGTAGACCTCACAACGAGTCAGTATCCGGAGGTGGACTTCACGACGGGACGATACTCGGAGGAGGTTGATGGGCGAGAGCATTGTGGAGGCTATCTGTACCTACCCTTCAAGTAGGATCCATGGTGGACGATCCAGGAGTTGCACTATCTGTACCTGCCCTTCAGGTAGGACCTGAGGAGGACGACCCAGGAGCTGCTTCCATTCTTCCAGCTATTTTTCTTTTTCAGTTGTAGCTGTACTTTCGATTGGGTTTGTATTCTGGCCAATTTAGTTTTCAGCACTTCCTTTTGTACTTAGTGTATTACTTCTGCTTGTACTCTATGGTGTTTTTTTACTTTTATAAAGGCAATGACTTCCCAGTTATCGGGAATTACGCCTCTGGTGCTAGTCGCCAGCCCCTGGCCTATGGAAGGCGGGCTTGGGGTAGTCATGACACGGGACCCGAGGACGGGTCGTGACAAATTGGTATCAGAGGAGTCGATTCTACCGCAGAAATTATAACTCTGATATTTTATTTCTGTGAAGCAATATTGTTAAGGGTACCGAGTGTGGTTTTCAGTTCAGGGAGTCCAGTGTTGGTGCGAGCGGCCGACGTATCCATACACCAGGACCCTGACAACTGATTTCCGACTTTGCCCATGAAAACACTGATTGCGTGTGTGTTTCCAGAATTTTTTAAAAGTCATCTCAAACCAGGTCATCTCACCAGGTATAAATCGTTTGACTGTGTCATGTTTATTTCATTCAGGATGCCTCCCCACGGACGACCAGCTAGATCCCCGAGAGTTGTTCGTACAGACAGCCCGCCAGCGACGTGACCTCAGTACAGGGCCCTATCCCATTTGAGGTACCAACAGAGGCACCAGCGGTACTACTACCCGTTGGGCCACCGATGCCACCAGCCCCAACAATAGAGGGTGCACGTCTCTTGAACACACTGCACGAGTTCCAGAGCCAGAGGCCACCCATGATCAGGGGAGAGACGGACCCGCAAGCGGCTGAGGATTGGATGGAGGTTGTGGTGAGAGTCTTCAGGCTAGTGGGGACGCCAACAGACTTCATGGTGATCCTTGTTTCCAGCCTTCTTCAGGAAGCAGCAGGCAGATGGTGGAGCCTGATGCTCCAGATGCATGACGAGGCATATCTTCTATGGGCAGACTTCGAGAGCCTGTTCCGGGCAGATTTTGTACCAGCCACCCTTCGAGCGGTGCGTATACAGGAGCTACATCAGCTGCGGCAGGGCATCATGATAGTGGCACAGTATTCAGCGAGGTTCACAAACCTCTCGCGCTACTCCACAGATATGGTACGAGACCCGTTCTTCAGGGCCCGAACCATCGAATAAGATCTCAGGTGAGAGATTAGAGCTTCTGTTGTTTATCACAGGATTCCGACGCAGACAGGGATGTTGGAGCGAGCCCTCTTAGAGGAGAGTTTCCTTGCTGAGCAGTCTCCAGAAGAAGGACCCACCCCTAGCCGGCATGCGGCAGAGTCTTCTGTAGCAGGCAGTAGACAGATGACGCAGAGGTCCAAGATGACGAGACCTACAAGTGGTCAACCGCATGACTCAGGGTCGGTAGTGCGAGGCACCAAGGGTAATGACAGATCCAGACCTACCCTGCAGTGTTACTCCTACGACGGGATTGGTCACATGGCACGTGACTATCCGACCCACCATACAGATGACCAGCAGTTAAATGAAGAACCTCCTAGGCAGAGGCAGAGGTTCGATCAAGGCAGACCGCTAGGAGCTGAAGGCCGAGGGAGGGGAGATGGCCGTGTAGCTGGAGGTGGACGATGCTTCGAGGTGTTGCCACCACCACCACCAGTAGGTCCACCCTGACCGTAGGGAACAAGTGGACATGGGAGAGCTCAGCTTCAGGCAGTATAAGCATACGACTACGGAGCTCCGGAAGCGAGTGGATAGGAGCAGAACTAGTGGTTTACTTTTATACTTTGTATGTCTAGTTCCATGTTTTTTTTGTTACATTTGTGTCTTTGTACCATGAACTGCATTAATATAAAGACACTTACCTTTGTGAAATTTTCTTCCTTCCTTTTTTAGTACTAAGAGGTTCCAGTTTAAACTGTTTAATTGACCCTCACTTTCGAGATTCCTACTGGAAGAGACCCAGTGACCTCACGCTGATGCCGACAGTGTGACTCGACCCTTAGATGCAAGAGTGACAGTTGGATCTCTTGGTAGTAACGTCAAGGCCTTAAGACGTCGTCCATGGCATGAATACATCATTCATGTCTGGATTGACTGTATTAGGCAAAGAACGTGGTTCATCCGGGGGATGAGACTGGATTTCTCTTATCGGCAAAGAAGAAATCATAGCAGCTCTTGTGGGACCAGAGAAGGTCTAGGTCATCCAAGAGCAGATGAGGACAGCTCAGAGCTGACAGAAGCCTTATGATGATAGGAAGCAGATACCACTAGAGTTCGAGGATGGCGACCATGTTTTCTTATGGGTCTCACCTCGATGTGGAATTATGGAGACATGTCCGAGGAGAAAAGTTATCTCCGAGGTTCAACAGACCATTCTAGGTCCTCAGCAGGGCAGGCGAGGTGGTTTACTGCTTGACCCATCCATCTCAGTTGCACAAGGTGCACGACGACTTCCACATATCTCAACTAAGGAGATACGTGCTCGACCGTTCGCATATCATCGACCATGATGAGCTGGACGTTGGCGATGAGGTGAATTTTACAGAGGTTCCAGTGGGGATCAAGGATCGATAGGAGCGGATACTACGAGGACGGTCGATTCCTCGGGTGCGCTTTCACTAGTAGTACGGGAACCTCCAGGTGAGCACATGGGAGCGGAAGGCTCTGATGCATGCTTAGTACCGATTTGGTAACCCTAGTTTGTGTTAAAGCTTTACGAGGACGTAAATCCCTGAGGTGAGAGTAATTTAAAGACCTGTAAAATTCAAGGTAAATTTTTTCTAAATTTTCTTTGGGATTTTACAAGAATGCAGTTTCTGATGGCGCCTGATTCCGAGGCCCGGTGTGCCCGGAATCAATTTCCGAAGTTTAGCTCCGGTACGTTTAGTGAACGAATGAGCGGGTTTTTCTATCTTTTGAACCGGTGCTCGAAATCGAATTCCGAGGGCACGTATGAATTCGTAGTTCTGTTAATTTCGTAGGAACAACTTTTACGGAGTGGTGTTTCCACGAGAGAAGTTGATAAAAATTTTGGAAGTTAAAATAAAAAATTTAACTACAATTTTTATTTACGAAGTGGTTAAAAGCTTTGGGTGGAAGTTGGGGGAAACCACACAACTTACCATGGAAGGTTATGAGGGTGGTGGGGCCCACACGAACCCCACCCCTTCATATTCCCTAACTCCTTCAACTCACCATTAATTTTGATAACATAAGTTAATTAATTGGTGAGTTTAATTTGAATGTTTGAATTTCAAATGCTTAAGTTCTGTTAATAAAATAAGTGTTGAACTTATTTTATTTTTGGTTGGAAGTCTTGTTGCTTGAGAGGTTTGGTAGAAAAGCTAAGTTGAGGAGATTGAAGAAATTCTTCCTCTTCGACCAAGAATGCGAAGAACGCGAAGAGTGCCAGATTCCTTGGAGATCAACGATGCGACGCCGTCCCCGCGACGCGACTTCCTCCTTCCGCGACATCTTCTTCCACGATGGTTATCTCCGCGACGAACCCTCGCTCGTCGTGTTCAACGAGGTAGGGGTTTTATGCGTTTCTATTTCGTGATTACTTTCGTCATTTTCTTCCTTCCAAATTGAACCGCCTGTTATCGCAATAACGGGAGGAGGTCGGACCGCACGGACACGGTCGACACTCCTCCCCTTTTTTGGTTGTTTGATATTGATGCGTCATGAGAAAGGTAACACGGTGCCGAAGCACTGCACGGAAATTGTTAAAGGAAGGGAGGAGAAGAGCGGCGCTGTCGCACCGCCCCGTTGGGAACAAACTAATATGTGGCGCCGTCGCGCCGCGCCGGAGGACCACAAAAGCACTGTGGCCGGAGCTGGGCCGCGGCGGAGCAGGGGAACCGGCGGCCGGTACCGGGCCGCCGACTTCGGAGCAGGGGGACGGGCCTTGCCGGTCCCATGGTGGCAGAAGCCGGCCGGTCAGAGCAGGCCAGTCAGTCAGGGGGAGAGCTGGGGGTTAAGATGCCCGGCTGGCCAGCAAAGAGCGGCCCCCATTATGGGGGGCCGCCGTTACAAACGGCGGGGGGGCAGCGTGCGCCCCTGCACTCTCGAACGGCTCGGCCGTTCGGCCGAGCCACCTGGCCAGCGCACCGGACTGCCAGCGCGCCGGGCCGTGCCTAGGCCGGGCCACACCCAAGCGTGATGACCCGGACCCGGGTCGGGTCGACCCGGTTCGGGCCGACCCAGGGGGTCTCGGGCTGGATCGGTCCGGGCCCGAAACCCCCACTTCCGGACCTTTTTTGGTCTTTCTCCCATATCATGGGCCATGGATCTCTGATCGACGCACCGTCAGCTGCGATACGATCCTTGTATCAAGACGGTTGTTTTGGTATATTACACTCAAGGTTTCAGAGAAATTTGAGTACGGGCGGGTTGGTTCGGGTACAAAACCAACCGTGCCCTTGGAGCAGAAACACTTATATCTAGAGCTCCGGACGTCCGATTGATGTGTCGTCGACTTCGTTGGATTCTTTTTGAAGAGATGGAACTTTTTGAATACTTCACCTGAGATTTGGATGCAGTTGGATAGTGGATGGGATGGATTGTACCCGAAATCCAACCGAGCCCATGGAACGGAAAAGCTGATAACTTTCAGACCGAACGTCCGTTTGATGAACCGTCAGCGGCATTGGTGATCTCGTTGAGAAACAGTACCTATGAGTATACCCTATGAGAGTTCGGGGTACAGTTGAGATACGGCCGGGTTGGTTCGCACACGAAACCAACCGGGCCCCTGGGACGAAAAGGCTAATAACTCACAGACCGGGCGTCCGATTGACGCGCCGTCTGTTGCATTGAGACCCATATGACGAGGCGGTCCTTTGAGATACTTCTTCATAAAACTTGTGATACTTGGAGTATAGACCTATAGATCATGGAGAAAACCCTCCCGGAGGCGAGCATACAGAGTACAGAGACTGTGTAGCTGGCTGTGACCGATGACTTCTTGTCCGATTCGATTCGGAGTGACTAGCATAGCCCAGTGGGGAGAACTACATTGTGAGGTGGCAGACCCATGGTGGAAGAGCACTACTTTGTGAGGTGGCAGACCCGCGGTACTCGACAGGAGGATTACCTCTGTAGGCTATGAGGGGGAGCACTACTGTGTGAGGTGGCAGACCCATGGCGGAGGAGCACTACTATGTGAGGTGGAAGACCCGCGGTACTTGACAGGAGGAGTACTGCAATAGTCTTAGGTTAGTGAGAAGTACCTCGGAGTTGTGACAAGATCACTGTACACTCCAGATATGGGCTCATCAGTAGTTATGGTTTCCATAATGAAAATCCTGGTTTGAGCTGAGTCTATGACCTTTGTGTTACCTCTTGATTGAGATGGGTCACTTGATAACTTGGGTATATGTATGGGCATATACCTGAGTAGTGGTTATCTGTTGATTTCATAACCTTTGTGTTTCCTCATGATTGAGATGGGTTACTTGATAACTTAGGTATAAGTATGGACTTATAACTAAGTAAGGGTTATCTGTTGAGATCCTTCTTGTGGTTATCCTGGTTGGATCTAGTGAGACCTTGAGGGTCTCAGGGTCCCTACTGAGTATCGTTATACTCACCCCTGCATGGGCTATGCCCACTCCTTATTGTGTTGGTTGCAGATGACGGGCAACACTGTCAGAGGATGAATGTTCGAGGACTGGACGGTACCGAGAGGTGGACCTCACGACGAGTCAATATCCGAAGGTGGACTTCACGAAGGGACGATACTCGGAGGAGGTTGACGGGCGAGAGCGTTGTGGAGGCTATCTGTACCTACACTTCAGGTAGGATCCGTGGTGGACGATCCAGGAGCTGCGCTATCTGTACCTACCCTTCAGGTAGGATCTAAGGAGGACGACCCAGGAGCTGCTTCCATTCTTCTAGCTGTTTGTCTTTTTCAGTTGTAGTTTTGTTCAATTGTAGCTGTACTTTCGATTGGGTTTGTATTCTGGCCCATTTAGTTTTCAGCACTTCCTTTTGTACATAGTGTATTACTTCCTCTTGTACTCTGTGGTGTTTGTTTACTTTTTTAAAGTCAATGCCTTCCCTGTTATCTGGAATTATGCCTTTGGTGCTAGTCTCCTTCCCCTGGCCTATCGAAGGCGGGCTTGGGGTAGTCACGACACGAGCCCCGAGGACAGGTCGTGACAAAAACTTTGGGTGGTGGAAGACACATCGACCTAAGCATGAGACTCTCTATTCACTTTCGGTGTAAAATTTGTGTCATCCTTATTCTTTTATAAATATCAGTGGATTTTATTCAAATGAGAATTATAGTTTTCAATATTTCATTAGGATATAAGAAAACCAAAAAAGGAATTCGAGTTTGGAAGATTAATGGTGACTCTAGTATTCTCCCAAGACAACCTAATCTATTTCTACCTCACCAACAAGGGGTGTTAATCCATACTATCATAATTTATTGGTGAAAAATACCATATCCTCTATAAATATAAATAAATATGGAAATAATTATTGGGAATATTCTTTGAAAATGTTGCTGTAATCAACACTGGTGACCAATACATAGTCTTATATAGTCATTATATAAAACATTTTTTTTTCATATCCCACTTTCCCATTAGTAATAATCTCTGCAGTGGGTGGTTCTCCATTTGGGAAAAATTTTTATTTTCTATTAGGGATCATGATTTTATGAATTATATTATAATATATTTAGAATGGTAAGTATATTGATATAACATGAATACATATTGTTAATTGACCTCATCGAACCTCCACCATTCTTAGCATACCATAAAAGTTTGAAATTTTCATCCTCCCAATCCAATAAGATTTGAAACAATATTGGAAAGAAAAAAATTTATTTTACCCCTATATAGGTGTAACATGCACAAATATATTCTTATAATAATGGGAAACTCCAAAACCACATCATCTCCTTATATAATACTAGACGGGATCATGAATTTTCATGTCAAAACACCATTATGAGAATCATTCATGAGTAGTATATATCCACTCAACCACATGTTTAAAAACATGTCTATTATGGTATAAGAATATATACGAGGGTCTATTTAATAACATCATTATTTATACTATACTCTCTCTAACCCCAGATAGTAGGTTCTCAAATTTGCACTATTTTTCACCATAGGTAACCCTACAGGTTTCTTGTAAGAATGACCATCACCATTCTTTATATAGAATACCTACATCCATGAAACAAAACCAATGTCAGTATGTGGGATAGGATCCTCCTATACATTGGTGATATCGATTTTTCCTATGGAGTGAGACTATATGGATATTCATCAATGATCATCCAAAATAACCTTGAGAGGGAGGAACTCATCATACATGGATCCCATGATTGCAACCCTAAAATTTTTATAAATGTCCCAAATGCTAATCCCCACTATTCTGTGATCTATATGGGTGGTATTTTTATCGGTAATCCAATGGATGATAATATCAATGAAAAATATAGTGTTATAGATATAGGGATATGTGATTCAGATAGATTTATTGATAGTGACTAATTTTTTTACATTCTAAAAAATAGAACTCTTTTGAAGACCTATAACTCCCACTTCCTTTCAAGTATCACACCACCCTACGAGAATTAATCCCAATCTTCCACCCATCCTTTTCCAACATCTATTTTATATTGAAATATGATGTATGAATACTAATAAATCTAAATCTCAGATATATAGGACCAATTTTCCATGGGATCCTTGGTGTGGTAAATAATGTTCTCATTAGTGGTTTCCATTACATTAATATATAATCCTTCTACAAAAAATATCATCCCTTCCAAAGTTAGAATGTACTAAACTCCATGAGTTCATAAGATTCTCTCTCTCTCTCTCAAATTTTCACTATTTTATAGAAGTCCATGGACATATAGTGGAAGTAACACTGAAGGAATATACTCTTAAAGGAGTTTTTGGTTAATTTATATCAATTTTGATATATAGTTTTTGACTATAGTACTATCCCTTCTAACGTCTATAATATCTTCAATACAGGATGCTACCTCAGTTTCGGGAATGCTGCTTGAAGTATATTCTATTAAAATTATTCAATAATAAAAATGTGTAATTATAAATAAAAAATGTTGAAATGAAAAAGAAGAAAAACATGTTTCGAATGTAATGAATCCAGGGAAAAAAATTCCCTAAGGAATCAATTTTTAGTTCTTTATCCTGGATTTTTTACTCTTTCACTTCACCCATGTGATTTACCTAGGTTATTCTACCTAGTGATTTTCTCTATATCTTCTCTTTAAGGAAATCAAAATATTCATTGTAAAAGATATCATCATGATGATTAAGGAAATAAAAAATACATGTGCACTCAACATAACTACCACAAATGGAAGAAAAGTACAGAGAGTGTGGCACTTCATGTTTTTCATGAGCCAACGAGACAATATTGAATAAATTTTGAGAAACCCCTCTATTTATAAACACATTTCCACATTTGAATTCTATCACATACCAAACCATAAAATATAGAAGTTCATTATCATATGAGTCATCAATACTCCATTTATACTATTAATAATGTTTTTATTTTCATTCATACTAACAAACATAAATACCTTTCAAAATATTTGATCACACAAACATCATGTTCACATTATAATCCACTCCTCTCTATCCTAAATCAATTGGAATACTTAGGAGGGGGATTTTTTTGACACCCACTTCATGTAAAGAAGTGAACGAACAAGGTAATTTCTATGTGTTATAGAAAATATATAAATTAAAGAGTGACTTCATGTAATTCATGCTCAGTCCTCCCACTATTTTCTCTAGAAACCACACGCTAGAACTATTTCATCCATCCAAGTAGTCATGTCCAAGTTTCTTGACCAATCTACTGGATCATTCCCTATATCAATATATTGAGTCCACTAGAATTCAATAATATTATTCTCATGTCAGTCTCTCGAACCACACCAACATTAATGTGATTGTAGATTGAGCCCCACCAATGCACACTGTATCTCGCTCCTTATTTCCCATACCATATGTCCAATAAATAGGACCCATGGGGGTTATTATTGGAATTTTTTAAATATAATGATTCTATTCGTGATAATTTCACCCTACACTCTTAATACCTTAAGGATTGAAAATACTAACCCAAAAAAAATAGGGATTCAGTGAAGAGAGATCATGAAAGGGTCATTTGAGGGTCCAAATATCAAAAGTGCCTTCTTGAGAGACCACTTTGACCCAAGATAAAGAACACTACGGATAAAGAACTCAATAAATATAAACACTAAGGTTATAATCACCCTATCCTCCCAGGAGGGTGCATCACATAGTCAAATTCACTAAATGCACCATGAGGGTCCACAACTAGGGAAAGATCATCTAATAAAAATTCACTGGGGAGACTATTCTCTCTATCTTACCATTTAGGGAAACTATTATCCCTATCATTCATTTATATTGACCATTTTACATTTCCTTTATCCTAGGAGAACAATCAACCAAGACTTCCTTTAGGGTGTTCATTCACACTAGTCTTCAGTTAGGGTTTCCATTCCCCCAAGAATTCATTTAGGGTGACCATTTACCCTAGTATTTATTTACGGAGACCAATCACCATTTCCTATCATATATGGTGACCATTATATCTATCCTTTCATTAGAGAGATCATTTAATCAAGATTTAATTTATGATGACTATTCCCTATAGACTTTATTAAGGAAACCATACACCCAACATGACATTAGTGTGACCATAGGCCCCTTCCCTTAATCAGTTTTTGAAATACCACTAACTCACTATAGTTTCATCTAGGAGAGACCTATCTATGATAAGTGATATGTAAACCCATATTTTACCACTCCCATAATATGAACAAATTAACAACTTATCTTCAATATTTGTGTTTCCCTTTTACAAAGTCTCTTACTCGAGCCTACAATCATCTAGACCCCTCTAAGGCCACCTGATACCTATGATTGGGGCATGAAAATTGATTCCCATACCATGCAATATTTATTCCATCAATAAAACAATGATTCATGTAATTTGTTTACATAGGTAGAAGCCTTATGAGAATCATGATTATGGATTCTGTTAATAATGAGGTTTCCTATCAGGATGGAAATTGATAATTATCTCATTTCTTGATGATGGATTTCTTCTCTACCCATCAAGTGATGACAGATATGTCACCCCTTCTAGAGTACTCCACCACTCTTTCTGGAATGATTATGCATTCCATCATCTACACACCACCATTTCCTATATATACATAGGTAGGTGGGATTATGGGATTACACTATGTGAAAAGGACCGATGAAAATTCATATTATACCCAATATGGTTCTTATTGATGATACCATTAATAATATTGGGATACTCACAAAGGGTGGTCTTATGACATGAACTATATTCGTTTTGTATTATTCACTATATTACAATGTGTCTTATCTTTTATTATCCTCTATTTGTCCCACTAACCATAAAATGGATGGTCATAGAGTTCTACGTTGATCACATCATTATAATAATTAAACCCCCCTTGAAATCATACATGGTGTATGCCCCTAATATTATTTCCTTTAAAATAAACAAAAAATAGGTCTTGAATATTTGGGAATCCCTGTGTTTTTAATCCATATTACATACACTATTTTCACACCATTCACTAAACAGGAATACCTATAGAGTGACATTAATTGTTTTGGCCATCATCCTTACCACATGATGTTATACTACATGGTGTGGTCCTATTACTTGTCATAAAATTGTTTAACTAAATGTACATTGGTATTGATTCTTATTACAATAGGATACATATGAATCATCATAGTGATTAATATGTGATATAATTAACCATTTATTTATATCATTATTTTGATTTATTACTCATCATATCATCTAAATCCATTCCTCACATATCCATATTCTCAATAACCCATATTCCCCTTTCTCTATCGACACACTCCATGTTTATTCTTCTCATTAAGCCATACTTCTGATAAAATAATTCCCCCACATAGAGGAACATAATCCCTATATACATAATATTATTCATACTTATAAATAGTAGTTTGTATTCTTCTAAGGCAGATCAACTCATACTCATTGTTCCATACACCAATTGGTGGATAAAAAAATGGGATACTTATAAGTCAATCTCAGAACAACCATTTATAGGATTGTTCTACCACGTTTTCATTACAATACATTATTAAATTATATAGGTTGGTCCTAATCACACAATTACAATCTTGGTAACTTTAACTATATGGGTTTTTATTCCTCTTCTAAATAGGGTATATATAAATCCTATTCCAAGTTCATTCCAACATCCAAAATATCACACTCCTTCCTTTAAGGTGAAAAAACTTTAGAGTGTCTAGTTAAATGGATTTAAACCATAACACCATTTGATTGAATATTACCCTATAAAAAGAAAAAATTAAGAACCATTGGATGGTACATATGTTCTCATTGATTCACATCAATGAACAATCATTAACACAAGGATAGAAATTTCCATCCTTAGAATTTGGGAAGGATTCACATATATGAATTAAATCAATTTGAGAGTCTTGTAGTAACCAATATCCCCCACACTAAAAGGGTATGATGATCATAACTTCCCACCCTATCGAACAAAGAGAGTTCACAAGAATCATTGGATTGAAACCCCAGAGAAATCATACCTTTAAAAATTAGTTTTTTAATGACCTCTCATGTCCAAGATATTGGAGTAATTAGGTGATTCTTATTCTGAAAATAAACAATTTAAGAAACTAACTACGACATTAATGGTATGTTTGGATGGTAAGAAAAAATATAAACTCACGTATGATAGTCATAATGATATTTATTAGTTTTTAAAACCTTAATAAAATTTATTTTATTTTAAACTATTTAATTGTAAAAATTTATTATAAAATTATTAATTTATTTTTTTTTATCATCAGATGTTAGTAATATTTGTTTCTTCAAAAAAGTTTCATAATGGAAACATTGATCATTATTACTTTATATAAATTTCAAAATTATCAAATAATATGAGGAACTCTATTTGAAGTCCCCTAAAGAGTTCTAGAATTTAATTTTTATTTCATAATATTTTTAGTTATGGTTCATAAAAATAAAATCTGTAAAAAGATTGTTTTGGAATTTTTTTAATGAAAAAAGGTTGTATTTTAATAGTGAATTAAATAATAATATTACCATTCAAATAAAAAATATTTTCAACTATTGAAATATAATAATACAAATAATTATGTTAATATAGTCTTCAATGACATAAATTGAGAGCATCATTCATGTATGTGGTTAAGCTAACCCAAAAAAAATGTTATAATCAATGGATGAGTATGGTAATTAAAGTGATTACATTATTAGAATATAATTATAACAAAATTATAATGGTTTTATTTATATATTAATAAGGTAATGGGATATATTGGACAATTGGTGGATAGAAAATATATGTAGGAAAGGATTAGGGGTGGATAATACTCATGTTGAAGGCTTGAATCATCCTTTAGAGTACCTCTTGAAAATGAATGGTATGGGAAAAAATTACCTAAAGAGAGATTAAAAAATTAGTAAAAAAAATATGAAAAAAATGCATAGGGTTTCATGTGGAATTAAAATTATTGGTGTTGTTTTAATTGGGTGTAAAATAGTTCATTTTATAGGTGTAAATGAGTTACATTTCTTTGTAAGATTGAGTTCGGTGAAAGGTAACGAATGAATAATAAGGAAGTTAGGTGGTTTGGGTAAAAAAAAGGTCGTGAGACATGTGGGTATGATTTATACACCTGAAAAATTTATTCTAAATGGTTTTTTGATTTTTTATTTATCAAAATTTCAAGACACTTTGATTTAATTCTTTTCACCATGAATAAATATTTGTCACGGTATTTTAAAAAAATTATAAGATGACCAATTTAATACAATTTTGAAATGATTATTCCAAATTATGATTCTATTTTGTATAATTCATATTTTAAACATGATTACTTAATTTATAAATAAAAATATATATATAAGAAACCATTTTAATATAAAATGACTTTTAAATCACTATATATTCTCTTTATTATTTCCTTTAAATTTATAATTAAATTAGTGATAATGTATTAATTTTTATAAATATATAAATATTATATTTGTTTTGTAATTTAAAATAGATCAATATAATTTTTATATAAAAATTAAACAATATTTAAAAAATAGTTCTTTAAAAATAACTCTTTAACACTTACCGCAATAACTAATTTTTTACTTGGTAAATTATTTTAAGGAAAAAAATAAAATTATCTATAATACCTAATTTTGATATTCAGATTAAAAAGATGAAATACATTTTATTTTATCAAACCTCTAAAAGTGATAAAAAATAGTTTTAATATATAATCAAACTTTTATTATTTACCCAATTTCTTGTTTAGAATAAAAATAAATTATTATTATTAGTATCAAAGTAAAAATGTTTTGATTAATATTATTTTATTATTTATATTATTAACATATTTTATTAAATCATTGTTCAATAGGGATAAATTTTGTTTTTAAATATACAATAAGTAATACTAACAAATATATTTTAAGAATATCAATTATATAATTTTAACACCATATGATTTATTTATTCTTCTTTTAAGAATTTATTTGTTATCAATATAATGGAATAAAAATCATTCATTAATTTTATGAATACATAAAATTATGTTACAGTGTTACCTGAATTGTAAAGACTCCTCATACACCTACTTGAAATGTGGGTCTAAATAAAAGAAAGGAGGAATTTATGTAGGAATTTTTAAGTAATTTAGGATTGTAGCTATGATGATATTATATCTTGTAATATATAAATTATTTTATTAACATGATGTGGGACATTAATCCATGAATTTTATCCCTTGAATCATTGATATTTTATTCCACACAATATCCTCTGGGACATATTTCCCTAAAATATATTATATTATATGATCTTCATGCATATTTTGATATTTTTTATCCATGTTTTCCCAATGTATTTGATGTAGTTTGAGTATTAGAAGTTTATGGTTTAGGAAAATGGATATTAGAAGATAGTGAAAAGGAATAAATTCCTTTGGAAAGTGATCATGTGCATCCATACATGGGGTCGGAAAAATCATTGATGCGACATAGGATGTGGATAAGTTTAGTCACACAAAGAAAATGTGGGAAGAGTTTATTGTAGTGCAGGATCGTAGCCTATAGGTATTTTGTTTAACTAAGAAAATGTATCGATTTAGAAAATTTTGGCCTTCAGTCCATGTATTATGGGTCTCCATGAAATGTATGGGTTCCCTCTCAACATAGATTAGTATGTGATTATCTAATAAATAAAAATTCAAATTACTTTTTTAGTTGAGAAAAAAATACATAAAATCTTTCATTAAAATTAATTACAATATGTAATGAATAAAAATATATTTTTTTGAAAAAATATTTTAATTAATTATTTAATTTATCTATTATATTATTCTCAGTTTTTTACTAATAAATAAACCATATAAAGTTTCCTATTAAATATACACATATCCATTTACCCTTTATCCAATGAATATATTTCCAATGAATATATATCCAGTGTCTATAATCAATTGACCATTAATATAATGGTCATAATTCATTCCTATATATATAATTACATAACACCCAAAATTCATTAATCTTATTCACACTTCTAACTACTCTTGTGTTTATTTTTGATTTTACAACACTATTTTCCATTAATCATTCTCTTTCTCATTATAGGCTTAGATATACTAATGGTCATTCTAAATAGTGAAGATAATCTAGTAGAACCTCTAGTTTTAAACATATTATTGTTTTCAATTTATTACCATTTTATAATTTTATTTACTTCTATTGGATTCAATCATCTATGATATTTAATATTCCATGGTACATAATATATGGTTTCTTTTACCCTTAGTGAATGAATAAAAAATTGTAAGTTTTATTCATATTTTGTAATATTTTTTTAGTATCTATACATTATAAACACAAAAAAAATGTTACTTAAGGAAATAAAATTCATACATAAATATGGGATATTACATTCCACCCCCATAAATAAATTTCATCCTTATAAGTTCACTTCTACTACACTAATAAAAAAGACGAGGGTATTATTACATATTAATTACATGATATGTAACTTTTCAAGATATATCTATTTTATTTTCTTTGTCTAGATTAATAAACTAATATTTTTCCCAACTATTTTTCGAAAAAATCCCACATGAATGTGTGTTAAGACCTATATAATGGATGTAATTTTTATAAAGGAGTTTATAGTTAACCTTATACCAATAGAACATCATGAATTGATAGGAAATGTGATTTCTTAATATTAGAAATTCACATTTCCTCTATGTATAGATATCCAATCAATGCCTAGAGTCACACTAAATTATACTAAAGTAACAAGAACTACATTTTTATGTAGTATTATCCCAAAAAACTCTATCTAATAAGATTTTCAAATAAGGGATTAAATCATTGCACCCCCATGATTTTTAATTATTAATTCAATATTTAACCTTTCAGATTATGATTGGATGATCATATGAACATCCAATATATAGATAACGTGTTATGAAAAATATAAAATAATATATTAGAAAATTATCATAGAGGATAAGTGTAACTTTCTCTATTTAATTATCATGATCTACTGTAGTGTAAATAATTGTATTTTTTACTTTTTATTCACTTATTTTGGAGGTTATTGATGTTTATTATCCTGAATTTCCCATTTATTGGGGAATTAACATAATAATTCCATAATTGTGTGAATATGAAGAATTGATGTTTGAGTAGTGGATTCTTTGATACCCTCTTATCCTCAATTATGTTAACTAAAATATTCTTCTCTAATTAATAATCATGAAATTTATGTAAAACCGATATAATATTGTAACATTTTTCATTACTTTTAGACAATTTGGGTGATTATTCAAACATGTTCTGTGTGTTGTTGATTGAAATTTATTTTCTCTTTTTGAATTTTCATTTAATTTTCCAGTGAAATTTATGTATCATTTCATCTATCTCTATTAATGAGAGTCTATAGATTCTATAACAACATTTTGTACACATAAAACAATTTCATTATAGCTTCAAAAGTTTCATTTATGTAATGACTTTAAAAGACATGGATTTAAGCTGCTAAATAAATTTTCAATATTACTTTAAAGAATAGTGTTAAAACATGATGTGTAACTTGTGAGTATAATGAGGTTTGATTTATATGCACCAAGGTATTAATCCTTATTTTGTTTCTTCTCATAGAATTCTCCACCCATTTTCATGTGAATAGCTAGAGGAAAATATTTAGTATGATTATTTTCATAAACTTATCTAATTGAATAACATTGAATTTATTCCTTCTTCTTCATATTCTTAATGAGATCCCACCATTGGTCAACTTCACCTTCCAAGTGATATATGTAAAAAACAAAGTTCTCATGATATGATACATGGATAATGAAAAATATCTTGTCTACTATATTGGTTATCTTCTATGTAACTAGTGGGTTTGAAGACCCACTTAATGTTGGTGGGTGTTATCTCATGAAATAATTGATAAAATTTTTCTCAAAATATGATGTGTTTAAATTCCCATTATTTTCCACATTATTTTCCATTTCATGTGATTTTTTACTAATAATTTCTACAAGATTTTGTGCTCCAGAACCTATATCATTGGGATTTTTTCTAGGGAAATATCCACACCATCATGCCAAATGTTATGTCACTTCCTTTTAGGTCTATCCATTGTATAAATAAAGTAATTCTGATGGATGAAAAAACATAATGGTATAAAATGAAAATTTTAATTATAGTAGAACTAACTCATAAATAACATATATACCTTAACGTAGGAACATATATGTTCTAATAATTATTATCCATAATCATTTTCCTATTATTATCTCAAATATAAATACTTACATATTACATCATCAATTCCCATAAAAATATATTTAAATCCTTCACAATTATTCATTAATATAATATAAATTAACCAAAGAACATACCAAGGGAGTTTCAAATTTAGTATGTAGGTAGAACCATTTATTTTTCATTGAGTAATGATTGAGTTAATACAAAACCAATAATTTCTTTGTTATTACCAATAAAAGTATATGATCCAATCAATACATTAACTTGTTTATATCTAGACATATATTTATTTTCTTGTGAACCATATACTCTATAAATTATATAATATTTTACATTTTTTCTTATATTTAGTCTTATCCTTAGGGTTTCCCTTTATTATTTTAAGTCGTAAACACTAAAAATTAATTAAAACCTACACTAAAACCCACTGATAGGAACCAAACCCACACAACTAGATATGATAGTAAAAACACATACTTTAATTAATATATTAGATACCATTTTAGAATAAAAATTCCAAACTTATTGATATTTCCATAACATGAACATTTAATCTCACAATTATCAAACAATCTCAAAACCCAATAGTTTAGTGTCTTTAGAGATTATCTATATAAAAATATTATTGAGTAAATTTTATTAAACATCTCCCATAAAACATATCTATATTAATTCATTCTAAACATAGTCTTATATATAATTCCATGCAGAAAATGTAAATTGAAGACAAGGTGAGATCAAACGCTGAGTAAGGGAAAACATATCATAATTTTATCTAGGTTTAAATTATAAAAATGTGAAAATAAATGATAATGGGAGAAATATATGATTTAAAATAACATAAAACAATAAGATTTTTCCATAATGAATAATATAAGGAAATATCACCTCAAGATATAAAATATATACCATGGGAAAAGGTTGTGGAAACATGGAACATAATAATTATAAAAATAAATAATATCATAGCCATATAACAGAGAAATGTACTATAAGTATAAGAAAACATAACCGTATATGAAAGTCTAAATATCACAAAGTCAATGCATAAATTAATGGATATTAAATCAGTTCCACACAAATAATTGTGAAAAATTTCAAATTTAAATGGGTCCATGTAATAATTTATGGACATAAAATAATAGCCACACAATAAATGGTTAAAACATCCAAATGAAAAAAACCAGGGATAATATCATTCTATGATGGGATAATAAAAAATAAGCAATGAATTAAATGGATATATGGGAACCCACTATTTAATAAATGATAATTTATACACTTGTTTCTATATGAATTAAATCACATAAAACATCATGAAAAACCAATGTAAATAAAATTTGCTTCGTAACATTTGAAAACTTTATCACATAAAATGACCTCAAAAAATGGATTATTTGAAACCAACATATCAATAAAAAATAGATAATTTCAAATGATAATTTAAATATTTATTCATTACATATAACTACTTATGATATATATTTTTTTATATATAAAGGAAATTTAAAACAAAATCATAAAAAGGTATATCGTAAAATATTATTAGCATTGTTATGTAAAGATAAAGTGGTAAACCATTCTATAAGGTAATTTTTTAGAAGGTGATGTGAATAATTTTCAAAAATTATTTATAATTACTTCATAATAATTTATTAATGAAAATAAATAAAAGTTATTTCAAAAAATTATGAGTGAATGATAAAATATATCAATGTGACCAAAAATTCCTTTTTTATATTTCAAAATATCATTTTTGAAACACATATCATTAAGATATTAATAAATATTCCTTTTGAAATTATAAAAATATAATTATGAATATCAAAAGATATAATACACAATTTTTTGTGTTAATAAAGTATAAAAATGTTAGAAATATAGAATAAAAATATGGAAGGGAAAAGCTATTAGAGACTATGAGAATTATTCATGACAATAATTTTTTTTATAATCAAGAAATCCCAAAAAGAAGATTTTATTAATTATAAATTTAATTCCCAATTTTTTTAATAGATAGTATTTCTAAAATAGGTAGTTTAAGAATATAGGAATTTTAGAAGAACATAGGCAAGGGATAATGTTATGACTCAATGAAATGGCATTTGAAAATATAAAACCCTTACCTAAGATTCCCACATGGCCAGACTCACTAGAAACATATTTTTGATAAAAATAACAATAATAATTATAAATTTCATGACCCTATAATAATATATTATCTTTTAAAAACATAAAATATAATCATTTATTATAAATATATTTTTTAGTTATTATTTATTTTTATCATCAAATGTTATTAATCTAGATTGTTTCATTAATTTTTTGTAATGGTAATATTGATCTGCATTCTATGATACCATGTTCATCATTACAATATTAGTCAAGGTAATGTAATAGAATATAAAAAACTAATTCTAAAAATTAATTTTCATTTCATGCAATGATTATTTACATTTCATAAAGATAAAATATATAGAGAGTATGTTTCAAAAAACATTTAACTTACCAAAGTAAGTATGTTAGTAGTGAGTTAAATGTTAGTATGACCATTAAAAAACCAAAAACATTATTCACTTACCAATTATATTATAAAAATACTAGTAGCTATTTTTCCATAGTCACTCATGATATAAATTTATTACATCGTTCATGTATGTTGTTAAACCCATACAAAATGGAACATGTTATAATCTATGCGTTATTAGGGTTATGAAATTAATTAGTTTATTATGTTATACTTATAACTAATTTATAACTATATTATACATATTTTATGATGGTGGTGATTTAAATTTGAGAAAATGGGGTTGGAAAATGTAAAGATGAAATCCTTAGGGGTGGATAATACCCATATTGTGGGTATGATTAATCTATATGAGGGCCTCCTGTAAATAAAGGATTTGGGACAAAAAAATTATAAGAGGATTAAAATTTTGGAAGAATTTTTTTTGCAGAAAAGAATGAAATAGGATTCAAGAGGAATTTTACGGATAATATCAGTTTGGTGTGGGTTAGGGAGATCTCCTTTTATAGGTGAAAATGGGGGAAATTTTTTTGGAAGCATTAGTTATATAAAATTTTATGAAGGAATCACAAGGGATTTCGGTGTGTTATGTAAATAAATATTGGTGAGATATGTTTGTTTGAATTAAATGATAAAAGAATGACTTATAAAATTTGATTTGGTTATTTTAATTTCCAAAATTTCAAGCCAACTTGATTTACAACTTTTAACCTTGAGTAATTATTTACCATGGTTATTTTTTACACTTTAAATATAAGATGAACCCTATTATCAACATTAGACATGCTAATTAAAAATCTTGACTCAAATTAATCTAATTCATCATATTAATTTCATAATTTTACTTTTTGAATTAAGATATAAAATATATAGAAATAAATGTTTTTGTAAAAAAAATTACTTTTAAAACATTAAGTATTCTTATTATTATTTCATATTAATTAATAATTATATTTTTGGTAATAAATTTATATATATTAAAAATAAATAATATTAATATTTTAAAATTGATAAAAATAATTTATTTATTTAAAAATAAATATAATTACATAAAATTTATTAAAATAATTATTTAAAAACATTAAGTTTAGTCTCTGTAAAGTCCCGACCTGGATCACCCTTGAATCAGTGGCCAGACCCGTCACCACCTGACCTCAAGCGCATCTCCCCATGTGCTAGAGGATACCGACTAGCAGTGGGGGTCATAGGAGGTGATAATGGGGAGACTATACCCTCTTATCAAAGTTGCACAGTGGTATTTCAGAGTAAATAACAATCAATAGCGGAAGAAGTAATACATAATTAACAAAGCAGCATAAGAAATATTTCATATAACAGATGAATTCATGACATACTATTGATACATATTTTAAAGTGGTAAACTAAAAAACATGTTTTACATCTCAGTAAATAAATATGGAAATAAATAAATAAATAATGACTCAATCCCGAAGGTTGATCTCCTTGAGCATACCGAGCTTCCGCTCAGTCCTCTACTCCCATCTCCCAAGTATATTCTAACATCATAATCCTGTAACCAAATATAATCTACCCGGGTACCCCAGTGCAATGGCTGACTGAGTAGGGTGTGAGATATAAATCTCAGTAGGTTGGGACCACCAGTGTCTACCCAAAATCCATACATTCAATAAATAATTTAAACAGTGTGAAAGCATGTATAATTAATGTAAGTAGTTCAATGTTACTATATACCCAAGTACCTGCTTCATCCCTCATCTGGTGTTTGAACCTACATTATACATTTGTTATGCATACACAACAGTCATCTCACATTCATTTTCATTTATCATTTATTCAAAACTCATTAAATTATATAATTCTCGAGTTCTGGCATAATCCCGTCATCCCTGTAAAATTCACTCACAACAGATGTCTCTAAATACCATCTAAGTAATAAAAGTTAAGACTGAATACAAGATTGTGCTTTGCCTTGAATAACGCATCATAAGATATTCAATTTAATCTTTCACATACTATGTCTGAGCCCGTCCACTAAAAATAGTGATTCTCTCCTGGGTTCGTCCACCAAACAGTGATTCACCCAACTTATTAACAAGTTTGAACCCTTTCTCATATTTAATTTACAAATCATTATGTCACAACATCTTTCATTAACCATTTAATCCATTTCATGTACGACCAATTGGACTAACAGTCCAATGTCAATTAATGGGTGTAGAACATCATGTCCAGCACCCTCATGAGTATTTGGAGTGTTAGTCCTTGTCTCACAATCTATGGGTATTTAGAGCATCCGTCCCTATCCCATAAAAGAATATTTTCTTACGGGATAGGTGTAGAATGTCATGTCTAGAACCCTGTGAGTATCTGGAGCATCGACCCCAGTCTCACAACCCGTTTATCAATCATGCATAATTTTTTATCATTTGTTTAGAACTCCATGTCTGACACCCCAGAAGCATCCATTAATTAACTCATAAATTAATTAATCAAATCTGTTAATTAATTCAACAACTAATTAACAACATAATTCTCACGTCAAATAACTCAATAATTAATTAACTATTCAACATCTCAAATTTAATAATTAATTAACAATCAATTATTATTAGCCATAAAAAAATAAACTAGATAATTAATTCAACATTTAATTATCCCAATTCCATAACCGAAAACATGATAATTAATTCACTAATCAATTATCCTTATTACATTACTCATCCAATAGATTGGTTAAAAATACCAAATCTATTAGTTAACCCAAAAATTAACTTAGTACACATTAACATTAATTAAACCATAAATTAATTAATATACAAAACAAATCACATCCCATAATTAATTTTTCAGAATTAATTATCTCACTCTGATTCCAACATTTCTTAATCAAACACACCATTAAAAATCTTAAATCAACATCATGGTACATAAATTTGAGCATTAACAATTCATCAATTAAATTATTGAATACCAATTAATTAATCTCAACAATTAATTAATTTAATCATACCCTTTACTCATTTCAATAATTGAATAACCTTTCACATCATTAACATGTAGTAATTAATCCATCATTAATTATATCGATTTATCCAAAACAACATATCACAATTAATCCATGAATAAATTATCTCATTTAGATAAAAAATATTATAATAAATACTTTTATTAATTAATTATATACAATCTCAAAGTGCATAATTAATATAAAATTTAATTATCTTATCTTAGCCAAAACAAAACATCATTTAATAATTTAATTGAATCACTTTAACCATTTTAACAATACATGCTTAAAACCAACACATGGTCATGTCCTCATTTGTCTCACATGGGCTGCATTATTGAATAACATCCAAATTCATGCATCAACACATCGCATATCACATTTATCAATTTAATGAAACATACTAAATTCACATTTGAAAGGAATTCAATATAAATACTTCACTGCATAATTTAAATACCCAAAAAAGTGTAACAAACATTTTATTATTGCTTTTATTAAAGTTGAGGACTTGAAAGGGGAACCTAAATTTGGGTGGAACCAATTAAATATTAAGAAACATGACATATAATGGAAACCAATCCATAATTGGTCTGCAACCACACACACACACACCTTTATGTATATATATACCCACACGTACGTTCCCTCTACATTGATCAAAACCCACTGCAACATAACTTATATTCACAAACAAATGCAATGACATGACTTAATAGACCTCAAATAAAGTACTAGGGACTTGTATAAACCAAAAGAACCTAAATTTGATGATATGAAACAAAACAAGGTGTATAAACCTTACCCGAAACATTGGTGGTATAGATAATTGAGACCATCCACCTCACCCTTAGCGGTGGATGCCAGATTATGGAATAATAGGTCATGAGTCAACATTTTCATACCCTAAAAGAAGAGGAACACAATGATCAGATTAAACCCAAACCTTAGGGTTTCAGACAAGAAAACAAGGTGAGAGAGAGGAGTCAAATGGATGATACGAATCACGAGTTATATGCAGACGAAATCACCTTAACGAGGTGGAAAAGATTTGTGAAGAGTCTGAGAGGAATCGTCGCACACAAAGTGGAGTCCAAGAGATGGGGTAGCGCACCAAATAGGGGAGTCACGCTGCTATAGGGGTTCTACCTTGGTGTCGTGCACTGTAGCAGGGGGTCCGGACGGGAGTAGGTCGCACTGCAGGTGGCGCGCCGCAGGGAGGATCGGCCTTGGAGGGGCACTATATGTGGTCTGAAGGAGGAGGGTTGCGCCATGAAGGATGCCTGCACTTCCAGTGCATCGTGCCTCAAGGGGGGGTGCGTGCTTCAGTATGGGGGAAAAGGAGAAGGGTCATCCCTTTAATTTATTTTCTAACATATAACTTAAATCTTTAATAAAACACATAAATTAATTACAATAATTAATAATAATAATTATTATTATAACAATAATAATAATAATCATACCATTATTATTATTGTCACCATTAAAAGTTTTTCTCATTAAATCTAAAAATCCCCATTTAATTAAAAATGATTCTTCATTCAATCTGAAACTCTACATTTAATTAAAAACTCTTGAATTCAAATAAATAAAAAATTTAATTCCCACAATTAATTAAATTTTCATTTTCCTTGAATTTAATTAATTAACACAATAATAATAATAATAATATACTCATCATTATTATTATTATAAAATTAATTTTTTTTCAATTCGAACCAAAAATCTCAAATCCATTACTATTATTATTTATAAAATAATAACAACCATAATTTATAATAATTATAACACTCATAAAACCATAATAATATTAATCTCGTTGTTATTACTCAAACCTTTTATATAACCTAAAACCTCAATTTAAAAATACCGTTTCTTTAATAATTCTGAAGCTCTTTATTTAATTAAATGGTTCTTTGAGATACCCAAAATCTATATTAATTTCACATAAATGTTACACCCCATTAATCATGCAACTAAAATGTTTTAACATAAATATTACACCCCATTAACCATACAATTAAATATTTTAACATCCAAATAATTTAAGACACCAAAATAATAATAATAATAATATTATTGTTATTAACACATTATTCTATTTAAACAAAAACCTCCCATTTAATATTATTTAATTAATGTAAATAAATTATCAAACTGGGAAAGTTGCACGAGTCGGACCACAACTATGCAAAATCCGTGTAGATCTACTAAAGTTTACTTTTATGGATCTGGTGCTCCCGAGACTTATCAGGAAGCTCGAAAAAATTATCTAGTATTCAACCATGTCCAAAAGCAACACCTTTAAGTGTTCCAACACTTGGAATAATGTATCAGATCTCGGTCTAACAACAGATATATTGATAAATGGATTTTTTTTGAAAACCTTCATATTTAAACCCTGTTAAAAAATACGGGACTTTACAATCTACCCACCTTAAAAACTTATCAGCCCTGAGAAGCCACCAGAAACTATTACAATAATTTTTGAGCTACCAAGGCTGAGAATATTTTTTGTCTGAACAATCACACTATGTTTCCAAACACCAGACTTACTTTTAACTAAAACATAAGTCCAACCTCTTAAATAAAACCTGATCCAAATATCATTTAAACAAAGGTTACATCTGGTGCCATTATAGGGACCTCATTGAAGAAAAAGGTTGAATCTCGATTGAACAATAGAAACTGGATAAACATTATTTCCTAGAAAGACATTACCGTCCCATAACCCACAATAACCCTTAAAATGGTGATGTTCCTTTAAAAATTATTACATCACCAAACAAATGTACACTAAAGTCCTTACCTGAATCTGGTGACATTCCAAGTCAAGACATCGTATGGATATTTAAAAAAACCAACGTGACCCAACATGAATGAAGACGTCCCCTAAAGAAACCATGCATCCTGCGTACAACCTGGATAACAACCACCCATCAAGCCCAACAACATTTTAAACTTTAGCGTGGTGTAAGACCAATGCTATCATAGTGTCTCCATGAAAAGGTCAAGATAGGGGACATAGTCATCTCATTTGAAAGGGCACACCAAGATCCATCCCAGGTTTCTTAAAAGACCAGTTGTACTATAATCGGTTGACTCTTTACACAAAAAACTCAGCTTCTCCCACCGACACATCATCAACCAAACCTTGATGCCTATATCATCAATGATATTCATGTTCTTTCAAAGACTTTTGGTGCATCACTACCCACCTTAGGATTTTACATGTCGTCATAAGAAAAGATCATCTACTCACCAGTGTGCTATTTCAAAACAGCTAAACATACATGTTCCGTTCCTGAAACCACAATCACCACATTAAAAAAACTTGCCAGAAAACTATAACTTAAACTTATCGGCATGTCATAACACCTGAGTCCCATGAAGTCCTCCTGAGTAGTGGGGTGAACTTACTTTAATGTCCTAGAACATTCTAAGGGTACTGACAACCTTAGGCTAGTCCCTTACGAAACATAAACTTCGACCCTCTATCTTGGTCACACAAAACTAATATCATGAGGTTCAAAATAATCTTTTTCATTTTATCAATTTTAATTAATTCATTTAAACCTTTTAATATTTGAATGAATTTAAACAAACACACAAGTACTTTTTCACAACAAGTCACTTCGTTTTTAGTCAACGCCCCATAGGGAAAACAAACATTCTATAACAAACATCCTCTTTAAACATTTCACATATAGTGTTATCCAAATATAAATAGTAAATTTAGCATCTAAATTCCTTTTTAACATAGAGGCGACCTCTGAGGGTCCCATTTATTCTAATACAAGTTCTTCAAAAATCAAACCACAACATTTCAATTCAATCAAAACTCAACAATTTTACATTTATAGACATTTCCAAACATATTATGGTTATATAAGGTTCAAACACATGGGTGGACATATACCAATCGATAAGGCACCCATACACCTTATTGCTGGCATTTGGATCTCATTTATCACAATAAACATTCATTTAACATTTTAACTTTAGCAGCCCTTTCAAACATCAAAACATCTCTAGTATATTATCATAAGAAGTAACAGAAAAACATGATATAACACTGAAGCATGGAACAACAACAAATCATGCTAGTAATAGAGTCAATATAGAATATAATCACTCAAGAATATTAAATATATCACCAAAACATTCTATCTATAGAGGCATGCTAAGGAAGATCAAAACATGGCATTGAACCCAAGGCATACAATCCAATTTAGCAGGAATCCTATTAATGCAACTGCATGGAGTGTTATATGCAAGGGATGTGAATCTCTAAGTGAATAAGATGATGCATGTATGAAACTTCCTTTCCATGTCAGGATAAAGAAAAAATTTAAAATTCTCAAAATCAATAAGCAGCGGAAAATATACCAGTCAATCAAGGTGAAATCATATCAACTATAACCACGAATAATATAAACATCAATTACCATCCCTGGACACTTGTTCATTTCCCCTACATGGGGTGATCAGTACCAAGCATGACTATTAACCCAAGAACCAACACATTCCTAGTATCCTATCTACCAAACCCAAAACTGTAATACAAAGGAAAAGAAATCTTTCTCTGATACCACTTTGTAACGTCCCAACCATAAACCGGTGGTTGGACCTGTCACCACATGACCTCAAGTGTGTCTCCCCATACACTAGAGGCTGTCGAATAGCAGTGAAGGTCTTAGAAGGTGATATTGGGGAAACTATACCATCTTATCAGAGTTTCACAATGATATGTCAGAGTAAATAACAATCAATAGAGGAAGAAGTAATACAAAATTAACAAAGAAGTGGAAGACATATTTTATATAACAGATGAATGCATGGCTTGTTATTGATACGTATTTGAAACCAGTAAACAAAACAAACATGTTTTACATCTCAGTAAGGAAATAAGGAAATAAATAAATAAATAATGACTCAATTCCCAAGGGTAATCTCCCTAACCATCATGAGCTTCCGCGCGGTCCTCTCCTCCTATCTCACAAGTATATGAAAACAACACAATCCTACAACCAAATTGAATCTACTTGGGTAACCTGGTGCAATGGAGGCGTGAGTAGGGTGTGAGATGTAAATCTCATTAGGTTGGGACCACCAGGGTCTACCTCAAATCTAGACATTCAATAAATAATTTAAACAGCGTGAAAGCATGCATAATTAAAGTAAGAATTACAATGTAACTATATAACCAAGTACCTATTTCGTCCCTCATCTGTAGTCTAAACCTGCATTATACATTTTTCTTGCATACACAATAGTAATCTCACATTAATTTTCAATTATCATTTATTCAAACCTTGTTAAATTATATAATTCTTGAGTTCCATCATAAGCCCAACATCCCCGTATAAGTCACTCATAGGAGATGTATCTAAAGATCATATAAGTAATAAAAGTAAAGACCGAATCCAATATTCTTCTTTGGCTTGGATAACGCGTCATAAGATATTAAATTTATTATTTCAGAAATAATTTCTGAGTCTATCCACTAAAAATAGTGATTCACTTTTGGGTTCGTCCACCAAAAAGTGATTCAACCAACTCATTAACAAATCTGAACCCTTTCTCATTTTCAATTCACAAATCATTATGTCACAAAATCTTTCATTAACCATTTAATTCATTTCATGTATGAACAATTGGACTCACATTCTAATGTCAATTAATGGGTGTAGAACATCATGTCTCACACCCTCATGAGTGTATGGAGCATTAGTCCTGGTGTCACAAACCATGGGTATTTATAGAATCTTTCCCTATCCTATAAAAGAATATTTCCTTGCAAACTGGGTGTAGAACGTCATTTCTAGCACCCTGGTTGTATTTGGAGCATTAGTCCCTATCTCACAACCCGTTTATCAATCATGTATATATTTTTATCATTGGTGTAGAATTACATGTCTAACACCCCAAAAGCATCCATTAATTAACTCATAAATTAATTAATCAAATTTGTTAATTAATTCAACAATTAATAAACAACATAAATATCCCATCAAATAACTCAAAAATTAATTAACCATTCAACATCTCATAGTTAATAATTAATCAAAAATTAATTATTCTTATCCACAAGCAATTCAACTAGATAATTAATTCAACATTTAATTATCCCAATTCTTTAATGAAAACATGATAATTAATTCACTAATCAATTATCCTTATTCCCTTACTAATCCAATCGATTGGTTAAAAATATGAAATATATTAGTAAACACAAAAATTAACTAAGTACACATTACCATTAATTAATCCATCAATTAATTAATCTACAAAACAAATCATATCCCATAATTAATTTTCAAGAATTAATTGTCTCATTCTGATTCAAACATTTCTTAATCAAAACCCTATTAAAAATATTAAATCAACATCCTGGTATATAAATTTGATCATTAACTATTCATCAATTAAATTAATGCATTCCAAATAATTGATTTCAACAATTAATTAATTTAATCATACCCTTTAGTCATTTCAATAATTGAATAACCTTTCACATCATTAACATGTAGTAATTAATCCATCACTAATTATCTCGATTTACCCAAAAAACATATTGAAATTAATACCCGAATAAATTATCTCATTCATCTAAAAAATATATTATAATTAATCATTTGATTAATTATTTATATCTAGCATTAAAGTGCATAATTAACATACAATTTAATTGTCTTATATTATCCAAAACAAAACATCATTTAATTAATTAATCTAATCACTTTAACCAATTCAACAATACATTCTTAAAACCAACACATGGTCATGTTCTCATTTATCTCACATGAGCTGCATCATTTAATAACATCCAAATTCATGCATCAACACATCACAAACCACATTTAGAAATTTAATCAAATGTACTAAATTCACATTGAAAAGACATTCATTATAAATACATCACTTTATAATTTAAATACCAACAAAAGTGAAGAAAACAATTTATTAATGCATTTATTTAATTTGTGGACTTGAATGGGGACCCTACCTTGGGGTGGAGCCAATTCAATATTCAGAAACTTGACATAAGATGACAACCAATCCATAACTGGTCTGCAACCACACACACACACAATTATGTATATATATATACATGTGCGTGCCCTCTACATTGATCAAAACCACTGCAACATAACTTAGAATAAAAAATGCAATGAAAAGACTCAATGCACCTCAAATAAAGTACTAGGGACTCGTATAAACCAAAAGAACCAAAATTGGATGATACAAAAAAATTGTGGTGTATAAACGTTACCCAAAACATTGGCGGTAGAGTGAATCAAGACTATCCGCGTCACCCTTAGCGGCAGATGTCTGATTATGGAATAATGAATCCTGGGTCAACATTCACAAACCCTAAAAATAGAGGAACACAACAATCAGATTAAACCCGAACTTTAGGGTTTCAGAAGAGAAAACAAGGCGAGATAGAGGAGTCAAATGGCCGATGAGAATCACAAGTTATACGCAGATTGACTCAACTTGACGAGGCAGACAAGATTAATGAAGAGTCTGAGAGGAATCGTCATGCGCAAAGTGGAGTTTGAGAGAGGGGGTGGCGTTCCAAAAGGGGGAGTCGTGCTGCTACATGGGTGCTGCCCAGGTGTTGTGCGCTATAGCAGGGGGTCTGGCTGAGAGTAGGTCGCACTGTAGGTGGTGGGCCGCAGGGAAGATCAACCTTATAGGGGTGCTTCAGGTGGTCCGGAGGAGGAGGGATGCACCATGGATGAAGCCTTCACCTCCGGTTTATCGCACCTCAAAGGGGTGGGGGTGCGCTTCAACATGGGGGAAAGAGAGAAGGGTCCTCCCTTTAATTTATTTTCAAACCTATAACTTAAAACTATAATAAAACCCACAAATTAATTGTAATAATTAATAATGATTATTATTATAACAATAATAATAGTAGTCATACCATCATTATTATTGTCACCATTAAAATTTTTTCTCACTAAATCTAAAACTCCCCATTTAATTAAAAACGCTTATTTATTCAATCTGAAACTACTCATATAATTAAAAACTCTTGACTTAAAATAAATCAAAAATTTAATTCCCACAATTAATTAAATCTTCCTTTTTTTTGAATTTAATTAATTAACTCAATAATAATAATAATTATATTCTCATTATTATCATTATTAAAAAAATCATTTTTTTCAATTCCAACCAAAACTCCTAAATCCATCACTATTATTATTTATAAAATAATAACAACCATAATTTATAATAATTATAACACTCATAAAACCATAATAATAATAATATCATTTTTATTACTCAAAACTTTGATATAACCCAAACCTCCATTTAATAATAACTATTCTTCAATAATTCCAAAACTTTTATGGATCTGGTGCTCTTGAGACTTATCAGGAAACCCATGAAAATTATCGGGTATTCACCCAAGTCAAAAACAACACCTTTAAGTATTACAACACTCAGAATAATGTTCTGGATCTCGGTTTAAAAACTCAATTGTTGATAAACAGATTTTTTTTGAACACCATCATATTTAAACCCAGTTAAAAAATAGGGGACTTTACAATCTCAATATTGTAACTAACGTTTACCTCAAAAACTTATTTTTATACCTAAGAATGGAATTTTCCATACTAAATAATTTTAATTTTATAATTATAAATTAGAAATCCATTTCATTTCATTCAATCATTAAAAGTGATAAAAATTAATTTAAATATAAAAATTCTAAATAATTATTACAAAAAAGTATTTTTTATGAAAAAAATAATTTATTCCTATTCCTTTGAAATTCAATAACGTTTAAATAAAAATTAAATTATTTTTTATATTATAAATATATTTCACTAAATTCATTATTCAATAGTTATCAATTATTTTTTCTTAAGATAAAATTCTCAAGACTAATAAAATTTTTCCTGGAAAATATAATTTTTTTAAATTTAATCACAATTTATTAAAATATATATCTTTTTAAAATATGAATTTTCAATAAAAAATTTGTATTAAAATAATTCTTAAAATTTTATACATACAAAAAATCATTCTATAATGATAATAACAATATGAACCAAAAAAAATATTGTAATAAACTAATTTAATTAAAATTTATTTTTATTTATAATATTATATTGAATTTGATACCAAAAATTACAAAACATCAATATACCTATCGGATACAGTCATACCCATTGACCCTATATACATTGACCATATTTCTAATGATAATATTTTCAATGACCATATATCCAATGACCATATATATAATTGTCAAATTTAATTCCAATATATAGATTTTGATACCTCTATAGACTCATTAAAACAATTCTCACTTATCATTACAATAGTTATCATTTTTTATTTTATAGAATTATTTCTTAAATAATGTTGTTTTTACTAATTTTAGGATTAATTCCAATCATGGTAATTCAAAATGGTGAATATTATCCAAGGGATATCAATTTTCTGAAGATATTTTTATTTTTTATTTATTCTCTCACATTAATTTATGAACTTTCAATGGGTGTAATAATTCATGATATGTAATATTTCTAAGTATGTGATACATGGTTTAATTAACCTTTTTTAATCTTCCATTATGAATTAACAAAGTGTTTTTTGTTTGATTCATATATTGTATGCTTGATATATAGTAACATTTTAATCCATTGTAATGAATAAAACAAATAACTTCAAATAAATAAAATTCATAATTAAATCTTGGATATTACAACATGTTGACCACAATCACCCTCTATAACCTTTAAAAATATCTATTGTATATAGAAGTCGATCAATGATCAATACTGAGTAATATTTTCCATCCCTTCGATCCCATCAAAGCTTCACATATTTAGTGTAAAGAAATTATAGATAATATTGCACGTTTTGTTCATATTAGAAAACTTTTAAAATCCTATAATTACTTAAGTTAACACTCCTAAAGGAAAGAAAATTTAAATCGACCCATACAGATACTCTATAATTATACCCTGATTAATGAAAATATTTATAGAAATAAATGAGTAGAACGAACTTGTATAAAATAGAAAAAATTATTTGGTATATCTCACCAAGATAGTACCTCAAGAATTCACTGGATTATTACCTTATTAAAAATAAGTTTTAAAGATGTTGTGAAGATGAAAAGGGCCTCACATCCATCTCTATGACATGAATGTCTAGAAGAACCCCAACTACCAGAACTTTTTATCATTTCATGAACTAATTAAGAACGCTGATTCGAATGAATTTTTCTCATGCATTCTATACATGGAGGAATTACACAGAACCACTTTGGGTTCAGTAACTTCCAAAAACAGACACTCATTTATTCACTTATGATAATTTATCCAAATATTTTCTATCTTCCCACACTAATAGAACATTCCGGAGGCCCACCCTCTTGGATAAAGCAACAAGAACCCTCCCTGACTTTATTTTTCTATCACTTACCTTAAGGGAAAAATAAAACATATCATTTCTAATACCCAATGACACACTCCTAGAAATGTTAGAAGAACCAACCTCTCATATGATATAACCTTAATCTAGTTTCTTATAGAAATAAAGGCCCATTTTATCACCCTAGAAAATGATGTTAGTTGGGAATTCTTCAGATGTGATTGAATGTAATTATTTATATTTTCTATAAAATTCTTGACTCTAGCAGTATCATCACAAACAAAAATTAGAGTGAGTAGTATATGAATAATAAAAAAAGAATTTATGTATTAATAAAATTTTTTTGTATATAAAATATCTAACTTCATCAACCCTCAATGTATAAGGGAATAATTCTTGATGAAATATCCATGAGTTCCCTACTATGTTAATCCCACAGTCTCATCCTTTTATATATAAAAAAACTAATAGTTCTTTATTGGTCCAGAAATCATATAAGCAACGAGCTTCACCATCAACTTTGGGGGTGCCTCTATACAGTAAAAATGGTTAATGTAGACTCAACTCAAAAGATTCTTATAAATGGGTCATCCTCAAATTATAAGACATGTCATTCATAAAAATATTATTCATAGGTCTTTTATGACATATAAATCCTTGATCTACATGCCATATATCCCACAGACTATATAAAATGAAGTAGACTCTCCCAGAAAGATAGATCTATATGATGTAAATAGAAAAGAGGAGATATTAGATCCACTATAGTTGTGGTATTATAATCTACACCCTCCTAATACTCAAGGAAAGTTTAACATGGTGTTATATCACTATAATTCATAGTGAATGAAACAAAACCCTTTATTTAAAAAATTTGATATCAAAATTTAGGGAAAATAGAAACATGAAACACTCTCTATTACCCTATATAGATAATCCATGTGATAGAAGGGATCTATAAACCTCAACATGAGTATCCAAAAATGTATTATATTGATCCACATTTAATAACAGAAAATTCAATTTTAAAAATAAATATACATCATAGGGAAAACCCAATAACCTTGTGTTGGCCTTGAAGAGTTCCAAAAGAAAGTTATAAATGAAAAGTCTATAAATTAATCTTATGAAACAAAATAAATCAACCCTATATTATATAAATAAATAAATCACATACATGAATTTAAATTTCTTGTGATCCATGCATATTAAAAATGATTCATGAACTCATACTGTCACTATAAACATAACATGGAGTAAACTATAAATCAATAAATCTCAATGCATCACTGTTGGAATAAATAAAAAAACATCAACGTAATAATAAAAAGGTAGAGAATTTATCCCATCCCTATTTTATAGGACTTTCCCCATACATGTTCTTTATATTCCCAAGAAATATGTCTATCTCAATGTTTGAATTTTTTTATATCCTTCCAACTATATCCTAAATATTAAACTATGAAATGTGGTTTCTAACACAACTTTATAGCCTCCTATACCAAATCACACCGACTATACCCAAACCTAGTTGTGTCATGTGACCTCATGCACACATTTTCATAATATAAATATTTATAACTATGTAATATGGAATATAGATAAATGTTTTGGAAAATATACCATTTAAAATCAATAATACAATATAGCAGTTATAAAAATTTCCATCAATAATTATTACAGAATAAGATAGAATTATTTATAATGATTTTCCACAAATCCAAATGTAATAAAATTTTTATACAAAATAATTCCACTATAATGTCACAAAATAATAAAACCAAAATGTTGGTCAGAGTGTACACTCAAGAGGGGGGCTGAATTGAGATCCAATAAAAATTTCTGTTAAAAATATTTCTCTTAAAAACCCCCAATTTAAAAACAAAGTTAAACTGTAGTGAATTTATACAGAGTGTAAATGTTCAATTAGTTTCTCAAAGATTGATTAGGTCTCAATTAACTTAATCCGAATATTAGAATAACTTTTGAAACTAACATACTGGTTTACAATAAGTATAAACACTTTCTAATTTAACTATCAAAGTAGTTTTAAAATAGTTTTGTATTTCAAAGTAATAGTAGCGGAATATGAAATATATATAGTATACTTAAGAATTAAGCTAAAAAGAACAGCAGAGGTAACCAAGAGGTTCAGTCTCAAGCCGATACTTAGTCATCTCAACAATTTATATAAATTGATCCACACCCTAGATCGGGGTTAACAATAGTGCAATACTGTCTAGGTCGAAAGACCTCTACCACAATTTTACGTGGGAAAACAAACAACAGCTCACAGCTTTCCAGGTCTTACTCGACCTCTACCACTATCCACAGTGGGAAACAAGAGAGTTATGGAGTATGAGTGATGATTTAAGAATCCTCCAGTTTAGCTCAGGAGATAGTGTGTGTGTAAAATAAATTGGGTACACACACTGCTTGAAATGTAAATAGAAGAATCACTAAAGTAAGTGAGAATGAGTTTAGAAGAGCTTTAGTGATTGGCAGTGCAGCTCTGGACTCATTTGATTGGTCAGAAAAGCTTCTGAGTCCTTCTATAGTTTCCGTTCAGAAAACAGAGTGTCATTTTCTTCTTTGGTTCTAGGTTCAGCTTGTCAGCCTGAGTTCATGAAGTGTTTGTTGTAGTTATTCACTCAAGATATAGCTTTGTGTTTTCCTTTAACAAAGAATTGCTTCGTGTATGTTCAGAGTTCTTGGAGTATGGATGTAGCCTTGCGTGAATGCTCCATGTTTGAATGCTTATTGATCCTTCTTGGTTTATTGTACTCTCTATATGCAACCACTTTACTTTATATCTACCTTTCTCAGCTAGGTCTTTATCTTCCCTTTTATAGCTTTCAGCTCCAGAAAAAAGGAATGATTTCTTTTTTCATGGGTACTAGGTACGGTTCCCTAACATGGCAACATAATTCATTAAATAACATTAACTGCATTAAAACCATAAAATGTAACTGTTAGCTTAATAAATAAATAGTATTGAGAGTATAGAGTTTGATTGGTTGGTCAATCATTAGTAGCTCTTTTTTACAGTGGAATTTGTGTACCAGTGATCTTCCATCAGTAGCTTTTTTGAACTTGTATCGGTAGCTCTTTGCGTCGGTAGCTCTTGGAATCTGTAACTCCTTCTATCGGTAGACTTACTCTATCGGTAGCTCTATATATAGGTAACTTCATTCTATCAGTAGACATACTCTATCGATAGCTCTATATACTTGTTCCATCGGTGACTTCATTCTATCGGTGACTCTGTACTTGTATCGATATACTTTATCGGTAGACTTCTATCAGTAGTTGTATGTGAACTGATTCTATCGGTAGCTCAGTACTTCTATCGGTAGCTTCAATCTGTATCAGTAACTCTGTCTGTCGGTAGACTTGTTCTATGCTTACCGGTGGACTTATGCATATCGGTAATCTACTTATCAGTGATATAAGCTTATCGGTGACTTTGTCTATCGGTAGACTAAGTCTATCGATAGACTAAGTACCGGTAGCTTTATATCAGTAGCTATACACAGACCGGTGACTTAATACTTTTCTATTTTAAGAAAAACATATTTGAATGGATTAGAAGTACTTCAGAACTTATATAAACACAGGATTAACATATTTCAAGGATTATTTTAATATTATTATCATCTTGACAATAGAATATCATAGATTGAAAGAATTAAAATATAGATAAACATTGATTGGGATTATCAAAGTATATGAAATCATAATTGGTATTATCAAAACAGGTGAGGTCAACAATCTCCCCCTTTTTGATAATCACAACTTATGATATTATAGTTTTAAAAATAGTGAGAAATTGTATTAGATGATATATTAGTAAATTCAATTATCTCAGAAAAAACAGTATGTTATAGAACATAATTTATCAGAGGTAGAATTAAATGTGATAGTATCAGAGGTAAAATGAAATACAATGATATGAGAGGTAAAATTTAGTGGTATTAGAGAGTTAAATGAAATGGTATCAGAGAAATAAATGTAATGGTATCAGAGGGGAAAAGCATGATAGATTATCCTTAGATAAAATTTCTCCACCTTTGATACTTGCTCCCCATTATTTAGTCTCCCTTTAATACTTCTCTCCCTGGGTGAATATTTCTCCCTCTTTGTATAACATTGGTAAAATATTTCTCCCTCTTTGTGATAATCAAAAATTGGGAAATGGTAAGGAAAAATAGGAATAAAATGAGAAATAACAGAAGGACACTTGCATTAAATGTAGGAAAAAAGGTACATAGATAGAAAAAAAATACAATGAATTCCTATCAAATATCCTAGACACTTGTTCAATCCACATTCTCAATGTGAGACTTTTCCTTTGGATCAGTAGAGGATTCAGGTGATGTGGATTCAAGTGAAGGCTTAGGAACACCAGAGATGATCACCGGAGGTTGAGCCACAGAAACTATGCATGGCCTGTACTGAGGAGTTCTTTGAGTGATCATAGGTGTGAGGCTTCAAATGGATTGAGCAAGAGTCATCTGAATGGGAGAAGCAATAGAGGTAGAGGCAGGTATGGCTGGAGGTACAATCACTGGCCTAGCTTCAACATGCAGGAAAGGCAGCAAAAGATTTCTGAAATCCATAATTATTTCTCAACCTATCTCCATAGCAGATATGAATCCATCCTTGTTCCCCATGAATTTGTCCAACGCTGGAGTCAATTCCATTATCTTGATAACTTTTTCTCTGAAGGCTTGATTTACAGGAGGCAGCTTCATATTCTCTATCAAAAGCTTGAATTGGCTGTTCATTTGGTTCTTCATGTAAATATTTTGGAAATAGGAGTCCACTTTGTCATTCACTTCTTTCTAAGAGACATAAGCTTCTCTCATAAAGTCTTGGACTATTTTCATTATTTCTCTATCTGAATCTCTAGTAGATAGCACAACTTTTCTCAGATCAGATGAGTCCACATAACCACTGGTTGAAACTGAACCAAGCTCCTCCTTCATCATAGCTCAAATATGTTCCAAATCTAATGAGGGTCTGGAAGCAACAGAACCAACAGAGAAAGATACGGTTTCCTTGAAGTTTTTGGTCAACCCACTAATAATATTTTGGACTTGAAAATCCTGGGTTTTAACATGATCTTTCATGGAGGTTTTAAAACCTTCAAACACTGAAACCATCTGGCTTACCACACTCTTTACATAGGCTAAGTCCTTGTCAGATTGAGATTTCAAACTCATGTAAGATTCCAAAGAGACAACAGATTTCTTTAGAGCTTCAAGATATGATTCCATTCTAGACACTTGAGTCTGGAAATCTTGAACTTATTCCACTATTTCGACCATAAAGGTTGTCAAATTACAACTGAGAGAGAGTTAAAAGATCTTTCCAACATACTCATCTCTTCATCATAACAGTGCTTCATCTTAGCAAATGAGGTACTAAAATACACTTTCATCTCATTCTTTAAGTATTCTAGATCAGCCTTTGTAATCATATCAGTAGGTACAAATCCAACGGGTACTCTTTTAGATGCTAAACTGACCACTGAGTCAGTCATAATCGATTGAATTGAAGATACCAGAGAAACTTCCATCTTCTTTGACTCTTCCACAAAACTGTCCTTAAGCTTTTTCTTCAAAGTATCCAGGTCATGCATTCTGACCACATCTTCAAGTAGAAATGCAGTCTCGACATCAAAAATAATCTTTGAACTATTTAGAGATTCCTCATCCTCAGAAACAAAATAGTCTAAACCACATACTACAAAACCTGGGTCTTCTGCCCAGTCCTCAATATCAACAGCTACTATAACACTTCCAAACTTGGTTTGATGCTCCCCCTCAATGGGTGAATCCTCAAGAATAACAAAAACATTCTCAGTAGTATTCTCAGCAGGTCTTCCTTTCTCAGGGGAATCTTCTACTATCAATTAATTCTCTGCAACAACTGGAGGTTCCTATGGATTAGGTACAACTTCTTCTATTTTTCCTTCCACATTCTTAACAGGCACAAATAAGCTTCCAATTAATGGAATCATGCTTAAACAAACAGAATCAGATGCTTCAGAGACATTCTCTCTTTCTTATTCATGCTCAGGGGATGGCTGGTCTTCCTCATTAGTAAGAGTATCTTCTTCTACTAAGGCTTTCTTTTCTGAAGATATAATTTCAGCAGCAGCACTTGGAAGTAAGTCCGGATCTCTTCCATCATCCATAGAATTCTCTTCTTCTTCATTCTAATAATTGTACTCAGGTTCTTCTTCATCAGGTCCTAGACCTGGATCCCTCACATCCTTAGGTCTTGAAGGATGATCCACAAGATTAAATTTATCATAGACCTTCTGGTCATCATTAACCCATTATCCTATCCATGGGTTCCAATTAATCTTTATGTATTTGCAAACTGTATATATAATACAAAAATTATTCCTTACCACCACTGTCTCATCTTGAGACTCAACTACCCCTTTTACTTTGATCATCACAGAGATCAACTTGGCAAAGAATAGGGAATTGGTCTTTGATTTTTTCCTTGTCATGTCTTCCATTTGAAACACCACAAATCTGCACAGATTTACTTTCACACAATGTCTCAGGAGATACAGGAGATAGATATCATGATATCTCAAATTCTCAAAGTCTTCTCTCCTCGGTATTAAGACATGCTGAACAAATTTGAATAGTAATCTGTTCTCTCCATCCATTTCTGCAGCTACTACTTGTCTTTGATTTCAATCACCAGTAGGATCTTCCAAACCAGTCTCATAATCTAAAATATCACTTGTAAGAGACATATATTTCGAGACAAATCCAGACACACCTTCATGCGGAACCTTCAAGCATTCAGCCCATTCAACAGATGATAAAGATATCTCCTTTCCATTTATATAATAAGTCACTCGGTTCTCATTTTCAGGTTTCTCCAAGATTAAAAACTCATAAAATTGCTTCACAAGCGTCGGATAGTAGTGGACATTGTTGTTCAAAAAAAAATCTACCCATTTTTGATCTTCAAGCACTTCGAGCACTAGTGACTTTCTAGACAACAACCATTCCACGCAGAGTTCCTTTTCAATCACAATAACTCTATTCTGCAAATGAGGATTCACTGGTCGACTACCCGACCTAGTTCTGAAAACACTACCACTTGCTTCTGGCTTGGACTTCTTCTTATTTTCCTTAGGATCATCAACAACATCTCTAATAGAAGGAAGTTTGGTTTTTTCCATCACTGGTTCGAGGGATTTGGGGCTCTCGAAGGATTTAGGAGCTAAGGTTTGAGGGCAAAGGGTTTGAGACTCGGTGGATTGAGAAGTAGCTAGGACTTTGTTTTTTTATTTAGGAATTATAAAATAAATAAATGAAATGAAATAAATTAAAAATGATTCAGATTATCATGGCAGACAAAAGTTTAAAACAACGTACTCATCGGTAGAGTTTATCGGTGAAAGTTCTTATCGGTGAGGTCCGTCGGTGAGAATTTGCATCAGTGAGAATTTACATCGGTGAGAATTTACTTCGGTGAGAATTTACATCGGTGAGGATTTATCGGTGAGGATTTATCGTTGAGGATTTATCTGTAAGGATTTATCGATGAGGATTTATCGGTGAGGATTTATCGGTGAGGATTTATCGGTGAGGTAGCTACCAATCAAGGTTAATCATACCTAACTCATGACTAATGTAACTTAACCTATCCGAACTCAAAGGTTTGGTGAAAATGTCAGCTATCTAATGTTCAGTACCTATAAAATCAAGAATAATATCACCCTTTTGGTAATGATCTCTCAAGAAATGGTGCCTTACATCAATGTGTTTGGTCCTAGAGTGAGACATAGGGTTCGTAGAAATTTTTATTGTGCTAGTGTTATCACAGTTGATAGAAACATGCTTAAAATTATATCCATAGTCCAAAAGAGTGTGTTTCATCCACAGAATTTGGGCACAACAACTACCAACATCTATGTACTCTTCTTCGGCAGTGGAAAAAGCTACAAAGTTCTGCTTCTTACTACACCAAGATACTAAGGATTTTCCCAATAAATGATATGTTCCTGATGTTCTCTTTCTATCCAACATGAAACCAGCAAAGTCAGCATCTAAATAACTCATTAACTCAAAGGATTGTCCTTTTGGGTAAAACAAACCTAAGTTTACTGTGTGTTTAAGATACTTAAAAATTATTTTAACAGCAAGAAAATGAGATTCTTTTGGATTATCTTGAAATCTTTCACACATACACACACTAAACATAATATCCAGTCGACTAGCAGTAAGGTAAAGTAATCTTCCAATCATTCATCTATAATTGATTTGATCCACTGGTTTCCCAGTTTCATCTGCATCCAATTTACAAATAGTACTCATAGGAGTATCGCTTTCCTTAACACTATCTAAACCAAAACTTTTTAAAAGATCCTTTTTATATTTACTTTGATTCAAAATAATACCATTTTCATTTTTAAAAACTTGAAATCAAAGAAAATATTTAAGTTCTCCCATTAAACTCATTTCAAATTAATTTTTCATACTCTTTGAAAAATCAGTACATAAAGAATGTTTAGAAGATCCAAAAATAATATCATCAACATAGTTTTGAACTATTAAAACATCTTTAGAAATTCTTTTAATAAAAATAGATAGATCAGCAATCCCTTTAGTAAAATTTTTTGAAAAAATAAAATTACTAAGTCTATCATAACAAGCTCTTGGAACTTGTTTTAAAACATATAAAGCTTTAGAAAGTTTAAAAACTTGATTTTGAAAATGAGGATTTGTAAATCCAGGTGGTTGTTAAAAAAACATCTTTAATTATAAAACCATTTATAAAATCACTTTTAACATCCATTTGATATAACTTGAAATTCAGATGAGCAGCATAGGCAAGTATAATTCTAATGGCCTCTAATCGGGCTACATGTGCAAAGGTTTTCTCATAGTCTGTACCTTCCTCATGACTATATCCTTGTGCAACTAGTCTAGCTTTGTTTCTAACTATGTTTCCTAACTCATCAACTTTGTTTCTAAAATCCTATTTGGTGCCTATTGTAAAAGTGTCCTTGGGTCTGTCAACTAATTCCCAGAATTTGTTTCTTTTAAATTGATTTAAATCTTCTTGCATATCCATTACCCAAAATTCATTATTGATAGAATCATTGACATTTTTAGGTTCTAGTTATGAAAGAAAATCTTTATGTTCAACCAGGTTTCTTAGAGAATCTCTAGTCTGTGTCCCTCTATCAAGATTTCCAACAACAGCATCCAAAGGATGATTCTTTAGAATCCTAGTTGATCTAGTAAAAGTAAGACTAGAAAATTCAGGTTCATCTATAAGTTCAGGTTCAACAGAAGAAAATTCTAGAATATTTCCAGAACTGGATGTTTTTATAGTAGGTTCTTTAGTTTTATCATTAAGGTCCAGAACAGTCAAATCATCTTCACGATTTTTAAGAGAGGTTTTAGGCTCATGTGGACCAGTTTCATCAAACTTGATGTAAACATATTCTTCCACACATTTGGTTCTTTTATTAATGACTCTATAGGATTTTATAGTTAAAAAATAACCAATAAAAATTCCTTCATCACTTTTAGAAGAAAACTTGTCCAGATTATCCTTTTTATTAAGAATAAAAACTTTATAGCCAAAGACTCTAAAGTAACTAACTTTAGGTTTTCTATTATTCCATAGTTCATATGGGTTCTTTTTCAGAACATGTCTAATTAAGACTCTATTAATAATATAACAAGTTGTATTCACAGCTTCAGCCCAAAAATAAATAGGCAAGTCATACTCATTAAGCATGGTTCTTGTAATTTCTTGAAGGGTTCTATTTCTTTTTTCTACTACACCATTCTGTTGAGGTGTCCCAGGAGTAGAAAAGTTATGACTATAGCCATTGTTTGAGAAATAAGATTCAAACTCATGATTTTCAAACTCATGGCCATGGTCACTTCTCAGAGTTTTAATCTTAAGTCCACTAAGGTTTTCTACAGACTTGGAGTATTTAACAAAGTAAGAACAAGCTTCAATTTTGTGAGATAAGAAGTATACCCAAGTATATCTAGAAAAGTCATCTACTAAGACATAAACATAGTTCTTTCCATTTAAACTAGAAACTCTAGAAGGTCCAAACAAGTCCATGTGAACCTACTCAAGAGGCTGATAAGTTGAAACTTCTTTTTTTGATTTAAAATAAACATTATGTTGCTTTCTCTTTGACAGGGATTACAAACTTTGTCATTTGGGAATTCAAGTTTAGATAGGTCTCTAACCAAGTTTTTCCTAGTTAACTTTCTAAGTGAGTGGATGTTGCAGTGTCCTAATCTTTTGTGACAAAGCCAATATTCTTTATGAAAAGCATTTAAACATGTAACATTTTTCTTAGCTAAAGAATTCAGATCCACATCATAAACATTTTCATTTCTTAAATTAGAAAATACTAAAAAAATTTTAGAGTTAAAAACATTGCAAGTATCATTTTAAAATTTCACATTAAAGCCATCATCACATAATTGAGAAATACTTAACAGATTTTATTTAAGTCCATCAAAAAATAAAACTTTAGAAATTAAAACTGAATCAGTGTTACCAATCTGGCCTAGGCCGGTGATTTTTCCTTTATAATTATCACCAAAGGTGACATGTCCTCCATCAACATTTATTAAGCTTTTGAAGAATGAATAATCTCCAAACATGTGTCTTTAACATCCACTGTCCAAGTACCATACTTTATTGTGAGAAATCTTCAAGAAGGTCTCCTACAAAACAGATTTAGATAGAAAGTGACTTTGGTACCCAGATCTTCTTGGGTTCAGAAAGGTTAGCAATTAGAGTTTTAGGTACCCATATTTGTCTTATGGGTCTCAAATAATTTACAGAATCAATAGAATTTGAAAGATAAACTTTATTTGATCTATAACCATATGGATAACTAGTTGAATCATATGAATTTCCAGAACTGGAATAAGAAATTTTTTGTCCAAACTTAGGAATAAATCAAGTTTTAGTGAAATGTCTCTGTTGAGGTTGGTATCCCAAACCAGTAGTATATTTAGGTGAAACTTGTTTACCTAAAATTTGAGTAAGTGTATCTTTTCCCTTTGTGAACTTTTCTAAGTCCTTTCTAAGTTGCTCATTAGACATTTTCAGTTCAGTATTTTCCTTTAACAGTTGAGCATTCTTTTCTTTTTCTATATCAAAGGAATATTTTACATTGGTAGTGAGAGAATTTTGTTTCTTTGGTGACTTATATTTGTCTTTAAGTTCATTACATGTTTCTTCCAGAATATTACAATATTCAAACAGTTCATCCTTAGAAATATTTTCATCATTATCTGAATCACTGTTATTTTAAGAATAATAATTATTTAGAACAGGGGAAACATGTACCTCAGATGTGTTGGTCATGAAGCACATATTTACATGATTCTTTTTAGAATCAGAAACTTCAGATTCACTTGTGCTGTCCTCTGAAGCACTCCAAGTATCTATCATAGCTTTCTTGTACTTCTTGTCCTTATAATCACATTTCTTTTTGAATTTTAATTTTGGACAGTCATCCTTGATGTGTCCTTTCATCTTGCATTCATAGCAGACTATATCATCCTCTTTGTCAGGATTTTTCCTGTAGATACATGAAGATTGATTTACATGGATATTACATTACTTTTGCAGAATACTTAATACATAACAAAAACAAACACACAAGGATCGTAATAGTTTAGTGTCTTTGGAAACTTGGAACATAATCTTCTAATCGTGGTGAAATATCTTCAACATCTCCCATAATGATCTTACACTTTTCGTTTCCTTACCTAAAACCTTTATTTTGATCCTGAGGGAAAATAAAACATAAAAAGGGTGAGCTCAAATGCTTAGTAAGGGTAAGCATGGATAAAATAAAACATACCATATGCATTTGAACTTAAAAACATGAACATAATGTTTAAACATCAAAATCTTGAGCAATGACATAAAACATGGAAGTACATAAGGTATAGATCATAATGGAACATAAACCATGATAAAATAGCATGGGAATAAAACATGTAATTGTGGAATCCATTAAGAACATGTAATTATTTCCATAGTAGCAAAGGCATTGCTACCAAGACCATCTTAGTGGACAAAGTCCCATTCTGAATCGAGTTCACTCCTCGTTTCAGTCCTGTAACACTGAACCGGATTAACTTACCATTCCAGACATGTCTATATCATGAGATATAAAATCTTTACCCAATTCATTGGAGGGAGATATAGGTCCCACCCATCTCATAATGATACCATTCTTATGTGTGCCACAAAATCATAAACCATACATCATAGCATAACCCATGTAAAAAAATGGGAATCTTAAACTTCGTGACATCATAAAACAATTCATATAAGATAAATGAATTCATAAAAATAATTCCATCACAACATAATCAAATCAATGTAATGATAGGGATAGAATTAGAACCATATATTATCTTAGATGGAAAATAATTTTGATAAAACACTTGAACTCTATTCTTGAGGAAAATATCCTTTCTACTTCAAAAACATTTTTCATTTCTGAACATGTCATACAATTTTAAACTAAAAGAAGTTGATTAAAAATAAATTTGAAAACTTGTAAAGGAATCTTCTTGGAAATAATGTTTTAAAAATCCATTCATGCCGTATAAGTTAAAAAAACATTCTTCTTGTACTTTTTTCAGAAAAGTCAAAAAGTACCTCGTACGAAAAACGACAAAAGATTCCTTTCATATCATTTACTAAAAACTCACCAAAGGGTAAAATTTTATTTTAGAAAAATTTTAGGTGTATGGAAATAATATTATATATTGAGGAAACGTCTATTTGGATGAGAAAATACACCCCAGTAAATTTCAAAGTATAAACAATCTCGGATAAAAATGAGATTGTGATATTTCCCTTACCTTAGGTCCGATTTGCTTCGTAAGTGTCCGAACCTCCTGTATAATGATTTAAATAATGTCATTGACTTATTCCAGAATCATAATCATTGTTATGATATCATATATGGTTCACTTATGGCTTTATTTTACCTGTTCTTTTGTAAATTCAATGTTAAAGAGCGTTTTGGGTAAAATCATTTCATTTGTCGTCCGTGTTTTGACTTGTAATTATTCATATGATTACTTAGATCATTATTAAATAATTCCAGAATATAAAACATGATTTATATATAAAATATATTCAGAATATACATATATATAATAGATCAGTAAATGGAAAGAAATACACCGTTCATGGAGACGGTAGGCCGTACGTACGCATGAACGCTGTTTTCGTTTCCTTATTGAGTTGAATGGAATTAAGTAGATGACATACATATATACACACATAAATCCAGTATCATTATTATGTCATATATTTCATGATTACTTATTATATATACTTTATAATCTTTCATGAATGGTTAATGTGGAGAATGAATCTCATCGTGTCGTGGAGACGGTAGTCCGTACGTACGCACAAGCGATGATATTGTTCTCATGATCGTGGAATTGTATTGGAGTGTATGTATACTATTTCAGAATCTATATCACTTTAAAATAATCATATATAGTTATTATGTACACCATTATACCCATCCAAGTAAGGTGTTGATGGTAAATAGATTACACCACGGCGTGGAGACGGTATTCCATACGTACGCACGCGCGGTGATTTCGTTTTCCATAGGATGGATAGATGGTGAAATAGGTTTGTTTCATACTTATAATAACATATCAGTATATGAGGTATACTGATGTTATTACTTCATAATGAAACAACCTAAGAAGAAGAAGTGGAAGAAGAAATAAAGTTGAAAGAATTGGTAACAGACATTACCTCTTCTTTGAAGCGCCTCATTGAGATCTCCTTTTAGGGCACTAAAATTGGTCTTTGAGGAAAACCAGAACCTCTAGGATGTTTCTAGGGAAGTGGAGAAGAGAATTTGGCAGGGGTTGGCCGATCATGAAGGCTCAAAGTGGTGTGAGGAAGAGAGGGAGGAGGTGCCCTTTTATAAGGGAGGAGAGGGGCACCTTTGGAATAACTAAAAATATTATTTTATTATAAAGCCAAATTCGGATTTAAATAGCTCAAAATTGATTTATTTAGAATCTAAGGTGGGTATGGGTCGAAATACTCTCATACAATAGAATTTAGACAAGTTTAGGTTCCTATTTTAACCTTATCATTTATATTTAACCTTAAGTTAGATAATTTTAATTTTACCGTGTCTTTTTGTATTCTTACACTATAAGGTTAATAAACTTACAATAACAAGCCAAAAGAACCCCAAGTTGTTTATTATTAATATATATAACCTTATCTAAATCATTTGGCCGAACCTTAGATTTTTAGGAATAAAATAACAACTAATAATATAATATTTGTTTTAAAAACTATTTTATGTCAATTTTTGACACTATTTAGTAATTGATTTTTGTAAAACTCATAACAGAATGATTAGTTCAAAAAAAGATAATTAAATCAATACTAACATGTCATATTAACCTATAAAATTAGTGTAATTCATAAAGAGTCTCAAATTACATTTATTTGGGTATTTATAACATCAATTATGTCAATATTTCATTAATAAGATAATTACTGCATCATCTTTGTGTCACAAATAAACTAACTTATTTAAAGTATAAAAATTACAAATAAAATATACTTATGTAGGAAATATTTTTATCTTTCTAATGAATACTTATAGTTGAATTTATCTTATGTATAACCCTATATTAAAAATGATATACTTATTAAACGTTGATTTTAACTATTTTAACCCTTCCTTAAATAAATTAATAATATATATCCTAATCTAATCCAAGTGGGCCTAAATGGTCATATTTTATTCCTAAGGATGTTTTTTGTCGAATTAAATTTATCCAATAGAATTAGAACATGTGTTAGGGTAATAATAATATCATTTTTACCATTAATTACCCTATTTACTTTTAACCGTGGTTAAAAATAGTAAAAAGTTACTATTCACCAAAAATTATTTTCATCTCATTGAACCACATTTTACTTAATGACATCAACCGTGTCTCTCGGATTTTTGAAATTCCATTCATAGAAGCGGTAAAATTAAGTTTTATGAAAAATTCATTTTTTTTACTACCACTTCGTGGTTTCACTATTCATCAAAAATTAAAAGTTTCCAGAAAAATACCAAAAATTAGGCCTAAGCTATATTTGATATTATGAACTCAAAAATTATGTCTATTTTAGCAAATTCAAAACATATCAATTTTATTAATTAATTTAAAAATTAATTCCCGTCGTTAAAACAAATAGCATGTTCTTAAAAGATAATAACTATCAAAAGATTGACACTTGTTTATGTCTGGTTTAAATGTGAAATTACATCCAATGACCAACATTGTATTAAATTGTAAAAATATATTATAAATATACTTTAAAACCACTCAAATTAATAATTTATCACTGTTAATTATTTCGATTAAAAAGGTTGTTTTTAATAAAAAATTAGTTATTTTCACTATTCATCAGAAAATGAAAGTTATCCGAAAAGTACCAAAATTTCAACCTAAGATAATTTCGATATTACAAATCCAAAAATGAAGTCCATTTTGAAAAATAAAATTTACAAAATTTCAAAAAGTGGTTATTACTATTCATAACGACTAGTTTTAATAATATTTTAATAGCATATCGTTGGTTAGTGAAACTCGTTATTGCGTACTACACACGCTATCGAGGAAGGTCGCGATTGCATGTAATGCAAGGATAGTCAAGGATGTGTGTTGTGCAAGCTCCTTTTGGTGTAGCGCACAACACAAGACATTAATGAAATTAAAAGGAATATTTTTTTTAAAATCTCAGGGTGTTACATTCTACCCCCCTTAAAATGAATTTCGTCCTCGAAATTTGTCGGGGTTATAAATGGTTTACTACTCGAAAGTTTCTTTAATAGAAACCCACATCGTCAAAAGGAATACCAAAACCAATATTTAAAACAAAAGTATGAAACGTAACAGTTACCCAAATAAACTAATCTCTGGGTTTCCACATAGGTGAAAATATGGATATGGAAGAGAAATCTAACCATCATGTTCTGATGAAGAGTGGTAGAGAACATGGCTATGGAAAATCCAGCAATCACAAAGCCATAAATTTGTGATGATCTAAGGTACCATCAGATTTATCAGATATAAGAGCACTAGGACAACATTTTTGGTTTTCAAGATCATTTCCCTAAAGTTGATGAAATTGGAATTAGAAGAAATACTTGCTTGATTTTGGTATAATCTCACTGTTGTTGGTTCTTTGAACAATTTCCACTTCCTCTCTTAAAGATATAAAGTTTAATTTTTCATTTATGAAGTGTTAGCAGATCATGTGATAGAATGCTGAGTCATTCCATCCATTTCAAACAAAAGGTTAGGAAAAGTTATCAAATATACATAAGTCCATCTATGGTGTGGTTAATTGTATATGATTCCAAAAATGAACTTAGACTTTATATATCATACCACATAATAAAATAAAACTAGTTTCTACTAACCAGGGACTTCCTGTAGGCCAGTGGTAGGTGATAAAGGCCAGTCTCACTTTGGTTGTGGGTTCGATTCCCACAGCTTTGTCCGACGCGATGGGCTGTCGCCCATCCTGCAGGTTGTCCTTTTTCTAAAACTACATTACTATAACATCCCATCAATAATATCGAGAAAAAAAAATTCTATCCTAACTTATGTCCAACATAATCCATTCCAATCATGAGGCTTATCTAAAATACTTCGGTCTAAGCTCATAGTATAAAGAAAATGATTACTCGAAATGTCACATAACAATCACGTGAATGCCATCATTTATCCCCCATATATCATAAGATATATCTTGTTGGTCAAATTACAAACATGTGAATACCTTAATCATGTATTCTCTTGCAGAATCAATACCCATTGAACCTTAGTGAAAACATGAATGCAGTTAAAAGTTAACACTTTCCACAAACCAAAATCTTCAAAATTCATTATACTCAAACCATGATATCACTTAGTCCTTATATCAATCATGAGCTCATGAATACAATAAAACATCTCATTATCTTCTTATCCCTTCATTATGCACATATCATCTGCTTACCAAAAAATATCTCAATCACTTTCCATGGTTACCGGTACCACTAAAAACCACAATAGACCAATACATAAATATTCCAATATTCCACGATACTATATATAACATTATTTTGGAATCCCATTAGATAAACACTTAATCATTCCACCACATCATTTTCATATTCAACATCGCCAATAGTGATCGCATGTGACTTCCCTTTGTCCTTTGCCTTAAGTGGTTGCTCATGTTGATCATCACTAACCCTTGGATTAGGGAATTTATTATCATAATTCCCCATTTTCTTGCACTTCAAGCATTGAAGTGTTGGTGGTGCGTTCTCTGCAGTCTTTTCTTTATTCACATCATTAGAAACCCTTTTTCCATTACTTTGACACTCAGCTGCTCGATGACCTTTTTTTCCACACTTAAAAAAAAATTTCTAGTCCCTTTAAGACAATCTCCACCATGCTTCTTCTCACACTTTGAGCATAAGGAAACATTCATCTTCTTTTCACCATTATTCTGAGATTTCTCCTTGAACTCCATCTTTCGTTTCTTGTCAAAACTATGAGATGGATAAGTAACACCAACTTCCATTTCTACCTCGATAGAACAACGCACAATTTCTTCATAGCTACTGAAGTCTCTTATATCTAATGCCCTTATAAGATTTTGTTTTAAGCCACTGAAGAATCGATCAACTTTACTTTCAGGTTGGATGATAAATCCAGATGAATACCTTGCAATCCTTGTAAAATTCGCTTCGTATATACCAACAGATTCATCATCCTTTTTCTTTAGTTCAAGAAACTCCTTCACCATTGTTGTTCGAAGAATACGAGGGAAGTACTTATTGAAAAATATGTTCTTGAACTCGTCCCATTCCATCGACTCAATTTCATCTCTTGGCCTCGTATTCTTGATAAGATTCTACCATTGATCAGCTTCACCTTCCAAACAATATACTGCTAAGATGACTTTATCATGTTCATAACATTGAAGAACTGAAAATATCTTTTCAGTGGTAATGATCCATTGTTCAGCAACAAGTGGATCAGAAGTCCCACTGAAAGAAGGTGGATGTTTCCTCATGAAGGACTCAATAGAATATTGTTCCCTTCTCTGCTCATTTGGAAATCCAGAATGATTCATAGCTTGTGTAAGTATAGTAATAAGATTTTTCACTCCATCTCCCATAACATTTGTTTTTTCAGGAGGACAATCATTTCATTGTCCATTACATTGATCAACACGGTTCCTTCAGGTTCCAGCCATCGTCTAAAACCCAAAAAGAATAGTGTGAGAGGTAAAAATCACTCTAGGGAAAACAATATAATAAAGGGTGAGTACCTTAAATATCTTACATCTTAGGTTTAATTATAAGATGTTTAGCGCAATTCTAGGATTATAACATATACTTAACCTTAGGGACATCCCAATACATACCTTAGAAATATCTCTAGGGAGCTTACTAAAGTTCTCTCATCCTAGTTTCCAAAGGTTGACTAAACCTTTCCTCTGATACCAACTGTAGAGACCCGAATCTTGACGTACATGGACATTACATTACTTTTGTAGAATACTTAATACATAACAAAAACAGACACAAAAGTATCGTAATAGTTTAGTGTCTTTGGAAACTTGGAACGTAATCTTCTAATCGCGGTGAAAGATCTTCAACATCTCCCAAAAAGATCTTCCACTTTTCGTTTCCTTACCTAAAACCTTTCTTTTGATACTGAGGGAAAATAAAACATAAAAAGGGTGAGATCAAATTCTCAATAAGGGTAAGCATGGATAAAATAAAACATACCATATAAATTTGAACTTAAAAACATGAACATAATGTTTAAACATCAAAATCTTGAGCAACGACATAAAAAATGGAAGTACATAAGGCATAGATCATAATGGAACATAAACCATGATTAAATAGCATGGTCATAAAACATGTAATTGTGGAATCCATTAAGAACATGTAATGATTTCCATAGTAGCCAAGTAATTGCTTCCAAGACCATCTTAGTGGACAAAATCCCATTATGAATCGAGTTCACTCCTCATTTCAGTCCTGTAACACTGAACCGGATTAACTTACCGTTCCATCCATGTCTATATCATGAGATATATAATCTTTACCCAATGCATTGGAGGGAGATATAGGTCCCACCCATCTCATAATGATACCATTCTTATGTGTGCCACAAAATCATAAACCATACATCATAGCATAACCCATGTAATAAAAATTGGAATCTTAAACATCGTGACATCATAAAAAATTCATATAAGATAAATGAATTCATAAAAATAATTCCATCACAACATAATCAAATCAATGTAATTATAGGGATAGAATCAGAACCCTATATTATCTTAAATGGAAAATAATTTTGATAAAACACTTGAACTCCAGTCTTGAGGAAAATATCCTTTCTACTTCAATTTTTTTTCCTTTCTTAACATGTCATACAATTTTAAACTAAAAGAAGTTGATTAAAAATAAACTTTAAAACTTGTAAAGGATTCTTCTTGGAAATAATGTTTTAAAAATCCATTCATGCCGTATAAGTTAAAAAAACATTCTTCTTGTACTTTTGTCGGAAAAGTCAAAAAGTACCTCGTATGAAAAACGACAAAAGATTCCTTTCATATCATTTACTAAAAACTCACCGAATGGTAAAATTGTATTTTAAAAAAATTGTAGGTGGATGGAAAGAATATTACATATTGAGGAAACATGGATGTGGATGATAAAATACACCCCAGTAAATTTCAAAGTATAAACAATTTCAGATAAAAATGAAATTGTGATATTTCCCTTACCTTAGGTCTGATTTGCTTCGTAAGTGTCCGAACCTACTGAATAATGATTTAAATAATGTCATTGAATTATTCCAGAATCATACTCATTGTTATGATATCATATATAGTTCACTTATGACTTTATTTTACCCGTTCTTTTGTAAATTCCATGTTAAAGAGCGCTTTGGGTAAAATCGTTTCATTTGTCCCCCGTGTTTTGACTTGTAATTATTCATATGATTACTTAGATCATGATTACATAATTCCATAATATAAAAAATTATTTATATATAATATATATTCAGAATATACATATATATAATAGATCAGTAAATGGTAAGAAATACACCGTTTATGGAGACGGTAGGCCGTACGTACGCATGAACGCTGTTTTCGTTTCCTTATTGAGTTGAATGGAATTAAGTAGATGACATACATATATATACACATAAATACAGTATCATTATTATGTAATATATTTCATGATTACTTATTATATATACTTTATAATCATTCATGAATGGTTAACGTAGAGAATGAATCTCATCGTGTCGTGGAGACGGTAGTCCGTACGTATGCACGAGCGATGATATCATTATCATGATCATGGAATTGTATTGGAGTGTATGTATACTATTTAATAATATATATCACTTTAAAATAATCATATATAGTTATTATGTACACCATTATGCCCATCCAAGTAAGGTGGTGATGGAAAATAGATTACACCACGGCGTGGAGACGGTATTCCGTACATACGCACGCGCAGTGATTTCTTTTTCTGTAGGATGGATAGATGGTGAAATATGGTTTTTTCATACTTATAATAACATATAATTATATGAGAGATACTGATGTTATTACTTAATAATGAAACAACCTAAGAAGAAGAAGTGGAAGAAGAAATAAAGTTGAAAGAATTGGTAACGGACATTACCTCTTCTTTGAAGCGCCTCTTTGAGATCTCCTTTTAGGGCACTAAAATTGGTCTTTGAGGAAGACCATAACCTCTAGGATGTTTCTAGGGAAGTGGAGAAGAGAATTTGGCAGGGGTTGGCCGATCATGAAGGCTCAAAGTGGTGTGAGGAAGAGAGGGAGGAGGTGCCCTTTTATAAGGGAGGAGAGGGGCACCTTTGGAATAACTAAAAATATTATTTTATTGTAAAGCCAAATTCGGTTTTAAATAGATCAAAATTGATTTATTTAGAAGCTAAGGTGGGGATGGGTCGCAATAATCTCATCCAACATAATTTAGACAAGTTTAGGTTCCTATTTTAACCTTATCATTTATATTTAACCTTAAGTTAGATAATTTTACTTTTACCGTGTCTTTTTGTGTTCTTACACTATAAGGTTAATAAACTTACAATAACAATCCAAATGAACCCCAAGTTGTTTATTATTAATATATATAACATTATCTAAGTCATTTGGCCTATCCTTAGATTTTTAGGAATAAAATAACAACTAATAATATAATATTTGTTTTAAAAACTATTTTATGTCAATTTTGACACTATTTAGTAATTGATTTTTGTAAAAATCATAACAGAATGATTAGTTCGAAAAAAGTTAATTAAATAAATACTAACATGTCATATTAACCTGTAAAATTAGTGTAATTCATAAATAGTCTCAAATTACATTTATTTGGGTATTTATAACATCGATTATGTCAATATTTCATTAATAAGATAATTACTGCATCATCTTTGTGTCATAAATAAAAAAACTTATTTAAAGTCTAAATATTAAAAATAAAATATAATTATGTAGGAAATCTTTTTATATTTAGTATGAATATTTATAGTCGAATTTTTCTTATGTATAACCCTATATTAAAAATGATATACTTATTAAACTTTGATTTTAACTATTTTAACACTTCTTTAAATAAATTATTAATATATGTCCTAATCTAATCCAAGTGGGCCTAAATGGTCATATTTTATTCCTAAGGTTGTTTTTGTTCGAATTAAACTTATCCAATAGAATTAGGACATGTGTTTGGTTAATAATAATATCATTTTTACCCTTAATTACCCTATTTACTTTTAACCATTGTAAAAAAAGTAAAAAGTTACTATTCACCAAATATTATTTTCATCTCATTGAACCACATTTTACTTACTGAAATCAACCGTGTTTCTAGGATTTTTAAAATTCCATTCACAGAAGCGGTAAAATTTAGTTTTATGAAAAATTCATTTTTTTAACTACCACTTAGTGGTTTCACTATTAATCAAAAAATGAAAGTTTCCAGAAAAATACCAAAAATTAGGCCTAAGCTATATTTGATATTATAAACTAAAAGATGATGTCTATTTTACCAAATTCAAAACATATCAATTGCATTAATTAATTTAAAAATTAATTCCCGTCGTCAAAACAAATAGCGTGTTCTTAAGAGATAATAACTATCAAAAGATTGACACTTGTTTATGTCTGGTTTAAATGTGAAATTACATCCAATGAACAACATTGTATTAAATTGTAAAAATATATTATAAATATACTTTAAAACCACTCAAATTAATAATTTATCACTATTAATTATTTCGATTAAAAAGGTTGTTTTTAAATAAAAATTAGTTATTTTCACTATTCATAATAAAATGAAAGTTATCCGAAAAGTACCAAAATTTTAACCTAAGCTAATTTCGATATTCCGAATCCAAAAATGAAGTCCATTTTTGAAAAATAAAATTTAAATTTTTTCAAAAAGTAGTTATTACTATTCATAACGGCTAGTTTTAATAATATTTTAATAGAATATCGTTTTTTAGTGAAACTTGTTATTGCGTACTACACATGTTATCAAGGAAGGTCGCAATTGCATGTAATGAAATGAAAGTCAAGGATGCGTGTTGTGAAAGCTCCTTTTGGTGTAGCATACAACAAAAGACATTAATGAAATTAAAAAGAATATTTTTCATAAAATCTCGGGGTGTTACATTTCCAATCCTTTTTCCAATGTCCCTTGTTGTCATACTTTCCTTTGTAGTTTGATTTTCTGAAGAATTTTCTCTTTCTATAAAACTTCATAAATCTCCTAGCTATTTGAGCCATCTCAGCATCACTGTCTGAATCCAAATCTTCCCTGGTTGAACTTTCAGTATGTATTTGCATTTTCTCCTTGTCTTTGCTCTTAAAAGCAGTAGAATTAAAAGCTACGGATTTTCTTTTGGGTTCATCATCTTCCTCCTTATTCACCTTGAGTTCTTCCTCATAAATCATTAATTTACCAATAAGCTATTTTACAGGCAGAGCTCCATTGTCACATGATTCTCTGATTGAAATAGAAGTGCCCCTCCATCGGTCTAGAAGACATCTCAGGATTCTCATAATTTGATCCTTTGCTGGAACATCCTTTCCAAGTGAACTCATTGTATTGACTATCTCATTGAACCTGAGATACATATCAGAAATAGGTTCATCAATTTTCATTTTAAAATTATAATATTTAATTGTATATGTATTTAATCTCATTTCTTTAACATTGGTTGTTCCTTCATGAGAAACACCCAAAGTATCCCATATTTCATAAGCAGTTTTGCAAGCAGATATTCTATTGAATTCCTCATCTCCTAAAGCAAAATACAGGGTGTTCATACCATTACAATTATTATTTTAAGCAGTCTTTGTAGGTTCGTCCCAAGTTGTTCTTTCAGTTTCTAGAATTTTATATTGAGACTCTATAACAGTCCAGATATCAAAACCCATACACTCTAAATGAATTTTCATTTTCAATTTCCACAGAGCATAGTTTGTACCATTGAAGAAAGGTGTCCTGTTAGTAGCATCACCCTCTAGTCTATTGTACATAACTAGAATTTAGAAAATAGTTTTAAAGAGATAAAATTTATAACTAACATAAATTTAAGATCTTTAAAGATGCAACTAAAATCACAGTTGAAAAACAGAATGTTTTGAAATCATTGAAAAACAACAACCTCTGATACCAAATGTTTGGTCAGAGTGGACACTCAAGAGGGGGGGGGGTGAATTGAGTTACAAATAAAATTTCTGTTAAAAATATTTCTCTCAAAAACCCCCAATTTAAAAACAAAGTTAAACTATAGTGAATTCATACAAAGTGTAAATGTTCAATCAGTTTCTCAAAGATTGATTAGGTCTCAGTTAACTTAATCTGAATATTAAATTAACATTTGAAACTAACTTACTGGTTTAAAATAAGTATAAACACTTTCTAATTTAACTATAAAAGTATCTTTAAAATAGTTTTGTATTTAAAAGTAATATTAGTGAAATATGAAATATATATAGTATACTTAAGACTTAAGCTAAAAAGCACAACAGAGGTAACCAAGAGGTTCAGTCTAAAGTCGAGACTTAGTCCTCTCAACAATTTATATAAATTGATCCACACCCTAGATCATGGTTAACAACAGTGCAATACTGTCCAGGTCGAAAGACCTCTACCACAGTTCTACATGGGAAAACAAACAACAACTCACAGCTGTCCAGGTCTTACTCGACCTCTACCACTATCCACAGTGGGAAACAAGAGAGTTATGGAGTATGAGTGAGGATTTAATAATCCTCTGGTTTAGCTCAGGAGATGGTGTGTGTGTAAAATAAACAGGGTACAAACACTGCTCGAAATGTAAATAGATGAATCCATAAAGTAAGTGAGAATGAGTTTAGAAGAGCTTTAGTGATTGGCAGTGCAGGTCTGGACTTGTTTGATTGGTCAGAAAAGCTTCTGAGTCCTTCTCTGGTTTCTGTTCAAAAAACAGAGTGTCGTTTTCTTCTTTGGTTCTAGGTTCATCTTGTAATCCTGAGTTCATGAAGTGTTTGTTATAGTTCTTCACTCAAGATACAGCTTTGTGTTTTCCTCTAACAAAGAATTGCTTCATGTATGTTCAGAGTTCTTGGAGTATGGATGTATCCTTGCGTGAATGCTCCACATTTGAATGCTTGTTGAGCCTTCTTGGTTTATTGTAATCTCTGTGTGCAACCACTTCACTTTCTATCTGCCTCTCTCAGCTAGGTATTTATCTTCCCTTTTATATCTTTCATCTCAGGCAAAAAGGAATGATTACTTTTTTCATGGGTACTAGGTACGGTTCCCTAACATGGAAACAGGATTCATTAAATAACATTAACTGCATTAAAACCATCAAATGTAACCGTTATATTAATAAATAAATAGTATTGAGAGTTTAGATTTTGACTGGCTGGTCAATCATTAGTATCTCTTTTGTACGATGGAATTTTTATAGCAGCGATCTTCCATCGGTAGCTCTTTTGAACTTGTATCGGTAGCTCTTTGCGTCGGCAGATCTTTGTATCGGTAAATCCTTCTATCGGTATACTTACTCTATCAGTAGCTCTATATATCGGTAACTTAATACTATCGGTAGACTTACTCTACCGGTATCTCTATATACTTTTTCTATTAGTGACTTTATTCTATCGGTGACTCTATACTTATATCGGTAGACTTCTATCGGTAGCTGTCTGTGAACTGATTCTATCGGTAGCTCAGTACTTCTATTGGTAGCTTCATTCTATATCAGTAATTCTGTATGTCGGTAGAATTATTCTATGCTTACCGGTGGACTTATGCATATCGGTAATCTGTTTATCAGTTATCTCAGCTTATCGGTGACTCTGTCTATCGGTAGACTAAGCCTATCGGTAGACTAAGTACCGGTAGCTTTATATCAGTATCTATACGCAGACCAGTGACTTAATACTTGTCTGTTTTATGCAAAACATATCCGAATGGATTAGAAGTACTTTAGAACTTATATAAACATAGGATTAACATATTTCAAGGATTATTTTAATATTATTATCATCTTGACAATAGAATATCATATATTGAAAGAATTAAAATATAGATAAACATTGATTGGGATTATCAAAGTATATGAAAGCATAATTGGGATTAGAAAAATAGGTGAGGTCAACACAAAATTAAGTCCACAATTTAGAATATTGTAAATAAGGGATGACATAAATATGAAAAATAAAGCAGGATACTTAAAAACTGGGTCTCGAGTCCCCACTTGATCTTTTCTCGTAACACCAACCATGATTTTACTTTTAAAACAATAAATTCATAGCCCTAGTCCATATATTTTTATATTACCTAGAAATTTACTGGGGTACTAGTTCAACTAATCAGGTTGTGAGTACATCTTAGTGGGAAATCACAAATGGTTTCTCTAAAAAAATTAGGTAAATATAAGTGGTTTATTGATGTGAAAGTCTATAAGAACAAATAAATAAATAATATTTCAAATCAAGGTGTTCTAATTTTCCCAAAAAAATGTTTCATTATACCTAATTCAACTAGTGTTGGAATATTATAATGCACCCCTAATCTAAATACACACCAAGGGGGAATGATTGAGCACCCATAATTTCACCACTCATGGAGAATGTCACATCACTCTTATATAATCAATATGATCAAAGTACAACTATAACATAGACTTGGTGGATAATTTACCACCATATTATAAAATTTAATAATTATATATTTTAGTCACATAATTTAAGTGAATTATTTAATACTATCACATATCCTTTGTAAAGGATGTATCACTAGTGAACAATATTGATGAGAAACATATCACTATTACATGGCCTTAGATAATGATGTTCCACTATAAAATAACATTAATGAATGATTTATCACAATTACATAACCTTCTTGAGTGATTTATCACCATTATACAGTGTACATTATAATTATCTATAACTAATCCAAATCACAGAGGTGTATGATTTTTCACCATGATATGTATCCTTAGAGAATGATCTTTCAATGAATCACCATTTAATGGTGTATGAAATACCTCAAAAACAATCAATAATTAAGATGATACACAACCAATTGAATTTATATATCATCAACCACTCTGATTGACAAACTACTAACCAATAATAATAGGTGAATAAATATTCACCATTTCATATAGAATGAAAAAAGTTAAAATACACTATTAATTAAATAATTATAGTGAATGATATATCACTACTTAGTCATTTAAGGTGAATCATTTATTAGTAATAATCCATGGTCACAATGAAAGGATAAATAATCACAATCATAGACCACACATATCTACCCTTCCTTTAAAATATATTATAGATTAACTCACATGTTTCTATGGTCACATATTTTAGGCATAGAAAACAAATATGGTTCTAGTGACACATTCCCATAAAAATTCACAAGAGGTGTATTGTAATAAATGAAAATTTATTTGAGGCATAACTCAAAATGAAAAACTCAAAGAATGAATTATTCCTAGGTGAGACAAACTATTTCATAAAAATAGTTTAATGTTGTCTTAGAAAATTTACACAAGTATGAAACTTCCTACATCTCATTCAATATTAAGAAAATCATAAATATTATGGGATATATTAGGTGTATGTGGATTGTATTAGAATATTATTTCCCATTGGACATCAATGAATGATTCAACCTCAGAAGGAATAAATCATAAAACCCAGAATAAGTCTAAAAATTTTGTATATTAAGTGGGAAATACTATAATAGTGAAAGATATCTAGGAAAATGAAATAGGAATTATAGACATAACACTATTGAAATTACAAGACATACAACACTAGAACCTGACTAAGAACAAATGATAAATCATTTAGAAAGAAAGACAACCAAATATGATAAATACACAAATTTTTCTACGAAAAAGAAATAAGGAACCCTAATTTTATCTTGATTTAACATATTTATCATTTTAATTTAATAGTAAAAAACTTTCACAAGGCATTTTCTGAATTGTGAAAACACTTCTCAATGGTGAAACAAGTCTTCCAGGAACACATAATAGTGAGGCCCCTCAGGTCATAGAATGACACCCTACACTAGGGAAAACCCCAAAAACCTTATCATGGCTTCCTAGGTTATGAATAAAAATAATCTTTCCCATTATTTCATAGTACCCCTCTCTAATATAAGGATTCACAATGCAAATTACATCATTGTGAGACAACACCTCCCCCTTTGAGAAATCCATGAAAGCTCAATAATTGGGTTGAAGCATAAATGACCATCTAAAATATATTTTAAACATATAAATCCCTTGAAAACAACCTAATGACATTCATTAAAACATTTCCTCATCATATAGAAAAATTTATACCTAAACCGAAATCTAATCCAAAAAATACCTACTCCTAACTAATACTGACACCTAAAATAGCAACAATACTTAAAATTACATGAGTTTTTCATATAATTCATGGAAATTCATAACTAAAAAAATAATAGTTGTTACATGACATATCTCCAAATAATAGTATTTTAATATCCTATATTTCACTTCTCTAAAAACTATAAAACAACTAAAAAATATTTTTGTTGGATTATATAAAATGAGATGAGAATCTACTTTTATTAGTTGAGTAGTTACATTAAAAAAATGAAATGAAAAATTGAAGTTACACCACAATGGGATCCAATAAAACAATCTAGAAAAACCTTATCATTTTAGACTCATGAACTATTTAAGGACTCAAATATTGATGATTATTCTCTCAATTAGTTTTCTCTTAGATTTTATTGTCTTATGGAGAAGCCATATTATCCCATGTCTTCATATTCTCCTCCATACTAATCATCCTATCATTAAGTATAAATAAAAAATATATTATTTAGTGTTGATCCAAGGTTGTTTATCATTAATTATTTTTATTTTAATATTTTATTCAGACATACTTTCGATTTAATCCAATGGATTATGAATAGTAAATTATTCTCCATCCATCTATATGGTTTAAAAAATAAACTTCACTTAAGAGATTTGATCAAAATATTCATTATTTATATTTACTATGTGAATTTAATTTTTTTGTTTCACATGATTTTTTTATGCCTATATACACATTCAAGAGACCCCAAGTCTTATTTAAGAGCATCAAATTAGCATCAAGTTTAGGTTTATTGGTTTGTAGAAATGATTTTTTAAAGGAATTTATTTCCCTAAAAATATTGTTACTATATTTTTATGATAGTATGAAAATTTTTTAATCCCATTGATTTATTTTCTTACAATAACTGATTATTATATCATATAAAAATTTAATTTTACCCCTTTTTGATTTCTGAATGGTATTACACTTCAACCTCAGTTTCATATTTGTGATCAACTAAGAAAAATTATGGGGTATCCATAAATGAACCATACTAAAATGAAGAAAATTATCATATTCTATGAAACCCCTCATACCCTTCTATTAAAATTACTCTGAATCATTTTGAAATTTCTTATTCTTATAATACTTCCAACCTTCCACTATTCATCAGTATAGTTTGAGTAGTTCTTCTTCAATTTCATAGCCTATTCCAAAAATATATATTTTGAGAAACATTCCTAAAAATTGGTTTACTAGAAGGAGAAAAAAATCTTCTACCATAGTTATTGGGGATAAAACTAAGTGAAATAAATCTATAATAACATTGAATAAACCTCCACTAATAGAATTAGGAGTTACTTATCCATTAATATTCCACATAATATTTTTTGAATAATTGTTTAAAAAAATTATCCCTTAGTATTCTTCTCAAACGTACTTAAAAGAGATTGACCACCCCACATGGTATCCTCCATCCTTATAGAACATCTTAGCCTCACTATATTAGAAAAGGGTGGGATTATCATTACATAACCAACAGTCTGACTTTAGGTCCCTAGATCACCTTCCAATATCGACACCCCTGGTCACTAGTCACTATCACTAACCATGTGATTTTATCTAAAAATGGGAAGATAACATGAAAATGTTAGGGTAGTGATAATGTTAGACATAATACCATTATGATTAGTATAATCCAACTTAACATCATAGTCATCAACACATTTAGAACTAGAATTCTATATTGAGGAACCATATCTAAATCAAGGATTATCATGGTCCAACTGATTACATGAGGTGAAGAAGTAAATATATGACATATAGAATAGAGAATATTTATGATAATACTCTTCTTCCATCTCTATCTATATACATTCCCTTAGTGGTTTCATTACAAAAGAATCATTTCATTTACATGGGGTTATGGGATGAATGAGAGATCTATTTTTAATTCATGTTCACAAGTTGTAACACACCATTGTACCTAACATTTTTTATATTGATGGATATTTAACTATAATTGAAAATTTTGGGAAAAAATATATAAAACCATGTATAGAGGATCAATATTCATGTGAAACATAGAATAACATTGTAAAAAATTGTATTGGAACCTACTAATGAATCACTAGGCTCTTGGATAAGTAGAAATAAAATCATCTTCGATCGTGAAGTGGATCTAAAATTTGTATGTATCTAAAAAAACTAATGAATAAAAGTTTATGAAATCAAAAATAAAAATTATTATCCTATCTAAAGAGTTTATCAATTCTATGTTGACCAAATTCTTCCCGAGCATGATTCAGAATGAGTGATGCTTACATGAACTCCAATTGTGAGATCAGTTGTTTACTAATATTATATAACAATGATGGAGATTTAATGAAATCATTGATTTCAATAAATTTCAGGAGAAGATCATGTATAGTAAGGGGTAATGTATTGATTTCAATAAATCAATGAATTTTTGATGTATCCCTACCCCTATAGAAGGGGTGGGGGGAAGTAGATTCCATCACTGCCTCTTCCATGGATGACTATGGCCAGACCGTCTATTAATCTGCTGATAATTTTTTTGCAGATAATTACTAATGTTATGATGAATCCTTTGAAACAAATATTCAAACACACTACCAGTATCCATGTGAAAATGTATCAAAAAACACATATTTATAACCCTAAAAATATAAAATCATATGAATAAAATTAGTTTATGACTTCTTCCTACATTGAGATATAGCCAAGTTCTCTTAAATCAACAGATCATGCCAATGGTTCCAATGTTCCAAATTTATACCCTTAGAAAATGTCTTAACTGTATCCCACAAGTATAACAACTTCTATAAAGGGTTACTATAAAATTATACTTATGGTTTCAGTAAAAAAAAGTATGGTATATTTTCTCATAAGAAACATACTCTAATGTTAATTTTTTCAAAAAAATGAGCCAGTACAGTTGAAATAACTTTCTCAATGTATATACCCTAATGTTTGAATCATTATATTAATATAATTATCTCTTAGTGGATGAAAGTTTATGATAACAAATTTTCATTTCTCAAACACATGTTTAAATACCATCTACATATGAAATTGATGGAAAGATTCACTAACAAGGACAATCAAATGAAGCTAAAAATTAAATAAAAATACACTAATACATATAATTTTCATATGAAATCCATGAAAAGATACACTCTAATTTATATAAAATGATGTAAATTCATTAACAAGATTCATTATCAATAATATTGAATCACAAAGAACATATAAACATGGAAATATTGTCTGAAAATATATTAAGATATCATTTTATTTCTATAGTGTAATCGATAACAGATGATATAAATTAGATATAATGTTATGTGTTGACATCACTCACTAAAGACCATGACATCTCAAAAGAAAAAATTTCAATATATCTTTTCAAAATTTTCCACCAAAATAACTTCCACAAAGAATCATATATATTATCCACACAGGTATTTATAGAAAAATGATAATAATAAATCACTTATATTGAAAAATATAACACACACCATAAAATAATTAGAATCTCCCAATACATCAAATTTTACTCTGAAATATCACACCAATTATATGGTACATCACATTAAATATTTATATTGCACAAAACCATAGTTTGAGGATATAAAAACACTGAATCAAACACCAAATTCACTAATAATTACACCACTAATACATGTTATGTAAAATCTCAACTGAAAATTATATACCCATCATGTTTTATAGAAGAATAATCTTTGGTTATGTTATACTATTCAATTGATTCTTCATCATAATAACACCAATATCTCGGTGTGAAATAATCAATAGCCAGATAAATCTTTCATTGGTTAAATGGGATTTCAAAAATTATTCCTATTATAATTAAATGTATTTTCAATAGCTAAAATTAAATCCCTCAAATAAAAAATTAGCACATGATTTTATGTTTTTTAAAGGGGATAAAATTCATTCCATGCTAATAGTTCTTCCGCACCCTCAATACAAATTATATAGCTTCCAAATAAAGATCTTGGGTAGAATTATTATACTCATGAGAATGTAAATTTTCAGACATATAAGATAATGAGGGACACTAATTCATTAAATCACATCTTAAACCATGATATAAAATAACAAATACAATAAATACAAACAAAAAAATAAAACTTTATCATTATTATATAAAATATAAAATGGATAAAACTATCCTTACACTAATATAATAAACAATTTGAAAACATATAATTTAAATAATTATCATGAAAAACACCATGATAATCTTTGTATGTCAATTATTTTTTATCATTTGATACTAAAATTCTGGTTATATCATCAAAAAGAATGTTCCAAAACTAGTACAAAAATAACTAAAAATTTCACATCACTATCATAAACACTACTTATGTTATTCAATGTGAATGACACAATATCATATTAATAATGACCATACCTATAAGAAAAAGACATATTTTGAATATCTACAACATGAATCCTCAAGTAATTACAACCAAAATATAGACCAAACATCAAAAAACAACTTGTAAAATGTATATAATTAAAAAGGCTACCACTCATTTAATAAGTATAAAAATTTATTAGTTTTACCTAATTAAACTAGAAATAATATATAAAAAGACTTAGAATACAATTATTATTCCTAGAAAGAAAAATAGGTGTAACCCATTATTCATGATTTCTCAGATAAAACAAAGAATTATAAAAACATTGAAACTATATATAATCTCATGAATCTCAATAAGATTCATAATATAAAAATATTTGAAATATTAGGTCAATATAGGGATAAAAGAAAATATTGAACAAAAACATAAACCATGGAGATAAATGAAAAATAATATGAAATAAGAATACTAAAAAATTTAGAATTTAAGGTTGTATATCTTTAACATTCTCTATTACCACACCCAATGTCAAACCCTCCAGTTATTAAGAAAACAACTGAGCTATAAAATAAATATATTTATAAAAACTATCTTTCCCAAAAAATTATATAAGGACCACCACATAGAGTAATGATGTTATATATATATATATATAAATTTCTACATAAAAAAATAAAAATAACTAATCCATACCAAGGATCATATTTTAAGATTTATTCTTAATAGGGAAGAAATCCATTATAAACAATTATTCCAAAAAAAATTCACAACCTCTATAAACCTATTGAAATAGAGAATAACTAACAATATGTATTAAAAAAATAAATTTTTTCCAAAATAACCCAAAAAATATATAGTTTACAAAATAGAGATTCAAAATAATGAAATTATAACTAAATTCATCTATATTCTATCAATGAAGAGTTAGATAGATAGAGATCACACCACTAAATATAAATGTTAAATAATACATTGAAACATCCATAACATGAAACTAAACATCCCGAACTGCTCCACCATAATGTTTCTACTAGCTAATATAACCTATAACCTAGTCCTAAGGACATAATGTACCATTATAAATTTGTCCTTAATAAGATACACCTAACAAATCTAGACTACCAATATGATAAATATATTTAGGTTGAAACTAATACTTATTAGATCATGATCATTAAAAGACCAACAATAGTCTCACTCCCCATCTTTTTTGGCCAATAAAATATAATTCAAGGGAAATAAAATTGATAATGATTAATTCCACCCCAATAGAAATTATTATTTCGTCTATTAACCCTTAATGATGTAAATAAGAAAACATATATGTCTTAGTAAATTATAAAAAATATTAATCATTATAATGATAGAAACATGAATATCCAACATATGAGAACCTTGACCTCAAAATATGTAGTATCTATGTCAGAGTTAAACCACTAGATAGATCATAGAATGAAAATTTACATTGATTTTTGTATATTCAATCACCTATGAAAAAACAATATGCTAAAAATATCCTATCTCTTTTTGAACCACAAGATAGTGAACTAATGGAAAATTCCTTTAACCCAACCATTCCTTAGAAAATAGATCAAGGGAATAACAAAAAACTCCCAAAAAATAGATTCAATCTTCTGGACACTAAATTTCTAAAGTATAATTTTCAAAATATCTAACTCATTGACCACATGAATGGGAACTAATATTCAATACATTAGAAAAATTCCCATAACTGACTCCATGAAATGATAGAAATTCTAAATAATCCGACCCTAGTTTCTCGGAGCTGGTGCCTTATATTAATACATTAGCATGATTATAAAAAATCTCATCTTAAATTACCAATTAGTTTATCTGTTTTGGAAACCAGATTACATAAATGAACTTTATATTACAAATTTAAAGAAAAAAACAACATAGAAAATCCATTAATAACACCCAATAACTCTTGGATTAACCCTGCTTGTCATTTATAATGTATCTCTCAGAATCCTAGGGAAAATAAACAAATGAAAGGGGTGATCTCAGATTCTATATAAGGATAAGTGATATAGAGAAAGATATAACATTAATAGAAATTCATGATGAATAACTAATAAAACATTCCATTAAAACATAATCCAGAGTATAATATAGAAGGAATAAAAGATGAATAAATAATTCCAAATAAATAATCACACAAAACATCCCAATGAATATTAAACTATTCAAATAATCACATTATTTATCAATTAATAATATCTTAATGAGTAAATGAATATTCTGTATATCATAAACCGTTCATAAATGCCTCATCTAAGATTTCTGAAAATAAATGGTTAAGACCTCGACCAAACTCTATTTTTGTTTTGTCTCATGAGACCTACCAATACATCGAGGGTCTATAATAGGTCCCACCCATCACTTACGGAGTCCAATGCATTCCTCACTTGTAAAATAAAATTATATCTTCAAATAAAATTTTCCCATACCACTTTAAAGTATCATAGATGAAATTACTCTAATAAAATCATTGAGAAATTCTTTAGGAAAATAATCTATAAACATTGGAAAGTGTCCTATACCACATTGAAACATTTAAATCATAATCCATTTTTATATAAAATGATACATGGAATATCATGATAATAATATAATTCATGATATATTATATCAAAGGTTAGTATATACACCACACATAAGGAAATAGAATTAAACAAGTCATATAACCCATAAGGGTAAAAGTGAGATGATAAAAATTATTTTTACTTTAGAAATAAGGGTTCTTTTGGAAAATAATTTGTATTTGCCATAAAATAATATTATAAACATGTATATCCTAGATAAAAAGGAAGTAAATTTAAAGTATATTTGAGGCATAAATGATGTCCCATTTAAGTTAAAACATGTAAAAATAGTTTTTAAGAAACTTTGGTAACAAAACATTTTTGTGCGGTTAAAGTAAAATATTAAAGAGATTTTAAATAAGAAAGGCATGTTTGTTCTCATAAAAACAAAAATTAAACAAGCTGTTTTTTTCAAGATAATTATTTTATAATATTAATTATGTTTTAAAATAGATTATAGAGTGCAGTTGAAAATGGGAAAGAATTTGAGAAGTTCCCTTTAATCGGGTTTGTTTATCTGGAAGAATTAAGTGGGGAAAATTTTTAAAACATGTATATCCACATCAAAAAAGGATGATATGATCTATATATATGATTTTTGAACATATAAATATAATTTTAAATAAATATACATAAATAAATAACCATTAAATTTGAGTAAATGTAGAGAAAGAGTAACCCGAAGGAAAAAATGGGGGTTCAGGTAGAATCCCTTACCACTTGGTAATCAATCGAATCATATGAAAAAAAATTAATAATAATAAAAGGATAAATTTAATACCTTGAGAATAAATTTATACATGATATGACACATAAATGGGAAGTATACATACACCATACACAAGAAATAGTGGCGAATAAGGAATACCTCACTAAAATGGAAGTGAGATTAGAAAACCCTTACCTTATGTATGAATGTATTCTGTACTTGACCTTAATGTACTATATAATATAATTAAATACTTTAATTAATTAATTCATAAAAAATTCTAAATTTATTATAATAATTATAGTTTTATTATGTTAATTTATGGTCTTATTGACAAGTTATAGAGTTTAATGTCATCGTTCAGGAGCATTTGTTTTATTGGTTTTCATGATCAATTCGCTTATTTATAAGTAATGGAGTTCATGTGGAATGGATATAATTCCCCATAATTGATTTTATATGATACTAATAAAAATATATGAGATTAAATGGTTATATTATTCATTGGTTTATATAGTCTGAGGATGATTTATTAGATAAAACATTAGTGATAATGATTTAGATTATTTTGGTTGTATTTCGATCACCACGAACTAGTTTTTCGATATGATTTAGTATTATGCATATATAATAGATAAAAAATTAAATATGTTATAATAAATATATTATAGTATTTTTTAATCATAAAAATGGTATCATGACCAGCCTTGAATAGGAAATTTCAGAATGAATGTTTGTCATCCATGAAGGTTATAAATCGGCACCTCCCAAATGATGATTTCGTTTTAAAAATAAAAAAAAGTGAGAATAAGGATATTTATTATGGTTATTAAATTAATATGATATAATTACAGTAAATTAAGTATGTTAGAGTTATAAATATCATTTGGATAGTTGATGTGATGAGAGAATAATAAAAGAAAAAACATGAAAAGAATATAAAAGGAAAAGGAAGAGGATTTTACCTCTTGAATACTCCTCCTTGAGAACCTTCTTAAGGAAATGGTTTTTGGTATTTTTGTAAGAACAAGATATACAAGACATGGGTAGAGACTAGGGAAAATTAATTTGGGCAGAAATTTTACAAGATTCAAGGCTTAGAAGAGTGAGTAGAAGAGGGGGTGAGGGGTGGTTTTTATAATGTAGGGGGTAATTTCTCATTATTCTATTCATTATTTTATTATTTTACTCAAGAAAACCAATAATATTACTTTTTGTGACTAAATAAAGTAATAAGTGCATGTGAGTTCTAACCACGTGTGATTACATCATCTATGACTCATGGAATAGTGTATTTAATTTATAATGTACTTATAATGTAAATTACTGTATTTTAATATTCACTAATAATTCACGTATTTCAGAATAATCCAAAAAAATAACACTAATTTTTTTTTGAAATTTAGAATTCATAAATAAAATCCATTTTATGAGAATAACATTCTAATGATGATATATTTAATTTTTAATGAAAATAATCATTTACTCGAAATATATAGTTTTTAAAGTTAAAAATGATTTTATAACACCCTAAAAAATTAACAAATGTCTTACTAGATTATAATATAATAATAGAAAAATAAAATAACTTATTATTATTATTTTTATGAAAACTAATTTTCATTTAAATACATTTATTAATTAAAAAATTGTAACTAGCTATTTATTACACACAAAAATACCAACACTTAATTATTAATTTTCAAAATATTCACTTACTTTTATTATGATATAAATATATCATACATTCATTTATAAGGTGATTAAATATTATTTATACTCCCATGGATGAGGTTACTATTTATTTGGCTGATTTACTATTCATACGGGTCATATTACTATTTATAAGGGGACATTACTGTTCCAAAGGGTCAAGTTACTATTCACCAAAAAAATAAGTTGATCATATCAAACTCTAAATATCTTACTAATAAAAACTATACATGTCTGTTTTTTGAAATTCAAATCATATATGTAGAAAAAGTATGATTAATGACTAGGTTATAACTATCTTGTTTAAATAATTATGATAATAAAGTGTTGTTTTGTAGAGACTCAGTGCTGTGTGCATTAAATTTGATATTAAATTTATCTGTAAATACATATGGTGTTACAATCTCTCCTACTTCAATAAATTTCATCCTCACAATTTGAAATTTCACTTCAAAAAAGAAAAAAAGGTTGATACTAGAAAATTCATCTGTGGAAAACCCACATAAGAAAAGTATTTATGAGGATAAAATTTTATTTCAAGACCCTTTCCCTAATTATGAGAAATTATTTCAATCTATAATAATGAAAGGAAATATGTGAACATGATAAATTTATATAAACACAATATTATCCTTCGATTGTGCCTTTAACCATTCTTACTTTATTTCATGGAACAAGTTGTATCATTGGGAGAAATAATCTCTAAAAACTTTTACATAGATAAAATTAAACCATTTCATAAATTTTTAACATTTATAAAATATATAGATCCAAATTTAGAAAAAATATTACTGAATTTCCATAATAAACTTGTTAAATAACATGAAGTAGCTCTTAATCCTCACATACAGACATGTGAGTTCATTTTCTTTGTATTCTCTTGAAGAAGGATAATAAATTAAATTTCCATAAAACCTTATTTAATATTTTAATTATTCATTATTACTTATTTATAATATAGGAAATTGGATATATTCCTTAAATCCAAAATTATGTAGACTCTAACAATGATAACATAAACCATTTTTCCGGTAGTCCATTATTTAGATCCAAGATAATAAGTTCTATCTAATTTAATTTATCCAAATCAAAAATCTCTTTTTCAAAAATAAGTATCTCAGTATCAGGAACATATAAAGTTTTGTCTTTCCCTCAATTATATATTTTTCTCAAAAGTTGAACTTGCTACTGAGTCACTTTTCCTTTGAGCCATTCATCATACGACCTCAAATACTTAATAAAGTAGTATTATAGTAAAATCATTATATATTCCATAATTCTATATAAAAATAATATCATAACATATTTCATGAATCCAAAAATACAAATACATTAATTAGTATACTTTTATCGTAGTAACATTATAAGCTTAAAAATGTTCTCTTTACTTTTTTGGAGGTATATTTCCTTGAAGTTTTGGACATTCATTTGAATAGTTACCTATATCCTTACTTTTGAAGCATTGAATATTGGAAAATTCATTACTTCTCTTGAAATTATGAGCATGGTGGATTTTTTCTCCACACTTTAAGAAAACTCATTTTCCTCTTAAGTATACACCAAGGTGTTTCCTTCCAAAATTATCACATGTGGGAAAATACTTCTTTCCATTATTTCCTTTATTTATCTTTTTCCCAGTTGTCCTCTTTATATATTTCTTCCTTCCAAAGCCATAATACTTAGAAAACTCTTTCCACTTCTTGTTAGTACATGATACTATATCCTCATATGATTAGAATGTTTGATTGACTTTTTCCCTTCTATAGACTAGATCAAACCCATCTAAAAAGAAATAATTCTTACTCTTTGTATTATGTGTATTGATTTAGTTCCCATTACTTTTGGTAGGCACCATTTCTAAACAATTTCATAGACTAGATTAGAACATAATTGTACAAAACTGAATATATGATCCCAATACTAGTGAAATACTTAACATAAATAAAAAAACTTATGTGTAGTTAATCTCATAATCATAAACATGGGTTATTTGGGGACATAATTACTTTTAAATTCCTCATAATGGTTTGTAATGAAAATGTTAATTATTAAAAGTATATCCTCTAGGAGTGTCAAAACAGGTGCGCATTAAGGCCTGTTGTTGTGTACTAGGTTACCCCGAGTCAGGCCCAGAACACCTTTTTGGATTTGTTACTCCTAAGTACATCTGTGTGAGAACCACACCCACTTGTAGTATTTAGACATGGACATATTTTCTTAGAAGGTACACATAATATATAGCTTACCAAAATTCATGTATGTTCTTATATTCTTATCCCCAAAGTCCATCTTAGGGTTTTCCCCTAATCTACGTTTTTTATAACTACTTTCCATGTTTTATATTAAACTTTATCTTATACCAACTATAAAGACCTCGACCCTAGTTTCCTAGAGCTGGTGCATTATATTAATACATTTATTTGATTATAAGGAATCACATCATAAATGACCAATCAGTTTATAACATTTGGAAACTAGATTACATACATGAACATTACATAAAAAATAGAAAGAAAAAACAACATAGAAACTCTTTCATAACATCAAATAAATCTTAGATTAACCCTACAAGTCATTCATAATGTACATCTCACAATCATGGGGGAATATAACATATGAAAGGGGTTAGATTAGATTCCCTATAAGGGCAAGAAATAAAAAGGAATATATAAAATAAAAATTAATTGACAATGAATTAATAATAACACATACAATTAAAAAATAATCTTGATCATAATATGGAAAGAATATATGCTGAATAAATAATTCCATATAAATAATCACATTAAACTTCACCATGTATATTCTACTATTCTAATAATTACATGATTTATCAATTAATAATATCATAATAAGGGAAATAATATTAAATACATCACACAAATATCATCAAGGCCTCATCCAAGACTTCTAGAAATAAATGGTTAAGGCCTTGGACAAAATCTATTTCTTTTTTGTCTCATTAGACCTACCGATGCATCGAAGGGATATACTGGGCCCCACCAATCACTTACTGAGTCAAATGAATTCATAATATGTCAAATAAAATGATATCTTCAAATAAATGTGTCCCATTACAATTTTAAGTATCATAGATTAAATTACTCTAATAAAATCATTAATAAATTCTTGAGGAACACAATATTTAAATATTCCAAAGTGTCCCATACCATGTTGAAACATTTAAATCATAATCTATTTTAACATTAAATTGATATTATAATATCATGATAATAATTAAATTCATGATAAGATATATCAAATGTAATTCTATGCACCACACATAAGGAAATAATGTTGAACAATGTATATATCTCATAGAAGTAAAAGTGAGATGAGAAAAATCCTTCTTTACTTTGGAAATAAGTGTTATTTTGAAAAATCATTTATATTTTTCATAAAATAACATTCTAAAAATTCGTGTACTAGAAAATAAAATTTAAGGACATTGAAATTATATTTTAGGCATAATTGACATCCCATTGAAGTGAAAACATGTAAAAATAGTTTTTAAGTAACTTTAATAATAAAACATTTTAGTGCGGTTTAAGGAAAATATTATGAGATTTTAAATAAAAAAGACATATTTGTTTTCATAATACCATAAAGTAAATAATATGGTTATTCATGATAAATTTTTTGATTTACTAAAAATAATTATGGTTTAAAATAGATTATAGAGTACTTGAAAATGGGTAAGAATTCGAGAAGTTCCCTTACCAGGTTTGTTTATTAGGAATAATTGAGAAGGGAACCATTTTAAAACACATATATCCACATAAAATAAGGATAATATGATCTAGATATATGCTTTTGGAACATATTAAAATAATTTATAAGAAATATACAAAAATAAATAAGCATTAAATTTTAGTAAAGGTAGATAAAGAGTAACCCGAAAGAAAAATTGGGGTTCGGGTAGAACCCATAACCACTTTGTAATAAATCAAATCATATGACTAAAAATTAATAATAATAAAAGGATACATTTAATACCATAAAAATAAATAGATTCATGATATGATACATAAACTTTAAGTATAAATACACCAAAAACAAGAAGTAGTGGTGAATAAGGAATATCTCACAAAATTGGAAGTGATATGAGAAAACCCTTAACTTATATCCGAATGTGTTCTACACCTGACATTAATGTCTTGGATAATAAAATTAAATCCATTAAATATTAATTCAGAACCCCTTATACAAGTATTATAATCAATATAGTTTTATTAAGTTCATTTATGGCCTTATTGATGAGTTATATAGTTTAATTTCATCATTCTGGAGCATTCATTTTCTTCGATTTCAAGATCGGTTCGCTGTTTTATAAGTAATGGAGTTCATGTGGAATGAATATAATTTTAATGAATTGATTTTATATTATACAAATGAAAATAAATTATATTAAGTGGTTATATAATTCATTTGGTTATATATTATGTGGATTATTTATTGGATAAAACATTATTTATAATCATTTAGATTGTTTTGGCGGTATTTCGATCACCATGGACTAGTTTTTTCATATAAATTAGTATTATGCATATAAAATGGTTATATAACATTAAATAGGTTATAGTATATATATTATAGTCTTTTTTAACCTTAAAAATGGTATCATGACCAGCCTTGTAGAAGAAATTGAAGAACTAAAGTTTGTATTCCATAAAGGTTGTAAATCGGCACCACCCAAATAAGGATTTATTTTTTTATAATAAAAAAAAGAGTAAGTATATTGTTGATTTTTGTTCCATTAAAATTATATAATTTTAATATATAATATATTCAAGAGTTATCATGATCATTTGGATAGAGGTGGTGAGGATAGAATAATAAAATAAATAACTTAAAAAGAAAACAAAAGGAAAAGGAATAAGATTTTAAATCTTGAATACTCCGCCTTGAGAACCTACTTAAAGAAAGGGGTTTTGATATATTGGTAAGACCCAAATCTCATGTAATTAGATATAGACTATGGAAGATTACATGGGATTGAATTTTACAAGATTCAAGGCTTAGAGGTGTGAGGAGAAGAGGGGGTGAGGGTGGTTTTTATAGTGGAGGCGCGAGGTAATTTCTAATTATTATATTCATTATTTTAATATATTTCTCAAGGAAACCAATAATGATGATTTAATAAATAAAATAATAAGTTAATGTGAGTTCTAAACAAGGGTTCTTACATCATCCATGACTCAAGGAATACTGTATTTAGCATATAATGTATTTATACTGTAAATTACCATATTTTAATATTCACTAAAAATTCTTGTATTTCAGAAAAATCCCAAAAAATCACCGAAACCATTTTTCAATGTGTAGAATTAAAAAATAAACTCAATTTTATGATAATACATTTATAAATAAGAGAAATTTATTTTTTAATTAAAATCCTCATTTACTAAAAAAATACAGTTTTTATGGTTAAAACTGATTTTATAACACAAATGAACATTAACAAATGTATTATTAAATTATCCTAAAATCACAAAAAATAGAATATTTATTTATAAATACATTTTAGGAAAATTAATTTTCTTTTAAATCAATTTATTAATTATAAAATTGTAATTAAATATTTACTACTCACAAAAATACCAACACTTAATTATTAATTTTTAAAATATTCACTTACTTATACTATGATATAATTATATCATACATTCATTTATAACATGCCTACATTTTATTTATACTCTCATGGATGAGGTTAATATTCATTTGGCCAATTTACTATTCATAAGGGTCATATTGCAATTTGTAAGGGTACATTACTGTGCCAAAGGGTCAAGTTACTATTCAAAAAAAAATTAAGTTGATCCTATCTGTCTCTAAATATCTTACTAATCGCAATAGTGTATGTATATTTTTTGAAATTAAAATCACAGAAGCGTAAAAATTATAATTAATGAGTATTTTATAACTATCTTGTTTAAATAATTATAATAACAATGTTTTGTTTTGCCGAGACTCAGTGTTGTGTGAATTAAATTCTATACTAAATTTATTTTTAAATCCTTGGGGTGTTACAGACATCAGTTGATAACATAAATATCACATAAACTATTGAAATGTTATTCCTATAAATGGACTCTCCATCGGTAGTACATAATACTTCATTGGAATATTAATCATATGAAAAACAAAAACAATCAAACAATCAGAAACTACTCTTCATATCAAACATAGTATGACCATAACTCATAAAAAATATTGACTAAAACAATTAGTGTTGTAGACCAAGACTAATAAAATATAAGCAAACAATCTAAATCTAGTACTTTATTATCTCGGACTGTTGCAATTCGATTTAAAATATACTCCTTTGGGTATAACCATGTGGTATAGGTACAAAAAATATCCAATACAAGATATTAACTCAATATAATGATATAGTTATATATATATATATTATATTCATGAGTATGCTTCATGAGAACTATCATTCTAAAATAATTATAAGTTATTGTGACCTACATAATACCCGATTCATTCCACATACCTAGTATAGTCTCATTATATCAGTATTCAAAAACACTAAGGATATTTGATTCTAATCAATGCACATGAACATGATTATTGGGTCCATCTTTGTCCATAAACCAACTTCCAAACCTTTATCTATTACCATTATTATAAATAAATCCTCAATACCATCCAATTAAAATAACACATGTGTTCAATCTAAATACCATTAGAAAACACTCACTCTAATATCAATTTATAATGAAATGATTATAGCTATACCTATTTATAATATCCTAGTGGTGGGTGTTAGATGGAATAAATTTAAAAAATATTTTAAAAACATTTCAAACATCAATAATTTATTATAATTTAAAATAATAATGATTTGAGGTTAATACCTTGTATAATTAAATATCCCATTAAATTATTATAATATCATCATTTTTTATAATTAAATATAGAAATAAAAAAAATAAAAAATAAATGAAACAATAAGGCTGAAAAATAAATAATAAAAAATTTCACATAAAAAATTAGAATTATAAAAGTAATTGGAAATCCATACTCTAAAAATCAATAAAATACTATGTTAGAATCACCTAGAATCAACAACTATAAGATCTTAAATATATGATACATATTTAAAATGATATGTATGTTTATAATTAACCATACTATATCACTAATCCATCTTCAAATTTTTTCTATGTGGTTAAGGATTGGTATGGAATACATAAATGTAAACTACTAAACAAATAACATATTATTACTAGGTAATAAATACTATAGTAACCCTACATATCATAATAATTCAACTTAATAAAATAATATGGAATATCTATATAGGTACACACATTCAAAAAATTCAACAAAAAAGGGACCCAAAAAATAACCCACTCTACACTATTAACCCACTAACAACTACCTCTACCCACTAGCTAAAATATAATATAAAATACCATGATGATAATTATTATAATTCCATATATATATATATATAAGAGTAAAGGTTTATATATATATCCATATCGAAGACACCTTTTTAGTTTTTATTTGGAAACACTCATCCTTCTCATACACAAGTGGTGATTGTATCCTGAATGATTCTACACTTTATAAAAAATAAAATTACATAAAATAGTGATACACCCTTGAAAATATAAAGATATATTATAAAAAACTATTTTATATGGATTATTATAACATTTTAATAGGTGTATCTCTATTAATTATATCATGTCTCTACCTATATGTGGAGGCATTGATAATCTTGTCCCTAGGAATTGTAAATATTCATTTCAAACATAATTTATCAACAAAAATAATGAGTGGATAATAATTATATTCTTGATAAATATTTGGTATATCTAGATTCATTATTTCATACCTAATCCCTTATGAGAGGAGAAAAAACTTAGCTACCCAATCCATTAAACTATACTTTACTAGAAACTATATATTTTACAAAAAAAAAAATCAGACATATAATTTAAAAAAATAATATCAATTAACTTGTATTTCTTTCATAGATGCAGATTTACCCTATAAAGATCATTATCTAGAAACCACCTGAAAAAATTTATAATCTATAATCCATATAATATAAATTCGAATTACAATAAAAATTAAAAAACACACTATCTATAAACTGTTTAAATAATTCAAAATATCACCTTATCTAAATAGAGAAATATTTTCAAATTATGAATCTCTTGAATATAATCAACCCTTATATAGAAATATACTCTTGAACATGACACATGGTCCCAAATATAAAATAATATATATTGATTAAAAAACATATGAATCCAATCCTAAAGCATAACATTCCAAAAATCAACATATGAAATTCCCAATAAATCAAACAATAAAATGTAAAAAATAAGAAATATTCCTTTTATCCTTAAAAAATCCACCCTCTAAGAAACAACCATATCAAAATTTTGAATAAAATGTTCTCTAATTAAATTAATCAATTTTAAATCAAAACATTATATTGGGACACTATACAAAAATAAATTCCATATGTATCATCTTTCACATACAAAACACTTCTAAATTATCTAAAGAAACGTTAATTACTAAAGTACATACGAGTTTGATGATTTAAAGTGTATTATTGAATTCTCTAATTATTGGTTATGTTGTTTTGAGAATAATCATCTATAATAAAATTATATGATATTTGAAGAAAACAAGAGGTGTTTTTAGATGCTTTTATGCTTTGATGAATACAATATGGTTTCTGGAATGTACACATGGTGGAAAGGGTGACCATCATTGTTGAAAACTATCGAAGAAGCTAATTCACACTGTAAGAGTGGTATTCACAACATGGAAGGTTTACAATGTACAATTGGGATATTAGTGAAGTCCAAGCACTGATTTGGCGGGGGGGGGGGGGGGGTGCATCCCAAATTATCATCGAAGAAAACAAGTTTCACAAAAGGACACATGATAAATTTGTCTTTTAATTAATACTAGGATCAACACTCTTTATATTTTGGTAGAAAAAGAGTAGTCTGAAAAAATAAGATGGTCTAAACCTCCCTCTTTCCTTATTATTGATGAAAACATGTTTCACACAAAAAAAACATGATAAATTTGTTTTTTAATTAATACTAGGATCAACACTCTTTATAATTTGGTAGAAAAAGAGTAGTGTGAAAAAAGATGCTGGTTGAAACCTCCCTCTTTCCCATCTTCACCATTTTTATTGATTTTTGGTATAATCGTATGGTGTTTCTATACAGGATCTCCAACTCTCTTCCTTACTCACTTAATTTCCACTATCATAGGTAATTTTGGGAATTTATATTTTAGTGTTTCACAATAATTCCATCTGAATATATGGGAATTAACTATTTATGATAGGGATTGTATTAATAGATCATAAATGAGGTCTTGATATGTTGTCTAGATGTCCTCTATTTTTGTTTTGACAAAGGTACATCATAATTTTGTTTTTAAATGGGTTTCTCCCTAAATAATTTTTTGGACTATAAAATATGCATTACTAAATGTGGCCTTTCTATAGCATATTTATGGGTGTATTCTAGGAGTGGAAAGCATCACATTACCAACAATTTTGGCCTGACGAGATGACATGGTGAGATTTTATAATTTTTTTTCTTTTTGAATTAAATAGTTTATTTAATTACAAATTATTATAATTAATTGATTTAGACTTATTATCATGAGATAGAGCCTCATTATTCTATAAAATGTCTTGTTTTATTTGGAGAGCATCGAAAAGAGTTGTAGAGAAATTAAGGAAAGATGGTTCACTTTTGAAAAAGGTAATTGGTCCTTATGAATCTACCCTTTATATTTTGATTCTATCTATATGTGTGTGGTATGCATGGATCCACTAATATAGAGTGTAGTACTATTTTTATTGTTTAATAAAAACTAATATATGTATAGAATCATACAAGGTTTTTAGGGCTTAGTGGACCTTTTTGTACCGACTTAACTTCTTGATCATCGTTGGATGATGATATAAATTTCATGGAAAGGATGTAGTAGACCTAGTTTCATCTGACTATTTCCTCTATCTATAGAGGGGTGATGACTTAGGATGTATAGTCAAGGGGTCTGAAATGAGAGATATAACAGATCCATTGAGCTCATTTATATTACTTCTGGGTGAGTGTTCCTCTCCCACTAGTTCAATACTACTTGGTTGGTTACATGTTTCTGAGAGAAAAAGGCAATTTGGGTGTCCATGATGACCGAAAACACCTATTTAGGGTAATGGGATTAAGGCCATTTACCTTCTGTGACTTGAATAAGATGCCAATTTGGCCTTGGGATGACAGAGGGGACCCTAGTTGGTTTCCCTATAACTTGTGATCCTAGTGAGATTAGAAACATGGGAATTGCAGGATATAGTAGTGTGTTTCACCTTAGAACTCATAGTGACTATGTAATCCTAAGGGGTTGTGATAAAAAAGGATTGGATTTATAGTTTACAAAGATCCTACTATAGATTAATTTTACTTTGATATGGTATTTGATTTCCTAAGATGTTAGGGAATCAATTGTTTGTCTTGGAGATGATGTTATTTTTCTAGATTTCTAGAAATCACATGTTCATATATTGTTACTTTGGGATGATTAGTGTGTTTGGGATCTGGTCTCACTATATATTTTGGATGGATTCCCATCTAAGAAATTATTAGATTTTTTTATATTGAGACGTCTTCCTAAATGTGGTATATAGTTTCCAATGATAGGGTGTGTGTGAACATGTAAACAAGAATGCATAGAATAACAAGTGTTCCTTATATACTATGATACCATTGTGAATTCAGATGTTCCAAGATTTGAATGGATATTCCAGTATACCAATGTGAATTACCCCATTGAATGATATTAGAATAGATATATGAGATACCAAGTATGAATATATCCCTAGGAATAGATGTTGTACTTCCCAAAGTTTATTTTAAGATCTACACAATTCATTAATAGGATACCCCAAATGATCTGGTGGATGCACCATTGATGGTATGGTTAAAAATTCAGGATATGATTGATTCTACGGGGATTGATTATGGTATCAATGGATGGTATTTCATTATATTTCCTTGTTCACCCAAGAATCATGCATTATTCAACATATTGGATTTACTGGGACCTCCCCCCCTTAGGAATTAGTCATCAACTTAAAAAAGGGAATTACCCTGTAGTATCTTGGGTTTCACCCTTTGGGGTAGAGTATAAAGGATTATTAGTGATCCCCATGATACAAAACTAATTAGTGGAGGAATGATAATGGGATCCCTAGGTATTTTGAAAGGTTACCCTGAGGTGATTCTAATGTTGTAAGACACTACATCACTAGTTGAGGTAGGTGAATTTTTTCAAGGTTAGTTATCTAGTGAATTGATGATGGTTATTGTGATTTTATCAGTTAATATATATTAAACCATAGGGATATTGAGTCACTAGTTTCCATGGTCATTATGAAATTATCATAGACATTATGACATCGAGATAAAGTAGGTATTGATGGTCTGTTGTTTATTTATTTTTCTTTTAGTTATTAATTTTATTAGAGAACATAACATACACAAACATAAGATATATAATGGTTATTTATGAGAACACATTGGTGGTTCACAAATATATTATTTAATAACACCCTTCTTGGGCCACCACTTCACATTATTGACCATGTGTATGTTCACTTTTTCATAGGTATGAGTTGGGTTGAGGCTTGTGGCATAGATGTTGAATGGTTTTATAAATATCTTATATAGTTTTGGGATCATGGGATGTGGTTTGGGTTAATTTTTTCTTAGTTAAATAATTGTTATTTTATTTTATTTCTTTCAATATATTTGGTGGACCAATTGGGAAAAAGTTATTTTATGAATAAAAGGTTTCTTTTCTCTTTACTCAAATTCATTTATTATCGGTATTTTTTTTTATTTTTTTTATTTAAATTTCAATTTATTTGTGATTTATGATACTTGGTTATTTTATCTATTACTACACAATCTAATACATGGGGTATAGTCTCCTCATAGTACTATCTTAGACCCCTAATTCTAGTCAGATGACTTTTGCGTATAGGGAGGTATGCCAAAGGTTATGTTGGAAACTAGTATAGTTTTTCCTCATAAAGTGATACAAGGTGATTTATTTCAAAGTGTTATCAAATAATTGTTTTATTTTTATTTTATGATTTTTTTAATTTGGTAGAATGGATATTTAGGAATGCATAAGATTTTTTGAGGGACATCAGACTGGGGAATAGAGAATACTTTCTCCATTAATAATTCTATTTTTCTAGTCATGGGATTGATGATCATAGTGTTTGATGTTATGGTTGAATATCAATTTAATATTAATTCATTCACATGGATTATTGAGGTTCTTGATATATTGTAGTATTTTTTTCTTGTTACATTTTCATGAGACCAATGATTTAATTATGACTCTCGACATGTATTGGAAGGAGGAATATCAAGTATCATATCAGGAACATAGGATTCACATGACATATAGGCCTACTAGTGTTTGTTTCCATTAAAGAATGAGGATCAATTGTTTAAAGTGTCAAAAACTTGTCATGTTTCATTTTACCATATAAATACTTTATATGATTCAACTAAACAGGGCCAAATTGTATTCCTATTTGTTCTAATGGTCTGTAATGTGGTACTATGGAGAGAATCTGGTCGATGGAGATGATAGAAACACATCATATGGGGTACAATGTGACCATGTAGGAAAAAGTGGCACACAGTTCCATAATGAGATACCCATAGTGGGTTTCTATTATACAATTATGGAAATTTTCAATTATAGTAACAAAATATATGGGATTTTCTATATATATTGGAATGGAACACTAATTATCCAAATAAAGTGATAGTTTTTTATAGATATAGATCACTATAGTGGGATAAAAGTTAAATGTAGCCTATATGTACCATTACAAAGTGTCGATAATAACCTATATTGTTTCTTCCAGTGCATCTTCAAATAAAATTCTCTCTAACTAAACATTTTGAGTGTGCTTCCATATCTTGGACCACATAGTGTGGTTTTTTATATGTTTATCACCTTGGATGAATTTGAATTTTTGATGGTACAATACCTCAGGTTGATGTTGTATGCAAGTCCGGACTATTGTAGGATAATGAATTGGCATGAGGTTCTTGATAGATGGGAATGTGGGACCTTACAATGGTGGTCGAAACATATGTTTCCCTAGAAATTAATAAAATAACATGAGTTGACCTTTTAATTGTGACCCTTTTGAGACATTTTTTGTAGTGATATGAGGGAGAACTTAGTAACCCCTAAGAAATGACTCAAACCATAACAGATTGATAATTGGTATGTTTAAGGGTGACCCATAAGAAGGTTTATCTCTGTTGGTGGTTTAATTTGTGATAGAAGTGTAGTTAGGTGACTCATGGTTGATATTGGTGCATGTTTGGTGTTACCAGGTTTTTGATAGAGATATGATGATACTTGGGGGTATTCCAGTGATGAGAACCCTGAGTGTTAGTGCCCTGGGTGTCAAAATGTGGTCTCTAGATAATGACTGTTTGGGGGATCTAAATCAATTTACCATTTATTCACTTTATCAGTGTGGAGAGAGTGAAGATGTATTTTCATTACATAGATGATATATGGTGGTGGATAAAAATATGATTCACTTAATGAACTGAAATATTGGGGATAACAATCAATGATTATGGAACTTTGGTATCGTTGTTTGGTGTGTGGATCAGAAAATAGTGAGTTGGGTGATTTGATCAGGTAGTATGGGATTATACACATATATCAAAAAAATCCCTAGTAAAAACATTATGTAATTGTTTCCAACGCTTTCGTTGAGGACGCGTGCATCCATCATGCAGAGGACGCGCTGCTGTGGCCCCGCATTCCCGCTTTCCAAAGGCGGGCAACATCCACTCATTATTCAGGGAAGTCTTCTCCTTGATCGAAACCAGGATGATGGGATGTCAGTTCTTCCTTCCGTGGATTCCTCCTCAGAGCTCGTCACCTAGTCCGGGTCTGCCTCATAGATTAAGTCAGGGTTAGTGAATCTCTTCTTGACGCCCTATCTTCATGGACACTAGTTAATTACGCCGCTTCTGTCAGGACCTTCCAAGGGGTCCATTCAGGGCAGCAACCTTTGGTTAGGAGAGTGGTCATGTTGGGGCATCGTTGGCGTGTCTTAATGCTGGGGAATTGGCATGTCTGTCTTCTGTCCCTTATTATAGGGCATATCGAGCATGCAGAATCCTGAGGCATCCCATATAGAACGCGGGGAACTGTATGCCTTAGTAATGTATCTGAGGTTTTCCTCATCTTCCCATGTTTAACACATGGTACACCACAAATTTAACATCCAACAGAGACGGATTAGACTGATCGGAACACTAGATGGAGTGCATCAAATTAAAGAACCCCTAGGAGGGAACACCGATGTTGGGGCCAACACGTGGGCGGCTTCCCGGATACTGTGGAGGGGAATGAAATATCATGATCCCACCGGGATGTGGCAGCCTATGTAAGAATCAGGATGAATGATATCTTTGGGCTTGGGTCTCGAGGAGACTTCCTACGTATCCTCGTGGAAGGGAATCAAAGTCTGCGTAGTTCGATGATATGGTGGGACACCTGAATAGGTGACCCGTGAGAATGAACGCATGGATGGGACCCAGAGGGAGTAAGACCACTGGGTGAGGGAATGAGATTCCCGAGGCATGTGGGCTCGAGGGAGAGGTCAGTATGGGACATTGGTGTTGGGATTGAACCTTGTGGAGGCTTCCTACGTATCCCCGCAATGGGGAATCAAAGTCCGTGTAGTTTGATGAAATGAAATTTAATGTCATGAAGGATAGGGAATTTGGGGCTTATGCTCTGGGGCAGCCCAAGGATATGGGGTCGGTGAACCGACGTGAAGAGGGACCTAGAGTCCAGATGGATTGGGGCTTACACTCTGAGACATCCCATGGTGGTGCGGCTTGAAACTCATGGAGGCTTCCTACGTACCATTCCTTAGCACGGATCAAAGTCCTCATAGTTCGTGATGGAATGGGGCTTACGCTCTGAGACGGCCCATGGTGGTGGGGCTTGAACCTTGTGGAGGCTTCCTACGTACCATGCCTTAGCATGGATCAAAGTCCCCGTAGTTCGGGATGGAATGGGGCTTACCCTCTGAGACGGCCCATGGTGGTGGGGCTTGAACCTCATGGAGGCTTCTTACGTACCATGCCTTGACATAGATCAAAGATCTCATAGTTCTGGATGGAATAGTGCTTACGCTCTGAGACGGCCCATGGTGGTGGTGAACCGACGTCAAGGGGTCGTTGACCGGGTGGTGGTCTTGAACCTCATGGAGGCTTCCTACGCACCATGCCTTGACATGGATCAATGTCCCTGTAGTTCTCTAGAGGTGGGGGTCAGGGTCGGTGCTCACTCTAATCTCACAGGATTCATGCTCAGTGTGAGAAACAAGAGGTTGCAGGGACCTGCCGATCACATCGTGAAGGGTGCATCCGTGGGAAGTGAAGAGGGGCCTACGCGTTGAGCGGCCCATGGTGCTGAGAATTATTCCAAGATGGAGTCCTGAGGGTGAAAAAACACAGTGGGAGAGGGTTTTGGAACCTAGGAAGAGATGAGGAGTCGCACTTCCCATCATGCTCTCCACTGGCCCTGGCGCCGGGGAAGTACGAAGGTGCATGGGTGCTACCTCCAGCAGGAAGGGCTAGGGGCTTACACCAAGGTGGCTTCCCTTCCCCGCGGACAAACCCCACTCTAATAAATCACCCCCTGTGAGAGATGACCCCACTATCCCTGTGGAGATGAGCGGGCATGGAGAATTTCAGAGGCAGGGGACCCTGCGTGTGAGGCACGGGGCCGGGTCATAGTTCAACGTCATGTGTTGAGAACGAGGTGCTTGGAAGCTTAACGCCCTACTACTCTAAAGAGGTGGGTCGAATCCACACAACTATGACTTACATAGCCGGTTCCCTCTTCCCCTTGTGGATGGGAAGGCATCGGCAAGGCCGTTCTGAGGGGGGTGTCGCGGGGCGAACCATTAAGGGGTCCACGTTAGCGTGGCTATGAGAAAAAGCAATAGCCGTTAGCGTGCCTATGTGAAGAATCATGAGGTGGAGCAATGAAATGGGAAGGATTGTCCAAGGGAATTTGAAGTTACTTCGTACGAGCCAAGAAGGCCGTATAGGAAAACCATATGTGATACGAATGCCCGGGGGGGCATAGGACACCTGAAAACGACACCCAGAAGGAGGGCATCAGGTACTCACGCACAGGGGGTGCCTGGGGAGCACCGAGGTGAAATGTACTGAAGGATTGCATGCAGACCTTTGGGATGCGTGAAATAAGGGTGGTCGAGGCATTGCAAAACTTGAATGGATTGCACGCAAGGGGGTAGAATTACGCGCGGGTGGTGAGGGCTGAGCGTAAGGACATGGGCCACGCAAAGATTGCACAAAACTGATAGGACTGCGCACAATGGAAGGAATTGCGCGTAGGGGGTCATACCCCGAGGGGTTCGATTTTAGTATAAGCCAGGGGGATCTCGTGTGAAGGCGGATCCCGGGGTGACTTGGTGCGAAAAAGAACCCTACCTGAAGGCCATATTGCACGCGCGCAGAATGGAAATTAAGTGCACGAGAGGCGGTTCAAATTCTTCAGCCCCGAAAAGGAAGCGGGTCTCCTTCTATTTTAAGGCATCTGGTGGCGTGGAATTCCAAGGTTGTGCAAAATAATTGCACGACCGATGCGGCGGCGCGAAATATCAACCGCATGGGGCACGGGCGCGAAATTAGTTCATGCCGGCACTAGGATATTTCACGAATCCCGGTACCTTCCTCGCGAAACGTAATTTTTTTGTGCACTTATCTTTTTTTTTTCACGCAACATCTCCGAGGCCTTCAGACCGGGCCTCCGGGTCTGAATATGACTTTACTTTTTCGTTACGGAACTTTCTGCAGCACCTACATATTTTTCGAATTCTACAAATACCCCCCTCAGAATTGGATCAACAAGGGGTCACAACGATCGGATTCTGAGGGAAACACCGAGATGTAGGGCCCGTGGGACGCTGGCGCACAAAAAAACTCAAGTGGCTCGAAAAACCCTGGTCAGGCACAAAAGCCTCTTTACGCACCAGCGCGGAACCCTGACTTAGACTATAAAATCCTCCATGGGCCCCATGATCTATACGGTGTTTCTCACACGATAAGCCCTGAGCTCTCATGCATGAAATTGCTTCTGGTTCTGCGCAAAAACCGTTTGGTTGCGCATAATTCTGCCGAGATTTAGCGGCCTTTTACGCGCAAACCCAGGATTTTCTACGCAATACTCTGAGATTGCGTGCAAGCTGCTGCTTTTACGCCCCCGACTCCTAGATTCCGCGCCAAAGTCACAGATTTCATGCACCACTTTTGAACAATTAGCTTGAAGAAGATGGCTGCAAACCAGGTTGATGAGGGGGAGGCCGCTGTGTGTAGAGCTGAGATGGATGCGAACCTGGAGGTTTACGGCGCAAAGAGGGTGGTCTCCAATAACCAAATGCTCTTCAACATGATAACTACCACCCATAAAGAGTACAATTTATCAGATAATATTCCGTTGTGGAACTTTGGAATTCTGGAGGAGATTCCCCTGCCGGGCTTCGAGGTTGACACACCGTAGTCATGGGTGACCTGGAAAGACGACCTTCCTCAGTCCAACATCACCAACAACGGTAATCCTGCCAGAGAAACCAGGCACATGGATGTATATGTCCTGAATCCCAGGACCAGGACCATTCCTGGGGGTGATCCTGTTGCGGAGAACTCACCAGCCCTCTATGTGAGCACTTTCCATAAGAGCATCAGTGACGAGACCAAAGGATGGTTGCAGAACTGAGATCTGCGGTCTGGGGGAAACTTCACCAGTGAGTGGGCCTGGGCATATTGGGTTCTCGACACATGCGACCAATTCGGGGCTAAGATGCAGAATATTGGTATATTCGAGGCGGTGTGGACATCACAGTTCCACTTCTACCGAAAACCTCAGATTGGACCGAAACTGTTCACATGGTGGTACCCTGACACCAAAATATTTCATCTTCATCATGGGGAAGTCGACATCAGTCTCTGGGACATCCACTGCATCAGAGGCATCCCCTTGGAGGGCCATCAATATGATGAGTTCCTCCTGCCGATGAATATTTGGGGTGATAGGTCTCGAACCCCCATACTGATGTGGCATCTACTAGAGCTGGCCAAGGAGAAGCTGAAGGTTAAGGAATTATTTAAGTACATTGCCTACAATGACTGGTTTAGCCTTTTCTTAGAGAAGGACCCAGAGGTCAAGATGCCAGGGCGGGGAAAGCGGTGTCCAACCGCGGTTCAGAGGAGAAAGAGCAGATCCTATTGGAAGATCCTGGAGGCAGGGAAATACCAATCATAGTGATAAATCATTAACGAAGCCCGAGACTCGAATGTCCGGTACATCAGATTCCTCTCCACATTCTTGAGTGGGTGGATATTTCCAGTATGGGATGCACTGATGGGTGTCTGCCCCGCGACCCTGGTGATGGCGGGAATCATAGCTACCAAGAAGAGGTTCAACCTCAGGGTCCCCGTGTTGGCTCGACTGTATGCCATCTGGGGACGCATCTCGAGAGGGGGATCACCTTGGAGAGTATGCGGCCCCTTCTAGATCTTCCATGTCTAGGTTGCGTATGACAACCCTGCTTTAATTACAAACTTAAACATGATTTATTAAATAAAACTTCACTTGATACAACAAGAAGATCGAGTGGTTTAGTGTCTTTGGGGATTAGGATCATTACATAAAAACTTAAAACATGAAAATACAACATCTTTATTGAAAACTTCCTTTACATGACCACTACATTCCCTCGTACTTAGCATTACATGGGATAACCTGAGGACATGCATAAGAAAAGGGTGAGATATAAAGCCTAGTAAGGGAATACAAATGGAATAACATGAATAGTACAATACATGTTAGACATTAGTCATATAAATAGATCACAAGAGAAACATGAACATAAAGTAATGATAAATCATGATAATCATAACATGGAAATGTGGCAAAAACACTTAACATGGAATTAGCATGAGCCAAGGCTCATTGCACATAGAGCATGAGTAAACCCTCATTGCACATGAAGCATGAGTAAACCCTTGTTGCACTTGAACTAGAATGAGTCAACACTCATTGAACATGACATATCATGATACTATACTTTACCCAATTCATTGGAACGCTATAAGGGCACACCCTTCTTAAACATTTCATTTCATGCATATGTGTGCCACATGGATCATAAAACATGGATTAATAAAACATAATCATTTATTACATGATAAAGGAATGGGGAATTCATAAATTAAACTTTATAATCAATAAGTAAATGTGCATAAAGGTGAATACCCTTGATGGAGAAATGGTCATGGTATTCACTACACAATGACATTGGCTTAGAAAATCGGTGCGATTTCGGCAGCGTAACAGCGTGACATAAGAATTCAAAAAAATGTTTGATGAGAGAGAAATGGGTTCCTCATGATATTTACATGTAATGTAAAGTAAGGAGGTCATATAGATACATGTACTATCAATTGTAATGGAATTTAGAATCATGATACAAAAGTATTGCTTGAATGTAAAAGAGGAGAGAGAAGTTCCTTTCAGAATTTTGGCATAGTAACAGGTGTACATGGGAGGCATTTAATGAGAGAGAAAGGGGTCTCCCATCATTCAAAAATAAAGAGGGAAGTATGAGGGAGGTTATAAAATCATACCCCAACATTCATAATTGAAATTAAATGGGCAAAACAACTTAAAGAAAATTTGACAAAAATGAGAAAGGAAGAAAAAACCCTTACTTGGAAGTGTGCTTCCAAAGGCTAGAGAGAGGCTTGTGAGAGGATTCTTGGGAGCTTGGGGAACCTTGAGAGGATTATAGAGAAAGTAAGGCACAATTTGGACGAACTTCAAAGGCATTGAGTGAGGAGGAAGTGGGAGCTTGTGTGGGTTTATATATGAAAGGTGAAGGAATTCTTTATTATTTAGGTTTGGGACCCCTTATATTAAATTAATCCAAACCAAATACAATCCCATGGTTTTTGCACATGGTTTTTGGAAAAGTGAAGAGGAAAACAATATTTTATAAGTCCAAAGTCCGAACTTCTTAAAATAATAGGTTTGCTTATGTGGAGGTGAGTCACACTCCCACAGAAATTAATTTAAAAAGACAAGGTGTTTAATAAGTCTTGAGGGGTCCATTAATGCTTTTGAAAAGTAAGTCAAACAAACCTAAAATCACATTATTTTAATGGTAGAACATATATTTTCCGAACATAAGGATTATTGTATTTTATTATATCTCTATTGGGTCATTATGATGTCATAAAACACATTATATATTTAAATGGTATTTAATTTTTACCCAAAAATTTGACTATCTCAGAAAATTATGAAAAATTCACAGTTGGATAATTTCAACATCCTGATTCCTGAAATAACATTTATTTTATCTAAATAAATCTCTAAATATGTTAATTTTCACTTTTAAAATAAAAACTGATATTTATAAAAAATTCATGGGTTTTGACAGAAATGGCTTTCAAACCTTAATAAAAATTATAATTGCATTCATAAAATTATAAGATCATTAATATTTAATTAAAATTAATTTAATAATAATAATAATATTTTATTAAATTATTATTTAATTCAAAAATCCCTTAATTTAAAAAAATAGAATTCTTAATTAAACAATAACTAAAAAACACTATTTGTACTTTAAAAACTATTTAAAATGTATCAATAATGACAAGGGGGTATATTCATTATTATATACAAAAATAATATACATGAACACAGTACTAGAAATTTGTTACATAACCCCCTAAAATAGCCGCATAAGACCTAAGGGTAAGGTGTGCGATGGTGACAGACTATTGGGGTGGCTCGGATAACATCGCTCGAGTGGAAATCTCTATCAACTTTGAATTTTCACGTAGATGGTCCCTTTTGAGCTTGAAATGATGAAGCTCAGCTTGGGATTGGATAAGAGCGAATCCGAAGGATGCCACCTCTTTTCCGAGCTCCGACAAATGGGCTTCGTATGGGGAAATTCTACTGGATGAGGCCATCGCTTCCTTTTTCTAATTAAATTTGGATTTGTTAAAGCCCTATATTTATACTAATCATGTGATCACTGTTCAACGACTATATTAGCAATGGTAAAAATTCTTAACATAAAACCAAATAAGTTTAAATTTTATATAAACATAAAGAGACATTTAATTAGATCAATAGGGATTTCCATTAATGAAAATTTGGGTCGTTACAATATTCCCCCATTACGAAATTTCGCCCTCGAAATTTTCCTTTTTCCCACACTAAAACAGATGTGGGTAACTCAGCTTCATCATTTCCTCTGATTTCCAAGTCGCATTTTCAAACATGTGGTTTCGCCACAACACCTTAACGAGGGGAATTGTCTTATTTCGTAGAACTTTTTCTCTACAATAAAAGATCTTCAATGGTTTCTCCTCATAAGAAAGATCATCTTCCAATTGTACCACCTCAGAAGAGAGTACATGTGAAGGGTCCGGTATGTACTTTCTTAAGAGGGATACATGAAAGAAATCATGTACTTTGGCCATGGTATGTGTAACACCCGAGATTTTTATGAGTAATATTTTGTTTTTTATATATCATCAAAGGAATCTTTCACTACATACTAGCTTGGCTTACTTTACACGCAATCGCGACCTTCCTCGATAGCTTGCGTCGTACGCAATACCGAGTTTCACTAAACAACGATATGCTATTAAAATATTATTAAAACTAGCCGTTATGAATAGTAATAACCACTTTTTGAAATTTTATAATTTTTCTTAAAATGGACTTCATTTTTGGATTCTGAATACCGAAATTAGCCTAGGGTGAAATTTTGGTATTTTTCTGAAAACTTTCAATTTTTGATGAATAGTGAAACCACTAAGTGGTAGGTTAAAAACTGAATTTTTCATAAAACTTAATTTTACCACTTCTGTGAATGGAATTTCGAAAATCTAACAGACACGGTTGATATCAGTAAGTAAAATGTGGTTCAATGAGATAAAAATAATTTTTTGGCGAATAGTAACTTTTTACTTTTTTTACCGCGGTTAATAGTAAATAGGGTAACTAAGGGTAAATATGATATTAGTATCACCCTAAAACATGTCTTAATTCTATTGGATAAGTGTAATTCGACCAAAAACAACCTTATGAATAAAATATGACCATTTAGGCCCACTTGGGTTAGATTAGGACATTTATTATTAATTTATTTAAAGAAGGGTTAAAATAGTTAAAATGAAAGTTTAATAAGTAAATCATTTTTAATATGGGGTTATACATAAGATAAATTCGACTATAAATATTAATTAGAAATATAAAAAGATTTCCTACATAATGGTATTTTATTTATAATTTTTAGACATTAAATAATTTAATTTATTTATGACATAATTATGATGCAGTAATTATCTTATTTATGAAATATTGACATAATTGATGTTATAAACACAAAAATAAATGTAATTTGAGACTTTTTATGAATTACACAAATTTTCTAGGTTACTATGATATATTATTGTTTATTTAATCAACTTGGTTTGAACATATAATTCTGTTATGACTTTCACAAAAATCATATATCAAATAGTGTCAAAATTGACACAAAATAGTTTTTAAATCAAATATTATATTATTAATTGTTATTTTATTTCTAAAAATCTAAGGTTAGGCCCAATGACTTAGATAAGGATATATATATTAATAATAAACAATTTGGGGTTCGTTTGACATGTTATAGTAAGTGTATTAACCATATAGTGAAAGAAAAAAAAAGACACGGTAAAAGTTAAATTATTTAACTTAGAGTTAAATCTAATTGATAAGGTTAAAATAATACCCTAAACTTGTCTAAATCCTATTGGTTTATAGGATTTCGACCCTTACCCACTTTAGCTTCAAAATAAGACCCTTTGGAACCATTATAAACCGATTTTGACTTTAATATAAAATAATATTTTGAGATATTCCTAAGGTGCCCCTCTCCTCCCTTATAATAGGGAACCTCCTCCCCCTCCTCCTCACACCAAATTGAGCACTCAAGCTCGGCCAACCCATGCCATTTTCTCCTCTAAACTTCCCTAGAATAATCCTAGAGGTCCTGGTCTTCTTCAAAGACCAATATTAGTTCCCTAAGTGGAGGATTCAAAGAAGCGTTCCAAAGAAGAGGTAATATCCATTACCGATCTTTTCAATTTCTTTCTTCTTCAACTTCTTCGTCTTTAGTTGTTTCATGATAAAGTAATAAAATCAGTATTACTTACATACTGATATGTTATTATAAATATGAAACAACCCTAACTCACCTTCTATCCATCCTACGGAAAAATGAAATCACCGCGCGTGCGTACGTACGGAATACCGTCTCCACGCCGTGGTGTAATCTATTTTCCACCATCACTTTACAAGGATGGGTATAATGGTGTAATGAGTAACTATTTATGATTATTATAATGTAATATTGATACTGAAATAATATATATGTATACTCCAATACAATTCCACGATCATAGGAACGATATCATCACTCGTGCGTACGTACGGAATACCGTCTCCACGATGTGAAGCGACTCGTTCTACATGATCATCATTACATAATAATTATATAAATGAATTGAATGAATAAATATGATATATTTTACACTAATACCATTCTGGATATAAGGTATCTATAACCTTAAAAGAAGAATAATAATTTATTCGGAAAAACACGCTTAAGAACAAAAGGCAATAAAGACCCGAGTAACAAGTAACAATGAAATATTACTAACAAGAAGCTAAGAATATGACCATATATGATATAATATCAATATGTATGATTCTAGAATAAGTCAATAACATTATTTAAACCATTATACAGGAGCTTCGGACACGTACAAAGCAAATCGGACCTAAGGTAAGGGAAATGTCACAATCTCATTTTTATCCGAGATTGTTTATACTTTAGAATTTACTGGGGTGTATTTTATTATCCACATCCATGTTTCCTCAATATGTAATATTATTTCCATCCACCTACAATAGTTTAAATCCAATTTTACCCTTCGGTGAGTTTTTAGTAAACGATATGAAAAGAATATTTTGTCGTTTTTCGTACGAGGTACTTTTTGACTTTTCCGAAAAAAGTACGAAGAATGTTTTTTTAACTTATACGACATGAATGGATTTCTAAAAAATTATTTCCAAGAAGCTTCCTTTACATGTATTCAAGTTTATTTTTAATCAACTTCTTTTAATTTAAAATTGTATGACATGTTAAGAAAGGAAAAGTGTTTTTGAAGTAGAAAGGATATTTTCCTCAAGAATGAAGTTCAAGTATTTTATAAAAATTATTTTCCATCTAAGATAATAAAAGGGTTCTGTTTTTATCCCTATTATTACATGGATTTGATTATATTGTGATGGAACCATTTTTATGAATTCCTTTATCTTATATGAATTGTTTTATGATGTCACGATGTTTAAGATTCCCATTTTTATTACATGGGTTATGAAATGATGTATGATTTATGATTTTGTGGCACACATAAGAATGGTATCATTATGAGATGGGTGGGACCTATATCTCCCTACAATGCATTGGGTAAAGATTTTATATCTCATGAGATAGACATGGATGGAATGGTAGGTTATACCGGTTCAGTGAAACAGGACTGGAATGAGGGTGACTCGGTTCAGAAAGGGACTCTGTCCACTAAGATAGTCTTGGCAATGAGTCATGACTAACAAGAAATGATGTTCCATGATTATGTGTGCATGCCACAAAGTTTCAAGTTTTATGTTATGATTATGGGGATCTCATTTTCACTTCTATTATTTGTTCCATGTTAAGATATTATGATCTCTTTTGCAGGTTATGATTTTCAAAAAGATATGATATGATTTTTATTTCCTTTATTTTCCCTTGCTGAGCATTTGAGCTCACCCTTTTATGTTTTCTTTTCCCCAGGCCAGGAAGATGGATATTAAGTATAATATGCTAAAAGGGACCCTAGATATGATGAAATAAATGGGAGACACTGTAGAAGATTTATGAACCAGTTGTTTATGTTTCCCAGTTTCTAAAGACACTATACCTATACGGTCCTTTGTGGTTTTGTCATATGTTGTAATAAGTGTGCTTCAATTTTGAAGTATTAACAATGTATGTAAAGTATGGGTCGTTACAGTTGGTATCAGAGGAAAGGTATAGTCAACCTTTGGAAACTAGGATGTGAAAGTCTTAGTAAGAACCCTAAGGATATGTCTAAGCATAGAACACAATCTTAGTGTTTTAGAAATGGCCATGAATACCCTAGGATAAGACCTTACGTGTGAAATTTTATCCTTGATTATGTGGTTTTCCTATTATAATTAGTGTTTCTCACACTATTCTTCTTGGTTTTAGTCAATGGCTGGAACCCGAAGGAACCGTGTTAATGCGGAATGCGATGGGCAATGCAATGATTGTCCCCCTGAGCAACCAAACGATATGGGAGCTGGAATGAAAAATCTTGTAGCCATGCTCACACAACTTTCTCAAGCTATGAATCATGCAGGACTTCCAAACGAGCAAAGTAAGGAGAAACATTCTGTTGAATCCTTCATGAGGCAGCGTCCACCTTCTTTCAGCAGGTCTACTGATCCATTAGTTGCTGAACAATGGATTAGTACTACTGAAAAGATATTTTCAGTTCTTCAATGTTCTGAACATGATAAAGTCATCCTAATAGTGTATCGTTTGGAAGGAGATGCTGATCAATGGTGGAATCTTATTAAGAATACGAGGCAAAGGGATGAAATTGAGTCTATGGAATGGGACAAGTTCAAGAACTTATTTTTCAATAAGTACTTCCCTCGTATTCTCCGAACAAAGATGGAGAAAGAGTTTCTTGAACTGAAGCAAAGGGATGATGAATCTGTTGGTAACTATGAAGAAAATTTTACAAGACATGCAAGGTACGCTTCCGGTATTATTATCCAACCTGAGAGTAAGATCGATCGATTCTTTAGTGGATTAAAACCAAGTCTTCGAAGGGCGTTATCCATAAGGGACTTCAATAGCTACGAGGAAATCGTTCGATGTGCTCTCAAAGTCGAGATGGAGATTGGAGTAACCCATCAGTCACATGGGTTTGATAAGAAGAGGAAGATGGAATTCAAAGGAAAATCTAAAGAGCACACTGAAAAGAAGATGAACTTTCCCTTATGCTCAAAGTGTGGAAAGAAACATGGAGGGAGTTATCTTAAAGGGACAAGTAAATGTTTCAAATGTGGAAAGGAAGGTCATCGGGCATTTGAATGCCGCGATAATGGGAAGAAGATGTCAAATGATTCAAACAAAGGAAGGGATACACAGAATGAACCTACTACACTTCAATGTTTCAAGTGCAAGGAGATGGGACATTATTCCAATAAATTCCCAAATCCAAGGGTTGATGATGATGGTCGACGTCAACAAAATCTTAAGGCTAAAGACAAAGGAAAGTCACATGCAATTTCTATCAGCGATGTGGAGTACGATAACGAAGTGGTGAAAGGTACACTTACCATCCACTCTAAAGTAGAAAATGTTTTATTTGATTCTGGATCCACCCACTCTTTTATTTCTGAAAAATTTTCTAAGGGTATCACCGTACTACCTCAACAATTAGATGTTGAGTTAGCTGTGACAACACCTAATGGCACAACAGTCGCATCAAAAGTTTATAATTCTTCTCCGATCGAAGTTTGTGGGAAAGTGCTTCATGCAAATCTTGTGATCCTTCCTTTAGTGTAATTTGATGTGATTCTTGGCATGGATTGGCTTTCTCTACATGGAGCTCATATCAATTGCCAAAGAAGGGAAGTCACATTTCATATTCCAGATCAATCTACGATCGTCTATCAATGCAAGGATGAACATAACCTTACAGTGGAAATTTCTTCCATCTTATGGGTATTTATTCCACTAAATGAAGGTTATTTATCTCAAATGGTTGGTGAGAAACTCACGATTAAGAATATGCCCATTGTACGGGAGTTTGATGATGTATTTCCGGAGGAATTACCGGGTCTTCCACCAAATCGTGAAGTTGAGTTTTCAATAGAACTCGTACCGGGCACTTTGCCAATTTCAAAGACACCTTATAGAATGGCCCCAATTGAGTTGTAGGAATTGAAGAAGCAACTCCAAGAGAATCTTGATAAGGGATTCATACTCCCTAGTGCGTCACCTTGGGGAGCACCTGTTCTATTTGTTAAGAAGAAAGATGGATCAATGAGACTCTGCATTGATTATCGAGAACATAACAAGATCACTATCAAGAACAAATATCCTCTCCCATGCATTGATGACTTATTTGACCAACTACGCGGAGCTCAATACTTTTCCAAGATTGATCTTCATTTAGGGTATCATCAATTAAGGGTCAAAAGGGAGGATATACCAAAGAAGACTTTCCGTACAAGGTATGGACACTATGAATTTATAGTGATGACATTTGGTCTTACTAATGCCCCTGCTATCTTCATGGATCTAATGAATAGAGTCTTTAGAGACTATCTTGATCAATTTGTGGTAGTCTTTATAGACGATATTCTTGTCTATTCAAAGAGCAAGGAAGAGCATGAAGATCACTTGAGAATTATATTAAAGACCCTGAGAAAGGAGAAGCTTTATGCCAAATTTACCAAGTGTGAATTTTGGCTTCAAAAAGTTTCATTTTTGGGTCACATAATCTCAAAAGAGGGGATATCTGTGGATCCAGCAAAAACAGAGGTTATCGAAAGATGGTCAAGACCAACAACAGTAACTGAGATCCGAAGTTTTCTTGGTTTGGCTGGATATTATAGACGTTTTGTAAAGGATTTTTCATGATTATCTAATCCACTCACCAAGTTGACTCGGAAAGGAGTTAAGTTTGTTTGGACAGAGGAATGTGAAGATAATTTCAAGGAGTTGAAAAGAAGGTTATCCAGTGCACCTGTGCTCACACTGCCTTGTAGTGGAGAAAGGTTTGTGATCTACAGTGATGCATCCAAGAAGGGATTGGGGTGTGTTCTTATGCAAAATGATATGGTGATAGCTTATGCCTCACGACAGTTGAAAATCCATGAGCAAAATTACCCAACACATGATTTGGAGTTGGCTGCGGTAATCTTTGCATTAAAGATTTGGAGGCATTACCTTTATGGTGAAAGGTGTGATATTTATACTGATCATAAAAGTTTAAAGTATATTTTCACACAAAAGGAGTTGAATATGCGTCAAAGAAGATAGTTGGAGCTGATTAAGGATTACGACTTCTCAATCCATTACCACCCTGGGAAAGCAAACAAGGTGGAAGATGCATAAAGTCGACAAGACATTGCTAGTTTATCCATGCAGAGGATCACAAAAGATCCAATATTTATGGATTTACAAAGTATGGATCTTGGAATTATAATGGAAGGGGAAAAATCTTATCTTTCTCAAATGAATTTTCAACCATCTATACATGCGAAGATTAAGGAGGCACAGAAAGAAGATGTCGAGTTACAAAAGAAGGTGAGAAATGTTCCTGAATTCAACTTTGATTGTGATGGGATAATAAAGTTCAGGAATCAGGTTTGTGTTCCTCCCATCCCCGAATTAAAGAAGGAGCGGCTAGATGAGGCTCATAGTTCATCATTCTCTATTCATCCTGGAAGAAAGAAGATGTATAGGGACCTGAAAGAGTACTTCTGGTGGGATGGCATGAAAAGAGATGTTTCTGAATATGTCTCTCGATGCTTGGTTTGTCAACAAGTTAAAGCTGAGAGACAGAAGTCTAAGGGGATGTTACAACCATTACCCATACCCGAATGGAAATGGGAAAACATCACTATGGACTTTGTCACAGGACTTCCTAAAACATCCAAAGGCAATAATGCTATTTGGGTCATAGTTGATCGTCTTACAAAGTCTGCACACTTCATTGCTATTAGAGAGGATTTCTCACTAGATCAGCTTTCCAGGATATATGTAAAGGAAGTGGTAAGATTGCATGGAGTACCACTTTCTATTATATCTGATCGGGATCCTAGATTTACCTCGAAGTTCTGGCGAAGTCTTCAGCATACTCTGGATACAGAGTTGAGTTTCAGCACTGCTTATCATCCCCAGACAGACGGTCAGTCTGAGAGAACAATTCAAACCCTAGAAGATATGTTGAGAGCTTGCTCTATGGATTTCAAAGGAGGTTGGGATCAACACCTACCTTTGGTGAAATTTTCTTATAATAATATATTTCACTCCAGTATTCAGATGGCTCCTTATGAAGCTCTCTATGGAAAGAAATGCAGGACTCCAACTTGCAGGGATGAAGTTGGGGAAAGAAAGCTGTTAGGACCTGATCTCGTTGATGAAATGGCAGAAAAGGTTAGATCTATTCAACAACACATAAGAGAAGCTCAGAGTCGACAGAAAAGTTATGCCGACAACCGAAGAAAAGACCTAGAGTTTGAAGTGGGTGATAAAGTGTTCTTACGAATATCTCCCTGGAAGAGGGTTATGAGATTTGGAAAGAAGGGGAAGTTGAGCCCTAGATATATCGGTCCTTTCGAAATACTGGATCGTGTTGGGAAGGTAGCTTACCGATTGGCGCTTCCACCGAATCTCTCTCAAGTTCACGATGTGTTCCATGTATCTCTCCTGAGAAAGTACATACCTGATCCTTCACATGTACTCAGCTCAGAAGTTGTACCGCTGGAGCAAGATGTTTCTTATGAAGAACAACCGATAGAGATTCTGGATCGTAGCGAAAAAGTACTACGAAACAAGACCACTCGCTTGGTGAATGTTTTATGGAGGAACCACCAACTTGAAGAAGCTACATGGGAGCTTGAGGATATGATGAGGGAGAAGTATCCTCATCTGTTTGTTACAAAGTGACGAATTTCGAGGGCGAAATTCTTTTTAAGGGGGGTAGAATGTAACACCCGAGATTTTTATGAGTAATATTTTGTTTTTATATATCATCAAAGGAATCTTTCACTAAATACTAGCTTGTCTTACTTTACACGCAATCACGACCTTCCTCGATAGCTTGCGTCGTACGCAATACCGAGTTTCACTAAACAACGATATGCTATTAAAATATTATTAAAACTAGCCGTTATGAATAGTAATAACCACTTTTTGAAATTTTATAAGTTTTATTTTTTAAAATGGACTTCATTTTTGGATTCGGAATACCGAAATTAGCCTAGGGTGAAATTTTGGTATTTTTCTGAAAACTTTCAATTTTTGATGAATAGTGAAACCACTAAGTGGTAGGTTAAAAACTGAATTTTGCATAAAACTTAATTTTACCGCTTCTGTGAATGGAATTTCGAAAATCCGACAGACACGGTTGATATCAGTAAGTAAAATGTGGTTCAATGAGATAAAAATAATTTTTTGGTGAATAGTAACTTTTTACTTTTTTTACCGCGGTTAATAGTAAATAGGGTAACTAAGGGTAAATATGATATTAATATTACCCTAACACATGTCCTAATTCTATTGGATAAGTGTAATTGGACCAAAAACAACCTTATGAATAAAATATGACCATTTAGGCCCACTTGGGTTAGATTAGGACATTTATTATTAATTTATTTAAAGAAGGGTTAAAATAGTTAAAATCAAATTTTAATAAGTAAATCATTTTTAATATGGGGTTATACATAAGATAAATTCGACTATAAATAATCATTATAAAGCTAAAAAGATTTCCTACATAATGGTATTTTATTTATAATTTTTAGACATTAAATAAATTAATTTATTTATGACACAATTATGATGCAGTAATTATCTTATTTATGAAATATTGACATAATTGATGTTATAAACACAAAAATAAATGTAATTTGAGACTTTTTATGAATTACACAAATTTTTTAGGTTACTATGATATATTAGTGTTGATTTAATCAACTTGGTTCGAACATATAATTCTGTTATGACTTTCACAAAAATCATATATGAAATAGTCTCAAAATTGACACAAAATAGTTTTTAAATCAAATATTATATTATTAATTGTTATTTTATTCCTAAAAATCTAAGGTTCGGCCAAATGACTTAGATAAGGATATATATATTAATAATAAACAAATTGGGGTTCGTTTGGCATGTTATAGTAAGTGTATTAACCATATAGTGAAAGAAAACAAAAAGACATGGTAAAAATTAAATTATTTAACTTAGAGTTAAATCTAATTGATAAGGTTAAAATAATACCCTAAACTTGTCTAAATCCTATTGGTTGATATTATTTCTTCCCTTCCCCACTTTAGCTTCAAAATAAGACCCTTTGGAACCATTATAAACCGATTTTGACTTTAATATAAAATAATATTTTGAGATATTCCTAAGGTGCCCCTCTCCTCCCTTATAAAAGGGCACCTCCTCCCCCTCCTCATCACACCAAATTGAGCACTCAAGCTCGGCCAACCCCTGCCATTTTCTCCTCTCCACTTCTCTAGAATAATCCTAGAGGTCCTGGTCTTCTTCAGAGACCAATATTAGTTCCCTAAGTGGAGGATTCAAAGAAGCGTTCCAAAGAAGAGGTAATATCCATTACCGATCTTTTCAATTTCTTTCTTCTTCAACTTATTCTTCTTTAGTTGTTTCATGATAAAGTAATAACATCAGTATTACTTACATACTTATATGTAATTATAAATATGAAACAACCCTAACTCACCTTCTATCCATCCTACGGAAAAATGAAATCACCGCGCGTGCGTACGTACGGAATACCGTCTCCACGCGGTGGTGTAATCTATTTTCCACCATCACTTTACAAGGATGGGTATAATGGTGTAATGAGTAACTATTTATGATTATTATAAAGTAATATTGATACTGATATAATATATATGTATACTCTAATACAATTCCACGATCATAGGAACGATATCATCACTCGTGCGTACGTACGGAATACCGTCTCCACGATGTGAAGCGACTCGTTCTACATGATCATCATTACATAATAATTATATAAATGAATTGAATGAATAAATATGATATATGTTACACTAATACCATTCTGGATATAAGGTATCTATAACCTTAAAATAAGAATAAGAATTTATTCGGAAAAACACGCTTAAGAACAAAAGGCAATAAAGACCCGAGTAACAAGTAACAATGAAATATTACTAACAAGAAGCTAAGAATATGACCATATATGATATAATATTAATATGTATGATTCTGGAATAAGTCAATAACATTATTTAAACCATTATACAGGAGCTTCAGACACGTACAAAGCAAATCGGACCTAAGGTAAGGGAAATGTCACAATCTCATTTTTATCCGAGATTGTTTATACTTTAGAATTTACTGGGGTGTATTTTATCATACACATCCATGTTTCCTCAATATGTAATATTATTTCCATCCACCTAAAATTGTTTAAATCCAATTTTACCCTTCGGTGAGTTTTTAGTAAAATATATGAAAGGAATCTTTTTTCGTTTTTCGTACGAGGTACTTTTTGACTTTTCCGACAAAAGTACGAAGAATGTTTTTTTTAACTTATACGGCATGAATGGATTTCTAAAAAATTATTTCCAAGAAGATTCCTTTACAAGTATTCAAGTTTATTTTTAATCAAATTCTTTTAGTTTAAAATTGTATGAAATGTTAAGAAAGGAAAAGTGTTTTTGAAGTAGAAAGGATATTTTCCTCAAGAATGAAGTTCAAGTATTTTATAAAAATTATTTTCCATCTAAGATAATAAAAGGGTTCTGTTTTTATCCCTATTATTACATGGATTTGATTATGTTGTGATGGAAACATTTTTATGAATTCCTTTATCTTATATGAATTGTTTTATGATGTCACGATGTTTAAGATTCCCATTTTTATTACATGGGTTATGAAATGATGTATGATTTATGATTGTGTGGCACACATAAGAATGGTATCATTATGAGATGGGTGGGACCTATATCTCCCTCCAATGCATTGGGTAAAGATTTTATATATCATGAGATAGACATGGCTGGAACGGTAGGTTATACCGGTTCAGTGAAACAGGACTGGAACGAGGGTGACTCGGTTCAGAAAGGGACTCTGTCCACTAAGATAGTCTTGGCAATGAGTCATGACTAACAAGAAATAATGTTCCATGATTATGTGTGCATGCCACAAAGTTTCAAGTTTTATGTTATGATTATGGGGTTCTCATTTTCACTTCTATGATTTGTTCCATGTTAAGATATTATGATCTCTTTTGCAGGTTATGATTTTCAAAAAGATATGATATGATTTTTATTTCCTTTATTTGCCCTTGCTGAGCATTTGAGCTCACCCATTTATGTTTTCTTTTCCCCAGGTCAGGAAGATGGATATTAAGTAGAATATGCTAAAAGGGACCCTAGATATGATGAAATAAATGAAAGACACTGTAGAAGATTTATGAACCAGTTGTTTATGTTTCCCAGTTTCTAAAGACACTATACCTATACGGTCCTTTGTGGTTTTGTCATATGTTGTAATAAGTGTGCTTCAATTTTGAAGTATTAACAATGTATGTAAAGTATGGGTCGTTACAGTATGTGGAAGTGCTAGTCAATAGGCCACAACCCCAACACAATCAAAGGGGCCGATGTACCTTGGACTTAACATCCCTTTCTTTCCAAACCTCATGACCTTCTTCCACAGAGATATGCGTAAAAACACCATGTCTCCAACTTTAAACTCAAGGTATCATTTAAGATTATCTGCATAACTCTTCTCTCGACTCTGGGCTGCCTTGATATGCTGCTGAATGGTTCCCACCTTCTCCACCATTTCCTAGACCATTTTTGGTCCAAGAATATTACGTTCACCGACCTCATCCCAACATGTCGGTGTTCTTCACCTTTTCCCATACAGGGCTTCATATGGTGCCATTTGGATGCTCAAGTGGAAACTATTGTTAAAAGAGAACTCAACCAGAGGAATATGTTGATACCATCCTCCTTTAAAGTCCATTGAGCATGCTCTCAACATATCCTCAAGTGTTTGGATAGTCCGCTCGGATTGGCCATCAGTTTGAGGATGATAGGTCGTACTGAAGATCAGTTCAGTATTTAGAGAATGTTGAAGACTCTTCCAAAACATAGATGTGAATATTGGATCTCAGTCAGACAAAATAGATAGTGGTACTCCATGGAACCTTACCAATTCCCTGATATATATCTGTTCCAGTTGATCCAATGAGAAATCCTCCTGAATAGCAATTAAGCGTGCAGTCTTTGTAAGACAATCCACAATAACCCAGATTGCATTGTTGCCTTTGGATGTCCTCGGAAGTCTGGTGACAATGTCCATGGTGATGTTCTCCCATTTACATTCTAGTATGGGCAATGGTTGCATCATCCCCTTAGACTTCTATCTCTCTGCCTTCACTTGCTGGCACACCAGGCACTTTGATGTATATTAAGATATCTCTTCTTCATATTATCCCACCAAATGTTTTCTCGGAGATCTCGATACATGTTTGTGCTCCCTGGGTGAATAGAGAAATTTGAACTATGTGCATCATCCAAAAGTTCCTTCTTCAGCTCTGGACATGATGGAACACATAGACTTTTCCCAAACCGCACAATTCCTTCTTCATTAAAATTAAACTACAATGATTTTCCTTTTTTGATAGCTTCCACTTTTTCCTGAATTACCACATCATCCTTTTGAGAATCCTTTAACCTTTCCAAAACAGATGGTTGATAAATAATTTGTGAAAGGATTTATAATGTTCCCTTCTTTATGATTCCCATGTCCATCTTTATCAAGTCTTTGAAGATTGGATCCTTCTCAATTATCATCATTGATATAATCACCGGGTCCTTTCTACTTAGGGCATCTGCCACCTTGTTCACTTTCCCAAGGTGGTAATGTATTGAACAGTCATAATCTATGATGAGATCTATCCATCTTCTCTGGCGCATATTAAGCTCTTTCTGTGTGAATACATATTTAAGACTCTTGTGGTCAGTATATATCTCACATTTCTCCCCATAGAGATAATGCCGCTAGATTTTCAAGGAAAATATTACCGCCGCCAACTCCAGATCTTGTGTTGGATAGTTTTACTCATGGATTTTCAACTGCCTTGAGGCATAGGATATCACTTTATCATTCTGCATCAGCACACAACCTAAGCCCTTCTTTGAAGCATCACTGAATCCACAAAAAGTTCCCCACTTGTGGGTAAAGTGTGCATGAGTGCAGTGATAAGCCTCCTTTTCAACTCCTTGAAGATTTCTTCACATTAATCACTCCAAGAAAAATTTACTCCCTTTTGAGTTAGCTGGGTAAGAGGGTTGGACAGTCGTGAGAAATTTCTCACAAATCGTTGATACTATCAAGCTAACCCCAATATGCTACGGATATCTGTTACCGATGTTGGCCTCATCCATCCCACAATTGCACCTGTTTTAGAGGGATCCATAAGTATCCCATTGCTTGTGATGATATGTCCCAAGAATGATACCTCCTTCAACCCAAACTCACACTTTCTGTACTTTTCATAGAGCTTCTCCTTGCACAAAGTCTCTAGTATAGTTCTTTAAATGATCCTCATGACCCCCCTTGGCTTTGGAGTATATTAGAATATCATCTATAAAGACTACCAAAAATTTGTCTAGGTAATATCTAAAGACTATATTCATCAATTCCATTAAGATTGCTGGAGAATTAGTGAGTCTGAAAGGGATTACTATGAATTCATAGTACCCGTATCTTGTACGAAAAGCAGTCTTGGGGACATCTTCCTTCTTCACCCTTACTTGATAATATCCTGACCACAAATCTACCTTGGAGAAGTATTGTGGTCCACGCAGCTGATAAAACAAGTTATCGATCCGTGGTAGAGGATACTTGTTCTTTATCATTATTTTGTTAAGTTCATGATAATCGATGCAAATCCGCATTGACCCATCCTTCTTCTTGACGAAGAGGACTGGTGCACCCCATGGTAAACCACTTGGGCGTATAAACCCCTTATCCATATTCTCTTGTAGTTGTTTCTTCATCTCTTCAAGTTCCACGATAGCCATTCTATATGGAGTCTTGGATATTGGTAACGCCCCAGGTATAAGTTCAATTGAGAATTCAACATCTCTTCTAGGAGGAAGACCAGGTAGTTCCTCGAGGAACACTTCCACGAATTCCCTCACAATAGGCATTTCTTCAAGGATGGTTTCTTCATTGGACTCAATCATCTGAGCCAGATACGCATGCTCATAGGGAAGTAATATCCATGCTTGAGATGATGGAGCTAAATGAGATTAATCTTCCTCCTGACACTTGTAAAGAATCGGGGGTCGATTCTCCATATGGAGTGTGATTTCCCTCTCCCGACAATTTATGTTGGCTCTATATAAGGAAAGAAAATCCATGCCAAGAATTGCATCAAATTCCTCTAGAGGGAGTATGAAGAGGTTTGCTAGGAAATTCAATCCACAGATTATAACATGGGAGGACTTATATTCATGGGATGCAATGATTTCCCCATTTTCCATACTCACCGACATCTTCACTTCCATGATTTGTGGTGGTTTTGGAATTGTTCTGCTAAAATTTCGAGATATAAAAGAATGTGTAGAACCTGAATCAAAAACTACATTCTCTATTATTGAATTAATAACTAGAGTACCTTTCACCACTTCGTTGTCGGGGTTCACTTCGGCAGAAGTGATGGAAAAAGCTCTTCCTTGCTGTCTTGGAGGTTGTTGGTTGCCTCCGAAAACCCTTAGATTAGGGAACTGATTTGAAAAATGACCCGGTTTTTTGCATTTGTAGCATTGAACAATGCATTGAGGTTCGAACGGAGTGTTTCTCTCCTCTGTCACAGCCGCGGGTCTTTCTTTCCGACAGTTAACAGCTAGGTGCCCTTCTCTTCCACACCTGAAGCATTTCCTCATCCCCTTAAGGCAATTTCCAGGGTGCTTCTTTCCACACTTTTGGCAAGTGGGGTGCTGGATCTTCTTAGCACCATTGGATTTATCCATCGGACCACCAAAATTGAATTCCACCTTACACGTATTATCCCCATGATACCCTTATGATTCTCCGATCTCCATTTCGACCTTGAGGGCACATCAGACAAATTCCTCATAGCTGTCGAAGTCACGGATTGCTAATGCTTTCTGTAGGTTAGGCTTCAACCCACCAAATAATTGGTGAAATTTTCATTCTAGGGTGATGACAATGCCGGAAGCGTATTGCGAAATCCTTGTGAAGTTTTCCTCGTACGATCCAATAGATTATTCATCTTTTTTCTTGAGGGAAAGGAAGTCCCTTTCCATATTACGCCGGAGGGTGTGCGGAAAATATTTATCGAAAAACATCTTTTGGAAATCCTTCCATTCCAATGCCTCGATCTCCTCCTCAGGCTTCATATTTTTGATCAACGTCCACCATTGATCAGCTTCACCCTCCATACGATAAGCATCTAGGAGAACCTTCTCTTGTTCAAAACCTTGAAGGATGGAGAAGATCTTTTCAATGGAGTTGATCCATTGTTCAGCGATCGTGGGATCAGATGATCCACAAAAAGTAGGATGCCTTTGTCTCATGAAGCTCTCGATAGTGACTTTTTCTTTCTTAGGGGGGGTTGAACATTACTCTTGACCCGTGTTTCTATTCAAAACATGAGTTATATGAGAGAGAAGCGTGACAAAGTTCGCTATTCCCGATCCCATTGGATTGGGCATCTCATTAGTATAGTCATCACAATGATCTTCACAATAGTTGTTAGCCCGAGTCCTCCTATTACTGGCCATTGGATGGAATAAAAGGAAATTTAGGGGTAACACATAAAGGGTAATCCAAAGACAAAATTTGATGACTTATAAATAAACTTTTATTTCCTTAACTCATGAGTCTATAGAATTCAATCTAGGATATTCATGATCTACTTTCTAACATATATTCTTAAGGGAATTTTTTTTAATTCCCTTAATAAGGGTTCATAATAAGATTGTGAATTTATCAAAAAGTATCCCCTGGGAGTGTCGTAACCAAGAGTGCAGCAAGACCCGTTGTCCTGCACCAGTTCCCATTCGAGTCTAGCTCAAAGCGGTGTTTTCGGGTTTTACCCCTAGGATACATCTGTGCCAGAGCCGCCTCTACTTGATCGTATCCAGACAGGGATTTATTTGTTTGATAAACCACTTACTCAGTACTTACAAAAACATAGGGATGTTTTTATTATACTTAGTATTGTCTCTAAGGCTTTACTAGGGTTTTCAAATCCTAGTCCCAAAAATAACTAAACCTATCCTCTGATACCAACTATGACAACCCTGCTTTTATTACAAACTTAAACATGATTTATTACATAAAACATCAGTTGATACAACAAGAAGATCGAGATTTTTAGTGTCTTTGGGGCCTAGGATCATTACATAAAAACTTAAAACATGAATATACAACATTTTTATTGAAAAATCTCTTTACATGACCACTACATTCCCTCATACTTATCATTGCATGGGATAACCTGAGGACATGCATAAGAAAAGGGTGAGCTATAAAGCCCAGTAAGGGAATACACATAGAATAACATGAGGAGTACAATACATGTTAGACATTAGGAATATCAATAGATCACAAGAGAAACATGAACATAAAGGCATGATAAATCATGATAATCATAACATGGAAATGTGGCAATAACACTTAACATAGAATTAGCATGAGCCAAGGCTCATTGCACATAGAGCATGGGTAAACCCTTATTGCACATAAATCACGAGTAAACCCTCGTTTCAATTCAATTAGTATGAGTTAACACTCATTTCAAATGACATATTATGATACTATACTTTTCCCAATTCATTGGAGCGCTATAAGGGCACAACATTCTTAAACATTTCATTTCATGCATAAGTGTGCCACATGGATCATAAAACATGGATTCATAAAACATAATCATTTATTATAAGATAAAGGAATGTGGAATTAATACATTAAACATTATAATAAATAAGTAAATGTGCATAAAGGTGAATACCATTGATGGATAAATGGTCATGGTACTCACTACACAATGAAATTGGCTTAGAAAATCGGTGCGATTTTGGCAGCGTAACGGCGTGACATAAGAATTCATAAAAATGTTTGATGAGATAGAAAGGGGTTCCTCATTATATTTACATGTAATGGACAATAAGGAGGTCATATAGATACATGTCCCAAGAATTTTAATGGAATTTAGATTCATGATACAAAAGTATTGCTTGAATGTAAAAGAGGAGAGAGAAGTTCCTTTCGGAATTTTGGCATAGTAACAGGTGTATAAGGGAGGCATTTAATGAGAGAGAAAGGGGTATCCCATAATTCAAACATAAATAGGGAAGTATTAGGGAGATGTGAAACCATAACCCAACATTCATAATTTAAATTAAATGGAAAAAACAACTTAAAGAAAATTGGACAAAAATGAGAAAGGAAGAAAAAAAAACCTTACTTGGAAGTGTGCTTCCAAAGACTAGAGAGAGGCTTGTGAGAGGCTTCTTGGGAGCTTGGGGAACCTTGGGAGGATTATAGAGAGAGTAGGGCAGAGTTTTGACAAACTTAAGAGGCTTTGAGTGAGGAGGAAGTGGGAGCTTGGGTGGGTTTATATAGGCAAGGTGAGGGAATTCTTTATTACTTAGGTCTGGGATCCCTTATATTAAATTAATACAAAACACAAACCATCCCATTGTTTTTGCCCATGGTTTTTGGAAAAGGTAAGAGGTAAAATTATTTTATAAGGCCAAAGTCCGAACTTCTTAAAATAATAGGGTTGCTTATGTGGAGGTGAGTCACACTCCCATGGAAATTAATTTAAAAAGACAAGGTGTTTAATAAGTCTTGAGGGGTCCATTAATGCTTTTAAAAGTTAGTTAAACAAAACAAAAATCACATTATTTCAATGGTAAAATATATATTGTCCGAACAAAATGATTATAGAATTTTATTACATCACTATTGGGTCATTATGATGTCATAAAACACATTATATATTTAAACGGTATTTAATTTTTACCCAAAAATTTGACTGTCTCAGAAAATTATGAAAAAGTCACCATTGGATAATTTCAACATCCTGATTCCAGAAATAACATTTATTTTATCTAAATAATTTTCTAAATATTTTAATTTTCACTTTTAAAATAAAAATCGATATTTATCGAAAATTCACGGGTTTTGACAGAAATGGCTTTCAAACCTTAATAAAAATTATAATTGCATTCATAAAATTATAAGATCATTTATATTTAATAAAAATTAATTTAATAATAATAATAATATTTTATTAAAATATTATTTAATTCAAAAATCCCTTAATTTTAAAAAAATATAATTCTTAATTAAATAATAACTAAAAAACACTATTTGTACTTTAAAAACTATTTACAATGTATCAATAATGACAAGGAGGTATATTCATTATTATATACAAAAATAATATACAGGAACATAGTACTATCGATTTGTTACATAACCCCTTAAAATAGCGGCATAAGACCTAAGGGTAAGGTGCGCGATGGTGACAGACTCTTGGGGTGGCTTGGATAACATCGCTCGAGTGGTAATCTCTATCAACTTCCATTTTTCACGTAGACGGTCCCGTTCGAGCTTGACATGATGAAGCTCATTTTGGGCTTGGTCAAGAGCGAAGCCCAAGTATGCCACCTCTTTTCCAAGCTCCGAAAAATGGGCTTCGTGTGAGGCAATTCTACTGGATGAGGCCATCGCTTCCTTTGTCTAAGTAAATTTGGATTTGTTAAAGCCCTATATTTATACTAATCATGTAATCACTATTCAACGGCTATATTAGCAACAGTCAAAATTCTTAACATAAAACCAAAGAAGTTGACATTTTATATAAACTTAAAGAGACATTTAATTAGATCAAAATGGATTCCCATTAATGAAACTTTGGGTCGTTACATTGTAGCTCACTGTGACGGCTACACCTTCCCAAATTCCATTCGTCCCCAAGGGAATGACCCACGACCCTCTCTACTGAATATTTCCAGGGTCGCGCCAATGACGCACGATGAGGAGGGGATATGGATCCAGATCGGTAACCACACCAACATCACCTTCAGACCATTCCCTACCCCAACCGGTCAGCTGGTAGACGACGGTCAAGGCTCGCTGGAGTAGAATGAATACTACCAAAGCATCAGAGGTGGGGTACTCGTGGCCCAGATTGATGTGAAGATTTTCTGCGAGCCTTATGTGTCGTCCCGGTTCTCTAGGAAGTTCGGATGCCTCTAGTGAATGACGAAGAGGGTATACACAGATGTCCAAGAGGAGATGCATCCCTGTGTTCTTTACCAGCTGTGGCTGATATTCACAACCTACGGCTCTGGTGACATCATCACTTTTCCGCCCACTGGAGTCGACGCGGGCCTCTCAACTGAGTATGCTGAACATTGGACCATAGCATACCCTGAGGGGCTTCTGCGGAAGCGTGTTCGAAATCTCAAGGTTTTCAGCATGGAACCTCAGCGACGAGGGAGTAGGCATGGTGCCGCTATGAGGGGAGGACCAGAAGAGCCTTAGGAAACGGGGCCTACGCAGGCCGGGACCTCAGCGATGGGGGAGTCTCATGGCATGGACGCGCCCTCATTGCCTACCGGAGGAGGGGCCCACGGAGCGTCCATAGAACTTCTTGGGAAGAAAATAAAATTATTGCTTCAACCTTCCCAAGATTCCATTTTCCCCACGCTGTGGTCATCTTGGATAACCCATGCGGTAGTCAATGAGTACTGAATCTCTCTAGTAGAATATAATGCGGGAATGGATCCAGCTGCCGGAAGTCGGGCTTGTTCGGGTCATCGATAGAGTGGAATTCCACCGACGGCATGCATACCTGATGTCAATGGACACATACGCATGCCAGTGAGGTCGTTGTGTGGAGCCACCTTTCTTGGTAAAAATGCTGCTTGGCCAGGAGCATGATCCGGAGAGGATACCGCCAGGGGAAGATGACAACGATGAATCGGAGGGCAACAAAATAGGAGAGTGGGCCGAAGGAGAAGGGGAAGGTGAAGGAGAGGGATAAAGGGAGTCCAAAGGTGAAGGATCGCGAGGGGAATACCACCAAGGGAGTCTCTGAGAAAGGAGCGAGATCATCGGATCCGACATGGATGTGACCAAACTACCCAAGGTAGGCTCTAACCCTTACCCTTCTTCTCTTGTATTCTCTTTCCTTTGCAACCCTTAACCCATATTCCTCGTCTTAATCAAGATAACATCGTCACTTACCAAGCCTCTCTGGACGAAAGAGGGGGGGAGGTGTCAATAGGGAAAGGTGGGGCACCAATGCTCGTTATCAACCTGACAGGGGATGAGGAATCCCCCACTGCGACAGCTCCTGTAGCGGCCATAGAAATAGAGGATGATTCCTTGGGTTCCTATAAGTTCCTTTGTTCGACACCGGTACTCACTGTTAGAGGACTCAACTGATCAGGGTGCTCCTTGTCTGTACAATGATCACGGCGCTAGAGGCTCGTCGAGCTGCTGAGCCTGGGCCATCTGTTAGCATGCCAATGACACACATGACACTCCATCCAGGACATGCCTCCCAAACTAAGTTGGCTTCGGTAATCGGTGACCAAGGAGAGGCAGACATCGACGGTGCTGCCGTTGGGGCGGGGCTGAAGTTGATACGGGTGCCACCGGAACCAATGGGAGAGAGGAAGGTCATCCAGATGCAGAGGAACCTATTCCTCTAGGAGGAATCTCTGAGGAAGACCCTACTGCTACCTTGTTGGAAGTCTTCCCTATCTACCAGTCCGCTGATCCCAAAGAATTTGACGATTCAGATTCGGAAGAGGCTGAGGAGAGTCGGATGACACGACACAAGGGATGGAAGTGAATCCGACGTTTCCTCAATCAACCCCAAGAGGAATGGCTGAAGCAGATGGGGTCTCTCCACACTTGGTTGCGCTTCTTGTATGCTGGAGGGGTGGATGACCAACGTCTTCATCTGATGGTCTTTGATTACATGGATGAGAGAATGCGGGAGAGCAGCCGATGCGATGATGTCATTCGGTTCCTGGAGGAGTCGGGGAGTACCCGGGTCCTTCTGAGGGTGGAAAATGAGGTCTGATTCCTCGAGGAACGGGTGAAGGAGAAGGAGGTGTTCATTGCAAACTGCTCTGAGCTTGTGAAGAAGCTGAGGGCCCAGCTAGCAGATTCTCAAGATCAACTCATAGAAGCGAGTCATCAGATAACTGAGCTCCAAGATGAACATGCACGGGCACAAGCCATGGTCGGCGAGCTGCGCTTCGTGATAGGGGATGGGAGGCGGTCCTCGAGGCCACCATTTAAAAGGTGGCGGCATTGGAGAGATCCATCCAAGAAGCCGGCCCTTAGGGGGGCCCTGTTTTGGCCAAACCCATACACTTGTCCTGCTCTCCTACTTTCTGTTGTTTCCCTAAACCGCATGTATAGACAAGACTATTAAATTTCCCCTTTTCTTAACATACTTGTCCCTCTGGTTTAACATGATCAACCATAATCCTAAAATAAATAGTAATCCATCCCTAATCTCACATGGTCCGTGAGAAACAAAGGAGGCTCGTACTATCAATTCGCTCGATTGTGAGTGCGTCGACCAGGCTCCGGCATTCGAAATTCGAACTTGGGTTCCCAAGGAGACGAGGGAGGCCCGACCAAAGGAAGAGGACCTCAGACCAATCGATGTATCGTCTTCTCAACATTCTCTAGCGCACGAGCGGGGCAATTCCAGGGGCATTGGAATCAATCCGAACATAGGGAGATAAAAAAGGTGAATCACGTTACCCAAATTCGGAACACTATGGGAGGGCGTGAAGATGGAGGATAGTTATTTATTGAGGCAGACATGCATCATCCATATCTCATTAGCCTGAAATGGGAACAAAAAATGAGGGCTGACAGCTGACCATGTTCACAACATGGGGCCCGACTCAAATATCATTGATCAGTCTTTCAGAACATTGTCCCAGGACAGCAGGTGGACCATAGGTCGAGAATCCATACTGTTAGGAGGTCCCTCCAAACATGACCAGTCCTCTGGAACGTTGTCCCAGGATAGCAGGCAGACCGTAGGTCGATCATCAATACTGTTAGGAGGTCCCATCAAAAATGAAAGAGGATGAAGATCCGAATAAAGGGGCACGCGAAGTGTGGAAAGCGAAGTTATGGTTTGTTCGCATGGAATCCAACACTCCCAAAATTACACCACCATGGTGGAGGCACATTAGTCGGACGTATTAATCTGGCCACAAATCATCCCTAATTTTGGACAGGACCTCTCTGGTGAGGGAACTGTCACTTCCCAACATCATTATGGGGCATCTTGAAATTATTCGAGGCAAATTCTGCAGTTACAGAACTCCCCAAGAAGCCAGGCCAGAGGGCCAATAGTGAGGGGGGGATAGACATGTGATTCCCGGGGCTGGACTCAAGACGAAATGTCTGGGTGTTCCTATGTATTCCATAAATATGGGAATCAAGCCGCATGTAGTTCTGGAAAGGGTTCTTAGTTTAAGGTCTTAGAACTCTGACCAAGTATGGGTAAGGAGAGAATGAGACACATGATAAGGTGGTTATGAATCCTAATTTGAATGAGGACATAATTCCTACTTACCATGTGTTCCCTGGGGAAGGGTTCTAGTCAAGGGACTGAACACAAACGTTAGGCTGGGACCATGGGGAAGTGCTCGGGTGCTCCCACGTATCCCATAAGGATGGGAATCAAGCCATACATAGTTCTTTGAGGGTGGAACAACATGGTATGGTAACTGTGCAAAGGATGAAAGGGGCGTGCAGGTCTGGCCCTTGCACCAAAAGAAGCAGCATTTGATGTATCTTGTTTGTCCTTTTAGGTGAATGGTTTTTCTTTTGTGGAGCTACCGAACTAGCGTAGAAATTCTTGGCATCACCACAATAGTCAAGCCGTATATGGGCGTTGACAAATGGTATGGTAAATGACCGATACCAAATGTTATTTCCTCTATGGAGAGGTCATCACGATGAAGTGCCATTTTCCGTCGTGCGGCCGGGACGATATTATCACAGTTTATGGTCATGTGGTAGGACCAACCAACATAGTTTAAGGTCATATGGCTTGGACCTGGGGGAATGCACACAATGTGATAAAGCATACTTGACGTGAATAAGGACCTAATCCCATACCATCACCATGCATGATTCTGGGAGAGGAGTCGCGGGCCAAGGGGCCGGTGATGGTTTAAGGATAAGGGGGAAGGAGACACTAGCCTCCAGCTGAGCTGAGCCCGAAATGAAATTTCTGGGCGACCCCACATATCCCATGGGGATGAGGGTCAAGCTGTGCATGGCTCTTAGAGAAGATATCAGCTTATAGTCTTAGTTCTCAGATCACAGGAGCCCCGAGAGACACTGTATTGCAGCTTTGTCTGCCTAACGTGTGGAGATTCACTGAGGGTTAGTGAAAAGAGTGTCGAGATTCCACATTTCCACGATCAGGTGGAACATAATGTGAATCATGCAACCAATATTCAGGGCATTAAGGGGATGGGATGACGACAAAGGATTACAGCTGACTATGTTCACAACACAACATCCTATCTTGTTAGCCTGAAATAGGGAAAAAATGAGCATTGACCGCTGACCATGTCCGCAACGTGGTATTTGTATCAATTTTTTGTTCGAGATCCTCGGGGGCGTTGGCCCATAATAGTAGGAGATCCCTTAGGCGTTGTATCCAAGCCGTTTTTTGGGGGTCCCTCCGGGTGTGAAAGATAACGGGGGCCCGAATGAAGGGGAACACGAAGCTTGACAAGTGGATGGAACTTTCCTAAGTTGAATCTGACACTCTAGGTCCTAGACCAGAGTACTCTGAACATATTAGGAGACCACTGAAAAGGCTCAAGGGGCTCAATTTGAGAGTGTCCAAAAGATGGCGGATTCCTAGGAGAAGGGGGAATGGAACCAAAAACCCTAGACCACACCTATATATCCCCCTCATGGAGAGGGACATGCCAAGAGGCCGAGGTGACCGAGAGATCGGGGGATCTCTTAAGAGATAGGGCTGGACCTGAAATCTTGGTGTTCAAGTGGTCCTACGTATCCCATAGGGATGGGAATCAAGCCACACGTAGTTCTAGAAGCAAAGTTTAACATCATGTAGGATGATGAGAGGCATCTCATCCATGGATGCGCATAGTACGACGGGTAACCTGACATGAATAAGGACATAATCCCACACCACGCTGCACAATCCCATAAGATAGAAACTGGGCTAGGGGCTTGAAAAGGCCAAGGGCCCTAAGGCTGGGCCATGGTAAGGAAGGCCTAACTAGCTTGCAGTTTAACATCTTACAATGGGGACAAGAAGATGAAGAAGACACCCCAGAGAAGGGATGTGTATGGTGCGGAAAATAACCCGACGTGAATGAGGACATAATCCCACACCACACCATACCCTCTAGTAAAGAACTTGGGCTAGAGCCCTAGAAGGCCAAGGGTCCTGAGGTTGGGCCTCGATCAAAAAGGCCTGACCAGCTTGCAGTTTAACATCATGTGGGATGAGCAAGCAGTTTAAGGTCATGCGGGACCAAATGCAGTTTAGGGTCATGTGGGACCATACAGTTTAAGGTCGTGCAGGACCATGATGATCACAAAAATTATTGCTTGAGGAACTTGACATTGGTGGGAAGAGTTATATGCTTACCATCCATGGTCACCAGGGAGTACACTCGATTGGGATAAAACTTATGAACAATGAAAGGCCCTTCCCATTTGGGCTCCAAATTGGGTGGTTTCCTGCCGGGGATCATTGGTGCTCTGAGGGATAATACCAAGTCACCTTGCTGGAGAGAGTGGAGGTGAACCTTCTTGTTGAACTCTCGATCTATCCTGCTCTGGTGCCTCTCTAGGTTGTGCAGGGAACGAAGCCTATTCTCGTCCAGTGCTTCCAATTCCACTAGATGGATTTCAGCCACCCTATCTGGTGCTTTCTGGTCATAGACCTCTGTGCTCAATGAGGGAAATTTAATCTCAATGGGCAGGACGACCTTCGTTCCATACAACAGGGAATATTGGGTTACTTGGGTGGAATTACGGGTCGTCGTCCGATAAGCCCAAAGGGTGTTGGGGATCTTATATGGCCAACTTTTCTTGTTCTGACCAACCATTTTATGAAAAATGTTAGAGAGGGTTTTGTTGAAAGCCTCAATCTGTCCATTTTCCTGCGCGTGATAGCGGGAGGTATGGTTGGAGTGAATGTTGTACGTGGCGTACAATTTATTTATCTCGGCTGCTCGGAAGTTGGTGCCGTTATCGGTGAGGATAGCGTGAGGTACCCCAAATTGATAAATGATATTGGAACTCATGAAGTCGAAGATAGAAAGGGCCTTGACTTCCTTGAGATTAATTACCTCCGCCCACTTAGAAAATAAGTCCATAGCGGCCAGGATAAACTGGCACTGGCGAGCCGTTGCCGATGGTTATGGCCCCACGACATCAAACCCATAGATTTCAATGGGCCAAGAGTACTTGCTATTATGGAGAGGCTCTGGTGGCCGATGCACAAAGTTATCATGAACTTGGAACGCATGGAACCTCTTGGCGAACTTGATGCAGTCATGGATCATGGAGGGCCAAAAATACCCTAGTCTCCGAATATGGTGAGACAGGTTTGACCCATCCTGATGGGCGCCACAGGAACCGGCATGAACCTCTTGCATGACCTATGGAATCTCGACTCCTTGAAGGCAATGGAGGAGAACACCATAAAATCCGCATTTATAGAGGATCTGCTCAATGTTGGGACCGCTCTGAAGGGTAAACTGTAGCACGTAGCATCAGATTCACTCGCACTCATCCTGGTGTGACAGGAGGTTACCATATTGGAGGTATTCGACCAAAGGTGTCCTCCAATCAGCAACTACTTCGATCACCGCATCTCAAGCACCCGAGGTTCCCGACGTAGGGGCACTAGTGGTAAGATGGTTTATCCTTAGGTAGCCATCATCCTCCAGGGTAACAGGAGCAATGAATCTCTAGTGCGCCATGTGGATAATCAGGTCATCCTATTCAACCTCTGCAAGAGACGCGACCAGGCTGGCCAAAGCATCTGCTCGACCATTCTGTGACCGAGGGACATGAATGACCTCTGGCCGAGAAGGGAACATGGCATTAGCTGGAGAGTGCGCTCTAACAATGGTACGAGATCTGGCTTTCTGGCAACATAGTTTCCATTGACCTGTTTGATGACCATCTCGGAATCCCCTTTCACAAGTAAATGGGGCACGTCGATCTCAAGGGCCAGCTCGAGACCAGTAATGACAGCCTGATACTCTGCCTTGTTGTTGGTGCAGCCTTCTGACAACAGGAATGAGTACGGCAGAATGGGTTGCTCCGGGGTGATGAAGATGATACCCAGACCCACTCTATTGAGCCTAGGATCGTTGAGTCTCATACCAGCGGGGATCCGGGAGGCACTGTCGAAGTGAATTTTCCAACATGGGACTGCATGATCGACTAAGAAGATTGCCTCATCAGGAAAACCTAGGCCCAACAGATGATCCACAGAGGTTGGGTGGGTAGCTAGGAAGTATGCCAATGCCTGCCTCTTGATAACCTTATGGGACACGAACCTAATGTCAAACTGTTGGAGGATAACTGCCCAATGCGCTAGTTAGACAATCAACATGGGGCGATTTAGAATGTACTTCAGTGGTTCCACTCGAGAGACCAACTGTACCCCATGGTGCTGCAGGTAATGTCGTAGTTTCTGTATGGAAAATACGAGCGCAAGGCAGCTTTTCTTGATGAGGGAGTATCTGGTTTCCGTATCAAGGAGCATGTGGCTGAGTTAGTAGAGGCCGTTCTCCATCCCCTAATTGTTCTTCTGGGCAAGAAGAGCGCCCAAGGACCATTACAGGGCGGTGAAATAGAGAATCAGTGGCTTCCTGGAGACGGGTGGCATCAAGACCGGAGATTGGAGCAAACATTTCTTGATTTCCTCAAAGGCAGTCTGGCACTCCTCACCCCCTCATAAGAGGTGACCTTCTTCATGAGCTGAGAAAAGGGCTTACACTTTCCGGCCAGATTCACAATGAATCGGCGTATGTAGGATAAGTGGCCTTGAAGACCTCGAATCTCCTGAATATTTCTCGGGGGAGGTATCTGGCTGATTGCCTTGATCTTCTCTGGGTCGACCATGATGCCCCGGTGTTGGAAAACAAAGCCGAGAAATTTCTCGGTGGTGACCCCGAAGGCACACTCCAATGGGTTCATCTTCAGGTGGCAGGAATGGAGGAAACCAAACACATTCTCCAGGTCCTTGAGATGTTCCTCGTGCTAGAGATATTTGACCACCAGGTTGTCCACATAGACTTCCACCAATGTCCTGAGGATTGGATTACATATGCGATGCATGGCTCACTGATAGGTGGAACCTGCATTCTTCAGGTCTAATGGAATGACCTGGTAATAGAAAGTACCCTGGTGTGCCCTGAATGCGGTAGATTCCTCATCCTCGGGGGCCATCCAGATCTGATTATATCCAGAGTAACCATTCTTGAAAGAGAGGGCTTGGAATCCAGCCGTAGCGTCAATCAACAATTCCATCACTGGAAAGGAAAAATCATCCTTCGGATAGTGGCGATTGAGATTGCAGAATTCGATACAGACTCTGATCTGCCCATTCTTCTTCCTGACTGGAAAAATGTTGGCTAACCACTTGGGGTACTAAACTTCCTTGACGAAGTTGAATTTGATAAGCTTGTCAAATTCGGCCTCAACCATGGCATCGTGAGAAGGGTGCATCTTTATGGGAGGCTCCTTGAACCTACGATGGTTTATAGGGAGACCAAGGCGGTGGATGAATTCCTGAGGATATAGTCCTAGAATCTCATCATAACTCTAGGAAAACACATCACGATGCTGTTTGAGGAATTCCACATACCTTTGCTGCTCCTCGAGAGACATAGCAGTGCTGATCAACGTGGGTCTTGGATTTGCCTCACTTCCGAGGTTCACCTGTACCAACTTGTCGACCGTGGATGAGATTCCTTTCTCAAAGGCAGGGGGAGAATCATCTATATCTTCTTCTCCTCTTGTAAATGGATCATCCGAAGGGGAGATACTTCTAAGCTATCAAACCCTAATGGGTGGCTGCTACCTGCTTGTGCGGCCATGGTCATTGCATCAGGGCCCTCTAGCGCCGCTGAGACCATGGCTATGAAGGCTGTCAACCCAATCCCTTCTGGCCTTCGGCCCAAGGGGCCATGTTTGATAATATTGAAACATTAGAGGTGCGTCGGCCGGAGCTGACTTATCCCATACCGATGAAATAGACAAGTATGACGGACAACCATCACCATGAGCCGGACGTCTCAATACTGGACGAGAGTGGGAGGATCCAGGATCACTGGATCCTGGTTCGTATAAGAATTTGAAGTGATCCACCAACACCACCTGGATTTGGGGGCATGATTCTCCCTTGTCCTGGAAATGACAAAACACTGCCCCATATCAGGGGTTGTGGCCTCCAAACAATAGATCGAGAAGATGTAGGCATTATTCAGGCCTGTACAAGGGTCAGTCGTAGCAGAAACAGGTTCAACCTCACTTGGCTGGACTTGCTTATCCTTGAACTTGTAATAATTGGCATCCAAGTAGCGGGATTCGAAAGAGGTGAAAAGAGATGAATCACCTTGGAGTACTCCTACTCGACCATTAAGAGAGTACTTGAGGCATTGATGATATGATGAGGGGAAATCCACGTGCAGATGGAGCCATGGCCTAACCATCAATGCATTATATGCAGTGTCCTAGGAGACAACCATGAATTTGTTGTTGGAATCCAGGCCACCGAACTGGGTCTTCAAGAGGATTTTGATGACCGGGGTCTATTTTGTCCTATCATATCCCTAGATCCTTAAATCAGAGGGTGTCATATCATCCTCAGATAACCCTAGCTTCCGCAGTGTCTGTGACGGGATAAGGTTGATCCTGAAGCCAGTGTCAATGAGACAGCGGCGAACCTCCACACCATTGAACTGGCCAGTGATATACAACGGGTGGATGTGACCTGATATGGGAGGGTCTTCATCTTCACCAGAGAACGAGATGACGACCTGGCACTCGACACTATCAACTGCTTTAGCGTGAATGGCTTCTGCAGTAGCTACCTCCATCTCAAACTGTAGAGACTTCTTAAAGCCTCAGCTAGTGCTTTGCGCATATCTGACAATAGGTGAAGGGCTTCAAGGATGGAGAGTCTTGCTGGGATACTGGAGAGGTGCTTAAAAACATCACACTTCCACGCCAGGAACGAACTTCTACTTACAGGAGGCCACTCTGCGTCTGGAGGCATGGCGGACCCTGCCGGCTGGACCGACAACTGAGTGGTACTAGGGACATCCCGCTACTCATTAGTCGAAGCTTGGAGGGTAGATGTCGGGTAAGGATAGGGCTACTGAGATCGCCCTGTGGCTGGGCGAAGCTGATCGCGAGATGGCTGAAGTGTCTCTTCCTGATCCAGTAACACAAACGGTGGCAGAGGAGGGCCTCTCGCGTGCTGTGTTCTACACTGGACCTACTGTCTGGTCTCAGCGGCGTGCATGGCCAGGATGGAGGTGCCAACTGACATGCCCCAGCGACCCATATGGTCACGAATCCACCAACGTTGGCGTCAACTGGGGATTTTGGGGAGGTTCGTCTGGCGCTCCCCCTCGTAGGGAGTCATATAGGGATTTACCAGCTCAACAGTGTTAACCAAAACGTACCCCTGACTGTCACTTGACGAATCAACCACCACGGGGTGGATTATGGGAGGGATGCCCATCTCTGGGGGCATGAAGTCGCTGAGATTGAAGGACGGCGATGAAATTGGCGGGGCATGCTTCTTCATCTTACGCCACTGAAGCTTCCTCTTCTGGGAAGAGGCTGGCTAAGATGATGACGCTGAATTGGTGGCCACAACTTCTGAAGGCTTTGGCTGATTCAGGCATGCACAGATAATTCCATGGGCACTGGAAACCATCCTGTGAGCCATCCAGTCTCTATACTTCTAGGACCCACGGTCAGGGACCTGTTGCCACGCGCCTCCGTTGTCGCTACTGCTATCTGATCCCACAAAGACACCCGCCACTTGTGCTGGGGCTGGGACCAAACTGACTATGTTGTTGTTAATTTGATCTTGGATCCAGTCCTTAAACACATTGAATTGATTGATGGTGTGCCCCAGGATCCAGTGATAAGGGCAGTAGTTGGGGTGATCAGTGAGATGTGCCTCTTCCGACATCTGGTACTCGGAAAATCTCAAGATTATCTTCTCCAAGGTGCTATGGATGTAGTTGGGGACCTGAGCCTCAGCAAACGAGTAGGTCTAATTATTTCTATCTGGAAAAGGGGCTCTAGGATCCTGGCCTTGATAGGGGGTCGGAGGAGCCTGCTGAGGGGGCGGAACTTGATTATCTTGCCTAGGTGGCGGCGACGCATTACGTGGAGGCACCTGCCAATTCTGGGGAGGGCGCTGCTAGGTTGGAAACTGTGCTCGCGGTGGAGGGCCTTTGCGAGGCTGTGGAGAGGGCTCCACTGGTATCAACTCTAGATGCCTGGGGGCCTCTATCTGGGCCACGATGACAGGCTCGGCTCTGGAAGCTCTCCTTGCTGGAATTTCAGGGGGCAGAAGGCGTGCCTGACCAGCCTATTGTAGAGCTTCCTCAAGGCATTGGGACCTATCCGAGAAGTCTTAGAACCCTCTGGGATAATTTTGGGTGATCAGGGAGGGAACCAGTTCCATCTTGACATTCCCCATGCACATTGTCAGTAATTTCTCATGAGTCAACGACATGTTAAGGGAGTATGTGAGCCCCTTCCACCGGGTGATAAAGTCCGCGACTCGCTCGTCGGGCCTTTTCTTGCACCTGAAGAGGTCTGCGATGTTCATCTTCTGGGTGGTAGAGCTGAACTAGTAAAGGAACTGTCTGCGAAGGTCCTCCCAACTTGTCACAGATCCAATGGGGAGCTGGATGTACCAAACGGAAGTCGGCCCCTCTAGCATCTGAACAACGCAACGGAGCTTGGCGGCCTCCTGCTGTGCTAGAGTCCCTAACATAGGCCCACACCTCGAGTTAAAGTGGTCCAGGTGATACGGCAGGTCCCCCATCCCATTAAAGGGGGTATAAAGTGGGATTTCCGAATCCCGGGGGTGCCGACATCTCGTCCACCCATGCTGGGTATGGCATTCCATCGGGTGGGACAACCACTTTTCGCGTTTCCAAAGCTTCCAGGCAGGTAATGAGTAACGCCATCAGATCTTCTGGATGCAGTTCCCTGTCCTGACGGGGATCCCTAACCATGACTGTATTGTCGGGATCTTCAATGCGGTAGCTGAGCTCAGTGGCTCTAGGAGTGGCTGGTGGAGCGACCCTTGGGGCAGCTGGAGGAGCCCGGACGAGGTTACCTGGGCGGTCCCGTCGTTTAGGAGGGTTCGACGAGACATACTATTCTCTCTTGCCATGGGCTCTAGCTTGTACCTTGTCAGTGAATACAGAAGGATCAGGGTTGCCTGGGAGAATCTTGCTGAGGGGTAGTTGTTCCTTCCCCTTCTGCCCCAACCTAGGATCGTCGTAGTCAGGATGCCACTCTACAATGCGCATGACCAGAAGATCATTGAACAAATTCTTTTTCTCAGAAAGTTACTGACACAACGCGGTCTTCTTGGATTCCTCCTCCGTCTTCGGCACTGAGGCCAACGGGTCAGAGTGCTTGGAAGCTCCAACATGTTATTTTCCTTTACTGACATTACGGCTCAGTACTAGTGACTCGGTGGGCACAAGGATACCTAGTAGGTTCCTCTGCTGGTGAGTAATCCTTCCTGATGGGTTCAGTGGCAACACATCCTCTGGGGGGACGTTCCCATCGAGAATTCCTAGCTCATTCGACTCTCCTATCAGGTCGGTCATGATGACCTCCAGTCTTCCTAGGGGCATGCCCTCTCTAATTCCAAGGGAGTCATGCTGTCGGTGAATCACACTGAAGAGAAGGGCAGCATACTACCCCCATCCACATACTTGAACGTGGGGGGTAGCCTCCTAGAACACTCTGCAGAGTACTTGAAAACTCTTAACGCACTTTTGTCGGAGGGTCCTATGGTGGCCAGGTGACTCGGGGTGTCGGGCTGCGTGTGGCCAGGTCCACCAGGCGGCATTGTTCGCCGATGCCTTCGAGGTGATCTTGGCTCCCGGGATAAGTCACCGGCCGATGGCAAAGACAGAGGTGAGTTTCCCAGAGGGTCTGACGGAAGCATTCAAACTCTTCCAGGGTGAGCGATTTTGGTGCACCAAAATTCGATCCTACGACCGGACAAACATTCTTAGGGAAGTGGCCCACTACGAGGATAGTCCAGAAGTTCCCCAGCTTAGATCCAAGGTCTGGCCTTTTATTGCCCCACTCGTCAACTGAGGGTGGCTGAGTAACTGGCAGCAGAACTGAGGCAGACCGCTGGGACAACAGGCTGGCCAGTGGAGAATATGGAGAACGGGTTGATTGGTCGTCGAATCTTGGGCTGTACCCTGAGGATTGCAGCGACCTGGCCGCCATGTCATGGTAGGATGGACCGACGACCAGAACCCCTGACGCGACAACAATGTCTACCGGGGGTGGGTTATGTCTTGGCTCTTCAACTATTGACCCCCCAAGATAGCTCCGAGGTAGAGGGTGCTTCTGGAGGTGATGGTGGCGACTGCACGGTCATCCCCTGGAAGCATGCCAGGGTCTCGTCCTCCTCGATATACCTTCGGAGGGAAGTAGGGATCCTGCGGGCTTCACATTCCGGAAGAATGAGGCTGATGCACCTCGTTCCTGCCCCATCCCTTAACTCAGAGGACTGAGGGGAGTGCTCCTGCACTGGATCATATTCTCTCTCAGAGTCTGAGAATCGGACTGGCCTGATTCCTACCCGATCTTCCCTAGGGTTCCTCTTGCGGCGGCGGCGGTGGCCTTCTCTCATGCCTCTGGATGGTTCTTCAGGGCAGGGATAATTTCCGACATGGGGTCCCCAGGATGTACCAGCGCTAGGGTGGAGAAAGTTCCCACCTAAGGAGGCCGGGGTGCGTGGGGCACCGAGACAAATGTCGAAATGGACACGAGGAGGACCTCCATGCTGGCAAGTGACTGGACATGCAATGCTTCCATGCTCTCTATTCGCGGTAGGGGGAGTGACCCCATACCCATTTTAGTGGGCGTAGGAGAGACCCCCACATGGAGTGTTGCTATCACAGGGAAGACCCTCGCATGGGTTGAAGGTGGAACTGGGCAGACCTCCAAGCCGATATTGGAAGCAGGGAGGGCCCGCACCATCCGTAGTGGTGGTGCAGAGTGAGTCTTTGCACCGGGAGGCACTACTGAGGATTGGTCCGCGGCGGCCATCACCTGTGCCGATGACTAGGAGAGTCGAAAAAACCTTCACATGGTGTGGCTGAGGCCTTGATCTAGGTCGGACGTACTTCTTTCCCTACTCGATATATGCAGGGATTTGGAGGGGTGAATCAGCGGTGGCTCATGCTATAGTATTTGCTGATGTTGACACCCCACGATGAGCGTATTCTTCTGCTCGTTCCCAACGCTGGCGTCGGGTCAGGTCGACTGGAGCCAGTGGTGCAGGCGCGTGAACTACTTACTCCATGGCTTGGGGAACCAGGCGGCAGCACTGACATGGTCTGATGGGGGCCTCTGCCGGGATCCCTTGAAGCGGGACGCCGATAGGGCTGGCCTGGATACCTCCTACTTTGTCAGCGTAGGGGAGGGAGATGTCGACGCACTTTAGGGACGAGATACCGAAGCGATTGAACGTTGGGGTGGGGAGCAGCGGCTCCCTACGTGGCCCTCGAGGGAGGAGTGTATGGTGAAGCACAACCTCCACATGACCTAGGTATGCCATATCCCTGGTGGAGATGACCCCTTCCTCCTCGTACATGCGTACAAGGTCATTGATTACCCTTCGCTGGATAATCTATGATGGGTAGAGGGGGCATGGTAACCCAGCAGTCGTGGCGGTCACGAACATCATGGAAGAGGAAAAATCGTGTGGGGAAGCCACGCTAATATTGCCCCTGCCCCTGCGTCGGTGGGCAGGTGATCGAGCTCCAGAGGCAATGACTTGATTCCGGAAGCAGGGAGAAGAACTCATTAATACTGCTAAAAAAAGGAATCGACAACCAGTGCCCCAACGTCGTTCCGTCTTCCATGGTTGGAAAGAGGGATCCACGCTGACAACGTTGCAGAATAGAATGCTCAACGTCCTGACTGTCCCAACTTCTGGCGAGTTCCACATCAGGCCTGCTTGGTGGGACCTGGTACTAGATGACGAGGTCAGGTGACAAGCTTATCCACTGATGTCCTGAGTGATACTGGTCCCCAAGCTGATGAGAGAAGATTCACGTCGGGTTCACCATTTTTCTGTTTCCGACACTTTCACCGGGGACGCGCGCATCCGTCACGCAGAGGACGCGCTGTTGTGGCCCCGCATTCCATCTTTCCAAAGGCAGGTGGCATCCGCTCCTTATTCAGGGACATCTGCTCCTTGATCGAAACTAGTATGATGGGATATTGGTTCTTCCTTTCATGGATTCCTCCTTGGAGCTCGTCACCTAGTCCGGGTCTCCCTCATATATTAAGTCGTGGTTCATGAATCTCTTCCTAGTGCCATATCTTCATGGACACCAGTTAATTATGCTGCTTATGTCAGGACCTTCCAAGGGGTCCGATCAGGGCAGCAACCTTGAGTTAGGAGAGTGGTCACGTTCGGGCATCACCGGTGTGTCTTGACACTGGGGAATTGGAATGTCTGTCTTATGTCCCTTATTATAGGGCTTCTCGAGGGCGCAGAAGCCTGAGGTATCCCACATCAAACATGGGGAACTATATGCCATAGACATGTATCTGATATTTTCCTTAGCTTCCCATGTTTAACATAGGGTGCACCGCAAATTTAACGTCCAACGGAGATAGATCAGACTTATTGGAACACTAGATGGAGTAGATCAGATTGAAGAACAACCTAGAGGGAACACCGATGTTGGGGATAACACGTGTGTGGATTCCCGAATACAGTGGAGGGGAATGAAATGGCATGATCCCACCGGGATGTGGTGGCCTGGGTAAGAATCAGGATGAATGATGGCTTTGGGCTTGGGTCTCGAGGAGACTTCCTACGTATCACTGTTGCAGAGAATCAAAGTCTATGTAGTTTGATGATACGATGGGACACTTGAAGAGGTAACCTGTGAGAATGAGCGCATGGATGAGACCCATAAGGAGTAAGACCTATGGGTTAGGGAATGAGCTTCCTGAGGCATGTGGGCTCGAGGGAGAGGTCAGGATGAGACATTGGTGTTGGGCTTGAACCTCATGGAGGCTTCCTACGTATCCCCGCGATGGGGAATCAAAGTCCGCGTAGTTCGATGAAATGCAGTTTAACATCATGCGGGATAGGGCATTTGGGGCTTACGCTCTAGGGAAGCCCAAGGATATGTGGTCAGTGAACCGACTTGAAGAGGGACCTAGAGTCCAGATGGATTGGGGATTACACTCTGAGATGACCCATGGTGGTGGGGCTTGAACCTCATGGAGGCTACCTACGTATGATGCCTTAGCACAGATCAAAGTCCTCATAGTTCGGGATGGAATGGGGCTTATGCTCTGAGATGACCCTTGGTGGTGGGGCTTGAACCTTGTGGAGGCTTCCTACGTATCATGCCTTAGCATAGATCAAAGTCCCCGTAGTTCGGGATGGAATGAGGATTACACTCTTAGATGACCCATGGTGGTGGGTCTTGAACCTCGTGGAGGATTCTTATGTACCATGCCTTGACATGGATCAAAGTCTCCATAGTTCAGGATGGAATGGGGCTTATGCTCTGAGACGACCCATGGTGGTGGTGAACTGACGTGAAGGGGTCGGTGACCGGGTGGTGGGCTTGAACCTCGTGGAGGTTTCCTATGTACCATACCTTGACATGGATCAATGTCCCCGTAGTTCTCTAGAGGTGTGGGTCAGGGTCGGTGCTCACTCTAAGCTCATGGGAGTCATGCTTAGTGTGAGAAACAAGAGGTTGCAGGGACCTAACGATCACATCATGAAGGGTGCGTCCGTGGGAAGTGAAGAGGGGATTACGTGTTGATCTGACCATCGTTACGGGACTTACTCCAAGATGGAGGCCCGAGGGCGACAAAGCGCAGAGGGAGAGGGATTTGGAACCCTATAATAGAGGAGGAGTCCCACTTTCTATCATGCTCTCTGCTGGCCCTGGCACCGGGGAAGTACGGAGGTGCATGGGTGCTACCTCCCGCAAGAAGGGATAGGGGGTTACACCAAGGCATCTGCCCTTGCCTGCGTACAAACACCACTATAATAAATCACCCCTATGAGGGATGAACCCACCATCCCCATGGAGATGAGCGGGCATGGAGAATGTCTGAGGCGGGGGGACCTTGCATGCAAGGCACGAGACCAGGTCACAGTTTAACGTCATGTGTTGATGAAGAGCTGCTTGGCAGTTTAACGTCCTGCAGCTCAGATGAGGTGGGTTGGCTCCACACCCCTAGGACTTACATATTCGGTAGCCACTTCCCCTTGTGGAAGGGAAGTCATTAGAAAGGCCGTTCTGAGGGGGGGGGGGTGTCACTGGGCGAACCATCGAGGGGTCCACGTTAGCATGGCTATGTGAAGAAACAATAGCCATTAGTGTGCCTATGCGAAGAAGCATGAGTTGAAGCAACACAATGGGAAGGATTGTCCAAGGGACTTTGAAGTTACTTAATACGAGCTGAGAAGGCCGTACGGGAAAACCATACATGCTACGAATGCCCGGGGTGCACAGGACACCTGCAAACGACACCTGGAAGGAGGGCATCGAGTACTCACGCACAGGGGGTGCCTGGGGAGCACCAAGGTGAAAAGCACAGAAGGATTTAACATAGACCTTGGGGCTGTGTGAAATAAAGGAGGTCGAGGCTTTGCGCAAATTAAATGGATTGCACGCAAGGGGGGAGAATTACGTGCGGGTGGTGAGGGCCGAGCGTAAGGACAGGGGGCGTGCAATGATTGCGCGCAACTGACGAGCCTGCGTGCAATGGAAAGAATTGTTCACAGTGGGGCAGACCCCAAGGGGTTAGAGTTTAGTCTAAGGCAGTGGATCTCGTGCGAAGGCAGATCCCGGGGTGACTTGGCGCGAAAAATAACCCTACCTGAAGGCCATATTGCGCGTGCGCGGAATGGAAATTACACGCATGAGAGGCGGTTTGAATTCTTAAACCCTGAAAAGGAAGGGGGTATCCTTCTATTTATAGGAATCCGGTGGTACAAAATTCCAGGGTTGCGTGAAATAATTGCGCGACTTATGCGTTGGCGAGAAATATCAACCGTGCGGGGCATGGGCGTGAAATTATTTCACACCGACACCGGGACCTTTCGCGAATCCCGGTACCTTCCGCGCAGAACGTAATTTTTTCGCACACTTCTCCTTTTTTTTCACGCAACATCTCTAGGCCCTCCAGACCGGGCCTCCGGGTCCGAATATGACTTCGGTTTTTTGTTGCAGATCTTTCTCCGGCACTTACACATTATTCAGCGTCAACAGTCATTAAAATTGGACAACCATATGTCTTGAAGTCCATCCCCATCTCCATGGGCTAGTGAAAATCACTAATGTGTCATATAAGAAATTTGGGAATTATTTTACCCTCCAAAAAACAAGTGATAATATATAAATAATCAAATTATCACAGTATATACCAAAAAAATTCTAATAAAAAACAATAAAACCATATGGTAAAATATAATAATATGATAAAAAGGTCTAAATGAAAAACTGTAAGACCAAAACATCTAACCCAAAGAAACCCACAGGTCCATCTTCTTATTACTATAGGTCAACACTATCCAAACCCACAAAAACTGTAACACGATCTAGGAGAGTCTTCCTCTACATTATGCCTATCCCCTTACCTATAACCTAAACAAAGACAAAAGTTTTCAAAAATAAAAAATGTATTGTAGTTGAAATAAATATCAGTAGGGTACCATAAAGAATATATACAATGTTCATCCACATGAATCCATTATTTATTATAAAAAATATATTTATATAACATTTAAATATATATAAATTTTCGTATAAAATGATATATTTTTTTCCTTTCAAATGTTATTCCATATTTTATAATCAAGGAAATATGATTTAATAAATATCAAAGAGTAATACGGAGATGAAATAAATAGTTTTAAAGTATCAATTTATATATCAAGATAAAGTGTAAAAATAATAATATAATTGTACATGTACCTAATGTATCCACAAATAGCCAAAGGTATTCAATGAAATTAGGGTTCCTAAAACTAAGACAAAACTATGACACTACAAGGTATAAGATCACTAAGGGGGAGAACATATTATAGATACACCCACCCCAAGAATGATAAAAAAATTAATTATTGGATGGTAGATAGATATGAAGTGATGAAATCATAAATAATGTATATCTAAGGAAAAAAATGTTAATTTTACATTTCCAGGATAGATCTAGTTATCTTGTCTTAATAGGCATGATACTCGTAGAAAAAAATAAAAGAAAATATTTTTTAAAGGATACCACTTACTAGTTTACACCCAATGGAGATCAAAGATTCCAAAAGGCATTATTATTATATAAAAAATATCAATGATAGAGCCAAATTCATCCCCATTGAGCTCCTAAATGGAGTGAAGTTAAATTAGTTTAGTAAGGGTTGGATTAGAGGAGATAAATCTAAATTTCTATATAAATTTTAATTTATACACTTAATAATATGAATGCACAGTTGCATCATCGATGAGCCACACGACCTAACTATTTGGTTGGTGGGTATATGAAGAATGATTGTGCATACATTTCTTCAGTTGATGGATCGTTGGAAGCCCATTAGTTATTAGTTGGAACCTATAGACATGTAGGAGTTCCTACAACTTGCACAGGCTAGTCGGTTTCCTCTTACTCCCACAAACTACACAAAACATTTTTCCAACTAATGTAAAACCCAAAATTTCAATATATGAAAAAAAGTTCTACATACCTGATTTAAATACCAGGTTGTGGTTATTCGACCCACCAAATAAGTTTTTTCCTATGAAAGGATCAAGATCACAAACTAAAAAAGAGATAAGTCCATTATTTCATCATCAAGGACTCATGACCTCATAAATCATTTGTTTCCCAACAAAACAACTAATTATATCAATCCAATGGGATAATCCTGTTATAGAAAACTTTATCCTTTTAGTCTAGAGTATAAATATTTCATTTTTCCACTGAGGCATTGGGTTAGATCTTAACATCATCCCACTCGACCACAAGAAGTAAATCTGATTGATACTTCTTCAGTTGGAAATCATGGAACATGTTATGGATATAAGTCATCTAATTAATATTCCACCATTCTGAGTTATTCCAAAATATCAAACAGGCTGAAAAATTATGGTTACAATTTACCTAGAATCATCAGATGATTTTTTACCAACTAAGATAAAACTCCATTAAATAACCCAATCACCGTCCTCAATGCCCAACAGATGAAAATACTAGTGGAAAAATGATTTGTTGTTACTTTGAGCTACCTCTAACATATTCCTTATCAATTTAATGACATGATATATCTCTTGAAGGATTCACAGTCCATCTATGGACCATTATCTATCCTCTATCCAATAAAAAGGCAATTTATATGTCCTCCCATACATATACTTGAATGGAACCACTTTTATTGAATCCTAATAAAAATTGTTATATGAAAATTATTTTATGGGGATATTTTTATCCCATGAAAAAATTAATTTTATAACAAATGATTGGATAATTTCATTGAGAATTTGGATTTCCTACTCAGTCATTCCATCATTCAGAGGATGATAAGTCATGTTCAACCTTAAATGAGATCATTTTTCTCTATATAATCCAACCCTAAACTTGTATGTGAATAAAGGGTCACTGTAAGAGATGGTAGTAGATGGTATTCTATTTGGTCTAATAATCTATTTCAAATAAAAATTACCATGTTCCACTAGATTCATCAAATCCTTGATAGGTAGGAAATAAGATGATTTCATCAGTTGAAAAATAATCACCCATAACCCATCCTTTACATAAAAATTTAATGATTTCCTAATCCAAAATTCCATTTATATCTCATATCCTTTCTATAATAGAATGGGAATATATTTCAACAAACTATTAGACCTCTTATTTTTGTCCATAGTTATCTATTATATGATTTAACTAGAAAAAACCTACAATCCATTGAACCATTTCTGACCCCCAAAAATTATGTCTCATGTCATGGTACATGTATCTATCTCAAGGACGCGTGGATTAACTCAATCAATGTCAATTTTTAATCAAATCCATCCTTATTTCATTATAAAAATCATCATTCCTAAAAAGTAAAATCCCACATTAGGAGACCAAGACCACTAACATAAGGTCTCCCCAAAATTATGATTCTGAAAAATGCACTGACACTGTACATTCTCAGCCAATCCATGTCATATATGATCATCAATAATTGATCAATCATGGGAACAATCTTGGATTACATATTAGTTAGATCTACCTTAATCCAAGTTCATCTAAGAAAACATGATATTCATTAATAACTCTTCCACTTATTCAATTAATTCACAAGTTGGTAGATCTTTCATCAAAGCATCTATAACCACATTCCCTTTTCAAGGGTGTATGAAATATCAAATCTAGTGTTTTGAGGGAATTCACCTAGAATAATTTTCCTATTTTAAATTCCTCTATCTTGAGATATACATAAAAATATTTTGGTATTAATACACTATATACTTCTCCCCATAAGTTAGTGACACCATGTCTTAAGTGTCTGCATCACTATCTCTAACTCAAGATCATGAATCAGAAAATTATTCTCCTTATGTAATTACTAACTAGTTCCATAAATTACTATTTGTATCCCCTAAATCAAAGAAAAAACCTAAACTAATACCCGAGGTGTCTTAGTAAACATCATAACCAACAATCAGCTTAGGAATAATCATGACTAGATATGAATTCATCCTAACTATCAACTCCTAAAAATATATCTATCACTAATCACTACAATAAATATTTATTCCATTATGAGTCATATTTATCATAGGGGATGTAAGATTTAAGAATTATCAAATAGTGTGCCTATAATAATATGATAATAAAAAACTAGGGATCACACACACATTTCTTAAACTCTCCCAATAAATCAACAACTGAATTTTTTAGGATCCACTATAACACCCTTCTAAGAAGTAATATTGAATATAAATTTCACTTCTTAAATACATAATAATCATTTATGTAGTTTATTGTACATATAATTATCTATCAATATTCCATGGATGATATATATATTCCCAGAATGATCTTACTCTGATCTATAATATACTAGAATATCATTCAAAAAGACAATAATGAAATAATATTAGAATCAATGGAACATCTAATTAATTAAAACTATAATTATAACTAAAGAATTAAAAATTCCAAATGAAATAACTAGAAACTCATAATTCCCATTCATACTCCTAATGAAATCTTATAGATATATTCCTATCATAACCTCAACTTATGGTACTGTAATGTTAGATAAATTTTTGAAAACCACTAAGATCTCTTGAGTAGATGAAAAAAGTCATGATTTATAGGGAAGGGATACTTTTTCTTCACCAACACTGAGCTTAGTTTTTGGAAATCATCACAAAGTCAGAGTCTCCCATATTATTTATTTTCATACACCCATGATGATGCATAATGTGAGATTCTATGATGAATAAATACCTTATCATCAATACCCTTAATCCAAAAATTTAATTATTTCAATTATGCAGGTGCCATATGGCATGGAGCTAAAGAATTTTGTTATTTATTCGAACTAAAGTCTAAAAGAAGATCAATATACCACCAAGTAAGTGACCCATATAAATCATATTTAAAAACATAAAGGTACTCAAAAACCACCAATAAAAGAGGGTTACTAATAAATGGATCAATAGTATCTAGATACAACTCTAAAAAATAGAAGGATTTCATCTCAGCACCTAGAGAAATATAACCTTCTCTTATAGATCTTAGATCCCAATCCCCCTGAAAGATATGAGTGACTACATAGAAAGAAGGAAAATATACTTGATATGATAATTATTGATATGGTATTTATAGATAATAATCCAATCTATACCAATTTTATGGTCAATGATGTCAATATCATTAACTAAAATGTCTTATATGGTTTTGTGGCCAATGATAATCACCCACAACTTTGAAAATTTAAATCATTTTATTAGATTGTTTTTGAAAGGAGAGGAATGATTCAACAAGAAACTCATAAAATCTGAATGTAATCCTAACATACTTTCCATCCTTGAAATGATAAAGGAATGAGTTAAACCAACATCATAAAGAGACATTATTGTAGATGATGAAATAAACATCTTACCTATCACTATAGTTGGTCATTACTCTAACTCCTTTGGTCCACACTCCACTACATAATGATTTTAAGCCTCGTCCATCCCTTTCATTGAATCATAGACATCATCCTTGGAATGAAGATGGGATTTCATTCCATTTTCTTTGAAAGATCCAAACATAGATCCCTTCATGAAGGTGGATCAAGCTCTACATCCCTAGGATTTTATTAAACTAAAATATTGATGATGAATAGATTCCCCAAATGTATGAAACACCCTGAGTGTTTCCTTAAAATTAGGTTTGAGGTTCCCTTTATTCCCACAATATTAATAAAACACCTCAATCTACACTGATTAATATTTTTCACTCCTACCACCACCATAGTGTTGTTCATCCCATATCCATTTTTTTCATAAAGTGATCTCTAGGTACCTCAAACTGTCATTGATTCCCCGAATAGAAATGTATTCCTATATATGTCTAAAACAACCATAAAATCCTTTTCCACAACCTAGGAAATGGCAGTATAATAATCATTATTGACCAAATATTATACCTTAAACCCATCTCAATCCTCTGTACCTTGAGATAGTCTTTGGAAAAAAGCACGAGAGACAGGCTCACCAACTCGTCAAATCGAGTAACGTATTATATGATAGAATGATATCCCAACCCAAAATCATTGAAATACTATACCTTCACCACTCTCAGTGTCTCAGGATAAAACTTTTGACTGTATTATTTCTCGAAGGTATTCTATATGAGATCGTTATGCATCTTGTATTGCCTAATTTATTCCCAATACTTTCTTCCCACCTCATCTAGTATTTAAGTGGTGAACCCAACCTTGGGTTCTTCTGAAGTTTTCAGAAATTGGAAATAATTTCAACTCTCTCAATCCTTTCTTATACCTCTTATAGACTATTGTCACTATGAATTATTGAGGTATACTTCTTAGTATATTCCAATTTATGATAGAACATTAATTCCTCTTAATCATTTTCTATATAGACTAAGGACTGGATCATTTTTACTATAATTTATACCAATTCAATGATAAATATAGGATAATATTTGGGAACTTTTCTATGTATTTTATATAGTATTCTAGATTATTCTTATTGGAGGTGACATAATTTATAAACCATTAGTACAAAAACCATTTATAAAAGAATTATATTCCATTATTAAAAAATGAATTTAAAGATATAAAGTTGAGAATAAAATTTATAAAAAAGGATGTTAATCCAAAAAAATCCCATAGTAACTCAATGTTTTACATGTAAGTAATATGGCTAGTCATACTCCCAAACTTACACATATGATCCAAAATTCCTATATATAATCTATCAAAATCCCCATACATAAGAATACAAGAAACATGAATGAGTGACAGTTTTAACATATTGAGAGGCTCTAAAACCAATTTGTAAAAATGTAGCTTGATTTAACCCATAATGTTAGTATAAATGGACCTAAAAAGGCCCTAAGTGTATTCTTGATATAAATGGTCTGATGATATCCACCATGGTATCATAAAAAAAATTTGGAATGATTTTACCCACCAAAAACAATATGATAAAAAGAAATCAATTTATCAAAGAATATATCCATAAAATAGAATATATATTAGACTGACAAGCCAAAAGGTAAAATCTAACAATGAGATAATAAGGTATAAATGAACAAATAAAATTAAAAAACATATTACCCAAAGTAACCCATGAGTATATATCCTTATGAACATATATAACCACTATCCCAACCCACTGGAATGACAACTCAATCTTAGAGGATCACCCTCTACATGATTCTAATCCCATTACATGTGTCCTATAAAATTAAATCTATAAAATCCCAAAGGAAAAAATTAGTGTCTTATTACTAATTCTTTGTAGGGTAGCATAAATAATCTATAATAATTCTATCCACTGGAATATATTATTTCTCATATAAAACATTTCTAAAACATTCCAAAGAAAATAATTTTCCAAATATAAATATACTTTGGTTTTATTTTAAATAATATTATATAATCCATAGTAAAATAAATATTAAAAATCAAATATACATGAGGAATAAGTAAATTACATAAAAAAAATTAGGCATTAATGTTCCTATGTAGATCAAGTAAAAAACAAACATATGAATTTAAATTTATGAAATGTATCAAAAAATCACCATAGGAAATCAATGACATGAGAATGAACACAACTAAGAAAAACCAGAGATAATAGCCGATATAAGATCACCCAGGGATAAAACAAAGGATAAAGATACCTGCATCATGAATGATGAAAAATATTTCCATCTTGGTTAGTGATTAGTAACGAAGATATCGAATCCTAAAGAACCGAGATTTGATGACAAAAAAATTAATTCTATATTTCCATGATAGTTATATGAATATATTCTCAATATGTAATTACCACATTGAGAATAATATAAGAATACATGTTTGATTGGATCCCACTTATCGGGTTTCACCAAATAGAGAACCAATCATTCAACAGACATTGAGATTCCATAAAAAAATTATGGAGAGACCAAAAATTATCACCAAGAAGATCCTAAGCAATGTGAAATGAAATTAATGTTTTATGGGTAATATTAGAGTATATAAAACTTAATTTCATGATAAACTCAAATTTAGACCCTTAATAATCAGTACACCAAGAGAAATTATTAGTGATTCTTTGGGCCTCACCATATAATGAACTGGATTATGAAATCACTCTAATGATTATCCAAACAAGTCCTCTACATGAATGAAGAGGATTCCTGATCCCCATGGGATACAAAATAGTTCCTTGGAATAAGAGGAACACACTTGATAATAATCTCACCAAATAATCACAATAAAATTTAAAGTAGAAACATTATAAAAATATATAATGGCCTATATATATGTTGAAGTTCCTTTCCAAAACATGAATAAATATGGATAAGAAAATAGAAAAAAATACACAGTATTGAAACTCTGTACTTCCCCAGTGTCCATCCCTTGAAAATAAAACCATGATCTTCCACCAGTTCCCTTTTTTCTTCCATCATATAATAAATAACCCTCTATATGTAGAAATTGATAAAACCCTAATTATTCAAATTGAATAAAATAAATTAATAAACTCTAATGAATAGAAAAAAAATTCTAAATGATATTCTAGTAAACTGAACCTAAAACATATAACAAAAATGATAATATATTTAGTAGCACAAAATCACTCAGTAGTATACAAAAACCTTTAAAATCTATGTAGTATGTTCCATAAGTAAATTCATTAATGATATTTTGAAAAAACACTTGAATTTAGACTCTCCACATATATCTCATAGGAAACCAAACATTTTTATAATCTATTTTCAGAACATTTCTCTCAGTCTTCCAGCACCAAAAGAACTTTTTTTAAAAATTAATCCATCTGACTAATCCATTATAAAACCACACACCCATTTACATTTCTAAAAATACCATTTTTTAATCTAAACTCAAATGGTCACTTTAAAATTTTTTATTGGAGAGATTCATATTTTAAATAAGACACCCATTTTTAAAATTACTTAAAAGAAACCACACAAGAGTATTTAGTTTCAAAATAATTTTCAAACATTTCTGAAAACTAATTTTCAACAAAAAATATAAAACATACATATATCAATCATAAATATCAATCACCAAATATATCAAAAGAAAAAAACTAATACAAAGGATGAAATAAGAATAAAATTGTGGGGAATGATATAACTAAATAGTAAATCAAATTCCCTTAAAAACTCCTCAAGAAATCTAATGTGTTATGGGATCTATCTATCTTCACTAACATTCCAAGGATATGACTTTATATGGGTATAACTACCTGAACTAGATATTGGAATATTATAATTCTATTACCATCATCCAAGAATCCCACAGAATCTTCATTTCAATGAACCCCCCCACCAAGCCCTGTTCCAACCATGAATGGTGGAAACTAGTTGTGTGTGAACTAACTTGGGGAACAATATAGATCTTACACTTAATATCCAATTTACCTTCACCAATAAAGGATGTGAGGATTTGTTTTAATAAGATAAGTCTAACACATATGGAATGGTAATAGATACCATCACCCTAAACTCCCAGGGATTAAAATTACCATGCATAACATGTACACAAGTAATAATAATCACATTCCTAAAAAAGGGAAGAAAAAAGAATCACATAGTGATAAGGAACCCACATAATGAAATATGAAATCAAGTAATGTCATACTTCCATAAATTTAAAATCAAAGTGTGAAATAGGGATTTAAAAACAAATTGCGGCTCAGGATTCTAAGACCATTCACATTTCATAAAACAAATTTCCAAAATAATATATCAAAAATGATGGAAACTTCTCAATCATTCAATAAAATTAAAAAAAACATTTAACTCAAGAGTATTCAAATTTGGAAAACATGATAAGGTATTAGGTCACCTATTTAAATAATAATAATTTCAACCAATCCATCAAGTCATTTTTAAAAGAGGAAAATCACACACACTTTTCTAATCAACATTTCAAATACACCAAAAACCCCTTTATTAACCGTTTTCATGCCAAAATATCACATCAATTATAAATTACATTTAAAATAAACATTTCACTCATTAAAAAAACCAAATAAAAATTACATTATTTCTTTTTAAATCTATTTTAATGAAAGGGTATGGAACCTGCCATCGGTACAAGCCTATGCATGCACAGGAAAGCCTAGCTAAATAAGCAATGTGAATGGGGAGAGCCGATTTCATGTTAAAGATACTCGGGAGGAGCAGTTCCAAGTAGTTAGTCTGGGTTGTATGTAATGTTTGAAGCCTATGAGAAATTAATTCCTCTAAAGGCTTATGGGACATGTAATACTTATGCCTACGGGTCTTGTAATGGTTCCACCTCACCCCTTGAAAGGTGGATTATCAAAAAAAATAAAAAATGAAGGCCTTTGGGCCATTGGAAGAAGAATTTAAAAAAAGCATACGGTAATTAAACATTTCTTATCCCATATGAAAACAAGAAAATTCTACAATAAAACATTTATTCCACGCTCCATTAAAAAATTAATTTATTCTAAAATACCATATGTAAATAAAATATACTCATATTTTTATAAAAATGGAATATAGATATTCATAATCACTATTCGAATTAAAAAATGAAACAACTACATAGAAACTTTTACCTTAAAACATGTCACCCTTGATGATGGCCACTTAGATTCACCATTTTTCTCTTACATACATATTCCCATTCACACACTATTATACACACACATATATGTATCCTTTGACACAATGTGTATATTCTCCTCATAATGGGGGAATATTTACAAAAGAGTATATATATATATATATATGTTCTTACCTATACAGACATATGCAAGCCACCATCAAAGTGATGCGAGACACCCTAAACTATAAAAGAAAAACTAAAAATAACCAAATCACAAATTAAAATTGTTCCAAAAGAAAAGACTATAATAATATATATATTAAATAGTAGTGGGTGAGTTAAAATAAATCAAAACACTTTACCTTCAGTGGATGATGTAGAAACATGTAAGAAGAGGACCTGGGGGATCCAATGCACACTCAAAAGTGGAATAAAATACTTTAAATATGAACATACATTGATTTAGGTTTTTTATAAATTGACAGTGTGATAAGGAAAATATAATGATGCACAAAATGTAACAAGGATGGAATACAAGAGCTTTCATTAATGGACATACAATGAATCTGGAAGAAATTTGGTAGAATTAGTGTACATGATGAGGTCATGAGGGAGGGGTAGTAAGCATAAGGGGGAATCTCTAATGGGGGTTGTCACATGAAAAGGGAATAAGAGGATGATAAAGTAGGGAGGAAAAATTGAAATCAAAAGAAAAGAAAAAAAATTCAAAAAATATTTCTTTAGCTGTCCAAACTAGTTGGTTTGGCCACACGTTTTCCAAATCATCTGCCAGTGGTATGCTGGCCAATGCCTAGAGAAAAGACCACCACTAAATGTTTCAACTAGATAATTATTAGTTATAAAAACCATGAACCAACCATAAAAAATTATAATATTACAATCAAATACCCTTATGTATGGTCTACACATTGTTACTTCTAATAGTTAAAAAACCGATCACTTCACCAAACCATTTTAAAACATTCAAAATTCAGTCTAAAACATTCAGGAACCCAAAAGGAGTCAAAATTGTTTAAATTAATTAATTAATTAATTCAATTTTCAAAAAATATTTCTCTAAATATCCACATCACACCGCTTTGTTCCATAAAAAATTATCAGGTCCAACGTAGAGGTCAAAAGGGAATGAATTTACATGTAAACTCTTCATGAAAACAAGAACAATTCTTAAAAAAACAAGAAACTCCTCATGAAAAACCAATCACTCACTAATCATGAAATGTATCTAAGGAAAAAAGACCAATCATTTTTCTACCCAATATTTATGAATTACCTAAAATTGTTGAATAATAAGTAACATCTTTTTACAAAATAAGAGAACAGTACCAAGAAACCACATTCTAAAAATCTATAACAGGAAACCAAAAACTCTACCAATCAGTTCCAACCTATCCCAAACCACATGAGAGTACTACCCAGTAAATTTCCCATGGGATAAACCAACCATATAAAAAAATAAAATTAATCCAAAAATGAAGATAAAATACAAAAAAAACAAGCCTAAAAAAGAAACTACTATGCTTTAACCTAAGGATCACCTCCAACATAAAAGGATTTTTAGATCCAACTCCTCAAAATAATATCCCATGGTAACTTTGATTTTAAAAAACCTTGTAGGAATCCCCAACATAACGATAAATAGATATACTCCCCAAGTTTCTATACATGCACACTAGGTTATATCTCTGTCCTAGAAACAATCTCAATAATTCCCAAAAGGAACCCTACCATGTTATACTTCATATAAGGGAAATAAAAAAAGTGTCATGAATAAAATCCCATGTAACCCCACAAATAATGTAAAACAAAAGACAAAACCAGTCAGAAAATGTTCCAAGGATTCAGAAATCCTAAAATTATCTATACCTAATGAGAAAAAAAACCAAATCAACTTGTCACCCACAAGATACACAACCATGTTCACAAAATATTCAAAAAAAAACAGACACTGACCCATTTAACCTCATACGATATCTCATATAGAATACCCAAACAAGATCTTATCCTTACTAATCCATCCATCAACTAGAAATTATGGGACTAAACCAGTTAACCTACAAATCTATAAAATAGACACTGAAGAAACATTACCTTTGAAAAACCAAATAAACAATACTCCAAGAAAGAAAACACACATGTCACTCCATTACGATCATGGGAAGTGTAAGTATAATGAAGAAGTATTCCTAACAAAAATACTCTAATTTTATATTGGTCCATTATATGTGGATGGGGGATCACATCAAACAATAAGAGACATAGACCCTTACATGGTCATGTCCCCAAAATCACATGTAGCAATAAAAAAACAATAAAAGGGGAAAACACCCCATATTTAGTAAACGAATCTTTGTTTTACCAAAACCCCATATTGAAAACAAAGAACCACTAAAATTAGGACCTCCTAAATGGAATCCATTTAAAAAAAACAGCCCAATTCCTAACGAAACACTGTCACTTTTAAAAATTTTCCTATTTTTTTTTCAAAGAAACCAATTTATGTTTTGAAACCAAAACACCAATCTTTTTTTCAAAATGAAATTAAAAATTTCCTCTGGAAATAATACTTTTTTATTTTAAACATTTTCAAGCCAAATAAACTTTAAAATACACACACTAAGGTTAAAAAAAATATTGAAAAAACAATTCCATCAAATAGGAAATTAATCTTATAAAACATAGTTCACTTGATTATAAAAATCAACCACACATAAAAACATTTTAAAATTTTCAAACAAAACCAATTATTTGAAAACATTTTATGAAAGAAATCCCATTTAGAAAACGATGCCTAATTTATTTTATTAAAATAGAGAACATTTTTATCAAAAATACATTTTCACACCCACAAAATGAATTTCACATCACATTAAATAAATACATAATAATGGAATAAAATAATAATAAATAAAAAAGGAATCAAAATATTCCAACATATCATAGTATAAACCTTCACTAATATGCCATTTACTTTATACACTAGTAAATATAAGGGTCAAGTAGTCAAAATAACATAAGAAATTAGGATGTAGAATTTTTCTCGGCCAGACCACACAGTTGACAGACACATTCCACTCATATATTGGCTCCTAGAAAATTTAAAAAATCATGAGTCTTGTCATAAAATGGGTTTTCAGGCCATTTAAACTATCCTCATGTCTTTAATTTCTTTTTTTCACCATCCCAAAATATCACATATGACCCCCAATGAAACTCATGAAGCTGATGAAGATCAAAGAACCACTTCACTAAGAATTAAACCAAAATTCATACAAATTATATTCCAAAATTAAAATCTCACAACCCATATAAAATAATAGATAAATGAAAAATTGAGATAAATAGAATCACTATACACCTACTTATTTAGTTCCAAAAAAAAATTATAACTCGATGTTACCCCAACATCCCAAATAAAAACAGGCACTTCATAGGCATATGCTTCTTTAAAATGGAGGAAACTATGATATGATAACATTTGATAAAAAAATATTATACTATATCCCATTTATGGATGCTCTAACAAGCCCTACACATGACCAAATGGATTTCATGATCCCTATGGGATATTAAAAAGTTCATTAGAATCATAAGAACACACATGAGAATTGTTTCACCCAATAATCATAGAAAAAATTACAAATATAACAAAAAATCTATCATAAAACTTTCATAAATAAAAAATCAATTCCAAAATATGAAGGAAATGAAATAAGTAAACAATAAAAAAAATAAAAACAACTGATAAAATCACTTCTATCCCAATCTCCCTCCCCTATAAAGAAAATCGCGAGTCACAACCAATGCCCTTTAATCCCCCTTCACAGAATATAACTACCCTCTCTCTATATATATAGTGATAAAATCCTAATTTTCCAAATGTAATAAAATAAATTACTGAACTTTAATATTAGGAAACAATTCTCAAATATCAGCTAATCAACTAAACCAATAACCTGAAACTAAGGTGATAATATAGGCATGAGAACATAAGCACTCAATAGGCCACCATAACAAATCAAATATATGAATTAAGTTTCCTAAGAAAATTCATTAGTGCTAGTTCAAAACAAACTAAAAATTTGGATTTTCATATATATTTCATAAGAAACCAAAAATATCAATAATCACTTTTCAAAACATTTCTCATTGTTTTCCAACACAAAAATCACATTCTTTGAAAATATTTAATTTTCATATGAATTATACAACTAAAAAACCATTTATATTTCTCAAAGAAACCCATTATTTTTATCTCTATATAAATGGTGATATAAAAACATTTTAATGTATGGATCCATCTTTAAACTAAAACACCCATTTGGAAAATCAGTTTAGAGCATCCACAGAAGTGTCTTTAATTTCAAATTTTTTTCCCAATATCATTGAAATATAAATTTAAAATAAAAAATATATGATACATACAGATAAATCATCACAAATCAGGTTTCACCTATATCAAAATTCAAACATTATTAGATGAACATAAATAATAATTAATGTAGGGTAAATGATATAACTGAACACTAGATCAAAAAAAACCATAAATAAAACTCACCAAGCAATTGAATGTGTCATGGGCTCTACCTAAGGACACTAACATGCCAATCATCTAACTATATATGGGTATATCCACCTGAACTAGATATTAGCATTTGATATGTCTGTAAACATCATCCATGTATCCCACACATGCATCATTGTGATGGGACACCCCCACTTAGCCCTTATGCCTAGCACAAATGGTGGGAAAATAGAAAGTTATGAACCAACTAAAGGAACAAGATAGATCTTCGACATAGTACATAGTTTCCCTTGACCAATAAAGGATGTGAGCCATTGTGAAAATGAGCCATGTCTATCACATAAGGAATAATCATATTTACTCTCTCCCTAAACTCCCAATTATTAAATTCTCCTCACATAACATGAACATAGGGAATAAAAATAACATTAGCACATAAGAGGACATACAATAATCACATAGAGATAAGGAACCAAAACAATAAAAGGGGAAATAAAGTAGTGCATCACATCCACCATTATAAAATCAATGTTCAAAATATAACTTTAGCACCAAAATATAGCTTTTAATTCCATGAACATTCACATTTCATTAACCACCTTTAAAAAACACTATATAGAAAGTGGTGGTAATCTCCCACACATTAAAATCAATTACAAAACACCACTAATGCAAGTGAATTTCACTTTGAAAACCAATTCAAGTTCATAGGACAACCATTTCGATCAAAATAATTTTAAACCAAGCCATCAAGGAATTTTCAGATGAGGAAAATCATACACACATTTCAAATCACCATATAAAATAAACTAAAAAAACTCCTTTATAAACTATTTTGATGCCAACACCTCATAATGAAACTATATTCCCTTTAAATCATAGTTACCATTATTTGAATTTTTTTTGATAAAATCCAACAATTTTTCTGAAACCCATATAAAAGACAAACATGGAAATCAAAAACAACTAAGAAAAATTAACCATTTTATTTTATACATTAAAAAATTTAATTTAAACATTAAATCATTAATTCTAAAATCCAACACACTTCTAAATTTGTTAAAAATACCACATGGCTATCACATATGATCATATTTTAATAATAGTCATATTTATAAATGAACTAAAATAATTTAAATTCAAAAAGAAAATAGCTGTATAGAAAAACCTACCTAAAAAATATTTCACCCCTGATGATGGGCACTTGAATCCACCCTTTTTCACCTACATGCACATACATCTTCACAAATATATACAATTTTTCCCAATTTACATATTTCCCTACAAATGAAAGAATATTTAAAAAGAAGGTATATATATATATATATTCATACCTTTTAATACACATTCATGTCATAATCAAAGATCCATAAGACACCGTAAAAAATTTAGAAAATTAAACATAAAATTAATAAATACCAAATTAAAATTTGGAAAAAGAAAATTGGAGAATAAAACCTCATTTAAATGGTTGTGTGTGAGCTGAAATGAATCGAAATGCTTATAATTTTGTGGATAATGATGAATCACATAGAAAGAGGACCCAAGGACCTATTGAAATCTCTTAAAATATACTAAAACATTAAAAATATAGTTAACCATTGAACTAGGTTTTCTAATAATGAACAAGGTGGAATGGAAATGAAACGAATACCCAAAATGGATAGAGGATAGAAATAGATAACTTACATTAAGGGACTAGCCAAAAATCTGAAAGAAATTTGGTAGAATCATAGCATTATAGGAGGTTGTGAAGGAGGAGAGGCATGCATATGGTGGGGGGAGTTCATCTCGGGGACGACACATGAAATGGGAGACATAGAGAAGAAATGGAGGGAAAAAAATAAAAATAATAAAAATGAATAAAAAAACATTTTTTTAAATGGGGTGGAGGACATTGTTTTCCTAAGTGAACATTAACCATGTAAAAGCCTCTTCCTATCCAAAAAATCCATCCCACATGGTTTCCCCTAGTCACCACATGGTTGCACAAACCATGCCCCAACAATGAAAAATATAACTATCCCAATGACATAAACCTACGCACAGTTGGAACATGGTTACCCCAAACCATGCACACACCATGAAATACTCATAAAAATTGATCATTCACTAATTAAGAAAATAATTTTAGGAAAACTTTATTGAACATTGTTCTCCTCACCATTTTGGAATAAACTATAATGGTGGAACAATCGAAAACTTATTTTCACAAAATAAAACAATGATGATGAGAAAATAAATTCCTTAAATCTTTAAATTAAATCTGTGAACTCCACCAACCAGATCCCACCCATAAAAAACCATAAAATATCACTTACCAAGAAACTACCCAAGGGACAAATAAAGAATATAAACAAAACCAAGGCATCCTAACATGAATCTAAAAAACAAATGTTACTAGGTAAGAAATAATAAGGATCTAACCTAAGGGTAAAATTTGATATACACGGGTTTTTATATACAACTCCACACAATACCATCCCATGGTAATTCCAAAAAAAAAAATTCATTCACATCCATATCACAACCGAAAATAAAACTACACCCCAATTTTCTATACATGAACCCTATGTTCATTCCCAATCCCAAAAAAAATCTGATCAATTCCCAAAAGGAACCTTCCCATGGTCTAGTCCATGTGATAGAAACAATAAACAAACAATAATACATGAAAAACTTCCTAGAAACCCTAGATAGAAAGGTATACCAAACAAAAACCCAAAAAGACATAGGTAAAAAGCTCCATTAACCCTAAACTACTATAAACCCAACTACCCAAAATCCTAAAATGGCCAGTCACCCATATGATACAAAACTGAGTTCCTAAAAGATTCCAAAAACTATGGTAACTCTCTAATAAAACGAAAAATGAGACATCACATTAGAGAATATGAGAAGAACTGATCCACATTGATCCATTCATCAGCCAAAATTTATGTATCTATTCTAATAGCCACCAAAATAAGCAAAAGAGACAATAAAGAAACATTTCCTAAGAAAAACCTAATATACTATTCTATGATAATTAAACAAAACATGTCACTATATTATGATCCTAGTATGTTCCAAAAATAGGTGAAACTACCCTTAAATAAAACACTCTACTTTTATACTAGACCTTTCTGTGGGTTGGAGGGGGCTGTCGTCGAACAACATGATATATAGACCCTTATGCGGCCATGTCCCAAAAATCTCACTAAGATTTCATGAAACACAAAAGTGATAATAAAAAACACTAGTTTCATTAAATCATGAAAGTTTTTAATTTTTTTTTGAAAACCAGGGAACCACTAAGATTAATTCTTCCAAAATAGAAAACAATTTCAAAATAAATCACACTCTAAGTTCTAACTTGTCTTGATCATTTTAAAATGTTTCCAAAATTGATTTCAAAACAAAAAATACTTGTTTTAAAACAAAACCACCATTATTTTTTCAATATTAGATAGAATGTTTCCATATAAATCATGTATTTTCCATTTGAAATAGTTTTCAGGACACATACCCTTTTAAAATACACACAACCAGGATTAAATACCAATTTTAAGACACTAGTTTCCCTTTAAAGAGGAAACCCATATCTTAAATCACTATGAACATGATTAGAAAAATAAATAACATGTATGTTTTCCAAATTCAAACAAAACCATTTATTTAAAAATAGTTTACAAATAGAAGCTCATTCTAAAAATAATCCCTAAGTTCTTGTTTTAAAAATAAAAACTTATATCATGGAAATATATTTTCCACACAATAAATATGAATTTCACATCACATGAACAAGATACATAATAAAGGCCTAGAATAATTCTAAAAACAACCATGCAAAGATTCCAACATATCACAGGACCATCCAAGACCCCAATCCCATTTTACTTATATACTAGACAATCCATGTGTCAAGTGATCCAAATGAAAAAGTAGTCAGGAAATGGAACTATTATTGACCTGGACACATGGTTGATGGATACAATCAAATAATTCATTAGTTCATAGAGTGATTCTAGAATCATATATTTGGTCATTGTCTGTTTTTTATTCCCTATGAATCAACCTCACATATTGACTTCCTTTTTCTTATTCATCCCATAACATTAGATACGACACTCAAGGAAACTCATTAGGATGATGAGGATTAAGACTTCACATCCCTAGAAATCAAATCCAAATCATACAAAATTTATATCCAAAATTCAAATACCAGTTACCATGGAAACTCAATGTTGAAGGTAGGAAAGAACTATCTATACTCTCCCTGGATCCACCTATTGATCTCCAATAACAAACTCTAATTCAATATTACATTGACAACCCAAGTAACAACAATCAATCCAAAGTCATAGACTCATATTTTAAGGAATAGCCAAATCTTTGGTATCTTTTATAACAAACTGATATAGTCCAACCCACTGAAGGGAACCCAAATTGGCATGGCACATAACAAAAGGGTTTTCTCAATCCCCACATTTTAGAAACTAGTTCCTGGAAATCACAAGAACATACATGTGGACTATTTCACACAATAATATGAGTAAAATTGATAATAGACATATAATAAAAATATATCATGAACCATCCATATATCTAACATACTTGTCAAAATAGGAATAAACATAAATAGGAAAATAGACAAACAAAATAAACATACTATAAAGACTCTGCGCTTCCCCATATCACTTCCTAAAAAATAAAAATATGCATCACCACTTTTTTCCATTACGGACTAGTTTGATGAATACAACTACCCTCTATCCATAGATAGTTGAAAATACTAATTTTATAAATGGAATAAAATAAACGAATAATATCAAATCCAAGTAAAAATTATTCCCAAATAGAATCCAATCAACTGAATGAAGAACCTGAAACTGAGATGATTACATAGGTGTGATCACAAAAAACATAAAATTATACCACAACCCAGAAAATCAGTGCAATATTTCTCCTAAGGAAATTAATCAATAATATTTTTAAAGTTAACTTGAATTCATGATATATATATATATATATATTATAAAAAACCAAACATATCAATAATAAATTTTCAAAAAAATTCTCTTTGTTTTCGAAATCCCAAAGGGAATATTTTGAAAATAAATAATCTATCTAAGAAATTCTAAAACCACACACCCAATTGTTTTTCTCAATGAAACCCACTTGTTTTATCCAAATTAAAATGTCCAGAATAAAATTTGTAACTATTAGGAGAAATAAGTAAACTAAAACAACCATTTTTAAAAACTCTTTAAAGAACCCACACAAGTGTCTTTAATTTCATAACAGTTCATACATCTTTGAAAACTAGTTTTACAATGAAAAATATCCAACACACATATCATACATAAAAATGATAGAAACACATATATCACAAGGGATTCATCATCATAAATGGTCTCTTAAAACTAAAATCAAGGGTTGTGATAAAACCAAACACTATATCAAAATCCACTAAAAAAATTCCCCATTAAATTGAATATTGTTTGGGCTCTACCTAAGGTCTGAAAAAAAGAAAAGAATCTAATATTATATTGTAATAAACCCCCAAAATAGCTACCTACATAAGATAAGTCCAAAAACATCATCTAATTATTCCACACAATCCACTTTTCAAGGAAAACCCCTCACCTATCCTTTGTAACTAGCATAATTTGTGGGAAACTAGCATCGTGCGGACCAACTAAAGGAACAATATATATTTTTCAATATGTAACCAATTTAACATGACTAAAAAAGTAAGTGATGGGTAGTGCTAATTATACAAGTCTAATATAAAAGGAATAATCATATATACCCTCACCCCAAACTTCAAATGATAAAAAGGACCACACATAACATGCACATAAGTCATAGCAAAAAAATTCCCATGCAAGGGGAACAACAAGCATCACATAATGACAAGGAAAAAAAACAATTCAAAGTAAAATGAAGGGGTTTATCATATATACCCTTTTTAAATCATACTTACAAATGGTCCTCTGTCACCAAAACATAGATCAAGTTTCCAAGACCTTTTAGAATTCAGAAAACACCTTTCCAAAATAGTATATGGAAAATGTTCAAAATCACCCGCACATTCAAAAAAATTCAAAACCACCCTCAAAATAGTGTTATTTATCTTTGAATTTGAATTCGAGGCCATATGTGAACCATTTCATAAAAAATAATTTTAAACTAATCCATCAAGTTGTTTTCACAAGAGTAAAATCACTCACACATTTCTAATCACCATTTATGATACAACAAAACCCCTTTATAAATCATTTTGAGGTCATAAAATCAATTTAAAAATAATTTACCTTTTAAAAACTAGTTTTAACACTATGAAAACTATAACTGGGTTAAAAAACCAATTTTCTTTATCCCATTTTAATGTAAAATGATCTTTTTACAAAAATTATATCACAATTAAAAATTTCATTTCACATAAGAAAACATGGAATTTACATAATAAACCATTTATTACAATATCCAATACTCAAAAAAAAATTGTTTTGAAATATCACAATGCTATCACTTATAATCATATTTTCATAAAAATGGAATTTAGAAAGGTAGAATATTATTTTTAATTATAAAATGAAAAATTGTAAACAAAAAAAATACATCAAAACATTTCACTCTTGATGATATCTACTCAGATCCACCCTTTTTCATTTACATGCATATTTACCTTCACACACACACAAAAACACATAGAAACACACACAGACACACAAACACACACAAACACACACACATGCACACACATATCTCACTCTGTGTGTGTAACCTTTGAAACAAGGTACATATTCTCCTCACCGTAAAAATATAGTTACTATAAGGGAATATATATATATATATATATATATATGAGTTTGTATGAATACAAATAAAGTTTTCCATCAAAGAGACCCAATACATGATAAAAAAGGGAAAACTAAGAAAACAAAAAATGGACTAATAAATATTAAGAAAAATAATAGAGATGAATAAATCCTACCCTAAGAAATGAAGGGTTAGATGAAATGAACTAAAATGATTCACCTCAATTGGAAGATACTAAAACATACATGAAAATGATTATGAGGACAAATCACCCAACCTAAAAATGGAATAAAATACCAAATATCATGCCAAAAATTGACCTATGGTTGGGCCAAAAGGCTGGGTTGATGGGACCAAAATTAAAGGAGTAGGTAAGCATATACTATACATCAAGGGGCTGACCAAGAATATAAAAGAAATTTGGTAGAATCATTACACTAGAGGAGGTCTTGAGGGAGGAGAGGAATGTGAAATGGGGTCACTTGGATGGATTTTTCTCATAGAGAGGGAGGGGGAATAGAAAAGAGAGAGGAAAAAATAGAAAGTAATAAAATTAAAAAATACATGTAAATAATAATATTTTTGTATAAACTAGGATAACTAAATGGTTAGTTCATACAATTTTCCTAAATCTTCACTATCCTTTTCCTAACAAAAAACACACCACACAGAGTTTCCCTTAGGCCCCACATGGTTAGAAAAAACATGATCCAACCATGAAAAATGATAGTGTTATAATGACAAACCCCTATGCATAGTTGGTGGATGGTTACTCCTTACTGTGTGAAAACAATGAGATACATAAAAACTGTTTAAAACAACAATAATTAGTCTCAAAAATATCAAGATCCTAGAATGATTAAAAATTAATTAAAATAATTAATTAATTTATTCCATCGTGACATAGTGGGTGTTACACAAAGGTTTGTTGGAAATGATACCCACTATTAACATGGAATCATGAAAACCTCCCTTTATGATATCTAACTTCATTAGAGCTTCCATATACCAATATTTACACCACAAAGTAAGGATTACCACTGTTTTTTTTCATACTAAATACATTCAAGGAAAAATAATATGTGTTTCAAAATTATTTTATAATTAAAAATCCATTTCAAATACATGCCCACATATTCATAAAATATTTTCTATAGTGATTCCACACCACTCCCAGGCTTGAAAACCCACTTTAATTTCAAATTTATTTTTTGAGGAATTTAAGACACATCATGTTCATAAATCATGTTTTTAAAAAAACCCCATTTGATATATTATTCATTTACACCAAATATCAAATAAAAATTCAATATTAATTTTCAAAAATAAAAAAAGTAATAAATCAGTAGAATTATTATAAATTGAAAGCATAGAACATAGGATAGAGAAACCTATATCAATAATGATGGAAATAATGATTCCTTATTGACCTACGATGAGAGAGGAAGAGATCAGATTATAAAGAACCGATATTTGAGGAAATCAATATCAATTCTCTATTTTGATGATAGATATAACAATATAGTATAAATGGGAATAAATTTCATATATATAAGAGTATAACATATTTTGTAAAGGATTCCACTTACATGATTACACCCAATAGAGCTACATGAATCCAACTAGACATAAGATTCTCCAAAACAAAACAAAAGAGAGATTCAAAATCATCCCCAATGAGCTACTAAATAGAGGAAAATCAAATTTGGCTGTTAATTTTTGGATTATAAGATAAAAAACATAATTTTTTGAAAAATGAAAAATTATCCATTTACAAATCCATATGCCTAGTATAACGACCCATACATTACTAACATTGTTAATACTTCATAATTTAAGCATAATTATTACAACATATAACAAAACCATGGTAGGAATGTATTGGTATAGTGTCTTTAGAAACTGGGAAACATAAAATACTTGTTCATAAAGAATCTAAATTGTCTCCCATTTATTTCATCATATCTAGAGTCCATTTTGGAATATCCTACTTAGTACCCTTCATCCTGACCCGGGGAAAAGGAAACATACAAAAGGGTGAGCTCAAATCCTCAGTAAGGGTAAAAAAAAGAAATATCATTCATATAATATTCATAAGAACACCACATTTTGAAAATCTTAACCTGCAAAAGAGATCATAATATCAAAACATGGGATAAATCATAGTAGTGAAATGTAATCCCAAAAATCATAACTTTAAGAAAGAAAAGTTGTGGAATACACACATAATAATAGAAAATCATTTCATATGATTCAATACTCATTTCCAAGACTATCATAGTGGAAAAAGTCCATTTCTGAACCGAGTTCAATCCTCGTTCTAGTCCTGTATCACTGAACCGGTTTAACTTTCCGTTCCAGCCATGTCTATCTCATGAGATATAAATCATTACCCAATGCACTGGAGGGAGATATAGGTCCCACCCATCTCATAATGATACCATTCTTATGTGTTCCACAAGATCATAAATCATACATCATAGCATAACCCATGTAATAAAAATGGGATTCTTAAACGTCATGCCATCATAACACAAACCATATAAGATAATAAGACATCATAAAAATAATTCCATCATAACATAATCCAATCAATTTGAAAATAAGGATAGAAACATAACCCTATATTATCTTAGATTTAAATTAATTTTGATAAAATTCTTGAACTCCATTCTTGAGGAAAATACCCTTCCTACTTCAAAAACATTTTCCTTTATTAACATGTCATAAAATTTTAAACTAAAAGAAGTTAATTAAAAATAAACTTGAAAACTTGTAATGGAAGATTCATGGAAATAATATTCTCTAAAATCATAAAAATCCATTCATGCAGTATAAGTTAAAAAAACATTCTTCTCGTACGTTGGCCGGAAAAGTCAAAAAGTACCTCGTACTAAAAACGACAAAAGATTCCTTTCATGTCTTTTACTAAAAACACACCAATGAGTAATATTGGATTTAAAAAATTTTAGGAGGATATAAATAATATTACATATTGAGGAAACATGGATTTGGATGATAAATACACCCCATTAAATACCAAAGTATAAACAATCTCAATTAAAAATGAGATTGTGAGATTTTCCCTTACCTTAGGTCCGATTTGCTTTGTACTTGTCCGAACCTCCTGTATAATGATTTAAATAATATTATTGACTTATTCTAGAATCGTATGAATTGTTATTATATCATATATGGTCATATTCTTAGCTTCTTATTAGTAATATTTCATTTTTACTTGTTATTCGGGTGTTTATTGCCTTTTGTTCTAATGTGTGTTCTATCGAATAAATTCTCATTCTTATTTTTAGGTTATAGATACCTCATTTAAATAATGGTATTAGTGTAATATATATCATATTTTTTCATTAAATTAATTTATATAATAACTATGTAATGAAGATCATGTAGAACGAGTCGCATCACATCGTGGAGACGGTAGGCCGTACGTACGCACGAGCGATGATATCATTCTCATGATCATGGAATTGTATTGAAGTACATGTATAATATTTCAGAATAAATATCACTTTAAAATAATCATATATAGTTATTATTTACACCATTATTCCCATCCAAGAAAGGTGGTGGTGGAAAACAGATTACACCTCGGCATGGAGACCGTATTCCGTACGTACGCACGCGTAGTGATTTCGTTTTCCATAGAATGGATAGAAGGTGAAATAGGGTTGTTTCATATTTATAATAACATATCCGTATATGAGTGATACTTATGTTATTATTTCATAATTAAACAACTAAATAAGAGAAATTAGAAGAAGAAATAAATTTGAAACAATCGGTAACAGACATTACCTCTTCTTTGAAGAGCCTCTTCTCAACCTCCTCTTAGGGAACTAAAGATGGTCTTTGAAGAAGACCAGGACCTCTAGAATGTTTCTAGGGAAGTGGAGAAGAGGAATTGGTAGGATTTGGAAGATATTTAAGGATCAAAGTGGTGTGAGGTGGAGAGGGAGGAGGTGCCCTTTTATAAGGGAGGAGAGGGGAACCTTAGAAAAAAATTAAAATATTATTTTATTATAAAGTCATATTCGGTTTTTAATAGCTCCAAATTAATTTATTTAAAAGCTAAGGTGGGGATGGGTCAAAAATCTATCAAACAATAGATTTTAGACAAGTTTAGGTTACTATTTTAAACTTATCATTTAGATTTAACTCTAAGTTAAATAATTTAACTTTTACCGTTTCTTCTTGTTTTCTTACACTATATGGTTAATAAACTTACTATAAAAATCCAAAATAACCCCAAGTGGTTCATTATTAATATATATAAACTTATATAAGTCATTTTAAAAAACCATATATTTTTAGGAATAAAATAACAATTAATAATATAATATTTGTATTAAAAACTATATTATGTCAATTTTGACACAATTTGATAATTGATTTTTTGTGAAAATCATAACCGAATTATTAGTTATAAAAAAGATAATTAAATAAATAATAATATGTCATATTAACCTATAAAATTAGTTTAATTCTTAAAAAGTATCAAATTACATTTATTTGGGTATTTATAATATCAATTATGTTAATATTTCCTTAATAAGGTAATTACTGCATCATCATTGTGTCATAAATAAATTAAATTATTTAAAGTTTAAAAATTATAAATAAAATAAAATTATTTGGAAAATCATTTTATCTTTCTAATGAATATTTATAGATGAATTTATCGTATTTATAACCCTATATTAAAAATGTTTTAGTTATTAAACATTGATTTTAACTATTTTAACTATTCTTTAAATAAAAAAACAATAAATATCCTAATCTAATCCAAGTGGAACTAAATGGTAATATTTTATTCCTAAGGTTGTTTTGGGTCGAATTAAACTTATCCAATAAAATTAGGACATGTGTTAGGTTAATAATAATATCATTTTTACCCTTAATTACCCTATTTACTTTTAACCGTGGTAAATAAAAGTAAAAAGTTACTATTAACCAAAAATTATTTTTATCTTATTGAACCACATTTTACTCCTTGATATTAACCGTGTGTCTCAGATTTTTGAAATTCCACCCACAGAAGTGGTAAAATTACGTTTTATGTACATTTGAAAATTCTCCTAGGAGGTGGGTAAAAGACGGTGAAAAGTTTAATAATTTTTTTTATATATAAAATTATTATAAAATTACTCTAATGAATTAAATTTAACTTATATAGGTATTATGTATCAATTTTTACCTAAAATAAATTTAAATAAAATAAATAATTATTAAATAAAAAGTCAGTTTTTAAATAGTAACCAAGTGTTTTCACTATTCATCAAAAATTGAATGTTTTTAGAAAAATACCAAAAACTCACCCTAGGCTAATTTTTATATTCCGAATCAAAAAATGAAGTCCATTTTGAAAGATAAAATTTATAAAATTTCAAAAAGTGGGTATTACTATTCATAACATCTAGTTTTAATAATATTTTAATAGCATATCGTTGTTTAGTGAAACTCGGTATTGTGTACAACGCAAGCTATTGAGGAAGGCCGCGATTGTGTGTAAAGCAAGCCAAGCTATAGTTGTGTGTAGTGAAAGATTACTTTGATGATGTATATAACATAAAAACTAAATATTTCTCAAAAAAATCTCAGGTGTCACATTCTACCCCCCTTAAAATGAATTTCCCTTGAAATTTGTCACTTTGTAACAAACAGATGAGAATACCTCTCCCTCATCATATCCTCAAGCTCCCATTTATATTCATCTAATTGGTGGTTCCTCCATTAAACTTTCACCAAGAGAGTGGTCTTGTTCCGTAGGAATTTTTCGCTACGATCCAGAATCTCTATTGGTTGTTCTTCATAAGAAAGATCTTGCTCCAGCGGTACAACTTATGAGATTAGTACATGTGAAGGACCAGGTATATACTTTCTCAGGAGAGATACATGGAACACATCGTGAACTTGAGTGAGATTCGGTGGAAGCACCAATCGGTCAGCTACCTTCTCAACACGATCAAGTATTTCGTAAGGACCGGTATATTTAGGGCTCAGCTTGACCTTCTTTCCAAATCTCATTACTCTCTTCCCAGGAGATATTCGTAAGAACACTTTATCACCCACTTCAAACTATAGGTATTTTCTTCGGTTATCGAAATAGCTTTTTTGTCGACTCTGAGCTGCTCTTATGTGTTGTTGAACATATCTGACCTTTTCTACCATCTCATCAACAAGTTCAGGTCCTAATAGCTTTCTTTCCCCAACTTCATCCCTGCAAGTTGGAGTCCTACATTTCTTTCATAGAGAGATTCATAAGGATCCATCTGAGTACTCTAGTGAAAGCTATTATTATAATAAAATTCCACCAAAGGTAGGTGTTGATCCCAACCACCATTGAAATCCATAGAGCAAGCTCTTAACATATCTTCTAGAGTTTGAATTGTTCTCTCAGACTAATCGTCTGTCTGAGGATGATAAGCAGTGCTGAAACTCAACTCAGTATCCAGAGTATGATGAAGACTTCACCAAAACTTTGAGGTAATCCTCGGATCCCAATCAGATATAATGGAAAATGGTACTCCATGCAATCTTACCACTTCCTTTACATATATCCGGGCAAGATGATCCAGAGAGAAATATTATCTAATAGCAATGAAGTGTGCCAACATCGTAAGATGATCAACTATGACCCAGATAGCATTATTTCCTTTTGATGTTTTAGGAAGTCCGATGAAAAAGTCCATAGTGATGTTTTCCCATTTACATTCGGGTATGGGTAATGGTTGTAACATCCCCTTAGACTTCTATCTCGAAACTTTAACTTGCTGAAAAACCAAGCATCGAGAGATATATTCAAAAACATCTCTTTTCATGCCATTCCACCAGAAGTACTCTTTCATTTCCCTATACATCTTCGTGCTTCCAGGATGAATAGAGAATGAATAACTATGAGCCTCATCCAGTAGCTCCTTCTTTAATTCTGCTATGGGAGGAACACAATCCCGATTACTGAACCTTATTTTCCCATCACAATCAAGGTTGAATTCAAGATCATTTATCACCCTCTTTTGTAACTCTACATCTTCATTTTGTGCCTCTAAAATCTTCACATGTATGGATGGTTGAAAATTCCTTTGAGAAAGATATGATTTCTACCCTTCCATTATAATTCCAAGATCCATCCTTTATAAATCCATAAATATTGGATCTTTTGTGATCCTCATCATGGATAAGCTAGCATGGTCTTTTAGACTTAATGCATCTTCCACCTTGTTTGCTTTCCCAGGGTGATAATGAATTAAGCAGTCGTAATCCTTAATCAGCTCCAACCATCTTCTTTGGTGCATATTCATGTCCTTTTGTGTGAAAATATACTTTAAACTTTTATGATCAGTATAAATATAACATCTTTCACCATAAAGGCAATACCTCCATATTTTTAATGCAAATATTACTGCATCTAACTCCAAATCATGAGTTGGGTAATTTTTCTCATGAATTTTCAACTGTCGTGAGGCATAAGCTATCACCATATCATTTTTCATGAGAACACACCCCAATACCTTCTTGGATGCATCACTATAGAACACAAACCTTTCTCCACTACAAGGCAGTGTGAGAACAGGTGCACTAGATAACCTTCTTTTTAACTCCTTGAAATTCTCTTCACATTTCTCTGTCCAAACGAACTTAACTCCTTTTAGAGTCAACCTGGTGAGTGGATTATATAATCGTGAAAAATATTTCACAAAATGTCGATAATATCCATCCAAACCAAGAAAACATCGGATCTCAATTACTGTTGTTGGTCTCGACCATCTTTTGATAACCTCTGTTTTTGCTGGATCAACAGATATCCCCTCTTTTGTGATTATGTGACCCAGAAATTAAACTTTTTGAAGCCAAAATTCACACTTTGTAAATTTGGCATAAAGCTTCTCCTTTATCAGGGTCTTTAATACAATTCTCATGTGATCTTCGTGTTCTTCCTTTCACTTTGAATATACAAGAATATCATCTATAAAGACTACCAAAAACTAATCAAGATAGTTTCTAAAGAATCTATTCATCAGATCCATGAAGATAGCAGGGGAATTAGTAAGACCAAATGGCATCACTATAAATTCTTAGTGTCCATACCTTTTACGGAAATCCATCTTTGGTGTATCCTCCCTTTTGACCCTTTATTGATGATACCCTGAATGAAGATCAATCTTGGAAAAGTATTGAGCTCCGCGTAGTTGGTCAAATAATTCATCAATGCGTGGGAGAGGGTATTTGTTCTTGATAGTGATCTTGTTATGTTCTCGATAATCAATGCAGAGTCTCATTGATCCCTCTTTATTCTTAACAAACAGAACAGGTGCTCCCCAAGGTGATACACTGGGGCATATGAATCCTTTATAAAGATTCTCTTGGAGTTGCTTCTTCAATTTTTTCAACTCAATTGGGGGCATTCTTTGAAATAGGCATAGCACTCGGTATGAGTTCTATTGAAAACTCAACATCACGATTTGGTGGAAGACCTGGAAATTCCTCAATAAAGACATCATCAAACTCCCGTACAATGGGCATATTCTTAATCATGAGTTTATCTACAACAATATGAGATAAACAACCTTCATTTAGTGGAATCAAAACCCATAAGATGGAAGAAATTTCCACCAGAAGGTTATGTTCATCATTGCATCGATAGACGATTATTGATTGATCTAGAATATGAAATGTGACTTCCTTTCTTTGGAAATTGATATGAGATCCATATAAATAAAGAAAATCCATGCCAAGAATCACAACAAATTCCATTATAGGAAGGATCACAAGATTTTCAGGAAGCACTTTACCACAAACTTCAATCGGAGAAGAATTATAAACTTTTGATGCGACTGTTGTGCCATTAGGGGTTGTCATAGCTAACTCAACATCTAATTGTTGATGTAATATGGCGATATACTTAAAATATTCTTCAGAAATAATAGAGTGGGTGGATCCAGTATCAAATAAAACATTTTCTACTTTAGAGTGGATGGTAAGTGTACCTTTCACCACTTCATTATCATAATCCACATCACTGCTAGAAATTGCAGGTGACTTTCCTTTTTTTCTTTAGCCTTAAGAGTTTGTTGATGTAGATCATCATCAACATCCCTTGGATTAGGGCATTGATTAGCATAATTCCCCATTTCCTTGCACTTGTAACCTTGAAGTGTAGGAGTTTCACTCCGTGTAGCCTTTTCTTTGTTCGCATCACTAGACATCTTCTTCCCATCATTGCGGCATTCAAATTCCCAATGGAATTCTTTTCCACATTTGAAACATTTACTTGTCCCTTTAAGACAACTCCCTCCATGTTTCTTTCCACACTTTGAGCATAAGGGAAAACTCATCTTATTTTCTGTGTGGTCTTTGGATTCCCTTTGAATTCCATTTTCCTCTTCTTATCAAACACATATGACTGATGGGTTACTCCAATCACCATCTCAACCTCGAGAGCACATCGAATGATTTCCTCGTATCTATTTAAATCCATTGTGGCTAACACCCTTAGAAGACTTGGTTTTAACCCACTAATGAATCGATTTATATTACTCTCAGGTTGGATAATAATTCGGGAAGTGTACCTTGCATGTCTTGTAAAAGTTTCTTCATAGGTACCAACTGATTCATCATCTTTTTTCTTCAGTTCAAGAAACTCCTTCTCCATCTTTTTTCAAAGAATACGAGGGAAGTACTTATTAAAAAATAAGTTCTTGAACTCGTCCCATTCCATGGACTCAATTTCATCCCTTTGCCTCGTATTCTTAATAAGATTCCACCATTGATCAGTTTCACCTTCCAAACGATATACTACTAAGATGACTTTATCATGCATAAAACATTGAAGGACTTAAAATATCTTTTTAGTGGTACTGATCCATTTTCATCCACTAATGGATCAGAAGACCCGCTGAATGAAGGTGGACCCTGCCTCATGAAGGATTTAACAGAATTTTGCTCCTTCCTTTGCTCGTTTGGAAGTCCTGCATGATTCATACCTTGAGAAAGTTTAGTGAGCATGGTTACAATATTTTTCATTCCAGATCCCATAACATTTGGTTTCTCATGGGGACAATCATTGCATTTCCAGTCGCATTCCGCATTAAGACGGTTCTTTTGGGTTCCAGCCATTGAATAAAAACAAGAAGAATAGTGTGAGAAACACTAATTATAATAGGAAAACCACATAATCAAGAATAAAATTTCACACTTAAGGTTTTATCATATGTTGTTCATGGCCATTTCTAAAACACTAAGATTGTGTTCTATGCTTAGACATATACTTAGGGTTCTTACTAAGGCTTTCACATCCTAGATTCCAAAGGTTAACTATACCTTTCCTCTAATACCAATGATAACAAGACATACTTTACATACATTGTTAATACTTCAGAATTAAAGCTTACTTATTAAAACATATAATAAAACCATGGTAGGACCATATATGTATAATGTCTTTAGAAACTAGGAAACATAAACAACTGGTTCATAAATAATCTACATTGTCTCCCATTTATTTCATCATATCTAGAGTCCATTTTGGAATATCATACTTAGTACCATTCTTCCTGACCTAGGGAAAATAAAACATACAAAAGGGTGAGCTCAAATGCTCAGTAAGGGTAAAAAAAGAAATATCATTCATATCATATTCATAAGAACATAACCTTTGAAAATCATAACCTGCAAAATTGATCATAATATCATAACATGGGATAAATAAAAGTAGGGAAATGTAATCCCAAAAATCATAATAGAAAACATGAAACTTTGTGGAATACACACGTAATAATAGAAAATCATTTCATATTATTCAAGACTCATTTCCAAGACTATCATAGCGGACAAAGTCCATTTTTGAACCGAGTCCACTCCTCGTTCCAGTCCTGTATCACTGAACCGTTTTAACTTTCCATTCTATCCATGTCTATCTCATGAGATATAAATCTTTAACCAATGCATTGGAGGGAGATATAGGTCCCACCCATCTCATAATTATACCATTATTATGTGTTCCACAAGATCATAAATCATACATCATAGTATAACCCAAGTAATAAAAATGGGATTCTTAAAAGTCATGACATCATAACACGATCCATACAAGATAAAAGGACATCATAAAAATAATTCCATCATAACATAATCCAATCAATTTAAAAATAGGGATAGAAACAGAACCCTATATTATCGTAGATGGAAAATAATTTTGATAAAATGCTTGAACTCCATTCTTGAGGAAAATATCTTTTCTACTTCAAAAACATTTTTCCTTTCTTAACATGTCATAAAATTTTAAACTAAAAAAAGTTAATTAAAAATAAACTTGAAAACTTGTAAAGGAAGCTTCATGAAAATAATGTTTTCTGAAATCATAAAAATCCATTCATGCCGTAAAAGTTAAAAAAACATTCTTCTCGTACTTTGTCCGGAAGAGTCAAAAATTACATCGTACTAAAAACGACAAAATATTCCTTTAATATATTTTAATAAAAACTCACCAATGATTAATATTGGATTTAAATAATTTTAGGAGGATATAAATAATATTACATATTGAGGAAACATTGATGTGGATGATAAATACACCCCAATAAATACCAATGTATAAACAATCTCATCTAAAAATGAGATTGTGAGATTTTCCCTTACCTTAGGTCCAATTTGCTTCGTACGGGTCTGATCCTCCTGTATAATGATTTAAATAATGTTATTGAATTATTCCAGAATCTTACTCATTGTTATTTTATCATATATGGTCATATTCTTAGCTTCTTATTAGTAATATTTCATTGTTACTTGTTATTCGCGTGTTTATTTCTTTTTGTTCTTATGCGTGTTTTGTCAAATAAATTCTTATTCTTCTTTTTAGGTTGTAGATACCTAATTTCCAGAATGGTATTAGTGTAATATATATCTTATTTATTCATTCAATTCATTTATATAATCATTATGTAATGAAGATCATGTAGAATGAGTCACATCACATCGTGGAGACGGTAGGCTCTACGTACGCACGAGCGATGATATCGTTCTCATGATCGTGGAATTGTATTGAAGTATATGTATACTATTTCAGAATCAATATCACTTTAATATAATCATATTTAGTTTTTTTTACACCATTATACCCATCCAATTAAGGTGGTGGTGGAAAACAGATTACACCACGCCATGGAGACGATATTCCGTACGTACGCACGCGCAGTGATTTCGTTTTCCGTAGGATGGATAGAAGTTTAAATAGGGTTGTTTCATATTTATAATAACATATAAATATATGAGTGATACTGATGTTATTACTTCATAATTAAACAACTAAATAAGAGGAAGTAGAAGAAGAAATAAATTTGAAACAATCGGTAACAGACATTACCTCTTCTTTGAAGTGCCTCTTCTTAACCTCCTATTAGGGAACTAAAGATGGTCTTTAAAGAAGACCAGGACCTATAGGATGTTTCTAGAGAAGTGGAGAAGAGAAATTTTGTGGGGTTGGCCGAGATTGAAGGCTCAAAGTGGTGTGAGGAGGAGAGGGAGGCGGTGCCCTTTTATAAGGGAGGAGAGGGGCACCTTAGGAAAAACATAAAATATTAATTTATTATAAAGTCATATTCGGTTTTTAATAGCTCCAAATTGATTTATTTCAAATAGAAGATCGGGATGGGTCTAAATCCTATCAACCAATTGATTTTAGACAAGTTTAGGTTACTATTTTAACCTTATCATTTAGATTTAACTCTATGTTAAATAATTTAACTTTTACCGTGTCTTCTTGTTTTCTTACACTATATGGTAAATAAACTTACTATAATGAGCCAAACGAACCCCAAGTGGTTAATTATTAAAATATTTAACCTGATCTAAGTCATTTGATGGAACCTTATATTTTTAGTAATAAAATAACAATTAATAATATAATATTTGTTTTAAAAACTATTTTATGTCAATTTTGACACTATTTGATAATTGATTTTTGTGAAAATCATAACAGAATTATTAGTTCGAAAAAAGAGAATTAAATCAATACTATTATGTCATATTAACCTATAAAATTAGTTTAATTCTTAAAAAGTATCAAATTACATTTATTTGGGTATTTATAATATCAATTATGTTAATATTTCCTTAATAAGGTAATTACTTCATCATCTTTGTGTCATAAATAAATTAAATTATTTAAAGTCTAAAAATTATAAATAAAATACCATTATTTAGGAAATATTTTTATCTTTCTAATGAATATTTATAGTCTAATTTATAGTATTTATAAACCTATATTAAAAACATTTTAGTTATTAAACATTGATTTTAACTATTTTAACTATTCTTTAAATAAAATAATAATAAATGTCCTAATCTAATCCAATTGGGCCTAAAGGGTAATATTTTATTCCTAAGGTTGTTTTTGGTCAAATTACACTTATTAAATATAATTAGGACATGTTTTAGGGTAATAATAATATCATTTTTACCCTTAATTATACTATTTACTGTTAACCGTGGTAAATAAAAGTAAAAAGTTACTATTCACCAAAAATTATTTTTATCTTATTGAAGCACATTTTTCTCCTTGATATTAACTGTGTCACTTGGATTTTCGAAATTCCACTCACAGAAGAGGTAAAATTACGTTTTATGTACATTTGCAAATTCTCCTAGGAGGTGGGTAAAAGACGGTGAAAAGTTCAATAATTTTTTTTACATATCTAAAATTATTATAAAATGACTCCAATGAATTACATTGTACTTATATAGGTATTATTTATCAATTTTTACCTAAAATAAATTTAAATAAAATACATAATTATTTAAATAAAAATTCGGTTTTTAAATAGTAACCCAGTGTTTTAACTATTCATCTAAAATTGAATGTTTTCAGAAAAATACCAAAAATTCACCTAGGGATAATTTCGATATTCCAAATCCAAAAATGAAGTCCATTTTGAAATATATAATTTATAAAATTTCAAAAATTGGGTATTACTATTCATAATGGCTAGTTTTAATAATATTTTAATAGCATATCGTTGTTTAGTGAAACTCGGTATTGCGTACAACACAAGCTATCGAGCAAGGAAGAGATTGCATATAAAGCAATCCAATATAGTGTTGTGTGTAGTGAAAGATTTATTTTATTATGTATATAACATAAAAACAAAATATTTCTCATAAAAATCTCGGGTGTTACATTCTACCCCCCTTAAAATGAATTTCGCCCTCGAAATTCGTCACTTTGTAACAAACAGATGAGGATACCTCTCCCTCATCATATCATCAAGATCTTATGTAGATTCTTCTAATTGGTGGATCCTCCATAAAACATTCACCAAGAGAGTGGTCTTGTTCCGTAGGACTTTTCCACCACTATCCAGAATCTCTATCGGCTGTTCTTCATAAGAAAGATCTTGCTCCAGCGGTACAACTTCTGAGCTTAGTATATGTGAAGGATCAGGTATGTACTTTCTTAGGAGAGATACATGGAACACATCGTGAACTTGAGAGAGATTCGGTGTAAGATTCAATCGATAATCTACCTTCCCAACAAAATCTAGTATTTTGAAAGGACCGATATACCTAGGGCTCAGCTTGCCCTTCTTTCCAAATATCATTACTCTCTTCCATAGAGATATTCGTAAGAACAATTTATCACCCACTTCAAACTCTAGGTCTTTTCTTCGGTTTTCGGCATAACGTTTTTGTCGTCTCTGAGCTTCTCTTATGTGTTGTTGAATAGATATGACCTTTTTTTCCATCTCATCAACAAGATCAGGTCCTAATAGCTTTCTTTCCCCAACTTCATCCTAGCAAGTTGGAGTCCTGAATTTCTTTCCATAGAGAACTTCACAAGGAGCCATCTGAATACTGAAGTGAAAGCTATTATTATAAGAAAATTCCACCAAAGGTAGGTGTTGATCCCAACCACCTTTGAAATCCATAGAGAAAGCTCTTAACATATCTTCTAGAGTTTGAATTGTTCGCTCAGACTGACCGTCTGTCTGAGGATGATAAGCAGTGATGAAACTCAACTCTGTATCCAGAGTATGCTGAATAATTCGCTAAAACTTTGATGTAAACCTCGGATCCCGATCAGATATAATGGAAAGTGGTACTCTATGCAATCTTACCACTTCCTTTACATATATCATGGAAAGCTGATCCAGAGAGAAATATTCTCTAATAGAAATGAAGTGCGCCGACTTCGTAAGATGATCAAATATGACCCAGATATCATTATTTCCTTTGGATGTTTTTGGAAGTCTGGTGACAAAGTCCATAGTGATGTTTTCCCACTTCCATTCAGGTATGGGTAATGGTTGTAACATCCCATTAGACTTCTGTCTCTCACCTTTAACTTTCTGACAAACCGATCATCGAGAGACATATTCAACAACATCTCTTTTCATGCCATCCCACCAGAAGTACTCTTTCAGGTCCTTATACATCTTCGTGCTTCCAGGATGAATAGAGAATGAAGAACTATGAGCCTCATCCAGTAGCCCCTTCTTTAATTCTGGGATGGGAGGAACACAAACCCAATTCCTGAACCTTATTATCCCATCACAATTAATGTTGAATTCAGGAACATTTCTCACCTTATTTTGTAACTCTACATCTTCTTTTTTTGCCTCTTTAATCTTAAAATGTATGGATGGTTGAACATTCCTTTGAGAAAGATAATATTTCTCTCCTTCCATTATAATTCCAAGATCCATACTTTGTAAATCCATAAATATTGGATCTTTTGTGATCCTCATCATGGATAGGCTAGCATGGTCTTGTCAACATAATGCATATGCCACCTTGTTTGCTTTCCCAGGGTGATAATGAATTGAGCAGTCGTAATCCCTAATCAGCTCCAACCATCTTCTTTGGCGCATATTCAGCTCCTATTGGGTGAAAATATACTTTAAAATTTTATGATCAGTATAAATATCACACCTTTAACCATAAAGGTAATGCCTCCATATTTTTAATTCAAAGATTACCACAGCTAACTCCAAATCATGAGTTGGGTAATTTTTCTCATGAATTTTCAACTTTCGTGAGATATAAGCTATCACCATATCATTTTCCATTAGAACACACACCAATACCTTCTTGGATGCATCACTATAGATCAAAAAAATTTCTCCACTACAAGGCAGTGTGAGCACAGGTGCACAGGATAACCTTATTTTTAACTCCTTGAAATTCAATTCACATTCCTCGGTCTAAATGAACTTAATTGCTTTTCGAGTCAACCTGGTGAGGGAATTAGATAATCGTGAAAAATATTTCACAAAACATCGATAATATCCAGCCAAACCAAGAAAAATTAGGATATCAGTTACTGTTGTTGGTCTCGACCATCTTTCGATAACCTCTGTTTTTGCTGGATCCACAGATATCCCCTCTTTTGAGATTATGTGACCCAAAAATGAAACTTTTTGAAGCCAAAATTCACACTTGGTAAATTTGGCATAAAACTTCTCCTTTCTCAGGGTATTTAATACAATTCTCAAGTGATCTTCATGTTCTTCCTTACTCTTTGAATAGACAAGAATATCGTCTATAAAGACTACCACAAACTGATCAAGATAGTCTCTAAATACTCTATTCATCAAATCCATGAAGATATCAAAGGAATTAGTAAGACCAAATGGCCTCACTATAAATTCATAGTGTCCATACCTTGTACGGAAATCCGTCTTTGGTGTATCCTCCCTTTTGACCCTTAATTGATGATACCCTGAACGAAGATCAATATTGGAAAAGTATTGAGCTCTGCGTAGTCGGTCAAATAATTCATCAATGCGTGGGAGAGGATATTTGTTCTTGATAGTGATCTTGTTATGTTCTTGATAATCAATGCAGAGTATCATTGATCCATCTTTCTTCTTAACAAACAAAACTGGTGCTCCCCAAGGTGATGCACTAAGGCGTATGAATACTTTTTCAATATTCTCTTGGAGTTGCTTCTTCAATTCCTACAACTCAATTGGGGCCATTCTATAAGGTGTCTTGGAAATAGCCATAGCACCCGGTATGAGTTCTATTGAAAACTCAACTTCACGATTTGGTGGAAGACCTGGAAATTCCTCTGGAAAGACATCATCAAACTCCCATAAAATGGGCATATTCTTAATCATGAGTTTCTCTCCAACCATTTGAGATAAATAACCTTCATTTAGTGGAATCAAGACCCATAAGATGGAAGAAATTTCCACAGGAAGGTTATGTTCATACTTGCATCGATAGACGATCAAAGATTGATCTGGAATATGAAATGTGACTTCCCTTCTTTGGAAATTGATACGAGATCCATATAAAGAAATCCAATCCATGCCAATAATCCTATAAAATTACACTATAGGAAGGATCACAAGATTTGAAGGAAGCACTTTCCCACAAACTTCAATCGGAGAAGAATTATAAACTTTTGATGCGACTGTTGTGCCATTAGGGGTTGTCACAGCTAACTCAACATCTAATTGTTGAGGTAATATGGTGATACCCTTATAAAATTCTTCAGAAATAAAAGAGTTGGTGAATCCAGAATCAAATAAAATATTTTCTACTTTAGAGTGGATGGAAAGTGTACCATTAACCACTTCATTATTGCACTCCACATCGCTGATAGAAATTGCATGTGACTTTCCTTTTTTACTTTATCCTTAAGAGTTTTTTGACATAGATAATCATAAAAAACCCTTTGATTAGGGCATTTATTGGCATAATTCCCCATTTCCTTGCACTTGTAACATTGAAGTGTAGGAGGTGAACACTGTGTAGCCTTTTCTTTGTTCTCATCACTAGACATCTTATTTCCATCATTGCGACATTCAAATGCCTGAAGAAATTCTTTTACACATTTGAAACATTTACTTGTCCCTTTAAGACAACTCCCTCCATGTTTCTTTCCACACTTTGAGCATAAGGGAAACTCATCTTCTTTTCAGTGTGGTTTTTTGATTTCCCTTTGAATTCCACTTTCCTCTTCTTATCAAACGCATATGACTGATGGGTTACTCCAATCACCATCTCAACCTTGAGAGCACATCGAACTATTTCCTTGTAGATATTGAAATACCTTATGGATAATGCCCTTCAAAGACCTAGTTTTAGGCCACTATTGAATCTATCGATCTTACTCTCAGGTTGGATAATAATTCTGGAAGTGTACCTTGCAAGGCTTGTAAAATTTTCTTCTTAGGTACCAACCAATTCATCATCATTTTTCTTCAGTTCAAGAAACTCCTTCTCCATCTTTGTTCGAAGAATACGAGGGAAGTACTTATTGAAAAATAAGTTCATGAACTTTTCCCATTCCATGGACTCAATTTCATCCCTTTTCCATGTATTCTTAATAAGATTATACCATTGATCAACTTAACCTTCCAAACGATATACTACTAAGATGAATTTATCATGCTCAGAACATTGAAGGAATAAAAATATCTTTTCAGTGGTACTGATCCATTGTTCATCCACTAATGGATCAGAAGACCCGCTGAATGAAGGTGGACGATGCCTCATGAAGGATTCAACAGAATGTTGCTCCTTCTTTTGCCCGTTTGGAAGTGTTGCATGATTCATAGCTTGAGAATGTTTTGTGAGCATGGCTACAAGATTTTTCATTCCAGCTCCCATAATTTTTGGTTGCTCAGGGGGACAATCATTGTACTGCCCATCTCATTCCGCATTAACACGGTTCCTTCGGGTTCCAGCTATTGACTAAAACCAAGAAGAATAGTGTGAGCGACACTAATTATAATAGTAAAACCACATAATCAAGAATAATATTTCACACTTAAGGTCTTATCATAGGTTTTTCATGGCCATTTATAAAACACTAAGATTGTGTTCTATGCTTAGACATATCCTTAGGGTTCTTACTAAGGATTTCACATCCTAGTTTCTAAAGGTTGACTATAACTTTCCTCTAATAACAACTATAACAACCCATAATTTACATACATTATTAATACTTCATAATTGAAGCATACATATCACAACATATAACAAAACCATGGTAGGACCGTATAGGTATAGTGTCTTTAGAAACTGGGAAACATAAACAACTGGTTCATAAAGTATCTATATTGTCTTCCATTTATTTCATCATATCTAGAGTCCCTTTTGGCATATCCTACTTAGTACCCTTCATCCTGACCTGGGGAAAAGAAAACATACAAAAGGGTGAGCTCAAATGCTCAGTAAGGGTAAACATAAGAAATATTATTCATATCATATTCATAAGAACATAACATTTTGAAAATATTAACCTGCAAAAGAGATTATAATATCATAACATGGGATAAATCATAGTAGTGAAATATAATCCCAAAAATCATAACTTAAAACATGAAACTTTGTGGAATACACACTTAATCATAGAAAATCATTTCATATTAGCCAAGACTCATTTCCAAGACTATCATAGTGGAAAAAGTCCATTTCTGAACCGAGTTCACTCCTCGTTCCAGTCCTGTATAACTGAACAGGTTTAACTTGTCGTTCCATCCATGTCTATCTCATGAGATATAAATATTTACCCAATGCATTGGAGGGAGATATATGTCCCACCCATATCATAATTATACCATTATTATGTGTTCCACAAGATCATAAATCATACATCATAGCATAACCCATGTAATAAAAATGGGATTCTTAAACATCATGCCATCATAACACAATCCATAAAAGATAAAAGGAAATCATAAAAATAATTCCATCATAACATAATCCAATCAATGTAAAAATAGTGATAGAAACAGAACCCTATAATATCTTAGATGAACAATAATTTTGATAAAATGGTTGAACTCCATTCTTGAGGAAAATATCCTTTCTACTTCAAAAACATTTTCCCTTTCTTAACATGTCATAAAATTATAAACTAAAAGAAGTTAATTAAAAATAAACTTGAAAACTTGAAAAGTAAGCTTGATGGAAATAATTTTCTCTGGAATCATAAAAAAACCATTCATGCTGTATAAGTTAAAAAAACATTCTTCTCATACTTTGGCCAGAAAAGTCAAAAAGTACCTCTTACTAAAAACGACAAAAGACTCCTTTCATATATTTTACTAAAAACTCAAAAATGAGTAATATTGGATTTAAACAATTTTAGAAGGATATAAATAATATTACATATTGATGAAACATGGATATGGATGATAAATACACCCCAGTAAGTACCAAAGTATAAACAATCTGGGCTAAAAATGAGATTGTGAGATTTTCACTTACCTTAGGTCCGATTTGCTTCGTATGTGTCCAAAACTCTTGTATAATGATTTAAATAATGTTATTGTCTTATTCCAGAATCTTACACATTGTTATGATATAATATATGGTCATATTATTATCTTCTTATTAGTAATATTTCATTCTTACTTGTTATTCGAGTGTTTATTTCTTTTTGTTCTTATGCGTGTTTTGTTGAATAAATTCATATTCTTATTTTTAGGTTATAGATAACTCATTTACAGAATGGTATTAGTGTAATATATATCATATTTATTCATTAAATTAATTTATATAATCATTATGTAATGAAGATCATGTAGAATGAGTCGCATCACATCATGGAGAAGGTAGGCCGTACGTATGCACGAGCGATGATATCGTTCTCATGATCGTGGAATTTTATTGAAGTATATGTATACTATTTCAGAATAAATATCACTTTAAAATAATCATATATAGTTATTATTTACACCATTATACCCATCCATGTAAGGTGGTGGTGGAAAACAGATTACACCACGGTTTGGAGACGGTATTCTGTACGTACGCATGCACGGTGATTTCGTTTTCCGTAGGATGGATAGAAGGTTAAATAGGGTTGTTTCATATTTATAATAACATATCAGTATATGAGTGATACTGATATTATTACTTCATAATGAAAAAAGAAAATAAAAGGAAGTAGAAGAAGAAATAAATTTGAAACAATCGGTAACAGACATTACCTCTTCTTAACCTCCTCTTAGGGCACTAAAGATGGTATTTTAAGAAGACCAAGACCTTTAGGATGTTTCTAGGGAAGTGGAGAAGAGAAATTGGTAGGGGTTGGCTGATATTGAGGGCTCAAAGTGGTGTGAGGAGGAGAGGAAGGAGGTTCCCTTTTATAGGGGAGGAGAGGGACACCTTAGAAAAAACATAAAATATTATTTTATTATAAAGTCATATTCAGTTTTTAATAGCTAAAAATTGATTTATTTCAAATATAAGGAGGGGATGGGTCGAAATAATCTCAACCAATATGTTTTAGACAAGTTTAGGTTACTATTTTAACCTTATCATTTAGATTTAACTCTAAGTTAAATAATTTAACTTTTACCGTGTCTTCTTGTTTTCTTACACTATATGGAAAATAAACATACTATAACAATCCAAACGAACCCCAAGTGGTTCTTTATTAATATATATAAACTTAGCTAAGTCATTTGGCCGAAACTTATATTTTTAGGAATAAAATAATAGTTATTAATATAATATTTTTTTTAAAAACTATTTTAGGTCTATTTTGACACTATTTGATAATTGATTTTTGTGAAAATCATAACAACATTATTAGTTAGAAAAAAGTTAATTAAATAAATACTAATATTTCATATTAACCAATAAAATTAGTTTAATTATTAAAAAGTCTCAAATTACATTTATTTGGGTATTTATAATATCAATTATGTAAATATTTCCTGAATAAGGTAAATACTGCATCATCATTATGTCATAAATAAATTAAAATATATAAAGTCCAAAAATTATAAATAAAATACCATTATGTAGGAAATATTTTTAGATTTCTAATTAATATTTATAGTTGAATTTATCATTTTTATAACCATATATTAAAAAAATTTTAGTTATTAAACATTGATTTTAACAATTTTAACTATTCTTTAAATAAAATAATAATAAATGTCCTAATCTAATCCAAGTGGACCGAAAGGGTAATATTTTATTCCTAAGGTTGTTTTTGGTCGAATTATACTTATCCAATAGAATTAGAACATGTTTTAGTGTAATAATATTATCATTTTTTACCCTTAATTACACTATTTACTTTTAACCGTGGTAAATAAAAGTAAAAAGTTACTATTCACCAAAAATTATTTTTATCTTATTGAACCAAATTTTACTCCTTGATATTAATCGTGTCTCTCAGATTTTTGAAATTCCACTTACAGATGCGGTAAAATTATGTTTTATGTACATTTGCATATTCTCCTAGGAGGTGGGTAAAAGACGGTGAAGAGTTCAATAAAATATTTTATATATCTAAAATTATTATAAAATGACTTCAATGAATTACATCGAATTTATATAGGTATTATGTATCATATTTAACTAAAATAAATTTAAATAAAATACATAATTATTTAAATAAAAAGCCGGTTTTTAAATAGTAACCTAGTGTTTTCACTATTCATCAAAAATTGAAAGTTTTCAGAAAAATACCAAAAATTCACCCTAGGCTAATTTTGATATTCTGAATCCAAAAATGAAGTCCATTTTGAAAGATAAAATTTATAAAATTTCAAAAAGTGGGTATTACTATTCATAACGGCTCATTTTAAAAATATTTTAACAGCATATCGTTGTTTAGTGAAACTCGGTATTACGTACAACACAATCTATCGAGGAAGGCCGTTATTGCGTGTAAAGCAAGCCAAGCTAGTGTTTTGTGTAGTGAAAGATTCATTTGATGTTGTATATAACATAAAAACAAAATATTTCTCATAAAAATCTCGGGTGTTACATTCTACCCCCCTTAAAATGAATTTCACCCTCGAAATTTGTCACTTTGTAACAAACAGATGAGGATACCTCTCCCTCATCATATCCTCAAGCTCCCATGTAGGAATTTTTTGCTACGATCCAGAATCTATATTGGCTATTATTCATCAGAAAGATCTTGCTCCAGTGGTACAACTTCTGAGCTTAGTAAATGTGAAGGATCAGATATGTACTTTCTCAGGAGACATACATGGAACACATCATGAACTAGAGAGAGATTCGGTGGAAGTACCAATTGGTAAGCTACCTTCCCAACACGATCTAGTATTTCAAAAGGACCGATATAACTAGAGATAAGCTTTACCTTCTTTCCAAATCTCATTACTCTCTTCCAAGAAGCTATTCGTAAGAACACTTTATCACCCACTTCAAAATCTAGGTCTTTTCATCGGTTATCGACATAGTTTTTTTTTGACTCTGAGCTGCTCTTATGTCTTGTTGAATAGATCTGACCTTCTCTGCCATCTCATCAAAAAGATTACGTCCCAATAGCTTTATTTCCCCAACTTCATCCCAGCAAGTTGGAGTCCTGCATTTTTTCCATAGAGATCTTCATAAAAAGCCATCTGAATACTGGAGTGAAACCTATTATTATAATAAAATTACACCAAAGGTAGGTGTTGATCCCAACAACCTTTGAAATCCATAGAGAAAGATCTTAACATATCTTCTAGAGTTTGAATTATTCTCTCAGACTGACCATCTGTCTGAGGATGATAAGCAGTGCTGAAACTCAACTCTGTAACCAGAGTATGTTGATGACTTCGCCAAAACATTGAGGTAAACCTCGGATCCTGATAAGATATAATGGAAAGTTTTACTCCATGCAATCTTACCACTTACTTTACATATATCATGCCAAGCTGATCCAGAGAGTAATCTTCTCTAATAGAAATTAAGTGTGCCGACTTCGTAAGACGATCAACTATGACCCAGATAGCATTATTGCCTTTGGATGTTTTAGGATGTCTGGTGACAAAGTCCATAGTGATGTTTTCCCATTTCCATTCGGGTATGGGTAATGGTTGTAACATCCCCTTAGACTTATGTCTCTCAGTTTAACTTGCTGACAAACCAAGCATCGAGAGACATATTCAGCAACATCTCTTTTCATGCCATCCCACCAGAAGTACTATTTCAGGTCCCTATACATCTTCGTGCTTCCAGGATGAATATAGAACGAAGAACTATGAGCCTCATCTAGCAGCTCCTTAATTATTTCTAGGATGGTAGGAACAAAAACCTGATTCATGAACCTTATTATCCCATCATAATCAAGGTTGAATTCAGAAACATTTCTCACCATCTTTTGTAACTCTATATCTTCTTTTTGTGCCTATTTAATCTTCACATATATGGATGGTTGGACATTCATTTGAGAAAGATAAGATTTATCCCATTCAATTATAATTCCAAGATCCATCCTTTGTAAATCCATAAATATTGGATCTTTTGTGATCCTCTTCATGGATAAGCTAGCATGGTCTTGTCGACTTAATGCATCTGCCACCTTGTTTGCTTTCCTAGGGTGATAATGAATTGAACAGTCGTAATCCTTAATCTGATCCAACCATCTTCTTTGGTGCATATTCATCTCCTTTTGTGTGAAAATATAATTTAAACTTTTATGATCAGTATAAATATCACAACTTTCACCATAAAGGTAATGCCTCCATATTTTTAACGCAATGATTACCGTAGCTAACTCCAAATCATGAGTTGGGTAATTTTGCTCATGAATTTTCAACGGTCATGAGACATAAGCTATCACCATATCATTTTGTATGAGAACACACCCCAATCCCTTCTTGGATGCATCACTATAGATCACAAACCTTTCTCCACTACAAGGTAGTTTCAGCACATGTTCACTGGATAACCTTCTTTTTTACTCCTTGAAATTATATTCACATTCCTCTGTCCAAGCGAACTTAACTCCTTTTAGAGTCAACCTGGTGAGTGGATTAGATAATCGTGAAAACTATTTCACAAAATGTCGATAATATCCAAAAAAACCAAGAAAACTTCGGATCTCAGTTACTGTTGTTGGTATCAACCATCTTTCGATAACCTCTATTTTTTCTAGATCCACAGATATCCCCTCTTTTGTGATCATGTGACCCAAAAATGAAACTTTTTGAAGCCAAAATTCACACTTGGTAAATTTGGCATAAAGCTCCTCCTTTCTCAGGGACTTTAATACAATTCTCAAGTGATCTTCATATTCTTCCTTGATCTTTGAATAGACAAGAATATCATCTATAAAGACTACCACAAACTGATCAAGATAGTCTCTAAGGACTCTATTCATCAGATCCATGAAGATAGTAGGGGCATTGGTAAGACCAAATGACATCGCTATAAATTCATAGTGTCCATACCTTGTACGGAAAACCGTATTTGGTATATCCTCCCTTTTGACCCTTAATTGATGATACACTGAACGAAGATCAATCTTGGAAAAGTATTGAGCTCCGTGTAGTTGGTCAAATAAGTAATCAATGCATGGGAGATGATATTTGTTCTTGATAGTGATCTTGTTAAGTTCTCGATAATCAATGTAGAGTCGTATTGATCCATATTTCTTCTTAACAAACAGAACAGGTGCTCTCCAAGGTGACGCACTAGGGTGTATGAATCCTTTATCAATATTTTCTTGGAGTTGCTTCTTCAATTCCTGCAACTCAATTGGGGCCATTCTATAAGGTGTCTTTGAAATAGGAATAGCACCTGGTATGAGTTCTATTGAAAACTCAACTTCACGATTTGTTGGAAGACCTGGAAATTACTCTAGAAATTCATCATCAAACTCCCGTACAATGGGCATATTCTTAATCACGAGTTTCTCTCCAACCATTTGAGATAAATAACCTTCATTTAGTTGAATCAAGACCCATAAGACAGATGAAATTTCCACCGGAAGGTTATGTTCATCCATGCATCGATAAACGATCATAGATTGATATGGAATATGAAATGTGACTTCCCTTCTTTGGAAATTGATATGAGCTCTATATAAAGAAATCCAATCTATTCCAAGAATCTCATCAAATTATACTATAGGAAGGATCACAAGATTTGTAGGAAGAACTTTCCCACAAACATCAATCAGAGAAGAATTATAAACTTTTGATGTGCCTGTTGTGCCATTAGGGGTTGTCACAGCTTACTCAACATCTAATTGTTAAGGTAATATGGTGATACCCTTATAAAATTCTTCATAAATAAAAGAGTGGGTGGATCAAGAATAAAATAAAACATTTTCTACTTTAGAGTGGATGGTAAGTGTACCATTCACCACTTCGTTATCGTACTCCACATCACTGATAGAAATTGCATTTGAATTTCATTTTTCTTTAGCCTTAAGAGTTTGTGGACGTAGATAATCATCAAAAACACTTAGATTAGGGTATTTATTAGCATAATGCCCCATTTCCTTGAACTTGTAACATTTAAGTGTAGGAGGTGCACTCTGTGTAGCCTTTTCTTTGTTCGCATCACTAGACATCTTCTTCCCATCATTGCAGCTTTCAAATTCCTGATGACATTCTTTTCCACATTTGAAATATTTACTTGTCCCTTTAAGACAACTCCCTCCATGTTTCTTTCAACAATTTGAGCATAAGGGAAAACTCATATTCTTTTCAGTGTGGTCTTTAGATTTCCCTTTGAATTCCATTTTCCTCTTCTTATCAAATGCATATGACTGATGGGTTACTCTAATCTCCATCTCAAACTTGAGAGCACATCGAACGATTTCCTCGTAGCTATTGAAATCCCTTATGGCTAACGCCCTTTGAAGACTTGGTTTTAATCCACTAATGAATCGATCGATCTTACTCTCAGGTTGGATAATAATTCCGAAAGCGTACCTTCAAAGTCTTGTAAAATTTGCTTCATATGTACCAACCGATTCATCATCCTTTTGCTTTAGTTCAATAAACCATTTCTCCATATTTGTTCAAAGAATAAGAGGGAAGTAATTATTGAAAAATAAGTTCTTGAACTCATCCCAGTCAATGGACTCAATTTCACCACTTTGCCTCGTATTCTGAATAAGTTTCCACCATTGATCAGCTTCACCTTCCAAAAGATATACTGTTAAGATGAATTTATCATGCTCAGAACATTGAAGGACTGAAAATATCTTTTCAGTGGTACTGATCCATTGTTTAGCCACTAATGGATAAGAAGACCCGCTAAATGAAGGTGGACGCTACCTCATGAAGGATTAAACATAATTTTGCTCCTTCCATTGCTTGTTTGGAAGTACTGCATGATTCATAGCTTGAAAAAGTTGTGTGACAATGGATACAAGATTTTTCATTCCATCTCCCATAACTTTTGGTTGATCAGGGGGACAATCATTGCATTGCCCGTCGCATTCCGCATTAACACGGTTCCTTCGGGTTCTAGCCATTGACTAAAACCAAGAATTTTGTGAGAAAAACTAATTATAATAGGAAAACCATGTAATCAAGAATAAAATTTCACACTTAAGGTCTTATCATAGGTTTTTCATGGCTATTTCTAAAACACTAAGATTGTGTTCTGTGCTTAAACATATCCTTAGGGTTCTTACTAAGGCTTTCACATCCTAGTTTACAAAGGCTGACTATAACTTTCCTATGATACCAACTATAACGACCCATACTTTACATGAATTGTTAATACTTCTGAATTGAAGCATACTTATTACAACATATATCAATGCCATGGTAGGACCCTATAGGTATAATGTCTTTAGAAACTGGGAAACATAAACAACTGGTTCATAAAGCATCTACATTGTCTCCCATTTATTTCATCATATCTAGAGTCCATTTTGGCATATCCTACTTAGTACCCTTCTTCTTGACCTAGGGAAAATAAAACATACAAAAGGGTGATCTCAAATGCTCAGTATGGGTAAACAAAAGAAATATCATTCATATCATATTCATAAGAACATAACATTTTGAAAATCTTAACCCACAAAAGAGATAATAATATCATAACATGGGATAAATAATAGTAGTGAAATGTAATCCCAAAAATAAAAACTTAAAACATTAAACTTTTTGGCATACACACATAATCATAGAAAATCATTTCATATTAATCAAGACGCATTGGCAAGACTATCATAGCAGACAATGTCCATTTCTGAACCGAGTTCACTCCTCGTTCCAGTCCTGTATCACTGAACCGGTTTAACTTACCATTCCCGCCATGTCTATCTCATGAGATATAAATCTTTACCAAATGCATTTGAGGGAGATATAGGTCCCACACATCTCATAATTATACCATTCTTATGCGTTCCACAAGATCATAAATCAGACATCATAGCATAACCCATGTAATAAAAATGGGATTCTTAAACGTCATGCCATCGTAACACAATCCATAGAAGATAAAAGGACATAATAAAAATAATTCCATTATAACATAATACAATAAATGTATAAGTAAATATAACCCTATATTATCTTAGATGGAAAATAATTTTGATAAAATTCTTGGACTCCATTCTTGAGGAAAAAATCCTTTCTACTTCAAAAACATTTTTCCTTTCTTAACATGTCATAAAAATTTAAACTAAAAGAAGTTAATTAAAAATAAACCTAAAAACATGTAATGGAAGCTTCATGGAAATAATGTTCTCTGAAATCATAAAAATCCATTCATTCCATATAAGTTAAAAAAAACATTCTTCTCGTACTTTGTCTAGAAAAGTCAAAAATTACCTCGTATTAAAAACGAAAAAATATTCCTTTCATATATTTTACTAAAAACTCACCAATGAGTAATATTGGGTTTAAAAAATTTTATAAGGATATAAATAATATTACATATTGAGTAAACATGGATGTGGATGATAAATACACCCCAGTAAATCCCAAAGTATAAACAATCTCGGCTCAAAATGAGATTGTGGGATTTTCCTTTACCTTAGGTCTGATTTGCTTCGTACGTGTCTGAACATCCTGTATAATGATTTAAATAATGTTATTGACTTACTCCAGAATTGTAATCATTGTTATGATATCATATATGGTCATATTCTTAGCTTCTTATTAGTAATATTTCATTGTTACTTGTTATTCGAGTGTTTATTGCTTTTTGTTCTTATGTGTGTTTTGTCGAATAAATTCTTATTATTCATTTTAGGTTATAGATACCTAATTTACATAATGTTATTAGTATAATATATATCATATTTATTAATTCAATTCATTTATATAATAATTATGCAATGAAGATCATGTAGAACGAGTCACATCACATCGTGGAGACGGTAGGCCGTACGTACGCACGAGCGATGATATCTTTCTCATGATCATGGAATTGTATTGAAGTATATGTATACTATTTCAGAATAAATATCACATTAAAATAATAATATATAGTTATTATTTACACCATTATAACCATCCAAGTAAGGTGGTGGTGGAAAACAGATTACACCACGTCGTGGAGACAGTATTCTGTACGTACGCACGCGCGGTGATTATGTTTTCCGTAGGATAAATAGAAGGTGAAATAGGGTTGTTTCATATTTATAATAACATATCATTATATGAGTGATACTGAAGTTATTAATTTATAATGAAAAAACTAAAGAAGAGGAAGTAGAAGAAGAAATTAATTTGAAACAATCGGTAACGGACATTACCTCTTCTTTGAAGCGCCTCTTCTTAACCTCCTCTTAGGGCACTAAAGATGGTCTTTGAAGAATACCAGTGTAACATACCAAGTATGTAATGAATAATAGATATTTTTATCTATGTCTATTAATGATTTAGATAGTGTTTTAGAGGCTTAAAATGAGAGTAAATCCAATCCTATGCATGGAATACACTAATATTCTTAAGAGATTGTTTTACTGCCTTTTAATGGAAAACCCTTTTTAAAACAAACTTTTGACAATTTTATAATCTCTATTTGTCAAAATAAACATATTATTTATGATTGGGACATTGAAATTTACATTGAATAAATTTTTGGTATTTTTCTGACAATGTTCATTTTTTTAATGAATAGTGAAAAATACTGCATTTTACATCAAAACTGCTTTTTCATTTAATTTGATTATATGGTTAGATTATCTTTTTAATGGGTCTTAAAGTGTAATATGAATATATTTTTACCATTTAATCCAATGGTGGTCATTAGTATTAATTTCTCTTTGGAATTGGGCATAAATTAATGACAAACTTTTTATAAATATTGTTTCTAAAAAACCCGCTATTTGTTTTGACAACGGGAAGTTTTTTTTAAACTAATTATTGCAATTTATGTGTCTGGAATTTGGTAAAATGGATTAAATATTTGGAATCATAAGGTACAAATTATGTAATTATGACTCTTTTGTTTTTGGACATTATGAATAGTAACAACGGTAATTATCTTTAATTATCTTGATTAATGAGTAATCGGGCAGTTAAAGATAATAAGATAATATCATAAAAATAAAAAATGACTACAAAATGTGTCTTAAGGCTACTGGTTTTCTCATGGCAGACCATGGGATGACTTGTTCCAAACTTGGGGGCCCCATGGAATCACTTTTGTGAGAAAGTGACTTTTTATCTTTTTATTTTTAAAGAATGTTAAATGTAACAAAGAATGTATCACCTAAGTAAAATATTTTTAATTTTGTCTAAATAAATGATCTTTTGGACTATAAATATTCATTATAAATCTAAAAATATTTCCTAAATCATGATATTTTCTTTATTATTTTTAGATTTTAAATAAATTAAATTATTTATGACATCATGATGATGCATCGATTACCTCATTAATAAAGGATTTAAATAAAATGGAAAGATAATGTAAAATCTAAGACCTACACATGTCCAAAACCTATTTTATGGGTGGATTTCAAACCCTTATCACCTTATCCTAAAAAAAATCAATTTGGGACCATTAAAATCCGAAACTCATTCTAAAATAATGTAACATTTCCATACTTTCCAAGAGTGCCCCTCCTCTCCTCTTATAAGAGGCCCACACCTCTACCTCCTTACCCACAATTCTAAAGCCTTTGTCTTGGAAAACCCCAGCCCATTTTGTCTCTCCACTTCCCTCTATTACTCCTTTAAGCCTCACTTTGGGTAGAAGTCTTCCCAAGGAAGCCTTTGAGCTCAAACCAAAAGGAGTTACCCGATTTTAAGGTAATGTCTTCACTTGAGTCCTTTTGTATTATTTTTTTTCTCCAACCCCCTAAACTCTTTTTATTCTTTTCTTTTGTAAAAAAGCCAGTATCTTATATATACTAGGATGTTGTTATAGGAAGTATTCTAGCTACACTTACACACACCTATATCTAATGGTTAAAGAACATACTGTTTCCGTGGATGGCGAATTTCTGCCTCCCGAAACGATGATTGTTCAAAATTCTTTTAACACCTTAAAAGGTGGCCATTATGATGAAACCATATTTATATATGATATATATAATATGTTTATGTTTTCCTTAAGATTCTTTATTTTTCATTTTGGGCATACCTTTATGGTTTCCATTATGGGTAAACACGATAATTTCATTTTAGGAAGTGCGGACTACCGCCCCCTCAAAGTGATTTGATTCGTTAATGCCATATGTGGGACGCATAAAGGATGGATTTAAAGTTATTATATATGATGTTATACTGGAATTATAGTATACCTCTATATAATTATTATTTATTCCCTTTAAATTATGACATAGAAATGAAAGTAGCGTTCATGCGTATGTACGGCTTACCGTCTCCATGAACGGTGCATTTCATTTCTTAACTCTAAATGATTATGTGATATTATAAATACATGTATATGCTAGATATATATAATATATATGATATCCAAATCAAGAATTTCATTCTGGATATAAATAACCTTTGACCACACGAACAACATGTAATTGTAAGAAGTCCACTTTCGACTTAAGAACCAAATATCGACAAAACAAACATTATTAACTTAAATGGTTACATAATGTTTATAACATGGAAATAAGTGATATAAAAGGAATAATGAACTTGAAAAAGGTTCTTAAGCAAATAGAAATTAACTCATGTTTATTATTCAGGACGTTAAAGAATGATCGAGTCAAGTCGGACCCGAGGTAAGGGACTTCGTCTCAATCTCCATTCATTGAGGATTATTTCATTTTATACACAACTATATTTTATATGGTGTATAAACCCCTTTGAATTTTACTTTTACACAAAATAAATATTTTTCTATGAAGCGTTTTACTGAACGACAAAAAGAAATGTTTCTTTTAACGTACGCGGTGACAATGACCTTTTCCGCCGCCGCAAGTATTATTTGGTCTTTGGCTTCCTCAACAAGCCGTAATGCTTTTAAAATAAAATAAATACCATATACTCTTTTATGTATTTTGGTATTGAAAATGGTTTTGATAAAGGATTCTATTATGTCAATATATTTAGATGATATATTGTGATTGAAATGTGGAAATGTTATCATTCCATTATATTGGTTTTATGTTTTATAATTTTATATTGGTACTTGGACATTTGACAGGTGGTTATGTGATAAACCATATGACGGGTGGTTCCATGAATACCAGGACGGGTGGTTACATTATAACCTCCAATGCATTGGGTATGGAAGTCGTCCGTATGGCTATTCCATTAAGTATGTATGTAAGTTGTCTGTATGGATATCCCATTTAGTGATATGTGTGGAAGTCGACCGTATGGTTATTCCACTTAAGTTTGTTTGTGTCCCAAGTTACCTTTATATGTTATGTGATCTTTTTATGGGTTTTATGGTAATCTTTTGGTTACAAAAGGGCAATTAATGATCTTTTATTTAGTGAAGAGTTTTTACTACTTCATAAAGGTGAAAAGTATTACTTTGATAAAGTATACATGGTTTACTTTTTGTTTTGATAAACTAACAGTTTTCATTCTTTGTGTATCCCTTACTGAGCTCTTTATGCTCACCCCAAGTTTTTTTGAAATGTTTTTCACATGAACTAATGTGTAATAGGGTCAAGGATGGGATCAAGGTAAATTCATGCTATATAAAACTTAGAACTAGACATGTTTCTTTTTAAGAGTTTTTTTTATTCTATGGAAACTTAGTAGAAGTGTCTACTTTGTAATATTTTGAGATGTAGTAGTTATGATCTAATTCTCTAAAACTCTAAACCTGAAAAGATCCTCAATTTGAATTATTCATTTAATTCAATATTAAGAGATCTTTAAGGCTGGGGCCTTATATTTGGAATCATAGGTTGGTTTAGACAACTTTATGAGTTAGAAAATTGTTAAATTATAAGTTAATTTATGGTATGACAGGAATGATATAGCATTTAAAGATTACCATGTTGCTTCGCCTAAGATATTTCTGTGTTTAGAATGGTTTTCCGTAGAGGAAACAAAGCAGGTATGTTGGGAAGACATCAGGAGGAAGACAGCCTTCCAAATCAGCAACCTGAGATGGTCGGAATCGGAACTGAACATTTTGTTGCAGTGATGGCACAGTTGACTCAGGCTATAAATGGTGGTGGTATCCATGCACGAGATCAGCCAGATCAACCGCAGAGGAACATGTCAGTGGTGGAACATTTCATGAGGAAACATCCCCCATCATTCATAGGATCATCTGATCCCATGCAAGCTTAAGGGTGGATTAAAGCACTGGAGAAGATTTTTGATGTCATGGGGTGTTCAGAACATCAAAAGGTTAGTCTTGCTATTTACCGTTTTGAAGGTGAATCTGATTAGTGGTGGTCGATGGTGAAAAATATCAGGGATAATGATGAGATTGAGGATATTCACTGAGACGAATTCAAAGGTATGTTTCTTGAGAAATATTTTCATAAGGTGGTTCGTCTTAGGATGGAAAAACAGTTCCTAGAATTGAGGCTGGAGGATGATTCAGTGGCTGCTTATGAAGGAAAGTTCACTCGGTTGGCAAGGTATTCTCCAAACTTCATACGAGATATTGATAGTAAAATAAACCATTTTACTCAAGGTTAAATCCAAATTATCAAAGGGCTTTACCTTCTCGTGAGTTCAAAAGTTATGAAAAACTTGTTCGATGTGCGGAGAAGGTGGAAATGGAGTTTGCCGATGATCAGGTATTCTATGAAAAACAACAGAATAAGAGGTCTAGTTGGCATGCAAAGGGGAATAATTCATCAAAGAAGCAAGGAGGTAAGAAAACCAAATATCCATCCTGTGAGAAGTGTGGTAAAATGCATCCTGGAGAATGTTTATCCAAGTCTGGTAATTGCTTTCGGTGTGGTAAGTCTGGTCATATTACTTGTAACTTTACGGAAGATGATCAAGCAGGTAATGAAAAGCCAGCGGTAAGATGTTTTAAGTGTAATGAAATGGGTCATTATGCAAATGAGTGTCTAACGAAGAACTTGACTGGGGGAAAGCAGATATACTACAAGAAGAAAGGGGTGGTGAAATCCTTTGCAACAACTTCAGCAGATGTTGGGCCATCGAATGAAGTGGTATTGGGTACACTGTTTGTTTGTTCAGATTATGCCAATGTGTTGTTTGATTCAGGGTCTACACACTCTTTCATTTCTGAGATGTTTTCTAGTAAATTGTAAATTCCATCTCAAGATATGAATCCTAAACTTATGGTAAAAACACCCAGAGGGAACGTTGAGACAAAAAGGAATTATAAGAACCTTCCTATCCTTTTGTGTGGAAAGAATCTACCAGCAAACCTTATTGTTTTGCCTCTAGTAGAGTTTGATGTTATTTTGGGCATGGATTGGCTTTCTATTTATCATGCTAAGATTGACTGCAGAGCTAAAATGGTTTCTTTTCAGCAAGATTTTCAGTTTGTGTACAAGAATGAACCCTTGATTTTGATAACATATCAGGAAGTTGAGAAACTAGTAAAATATGGAAATGAATGTTACCTTGCACATATTGTTGAAAATAAAGGAACTGTTCAGATTAAGGATGTGCTAGTGGTAAATGAGTATCTTGATGTTTTTCCTGATGAGTTTCCTGGTATTATTCATGATCAGGAAGTTGAATTTACTGTTGACTTAGTTCCTGATTCTAATCCAATTTCAAAACCCCCTTATCGAATGTCCCAAGTTGAACTTTTAGAGTTAAAGAAACAATTGCAGGAGTTATTAGATAAAGGTTTCATTTGACCTATCACATCACCATGGGGTGCTCCTGTCTTGTTTGTTAAAAAGAAAGATGGCTCAATGAGACTTTGCATTGATTATAGTGCCTTGAATAATATTACTGTTATGAACAAGTATCCTTTTCCTCATATCGATGATTTGTTTGATCAGCTCCAGGGAGCTTAGTATTTTTCGACGATTGACTTGAGGTCGGGGTACCATCATTTGAAAGTAAAAGAAGAAGACATTCCGAAGACTGCATTCCGTACTAGATATGGCTATTATGAATTTGTAGTTATGCCTTTTGGGTTAACCAATTCACCTGCTGTATTCATGGACCTTATGAATTGAATTTTCCATGAGTTCTTGTATAAGCTTGTGGTTGTTTTCATCGATGATATTTTGGTGTTTTCTAAAAGTAAATAGGAGCATGAAATTCATTTAAGGGTTATCTTGAAAACCTTAAAAGAAAAGAAACTATATGGAAAATTCAACAAGTGTGAGTATTGGTTACAACAAATTTCGTTCCTGGGTCACATTATTTCAAAAGATGGCATAACTGTTGATCCTGCTAAAACAAAAGTTGTTGAAGAATGGCCAAGAACCACAAATGTAACCGAGATCCGTAGTTTTCTTGGTTTGGCAGGTTACTACCGAAGGTTTGTTGAAAATTTTTCACGGTTATCTAGTCCAATGACTAAGCTAACTCGTAAGGGTGTTAAGTTCATCTGGACAAAAGAATGTGATGATTGTTTTCAGGAGTTGAAAAGAAGATTGGTGAATGCTCCAGTTTTGGCACTTCCTTCCAGGAATGATGAGTTTGTTATATACAGTGATGCTTCGTTGAAGGGACTTGGATGTGTCCTTATGCAGAATTATACGATAATTGATTATGCTTCATATCAGTTTAAAACTCATGAGGTAAATTACCCTACACATGATTTGGAATTAGCTGCTGTTGTTTTTGCTTTAAAAATTTGGAGGCATCATTTGTATGGAGTAAAGTGTGAAATATATACTGATCACAAAAGTTTAAAGTATATATTCACTCAGAAATAATTGAAAATGAGAGAGAGGAGATGGATGGAATTAATCAAGGATTATGATTGTACAATTCATTATCATCCGGGAAAAGCAAATAAAGTGGCCGATGCTTTGAGTGAAAAAAGTAATGCTTCATTAACAATGATACGTTTGGAACGAGATCCTTTGGTTATTGATTTGATGAACTTTGGCATAGAATTTGTTGGTGCAGGAAGTTCTTCTGTTTTGTTTCAGGTATCAGTGAGATCATCCCTATCAAACAGAATCAAGCAAGCACAGAAGAAAGACAGTGAGTTGCAGAAAAAGGTAGAGCTGGTTCAGAAGGGTAAGTTGCCTGAATTCAACATTGATAATTATTGTGTTTTGAGGTTTGAGAAGAGATTATGTGTCCCTGGTGATTCACAGTTGAAGAATGAGTTGTTATGTGAGGCTCATAGTTCCCCATTTTCAGTTCATCCTGGCAGTACTAAGATGTACAGGGATCTGCGGGAGTATTACTGGTGGGATGGAATGAAAACAGATATTGATGATTTTACTGTGAAGTGTTTGACTTGTCAGCAGGTTAAAGTAGAGCGGAAGTTACTAAAAGGGATGCTTCAGCCTTTACCAGTGCCAGAGTGGAAATGTGAAAATATATCCATGGATTTTGTTGTGGGATTACCGAAGACATCTGGATGTAATAATGCAATCTGGGTTATTGTTGATCGCTTGACTAAATTGGCTCATTTCCTTTCTATGGGAGATAATTTTCCCTAGATCAACTTTCCCGTTTGTATCTTAAAGAGATAGTCTGGTTACATGGAGTTCCTCTCTCCATTGTGTCCGATCGTGATCCCAGGTTTACTTCTAACTTTTGGAAAGGCCTTCAGAAGTCGTTGGGTACTGAATTAAATTTTAGTACAGCTTTTCATCCGTAATCATATGGGAAGTCAGAACGAACAATTTAGACCTTGGAGGATATGCTACGAGCTTGTTCGATGGATTATCATGGAAGTTGGGACCAACATCTTTCTTTTGTTGAGTTTTCTTATAATAACAGTTTTCATTCCAGTATACAGATGGAACCATTTGAGGCATTATATGGGAAGCGGTGTCGAACTCCAGCATTTTGGGATGAAGTGGGTGAAAGGAAGATGATGGGACCAGAATTGGTAGAAGAGATGGCAGAAAAAGTTCAGTTGATTCAGAAACACATGAGAACAGTTCAGAGTAGGCAGAAGAGTTATGCATAAAACATGAGGAAGGATCTATCTTTTGAGGTAGGTGATCATGTTTTTCTCAAAGTATCACCATGGAAAAGTGTGATGTGATTTGGTAAGAAAGGAAAGCCGAGTCCAAGATTCATTGGACCATATGAAATTCTGGAGAGAGTTGGATCAGTTTCTTACCGAGTGGCTTTACCTCCGAGCTTATCTCAGGTACAAAATGTTTTTCATGTTTCGATGCTGAGAAAGTACATTCCAGATCCATCTCATGTTTTGAGTCCAGAGGTAGTTGAGCTGGAAGAGAACTTATCGTATGAGGAACAACCGGTCCAGATACTTGACCACGGGGAGAAAGTGTTATGGAATAAGGTGATTAATCAGGTAAAGGTTTTGTGAAAAAACCACATGATTGAAGAGGCAACATGGGAATCTGAAAATGCAATGAGGGATAAGTACCCCCATTTATTTGATAAGTAAATAAATTGCGGGGATGCAATTTTCTAAAGGGGGGAAGGATGTAACATCCCAAGTAAGTAATGAATAATAGATATTTCTATCTATGTCTATTAATTATTTAGATAGTGTTTTAGTGGCTTAAAATGAGAATAAATCCAATCATATGCATGGAATACACTAATATTCTTAAGAGATTGTTTTACTACCTTTTGATGGAAAACCCTTTTTAAAACAAAATTTTGACAATTTTATAATATCTATTTGTCAAAATAAACATATTCTTTATGATTGGGACAATGAAATTTACATTGGATAAATTTTTGGTATTTTTCTGACAATGTTCATTTTTTTAATGAAAAGTGAAAAATACTGCATTTTACATCAAAACTTCTTTTTCATTTAATTTAATTATATGGTTAGATTATCTTTTTAATGGGTCTTAAAGTGTAATATGAATATATTTTTACCATTTAATCCAATGGTGTTCATTAGGATTAATTTCACTTTGTAATTGGGCATAAACTAATGCCAAACTTTTCATAAATATTGTTTCTAAAAAACCAGCTATTTGTTTTGACAACGGGAAGTTTTGTTTAAATTAATTATTGCAATTTATGTTTTTGGAATTTGGTAAAATAGATTACATATTTGGAATCAGACGGTCCAAATTATGTAATTAAGACTCTTTTTTTGGACATTATGAATAGTAACGACGGTAATTATCTTGATTAATGAGTAATCGGGTTGTTAAAGATAATAAGATAATACCATAATAATAAAAAATGACCACAACATGTGTCCTAAGGATACTGGTTGTCTCATGGCCGACCATGGGATGCCTTGTGCCAAACTTGGGGGCCCCATGGAATCACTTTTGTGAGAAAGTGACTTTTTATCTTTTTATTTTTAAAGAATGTTAAATGTAACAAAGAATGTATCACCTAAGTAAAATATTTTTAATTTTGTCTACATTAATGATATTTTAGACTATAAATATTAATTAGAAATATAAAACTATTTCCTACATCATGATATTTGTTTTATAATTTTTATACTTTAAATAAATTAAATTATTTATGACATCATGATGATGAAACGATTACCTCATTAATAAAGGATTTAAATAAAATGGAAAGATAATGTAAAATCTAAGACTTACACATGTCCAAAACCTATTGGATGGGTGTATTTCGAACCCTTATCACCTTATCCTCGAAACACATCATAGTTGGACCATTAAAATCCTAAACTCATTCTAAAATAAAGTAACATTTCCTTACGTTCCAAGAGTGCCCCTCCTCTCCTCTTATAAGAGGCCCCCACCTCTACCTCCTTAACCACACTTCTAAAGCCTTTGGCTTGGCCAACCCCTACCCATTTTGTCTCTCCACTTCCCTCTATTACTCCTTGAAGCCTCAATTTGGGCATAAGTCTTCCCAAGTAAGCCTTTGAGCTCAAACCAAAGGGAGTTACCCGATTTTAAGGTAATGTCTTCACTTGAGTCCTTTTGAATTAATTTTCTTCTCCAACCCCCTACACTCTTTTTATTCTTTTCTTTTGTAACAACACCAGTATCTTCCATATACTAGGATGTTGTTATAATAAGGAATCAAGCTACACTTACACACACCTACATATAATGGTTAAATAACATACTGTTTCCATGGATGGTGAATTTCTGCCTCCCGAAACGATGATTGTTCAAAATTCTTTTAACACATTCAAAGGTGGCCATTATGATGACCCCATATTTATATATGATATATATAATATGTTTATGTTTTCCTTAAGCTTCTGTATTTTTCATTTTGGGCATACCTTTATGGTTTCCATTATGGGTAAACACGATAATTTCATTTTAGGAAGTGTGGACTACCGCCCCCTCATCGTGATTTGATTCGTTAATGCCATATGTGGGATGTATAAAGGATGGATTTAAAGTTATTATATATGATGTTATACTGGAATTATAATATACCTCTATATCATTATTATTTCTTCCCATTAAATTATGAAATAGAAATGAAAGTAGCGTTCATGCGTACGTACGGCTTACCGTCTCCATGAACGGTGCATTTCATTTCTTACCTCTAAATGATTATGTGATATTATAAATACATGTATATGCTAGATATATATGATATATATGATATCCAAATCAGGAATGTCATTATGGATATAAAGAACCTTTGACCACATGAACAACATGTAATTGTAAGAAGTCCACTTTCGACTTAAGAACCAAATATCGAAAAAACAAACATTATTAACTTAAGTGGTTACATAATGTTTATAACATGGCAATAAGTGATATAAAAAGAATAATTAACTTGAAAAAGGTTCTTGAGAAAATAGAAATTAACTCATGTTTATTATTCAGGACGTTAAAGAACGATCGAGTCAAGTGAGACCCGAGGTAAGGGACTTCGTCTCAGTCTCCTTTTATTGAGGCATATTTCATTTTACACACAACTATATTTTATACGGTGTATAAACCCCTTTGAATTTTACTTTTATACTAAATAAATATTTTTCTACGAAGAATTTTACTAAATGACAAAAAGGAATGTTTCTTTTAACGTACACGGTGACAACGACCTTTTCCGCCGCCGCAAGTATTATTTGGTCTTTGGATTCCTCAACAAGCCGTATTGCATTTAAAATAAAATAAATAACATATACTCTTTTATGTATTTTGGTATTGAAAATGGTTTTGATAAATGATTCTATTATGTCAATATATTTAGATAATATATTGTGATTGAAATGTGTAAATGTTATCATTCCTTTATATTAGTTTTATGTTTTATGATTTTATATTGGTACTTGGACATTTGATGGGTGGTTACATGATAAACCATATGACGGGTGGTGCCGTGAATACCCGGACGGGTGGTTACGTTATAACCTCCAATGCATTGGGTATGGAATTCGGCCGTATGGCTATTCTATTAAGTATGTATGGAAGTTGGCCGTATGGCTATTCCATTAAGTGATATGTGTGGAAGTCGACCGTATGGTTATTCCACTTAAGTATGTTTATGTCCCAAGTTACCTTTATATGTTATGTGATCTTTTTATGGGTTTTATGGTAATATTTTAAATATAAAAGGGTAAGTAATGATCTTTTATTCAGTGAAGAGTTTTTACTACTTCATAAAGGTGAAAAGTATTAATTTGATATAGTATACATGGTTTACTTGTTGTTTTGATAAAATAGCAGTTTTCATTCTTTGTGTATCCCTTACTGAGCTCTTTATGCTCACCCCAAGTTTTTTTGAAATGTTTTTCACAAGACCTAATGTGGAATAGGGTCAAGGATGGGATCAAGGGAAAGTCATGCTATATAAAAATTGGAACTAGACATGTTTCTTTTTAATAGTTTTTTTATTCTGTGGAAACATAGTAGAAGTGTCTACTTTGTAATCTTTTGAGATGTAGTAGTTATGTTCTAATTCTCTAAAACTCTAAACCTGAAAAGATCCTCAATGTGAATTATTCATTTAATTCAATATTAAGAGATCTTTAAGGCCGGGGCCTTATAACCAGGACCTCTAGGATGTTTCTAGGGAAGTGGAGAAGAGAAATTGGCTGGGGTTGGCCAATCTTGAAGGCTCAATGTGGTGTGAGGAGGAGAGGGATGAGGTTCCCTTTTATAAGGGAGGAGAGAGGCACCTTAGAAAAAACATAAAATATTATTTTATTATAAAGCCATATTTAGTTTTTAATAGCTCTAAATTGATTTATTTCGAAGATAAGGTGGGGATGGGTCAAAATACTCTCAACCAATAAATTTTAGAAAAGTTTAGGTCTGTATTATAACCTTATCATTTAGATTTAACTCTAAGTTAAATAATTTAAATTTTACCGTGTCCTCTTGTTTTGTTACACTATATGGTTAATAAACTTACTATAACAATCAAAAAGAAACCCAAGTGGTTTTTTATTAATATATATAACCTTATCTATGTCATTTTTTCGAACTTTAGATTTTTAGGAATAAAATAACAATTAATAATATAATATTTGTTTTAAAAACTATTTTATGTCAATTTTGACACTATTTGATAATTGATTTTTGTGAAAATTATAACAACATTATTAGCTAGAAAAAAGTTAATTAAATCAATACTAATATGTCATATTAACCTATAAATTTAGTTTAATTATTAAAAATTCTCAAATTACATTTATTGGGATATTTATAATATCAATTATGTTAATATTTACTTAATAAGGTAATTACTGCATCATTATTGTGTCATAAATAAATTAAATTATTTAAAGTGTAAAAATTATAAATAAAATACCATTATGTAGGAAATCTTTTTATATTTCTAATGAATATTTATAGTCGAATTTATCTTATTTATAAATCTATATTAAAATCTTTTAGTTATGAACCATTGAATTAACTATTTTAACTATTCTTTAAATAAAATAATAAAAAATGTCCTAATCTAATCCAAGTGGACCTATAGGGTAATATTTTATTCCTAAGGTTGTATTTGGTCTAATTACACTAATCCAATAGAATTAGGATATGTGTTAGGGTAATAATAATATCATTTTTACCCTTAGTTACCCTATTTACTTTTAACCGTGGTAAATAAAAGTAAAAATTTACTATTCACCAAAAATTATTTTTATCTTATTGAAGCTCATTTTACTCCATGATATTAACTGTGTCTCTCTAATTTTTGAAATTCCACTCACAGAAGTGGTAAAATTACGTTTTATGTACATTTGAAAATTTTCCTAGGAGGTGGGTAAAAGACGGTGAAAAGTTCAATAAATTTTTATATATATCTAAAATTATTATAAAATGACTCCAATTAATTACATTGAACTTATATAGGTATTATTTATCAATTTGTACCAAAAATAAATTTAAATAAAAAGTCGGTTTTCAAATAGCAACCTAGTGTTTTCACTATTCATCAAAAATTGAACATTTTCAGAAAAATACCCAAAATTCACTCTTGGGTAATTTTGATAATCTGAATACAAAAAATGAAGTCCATTTTTAAAGATAAAATTTATAAAATTTCAAAAAGTGGGTATTACTTTTCATAACGGTTAGTTTTAATAATATTTTAATAGCATATCGTTGTTTAGTGAAACTCGGTATTGTGTACAATGCAAGCTATCAAGGAAGGCTGCGATTGCGTGTAAAGAAATCCAAGCTAGTTTTGTGTGTAGTGAAATATTTATTTTATGATGTATATAACATAAAAAGAAAATATTTCTCATAAAAATCTCGGGTGTTACACCCAGCAGCATCCGTATTGACCTGTTGGGCTTCACGAACGGGATGATAGCCCAGTAGTTTGTCTGTGGGTGAAAGTAGAATGCATGAACATACATGAATTCCACTAATGGGATGGTGTAAGCCAACCAGTGGGCCAAATGAACCTTTATACATATAGGTGTTCTAATAGATATTGATGAATTTTTTGTGGGTTTGGTGGATAGAGAACAGGTTAAAATTATATATTTCCTTCCATGGTAGTGGAGACATAAAATTGTGATAGGTTTTGGTGGAAAGACTAATATAGGTGAATCACCACTAGGTATTTACTTTACGATATGAGAATGTACGGGGGGGGGGGGTGGGGGGTGGGGTGGGGATGGAGAAACACACAACTAATATTTTAACTTTTATGGTTGCACTCATGGAGTGTTATATGGATGGAAATATAATGGGGAATTCACTATCATATATTTGAATTTGTGACCCTAATTATGGTTGAAATTTTTTCATGTGTCAAGGATGAAATTCAAATGATTTGGGAATAGTAAACAAATGATGATTATGTTGATTCTCAATTATGATAAGGATGGTTATGTCTGGTAATTATGAGGTAATTGGATATTAAATGGGTCATGGAAGAATTGATCACATTCTAAATTGGTCATTATATTTGGGATATTTTTAAATATACATTAAATATGAATTTTTGAAACTAAAGAGAAGTAAATAAAAGAGATAATATTTTATGATTTGATGCATTAAAATCAAGATGTGGTTGTTTTGGTATTATCTAAAGGTTCTTCATGAGGTGAAACCTAGATCATGAAATGGTTCATGTTGTGAACCAGTTTCATCGCATGGAATAGTAGGAGAACTAATGATTCATAACATTGTTCCTGGGGTAAACCTATTTCATTTCATTATTCATCTGGTGAATCGTGTTCGGAAACACAAAAAAGGTGTTTGTTGAGAACAAATTATTTTAGTGGAATGAGATTATTATACCATGATTCAAGCATTCTTTGTTTTGAATTACTAAGGTCTTCCACAGTTTGGTTGGGACCTTTTGAGTAAAAGATAACATATGTGGGACCCATGTATTAGTGGGTGATACTCATATAATTTGGTATGGAATCTAAAATTATTATAAGTATTGGATTTATGACATGCGTTTTCTTATAATTTTTGGTGAAGTGAAATGAAACCACACCAAGTAGATATTTGCACCCCTAAAAACATGTCTCAGTAAGTGAATGTAATTTTATAGAGCAAAGTGACTCAAAATCATCCATTTTTATTTGAATCGTATAAATAGAAGAACATTAGGATAAATGGTGGTCTAAAAAGCATCTTTGGTGCCTCTTGATGGACTGGTGTGGTTAGTCACTATCATTCTAGTTTCATGATGGTGGTAGAGAGTAGCTTTTTTTTAATGAGTTGGGGTACATGTTCTTAGAGTTCTATAGAGAAATATCATTCAGAATTATGATGTACAACATGGTGAATTGAGTGGGATTTCGTGATGCATATGGATAGAGTTTGTTGAATAAATAGTTAACAAGGCTTCATAAAGATGAGGTGAATTATGGTAGAGTTTTTTAAATAGAAAATTTTCATATGGGCATGATATTTTCAAGATTAGTTTTGAATTTTCTAATTATTCATTAGGTTGTTTTGACAAATAGGGTTCATAAATGAATTTCTAGAGTTTGGATATACCCATAATATTTTTTGGACATGTTTAAGCATCACTTGAAGTCCTGGGGGATTGGGAGAGAACTAGAGGAGGAAAGGGTGACAAGGGATGATACAATTTAAACAAGTGTCCATTCATGAAGTGAAAATGATATTAAAAAAAATGAAAAGTTACTTGGAAATACCTAGTAATTTAATGAAGGAAAACTAAGGGTTTTAAGGGAAAAATAGAATTCTAATCGAATGAGCACATTTTTCACTCCATGAAACATGCCCATATGGGTTTTATAATAAACATTTGGGCTCATAACCATTTCTATTTTTTCTAATGGAGAGTATATCACGATGGGATTATGGTTATAACCTTCCTCCCACCTCTATATATCATTCATAGTGATTTTAGTTGTGATTTTATTGAATTTATAGGAATGATCTCCCTCTTTATTTCTTACTTGTTGTCTTCAAACTATCTTTAGTTATTTTGGGAATTTTATTCTATAGTTTTTTTCACATATTCCACTAGATTATGGAGGAATTTACCATTTTTGATGATGCATTTTCTTAGATGACATATAAGAGGTCATAAAATAATTTCTTTATATCCTCCATTTTGTTTTCGATAATGTTATGTAACTGTTTGTGTTTTCTAGGGTTTCCACCCTAAAATAAATTGTTGGGATGTCGAACAAGTGCTATTAATTTAGTATTTTGTGTAGCCTAGGTTTGGTGTTATGTCTAAAGTGGACCACACCATATTTTTAGTGGTTTTTTCCCTAATGGGAAAAACTATTACAATTTTAGGAATTTATACCTATTTAATATAAACATTATAATTAAATATAAATTGTTATAATTTATTTATTTAGACTAGTTTTCATGAGCCAGAGCCTCAACATTTTGGAAAATATATAGTTGGTCTTGATGAGAGATGTTGAGAAGCTTTATAAAGATGGTTTACTTCATAATAAGTTATGTTTTCCATAAGCATATACCCTTTGGTATTTTTCATTTAGCTATAAGTATGTGGTATGCATGGCCCCACTACTTTAGCTGGTGGTATTCTTAAAAAAATAATGGTGTTTAATGAAAATTTAATCCTATGATTTAATTTCATAAGGATTATCAAGACCAATGGACCCTCAAGTACCATATATACATATCAGTCACTGATGGTGGCATATATAAATTTTAATGAATATAGAGCAGTGTCCTTAGTCATAGGTGACTATGTGATCTCTATTTAAAGAGGGTTTATTTATAGGGATCCACTAATAAGGGGTTTTCCATAATGGATACCCTAGATCCATTACGATCATTGGGATAACAGTGGGGTATGATTTCTTCCCCAACTCAGACATGGATAATTGAGTTGTTATACCCTACATAGATTAGTGGAAAATTTAGGTGTTCAATATGACATAGAACACTAGGGAAAGAGATTGGGAATAAGGACATTTTACTTATGTGACTTTCCTAAAAGGACAAGGTGGACATGATGTGAATATGGGCATCCTAGTAGGTTCCCCTCTGATGTGTGATCCTATTGATAGGATGGACATTTGAATTGGTAGAGATGGCTGCGGGTGTCCACTTAGAAACCATACCAATGATATAAATCTAAGAGGTTGTGGGTGATAATGATGGGCTCAGGAGTTTATTAAAACCCTGCTATGTTCTTATTTTAATTTGATATGGTATGTTCTTTGTAATGACCCAAAATGTTATAAATAAAACTCCCTTATGATTTAATGTTTTATTATATAATGTTTTAATTGAAAACATATGCACTAGTTGTAAGAACCCAGATCTTGATTTCAGGTATGGATCCTGATTTTGGGGGGTTTTGAGGAAAAAGGAAGTTTTGGGGAATTTTCTATGTACACACTGTGTACTTCTGAGTACATTACATGTAACCATTTACTGCATACAACCGCATATTGGGCCTGTAATGGCTAATACATGTCCATGTGGGGAGACGTGGAAGACTGCTGATATCGAGGGAAAGTTGGGGCAAATACACGACATGTTTATTAATAGTAAACGTCATGTACTTTTTCTTTTAATTGACTAATCGAACTGAGGTCGCATCTAACCCTTATATTCTTCTTATTCTGGTCATACCTCATGAATGATCATATATAATCTCTGATTCTTCTCCAATCCACTGATCCATCATCCATTCTCTAAATCAAACACCATTGGTTGCAATGGAATTGCCTCGGTGAGTTCTTCCTTCTTCTAAAGCCTCCCTCCCGATTCCTCTTCTTTCATGAGTTATTCAAGGTTGAACGTTTTTGAACTTCATATAGATCTAGTAAGTTCTAGGATGATTAACGGGCCTCCATTTGAGAGTGTTCTTTGAAAAACGTCGAGGTACGTGGTTTTTTTACTTTTTTTCCTTTGAGATTATATGCCAAAGTGCTAATTACCCATGTTTCGGGTATTTTGGTTTAAGGAAATTAAACCATGTTTCGTCTTCCTTAGATTGAATGTTGGATAATGGGTTTTTTGTTGTGTTATTATATGAATTTTCATGTTTCTGGAACACCCCATGGATGTGTTTCCTCGTTTGACTGTTTAGGGTCGTTTGGTCTAGGTTTCCTAGGAGGCAGACCTTGTTTCCTTTCCTTGTTTGATAGTATGGAACTGATTGCCTTTATATGCTTGTTAAAATATTGTTATATGCATTATAATGGTTTATCCATGCAGTAGTTAAGATTACATTGGGCTGCTTGATATCATGTATGCATGATTGAATTGCATAGGGCTATGAGAACCTCGTGTAGTTAGACCACATGGGGAATTGACGTTGAGTGCTTCCTCAGAGTGTCTGTTATATTTCACACCATGTGACCACATAGGGGATTGACGGTGAGTGATCCCTTATAGTTTCTATAGTTTACGTTGCAAGACCACATGAGGAATTGATATTGAGTGCTTCCCTACAGATTCTGTAGTCATTGTGGAAAGACCATTGGAGAAATTGATGGTGAGTGCTTCCTCAAAGTGTATCTGCCATTTTATTGCATTACATGGACAAAGGGGTTAGACTGTATGAGCTACCCAGAGGGTATAAATAAATATTGAATGTTTTTTATGCATCTTCCAAGATAAACCACAATATTGGATTTCGTCTTGTTAGGTAGTCTTATGAGATACATGTTGTGATACTTAATTGATTAAATTATGAACATTAAATACTAATGAATATAAATGGAAACTTTAGGATTGTTTAATTTGTTGTACTCCTAGTCCTTTGGTGCATTTCTATTATTACCTACTATATATATATACTCACTAATATTTATGAATAGATCTTTTGTTGGTTTCCTACTAGGATTCATCTCACACCCTATTTGAGTCATGTTTTTGGATCCAAACAGATTATACGGTTGCCGGTGTAGATATGGGAAACACTACAAAAAAGTGACTTTTACTAATAGAAAATTACTAATAGAGAACATATCTATTGGTAAAAATGATTAATTATAATAGATTTAAAATTCTTTTGGTATTAATTATAGGTACCGAAATTTGTTTTTACCAACAAATATATCTTTTTATATTAATATATTAATACCAAAAAAAATTTAGTAACATTTTAATCTGTTGGTTTATCAAAGTATTACCAACAATTGTTTTATCAAAACATGTATATGTTATTATTAATTGTTTCTAACATAAAACCTTTTATAATTATAAAAAATTGTTGTAATAAATTATTCAATAATATCACATATTCTAATAAAAATTATATATATATATATATGTATATGTGATCTAAATAAATGATCTAAATTTTTGGTGAATCTTATAAAAAAAATATATAAATATAAAACTTTATATATATATATAGACATTTGTTATGATATTTTATTTAAATTATTGTTTTCAATAAATAATTATTTCCAAGTTTAATTATTAATTTACAAAAAATATCATAACAAACTCCAATTCCCATATCCATTCCCAAATCTATTTAATCTTGATAAAACCCGGACACAATTAAATTTTCCAAATCATTGTCGCACCATCGATGGTACCCTGAAAACCCTAAAATTCTATCTCGATTCATCTACATCAGTTCTTCCACCACTTATTCATCACCACCCGTGTTGTTTATTTCTATTTCACCGCATGCCCATTCAGTTAATCTCAAAATGTTCAGATTCCATTTGTCCTCTGCCCCATTTTCTGTGCCTGTCACTAAACCTCCTTGTTTATCCTTATCGCCCGTCCCTTCACTGGAGATTCACTTCCTGCCCCCAGAATTCTAGTTCATCACTGTTTCCATCATCACCCCCACACAAAATTTATCCAAGGGGATCAATTTTAATTTTTTAGGGTTTAAATTCTTTGATCAACCGATGATCGAAGGGCTTTCTGTCCGCAATGCATTAAGTTAACCTACGATGATGAATGTCGTTTGAATATTTCCGGTCAAATTTTGATGAGTTCGAGTTTATATCGTGCGGTGGAAATTAATTGAAGATATAAGATCTATAAAGGATGATTTGTGTCTAGATTCGATGAACGACTCTTATTGAAGGATTGACTGATTTTTTAGATTTATTCATTTGGTTATTGTGATTGTTGAAGTAGACTCGGGAAAACAAGATTGCCTGATTTACTGGTGAGGAATATTCTAGAGATATCATTTTTGTTGATGTAAATAAACAAGAGTCGAGCAGTAAGCCCGTGGTTCAGTATTGGTCACTGTAGATGATTCATGGAAGGGTAGCATAGTTTGGATTGAAGATAAAGTAGTAGTGGGTCCTTTTCTCCCACATCTTTCTCTGTTTGGGAAAATAGTATTTAGCAGTCATCCTGTGGCAGTGGTGGTCATGGTAGTGAAGTTCTAGTAGGTTGTAGAAGTACCACGTAGAGATTTTCTTATTCCCATTTATTTCTCAGTCCTTGCTGTAGTATGTATGTGCTCATTTATGTAGTTGTTTCTCTCCCTTCCTCTCAATAGAATAAACTATAGATTCTGTATAGTTTTCTTGGTTCACTTTCTCTGTTCCAGTAGATAGAGAATGCATTAATATCCTCCATCCACTGTATGTATAATCTGTTCTCTTGTTGCATTCAAATCCTCCATCCACTACACGTATAATATTTTCTCTTGTTTTAATTCATATATGACTGTGCTGTCACCTTAAATTCCATAACTATTTATTATAAATTTATTTCTAAATTTCATACATGATTACTATTAATCAACTTATTTCAATTAATTATTTATCTTTTGATCTTAACAATGTAATATTTAATTTATTTGATGTATTCTTGAAATTGATTCAAAATTATTTTCTCGAATTAGGATATATTATTCAATTAAGTTGGAAAACGTGTGTTGAAGTTGTCTAAATTTGAATTATAGGTGTAACAGTTGAGAATTTTGGTCTTTTAGAGTTGATAATTTTGATTTTTATTGATTGATATATCATTGGAGTTTTTTTAAAGACATATTTTCAATTATTTGTGGATGAATCAATGTTTTTTATTTCTTGTTTAGTCTTATTTCATTTGTTCTTTTAAGTATCTCATTTTTTATGCCTTAAATTTTTAGAACCATCTATCAATATAACAATCTTAATGTAGAGTTAATAAATTAACTTCTTCGAGATAAATGACCCATGGTCAACACTAATAGTACATTATTAATGCAGGGAAAAAAATTTGTGTGTGGTGTTACATTTTTAGGCTAGGATAGACATTCTTGAGACAACAATCACAGGACTCGACAAGATTTTTGATGAAAATTGAAGATATGCCATTTTCTATGAGTTCCCATGAATATTCCAGCAAATTCTATACCCGCATTTATCCTTAAAAATTAATGAATAATACATATAATAATGTATCTTTAAAAACACTTATAGTGAAAAATTTATTATAACTAATGAAGATGCTGGAAGAGATTTAGTTTGATGGTATTTTGATGACTAGAATGAAAGGATGATATAGGATTTCCTATATGATGTTCTTCATGGTGTTTTTTAATGATTCTATCTTAGTGTTATGGTTTCCCATAATTGGAAACTTTAAGCCTCCTATTCACTACAGTCACCTGGTAAGCACTACATTATTCAAGTTTGGCATGTAATTGTTATTTTCAATACGTTTTTTAATATCTTTTTCCAAGAAGGAATCCCTTAAATTTTCTACTTCAGGTTATAAAAATCCCATATATTGTGTTCTTTCATGTCAGCAATGACACCCATACTCCCTTCTTTCCCGATCCATGAATTTTCACATTTTTCTTTCTTTACTTGTAGATCAGTCGTAGTCCTAATCACATTAACACAAATATTTTTGTGCTAGGGTTCTGGGTAATGCCTCAAAAGAAATAACATCAACTTCATAAGGCAACTTCTCAATGCCTTCAATAGATGAGATCTTCTACTTCAAAGTGAAAGAGATGGTAACCCCAGTAGCACTACCACCAGGTATCTTCTTTGGATTATTGAGAATGCTTCTTATTAGGGAATAAAAACCTGAAAATTCCTTTACACTTTATTTTGAAGATCCTTTATAGAATTCCATGGATGAATGGTGCAAGATTTTGGCTCTGAATAATCGAAGATAAAGGATAAAAACTTTCCACTGATCCTCTTGACCTAAAAATCCCATCTTTTGTTCCCAAATAGGATTCCTATGACCATCAGGTCTATTTAAAATAACAATTCTATAATCCTTAACTACCTTATTATTTTCTTTTCTCAATCATATAATGGAACTGACTCTGGATTTTCTCAAGTAATGGCATGCCAAATCACTCAATCCTCTCTCAGTTATAGAAAAATCTAGTTTGAACTTTTGGATATGTATGTAAAGATTTTCAATGTAATTTCCATTTTTCATACTCCCCAATCATATTCTCTCACCAAATATTCATTTGTTTGGTTATTTCAATTATTATATTCAGAGGACAATCAAGAAGAATGATTCAAGGGTTCATAACCCTTTTCCCATTTTTTCTAAGGGTAACAACGTCTTTGTCTAACATTATACCTTTCAGAACCTTGGAATCCGTTAATTGGCCACCAAAGTGTTTTTAAACCTTTATATTCTTAATGTTAACCTCTTGTAAACATTGACCAAGGTCCACCCAAACTGTTTCCATAACATTGAGTTATAAATCTAATATTAGATCCCTGAATTGTCTTGAAAATTTTGTACCAATGGAACTCTCACTATGGGAAAAGTGGTTTTTTGGTGACGGGTCAATTGCGACGAGAATATATACCATCACAAAAGGGCCGACGAAATACATATTCGCAACGTGAGTGTTTTCCCGTCACAAATAGTAGGTTAATTGCGACAGGAATAAGTGAACCATCCCAATAGGTTTGGTGCGGTTTTCACGCCAAAACGTAGGAAGGGTATTTACGACAGGGACGCAACCCCCGTCGCAAAAGACCGGCGGTGGTAAATACCATTTGCTATGGGAAAATCCGCCTGTCGCAAATAGTATGTCGGTAGGTGTGTATTTGCGACGGGACCCATCGCAAATACCCTTTTAACCACCGACTGTAATTACTGCGGGCGAGGGAACATATTTGCGATAGGAAAATCCGTCCGTCGTAAATAGTATGTTGGCAGGTGTGTATTTGCGACGGGACCCATCGCAAAATACCCTTTTAACTGCCAACTGTAATTAATGCGGGCGAGGGTATTTGCGAAGGGCCCCTTTGCTTATACCACCATTTGCGATGAGTTTCCCGTTACAAATAACCCCGTCGCAACTAATATAACCTATATATACCCCCACCCATTTTTTTCCAAATCACATAGATCTTCCTCTCCCTCTCTCTTCATTCTCTAGTTTTAAGAAAAAAATTTCTTTTAGTTAAAATTTTTTATACGAGAGCAATTTGAAGGCGCCAATACCTTCAGAATATCAATGTTTAAGGTATTTATATTTAATTTTTTTATATTTATTTTATTTTTTTATATTAATTTTAATTGTTGTTTAATAGTTTTTAATTAAATTAGATTTAAATGGATTTTTATTTATATTTATATTTATTAAGAAATTGATATTGTTAGTGATAATTATAAATAATTAGTGTTAATTTGCAATAATAAAAGATTATTATAGATAATTACCAGAATTTAGTCATAATTAGATATAATTAGGGATAATTAGGGGTAATTAGTAATAATTAGGGGTAATTAGAAATAATTAGGGGCAATTAGCAATAATTAGGGGTAATTAGAAATAATTAGGGGTAATTAGCCATAATTAAGGGTAATTAACAATAATTAGGGCAAATTAGCAATAATTAGGGCTAATTAGTAATAATTAGTGCTAATTAGTAATAATTATGGGTAATTAGAAACAATTAGGGGTAATTAGCAATAATTAGGGGTAATTATCAATAATTAATGGTAATTAGCAATAATTAGGGGTAATTAGGAATAATTAGGGGTAATTAGGAATAATTAGGGGTAATTAGCAATAATTACGGGTAATTAGCAATAATTAGGTGTAATTAGATATATTTAGGGGCAATTAGCAATAATTAGGGGTAATTAGGAATAATTAGGGGTAATTAGATATAATTAGATATAATTAGATATAATTAGTAATAATTAGACATAATTAATAATAATTAGACATAATTAGTAATAATTAGACATAATTAGTAATAATTAGTAATCATTAGTAATAATTAGTAATAATTAGATATAATTATAAATAATTAGTAATAATTAGATATAATTTGATATAATTAGTAATAATTTGTAATAATTTGCAATAATTAGTAATAATTAGCAATAATTAAATTTAATTAGTAATAATTAGATATAATTAGATATATTTAGTAACAATAAGATATAACTAGTAATAATTAGTAATAATTAGATATAATTAGTAATAATTAGATATAATTAGTAATAATTATATATAATTAGTAATAATTAGATATAGTTTGTAATAATTAGTAATAATTCGATATAATTAGTAATAATTAGTAATAATTAGATGTAACTAGTAATAATTAGATACAATTAGTAATAATTAGATATAATTAGTAATAATTAGATATAATTAGTAATAATTAGTAATAATTAGATATAATTAGCAATAATTCGATATAGTTAGTAAGAATTGCTAATAATTAGTAATAATTGGTAATAATTAGATATAATTGGTAATAATTAGATATAATTCGTAATAATTAGATATAATTCGCAATAATTGGTAATAATTGGTAATAATTGGTAATAATTGGTAATAATTTGTAATAATTATTAATAATTTGTAATAATTAGATATAATTAGTAATAATTAGTAATAATTAGATATAATTAGTAATAATTAGATATAATTAGTAATAATTAGATATAATTAGTAATAATTAGTAATAATTAGATATAATTAGTAATAATTGGACATAATTAGATATCATTAGATATAATTAGATATAATTAGATATAATTAGATATAATTGTCCTCGCTTGGTTGATCACCTTGCATGTAGCGTTGCAATTGGAAAACCCAAGTCATGCCCTTCTCATCTTTAAAAATTATCGAACATGGCCTTTTACATAAACCATTCTTCCTTGAAAATTTAATGGAAAGATATTTATGCCCCCTCAAATTTTTAAGGAAGAATGATCTATATAAAGGGAGTGAGATGATTCTTAGAGACGAGAACAACATTACTTTGGTCGTCCTATTGCAACACTACTTGCGAGGTGATCAACCACGTAAGGATAATTATAGAGTTTACATTAGAAATGGATGACTCAAACATTTTATTGTGAATGACCTGACAATTGGAGACCCTTTGAGATTTGAACATGTTAAGAATAGAGCAAATCCTGTTGTGAATATTGATAATTTTAATATTTTATAATTTTTTTATTTTAAAACTATTAATATTGTTTTTTAATAAATATTGATAATATAATTTTTCTATTAGTAATAATTAGATATAATTATAATTAGTAAATGAAAACTGCTTGGATAATGAAGGGAAAATTTGTAATCATCTCCACAATGATGATTACCAAATTTCCTTTCATTATTCAAACAGTTTTCATTTTGCTAAGTACTGCTAAGTATTACTAAATTAGTAATAATTAGTAATAATTAGGAGTAGTTTTGATAAGTATTTCTAAGTATTAAAAAATTAGTAATAATTAGTAATAATCAGAAGCAGGAGCAGATGCATCAGTGGGAGAAGTAGTGGAAGGAGCAACACGATGAGGAGATGTGTCGATATCATCAGCTACACGATGAGGAGATGCGTCGATATGAGGAGTGGAAGTAAGAATAGATGGAGTACATGTGCCGTCTGACTTGTAGTTTAGGGATGGAGTTTCCTCCACTATCTCCTACAGGTCCTCCAGATTATCCACCCCCAGTGATTTTTTACATGTAACAAACATTTGAGTTCGTAGCTTATTGTAATATTCACTATTTACAATTTCTCTTTTTCATATTGGTTCAAAATATTGCATAATTTAATTTTTTTATTATTTTTAATATTTTATTACTTATTAGTATTAGTTTTAATGTCTTTTTATTTTAATAATAATAATAATAATAATAATTTATTAATAATTTATATTTTTTGTGAATATTGAGAATTTTAATATTTTATAATTTTAAAAATATTAATATTTTTTTATAAATATGTATGTTTATTTTAATAATAATACTGATAATATTATATTAATTTTTTATATTATTAATAATATTATTATTATTATATAATATAATATTATATATATTAATAGTATTCATATTTTTATTATATTCTGATATTAATATTTCATAATTTTATTTTATATATTTTTTTATTATTAATATTATAATAATATAATTTTTTTATATTATAAATATTAATAATATTATTATATAATATTATATGATTTATATTAATTATTTTATATTTTTTTTTTATTTTTTATCATTATTTGCGACGGGACCCCATCACAAATATGTTATTTATTGTCCTATTTGTGACGGTATGAACGGCCCGTCGCAACAACTTATTTGTGACGGGCCCGTCGCAAATAAGTTTTTATTTACCTATTTACGACGGAATGAAAGTCCCATCACAATAACTTATTTGCGACGGCCCTTCAAAAATATATTTTTTATATATAAACAAAAACCATTTGCAACAGGAAAAAAATTCCATCGCAAATAATATTTTTTTCGACGGGCCCGTCGCAAAAAAAAAACTATTTGCGACGCCGTTTTCATCAACAGGATATTTGTGACGGAACCCCGTCACAGAAGGCCTTTAGTGATGGGATCCCATCGCAAATATCCCGTTGCAAATATTGCAAATTCTAGTAGTGTCTTCCCCAGTCCAAGTATTACAACATGATCATTCACATTGATATGCATCGTAATCTTGTTCATCACTACAATTGCATCCTTGAGATATTTTGTTGTGGGCTTGAAAATTTACCATAAACCCATTTTAGTGAAAATTTTGTAATTGACAACCTTTGATGATCAGATATTATCAAGGCACACCTTATTCCTTGATACACGTGTCGAAGAGTCCTTGAGGATGGGTACTAGTGTGTTTGTGATTGGAGAAGTAGTGTTCAAACCATACTGATGCTGCAACTGATTGTTGTCGAGTTAATTTTGTTTTTTGTGATGTTTCTCTATCATTTATTAACATTTTTAGACCTTATAAAACATTATATTATTGATTATATATATGTAAAAATTTATTTTGGTCATATGTGATGGGAATTTGGTAATATTGGAAACAAATTCCCCCTCTGATATGGATTTCTAGAGTATTTTGTATAGTTGAGAGTGGGGAACATGGTTTTGATGAGGATAATTAGAGTCTTGGAGTCTAGTATTACAACTCTCTTTGCGGGGCTCTATTTTTTATGGTTCATGATAATTAAAACATGTACAAAAGAGGTTGCGTCCATGAGTGGTGAGAGTTTAAAAAGGATTGGTGTCTTTATTTGATCATTTTTCTTGTGTTAGAAATGGTTTTATTTTGAATGTCATCCAATTCAAGTTCCAATATTTTAATTTTCTATGTGTTGTGGGTGTGAATCTATGAATCATGGTAGCATATTTTATGTTCTAAATCTAGAGGTTATTTCCATTGTTAGGGATGGTAATACTCAGGTGAACCCTTTTTCATTCTAATTTATACAGGATTGATGTTTCTTTTTCAATTTTTCTAATTTTGTGACTTTGTATTTGTTTTTTTGTGCTATTTTAAGTAGATTCCCGTGAAATAATGTAGGAAATTGTGGCTATGTAATGGTTGAGTGGGTGAACTATATATTTGTAACCCCGCCATGGAAGTGACAACCGATGTGTGAGAGAAACAGACGAATGAAGGTGTGTTGCAATCTTTTTCACCGCCACGATAGCGACAACCGATTCATCTGAGAAATTCAAGAACTAAATTTTCAATCTTGAGAAGAAAAACAAGAGAAAAAAGAATAAATTACTTTGTGCTTATTTCATGTTTTCATTTCATTTTATGTTCTTTTATTGGTAATCTTTTATGATGATGAATTCATCTTTCATGTGGATGAAGTATTTTTTGGGAATTGTGTTTCTTCATGTGAAGTGAGGAAAATATTATGCTACAGCTTCAAATAATCTACCATATTGCTGTTAGGTCCATCATTAGGGGATTGTTTTTGGGAATCATTGAGCTTATGGAATGTTTTAAAGCATGAACAGAAGAGGTCATAACAGAGACTCATGGATTTTTTCAAGCATGAATAGAAGAGGTCACAACAGAGACTCATGGATGAGTGTTGTCATGACATGGGATCCTTTAATGGTGTAGGAGTGGATAATTATAGTAGGCCAGAACTTGGTGTGAACCACAGAATGACAAATCATGTGTGTCAGTTTAGAGTTTCACATAAAGTCTGTTTAAATACATTTAAAAATATTTGTACTATGTTTATTGGAGCTTCATGGAGAGTTTGAAATGTTAATATATTATAATTTTATAATTATTATATAATAAATATAATAAATATATTATGTATAATTATATTAATAAATATAATATAAAATTTTATCAACATATATTGGAATACCAATATATAATATTTTATATAATTTACATACAGATACTCATCATTGATTTTTCATATAATAAATTAAAAGATAAATATTAATAATATTAACAACAGATAAATTTGTTGTATTAATATGTTTCTAAACATTTTAACCAACATATATATTATCTGTTGGTATTTTTATAAATCAAATAGAACTATTTTCTCCATCGCAATAACATTCAGCGACAGAGTTTTTACAAACAATTCAGTGACATGAAATTTTTTGTTGGTAAAATATTTTACCAATAGACATTTCACTTTTACCAATAGATATGATCATTTTGGAAAAATCTATTTATTTTTTAGTGAAATTTTCCTTCTTCAATAGGTACATGATTGGCTGGTTGGAGCTAGAGAGCATAAGACCAAGCTTAGGCTTGCGATGCTGCTAGAGTTTTCTTATTTTCTTTGTACTTTAGTTCAGTTGTATTTCCAACATATTGTCTTGTTTGTATTCTTTCCTAGACATATGTGACTTGAATCATTTATATATGTGATCCAGTTGTTATTTATTTCCAATATTCCACTATTTACTTGTTTGAAGGTATTTTTCTTCTGCTACTGTTTATTATTTGTTATTCCACTATGCATGGTCTGGCAATGAGGGAATAGTTTCCCCACTATCACACCTAAGTCCCTCACTACTAGTCGGTAGCCTTTGGCATTCACGGAAATGCGCTTGAGTCCATGTGACCAACTGAGTACAGGGAACATTTGGATAACACCCATAATTAGGATGTCACAAAGTGGTATCAGAGGAGGTTCTTTTCTACTTTTTATTACTATTTGAAGCCCATAGAATGTGATAATAAGGAATAAGTAGTTGGTAATAAGCTATTCCCGGGAGTAGCTAATCCATGTAGAGGGAAAATCCAATTTACCTAGACTATTGTAATTTTTATGGTTTTTCAATTTTTACAATTGATTTGATTTCACTGTTTTGTGATTCAGATGATTTTTACTATTATGAAATATATCATTGAGGTTCTATTTCTGTTGTAACCTGATGAAAAAAGGGTATGCCATCTCATAAATCATATATGCACTTGCTAGAGATCACATGTCATGCATTTTGTCATGACATTTAGGATGCATTACTGATTGCATGATGTTGTGATATATGTTGTACTAGATATTCATATTATTGTGATAGATGTCATGATAGACTACCTACTATTTTGATAGGGTTTTGGAAAATTTAAAGTTTCATTTGAATGTGCACGAAACTTTGGTCCCTGAGGTGCTATAGACCCTCATGGATTGGAATTTGGCAGATCATGTGATTGATTTCACTATTATACTTTGTGATATACATGACTATGATGCCTAGATTTTATTCACAGGGGGAGTAAGGGCCCCCACGAATTGGAATTTGGAACTTCAATGATTGTTTCATTATTTTTATGGGGCTCCAGATTATATTATGAGGCATACTATCTACAAAAACCTAGAATACATGACGTGTGATGATGAATACACGCCATATATCCTTCTTTTCGGGAAGAAAATGTTTTTCTTACATACACACTATGTACTTTCTCTACACACCATTTATCCATTTACCATGTGACAAACCATGTGGTCAGAGACATGGGTTGAAAATAATTTCTTGAACACACCGTGTAATGGGCGTACATGACTTGTTTTGGTGATTCGTGTATCTAGCCATGTGACCAAAGGCACGGGTCATTGAAATTCTTATAGTACACATTGTGTCTTGAATATGCATGACGTGTAGTATTGTTATAAGTGAACCATGTAGTTATAGATATGTAGAATTACTTGGGAAGGAGGGAACATTTAAGTACACATCATTTATCCAGGAGAACACGCCGTGTGTATGGCGTGTTACATGACCAGGGTTGGTAGAAGTAAACACCCATGTAAAGGCTTAAGGGAACATGTCGTGCAGAGTTCATACATGCTGTGTAACCCTATTTTAAAAAACTTGAATGATTTTCCTTCTCTGTTCTATTTTTCACTTCTATCTTGCTGTTTCTTTAATCTTGTGCTGAGGTGTGTGCTTGAACTTGCAGAGTCATGCCACCTAGACATCCTACAGTTGTACACTAGGTTCGGGGCGATGACCAGATACCGGAAATGGTAGACCAATGACTACCAACAGATCCTCCTATCATTTCCTTCATGGAAACAATAGTCATTCTTGATATAGGTTCCGATGCTGAGTTCCGAGAAGTCTTCATTAGGATAATGTAGATATTCCCGAGAGCACCACATCCTGCCCCATCTAAGGCAGAGTTGACACGGGTTTTTAAGAAGCAATATCATCCCACTTTCTCAGGAGATGGAGGACCTCAGGCTGTATAGTCATGGTTTGAAGCCATTCTTTCTATCCTCAAGCATCTGGAGTCACATCTTCAGAGGATGGTGATTCTCGCAACATACATGCTTCAGGATTCCTCCAAGATATGGTGATATGTGATATATCCAGCGTGACGCCAGTGGGTGATGGCTTGGGATGAGTTAAAGTGGACCTTCAATGTCTACTTATATCCAGAGAACTTGAGGGCCGACTGAGCTAAAGAGTTCATGAGTTTGGAGTAGGTTACTCTCTCAGTCATGCAATATTCTTTTCGCTTCACAGAGCTGCAGTGCTTCACACCCATTATGGGGGGTGATGAGTTATTTCTGGTGAGAAAGTTTGAGAAAGGTCTCAAACATGAAATCCAATCTTAGATGAACATATTTAGGTCGAATTCCATATATTCTATAGTAAAATAGGAACTGATTACCGATTTCAACCAGAGGGATACTGAAGCTATGGTCTAGGTAGGTTCAGAATCCAGAGTTGGTACCCTTTCGACTGATAACAGGAAGCGCCACAGGGAGTCTATGCGTAGAGATATGAGTAGGTGGGATTTTCATTCAGGAAGCCAGGTGGTTTGCTACCAGTGTGAGAAGGGTGTACATAATAAACCTAAATTCCCAAGAGACCCAGGTGAGTGCTGATATTGAGGAAATATGAGACATCTTCAATGTTTCTGCAAGTTCCTACTTACAACAGCTAGTGAGGGAGGATCTATTTTAACTCCTTGTACAAGATCAGGACCATAATTCCCATATCAGACTGGGGGATGGAGTTCTTCAGGACGTTCAGGATGAGGTGGTGGTCATGGCCGTATTGGTCATACATAGGGTTTTCGACATCCGTAGGGTGAATCAGCTCAGGTATCTCAGACAGCTTCATGGGGCCACATCGTATGTCACGCTTTTGCGATGGAATAGATCTAATAGGAGCAGGATTCAAGAACCTCTATGGTTAGAGGTACAATTTTGGATGCCTCAGTTTTAGATTCTGATCTTTTTGATACAGGGGCTTCCCATAGATTTATATCTTTTCCTGTTGTGATGATTGTTGGGCTTTGAATCTTTACTTATGCTGATATCATGATGCTAGACACTCCGTTAGGGACTAGAATGGCTAGTGTACGTTAGTTCAACGAGTTACCTCTTGAGGTTGGTTGGTGTCACTTCTTATGGAACCATTATGTATTTGAGATGACATGATATGGAATCTTTCTAGGAATGGAATGGTTAGTTCCCTTCTAGGATTTTGTCTATTGCTATCGGCGTATGGTGAGTTTCAAATCAAAAGAGGGTTGATTTTTTTCTACATAAGGGAGAATAGGATGTCCAGGGGAGCAGAGCTAGACTCGAGCATCACAGGTTGAGAGGTGTTACAGCCCAAATTTCTAGTTTTTATCTAGATTAATTGGGGACTTAATAGATGGACTTTCCTCTAATTGTCGATCATTTCAGGGATGTCTTTCTAGATGACTGTTCATGTTTTCCTCTGGAGCTAGAGGTAGACTTGTTTATTTAACTTGTTCTAGGGGTAGTACTGATTTCCATTACTCCTTATAGAATGTCTACATTATAGTTTTAGGTGATTAGGAAGTATTTGGAAGAGTTACAGGTAAAGGGTTTCATCTGCCCAATACGTCCCCTTGGGGTTCGCCTATCCAGTTTGCAAACAAGGCGGAGGGTATCCTCAGACATGGCGTGGATTATCGGAAGCTGAACCATTTGACTATTATGAACCGATATCCCTTTCCAAGGATTGAAGATCTTTTTGATCAGATTATAGGATCCCGAGTGTTCTAGAAGATTGACTTGAGATCTAGTTATCATCAGTTTCACTTAGACCATTAAATATACCTCTTACAGTCTTTCAGAGACGGTATATCTATACAAGTATGTGGTTATGCCGTTCAGTCTCACAAACGTGCCTGCAGTTTTAATGGAATTGATGAACCAAGTGTTCCATCCATACTTAGATTCCTTTGTGGTGGTTTTCGTGGATGATATATTGGTGTACTCTCACACTCGACACAACCATGCTATCCATGTTGATATTTTTTTTGAGTACATTGAGAGAGAATCAGTTACATGCTAATATCTCAAAATGACACTTTTGGATGGACCAGATCCACTTCTTGGGTCATGTTATCTCAGAGATAGGAGTATCAGTATACCTAAAGAAAGTGAGAGCAGTAACTTCCAGCGAGGATCCGATGAACATATTTGTGGTAAAAAGTTTTATGGGGATGGCTGGTTACTATAGAAGTTTTATACAGGACTTTTCACTCTTAACAGCACCACGGAAAGGCCTAACTAAGAAGGGTGTGAAGTAATCATGGTTAGATTATTATGATTCATCCTTTACGGAGCTGTAGGGAAGGTTTAATTCAGCATCGATACTAGTTTTTCTAGAGCTGGGAAAGAGTTACACCATTTACTATGACACATCAGGTATCGGGATAGGAGCAATGATTATGAATGGGGAAGGAGTCGTTGCGTATAGGTCTCAGCAGTTGAGGCCACATGAGAGGAATTACTTGAATCACAATATCAAGTTGTCTAGAGATGTTCATGCCTTGAACTTTTGGAGACAATACCTTCTAAGAGATCATTTTGTGGTGTACAATGGCAAAAAAAGTATCAAGTATATCTTTACCCAGTGTGATCTGAATTCGAGACAACGATGGTGGGTTGAGTACCATAATTCCTTTGACTTTGAGCTATCCTACATGCCTGGGAAAATGAATTCAATGGTTTATGGGTTGATCAGGAGGACTCAGACACATGTAGTTCAGGAAGCCAACAGTTAGTGGCAGCTCATGTATCTGTTCAATGAAATTAATTTGGAGGTTCACGACAGACAGAGGAAGACATTTATTTCTTCTGTATCAGTTACATATACTCTACTTGATTGAGTGCAAATGAGGAAGCTATTAAATTATGTGAAGGACCCCGGAACACCCTGAGAGGGGAGTGGTGAATCAGACTGTCAAAATTTTCTTTTAAACTAATGGATCTTGTTCCAATGTTGGTAAGAACCTATTAAACCTGTCTGATGAGGAGGAATAGAAAATAAACAATCACATGAAAAGTAATGACACATAAATTTTACTTGATTCACCACTAAGGGATACGTCCAAGGATCATACGCCGATAGTGTGTCAGTCATTCCAAAACCACTAATCTTCATAAGTTGTGGAATACAATATTTTAGCATAGTCACTCTGTTCTAGGCGCACTGCCTTTACAAGGTTTAGGGATAACACTCTGTGTCCCTCAGATCACTTCTGTTGACTCCCCCTTACTCACTGTGTTGGAAGAATCTTCACTCAGTTTATCGACTTGAATGTCACATCAATGTTTTGACATCAAATCATGCATCCTCAACTATAAATGGATTCTCTATTGAAGTTCCTTTTTCACCCATAGATGAAGCCCACCTTCCCAGGTACTTCTAAGTACTAGAAAATTCCTTTGCAAATCGATTTGAATCTTTTTCAAGATTCCTTATGCAAATCAAAAAACACCTAATCCTCACACGTACCAAGTACTGTGTTTGGTATGCGATAAACCTTCTTAGCGTACCACCACTACTTCCACAAACCACCCTTCATCCAAAGAATACCTCCATCTTCACGATCACGTACCGCTGCCGCATACTGATTCTGAGAACCTCCTTCGTGAAACCAGTCTTATCCGCAAACTATTCTCTATTCTTAGACATCATTCACTTCAACGTACCAGATTTCTTTTGTAGTTTAAGAAACCCTACAAACACCTTTGGCAGAAATCCTTCCACACGGACCACTTCAGCCTTCGCGAACCACTTCAACCTTCACTAACCACTTTGTCCTTCACGAACATCCTTTGGCCTTTGCTGAAATCCTAGAGAAAAATATCCTTTCTAATAATGTTCCATATATCTCATAATTGGTGAGGTTATACATTCTTATATAGGAAAATATATTTACTTCACCCGTTAAACCAAGATTTACCGAATCTTAAACCCACCACTTATCGATACTCATGCCACCACAAACCTCAAGTCATCCGGGAACCATTATCCTAAGCACTCCACATACTGCCTTTTCTACTACACGGTCGACCTCCTCCGCTGATGCCAAAAGATCCGCGTACCACACCACTATCCATCATGAACCATTTTTTAGTTTTTCAAACCGCATCTACGTACCGTTCTCATTGCCTAGTATGTGGCCACATACCCTTCTCGGACATGGTACGTAATCCATGTACCAGGATTTTCATTCCACATTGTTTTCTGATTTCATTCACCATTATTCACACAAATTCCTGATATTGAGGCCCTAAAATTTTGCACAATGGGAAACAACACCACCTTGAATACTGCTTTCAGCCTCAATCGTATGACCTCAGTCCATGCAATCTCCCTAGTCATCTATGTTCTTATTGACAAAAAACACAAACCAAACTCCATTATTATCAACGACCAGCCTTATTTCCAACATTTTGAAGGCCTAGTCCTAAGGGAGGGTGTTTTAGGAGAGAAACCAAATCCTGGGTGAACCGTAGGTGAGGATAAGGTCTTGCGCTTTCATGGATGAGTATGGGTGTCAGCAAAAATATGTGAGGAGATGATGCAAGACATTCATAATTCATCATGGGGATTTCATCCTGATGTCACCAAGATTTATCAAGATTTGAATCATTAGTATTGGTGTCCAGGTATGAAGAGGGATGTAGCAAGTTTTTTATGAGATGTTCCACCTACCAATATGTGATGGCGGAGCACCAGAGACTAGACATGCTTCTATAACAATTACCCATTCCCAAGTGGAAGTGGTATGATGTTTCGATGGATTTCGTGATAGGATTACCAAGGTTTCCTTGAGAGAATTATGCAATATGGGTTATCATTGACAGAATCACAAAGGTTTCACAGTTTTTACCAACCAAGGATACCATCAGTGTTGATTAAATTAAAAGGTTGTACATTCGTTAGATTTTATGTTTTCATGGGGTTATTCACTCTATTGTTTTAGAAAGGGATGACCACTTTACTCTACATTTCTTTCAAGGGATAACGTAGGATTTGGATAAAAAATTACTTCTGAGTATAACTTACCATCCCCAGAAAGATCTTCAGTCAGAGTGCACGATTCTGGTGCTGGAGGACATGCTACAAGCATGTGTCCTAGATTTTGGAGGTTTTTGGAAGAATCACATACCTCTGGTGGAGTTTTCCTACAATAATATTTTTTAGGAAACTATTCAGATGGAACCTTAGGAGGCTTTGTATGGTAGGACATGCCGATCACCTCTATGTTGGCTGGAGGTAGGAGAGACTACTATGCAGGGACCTCATCTTGTCCAGGAGACCACAAAGTAGGTAGAGTTGATTCAGAAGAGGATGACTACTGCATAGTCACATCATATGTCTTATTCTGACTGATAGAGATGACCTTTGGAGTTTGAGGTCAGAGATTAGGTTTTCCTTCATGTCACACCGTGGTTGGGACACATGATTATTTGGAGATAGAGAAAGCTTTCACCGAGATATTTTGGTCCATTTGAGGTTTTGGAGAGAGCCGGGCTGGTTGCCTATCAGTTGCAATTACCTTAGAGGTACCAGGCTATGCATGACGTCTTCTACATTTCTTAGATACTTAGTTACTTATTAGACCCGTATCATGTTTTTCAACCTGAGGAGGTTGAGTTGGAGGTGGACACATCGTTCGAGGAGCATGCTATCTGAATTGTTGATCGCATCGCGAAGGTTCTCTATGGCTGGTTTGTTCCTCTAGTACGAGTGTTGTGGAAGCACGATCGAGTGCAAGACGAGACTTGGGAGAGGGAGACCGATGTGTGATCGCAGTGGCCCAAGCTATTTGATTATTCATCTTTTCCACCTTGTTAGGGAAATTTGGGGATGAATTTCCTTATGGGGGGATGTTTGTAAGAACCCTGATCCTCATTTTAGGTATGGATCTTGATTTCAGGTGTTTTTGAGGAAAAAGGGAGATTTTTGAAATTTTCGTAGTACACGTCATGTACTTATGAGTACACTCCAGGTACCCAGTTACCACGTACAACCACTCATTGGGCTTATAATGACCAATACATGGACCTGTCAGGTGAAATGGAATCTTTTTTAATGACAGGGGCCGGTTGAGGCAAATACACGACGTGTTCATTAATAGTACACACGGTTTAATTTTTATTTTTATTTATTAATCGGACAAGGGTCGTGTCTAATCCTCATATTCATCTTCTTCTGGCTGTGACTTATGAAGGAATGTATATAATCACATATTCTTCTCTGAGCCAACGATCCTTCATCCGTTCTCTGAATCAAACACCATCGGTTGCATTGGAATCACCTCGGTGTGTTATTCCTTCTTCTAGAGCCTCTCTGCCTGATTCCTCTTCTTTCTTGAGTTATTCAAGGTTGAAAGTTTTTATGTTTTTATAGATCTATGATGTTCTAGTCCAATTCAAGGGTCTTCGTTTGAGAGTTTTCTACGCAAAACATTGAGGTAGGTGGTATGTTTCATTTCATTGTTTGCGTTGGAGTTTTTATTCCAAAGTGTTGATTACCCATGTTTCGAGTTTTTCAAGTTTAAGAAATTAAACCATATTTCATATAACTTAGATTTATTATTGTATTAAGGGTTTTTTTGTGGAATTATGTGAAATTTCATGTTTAAGGAACACCCCATGGGTGAGTTTCCTCGTTTGAATGTTTAGGGCCATTTGGTCTAGGTTTCCTATGAGGAATACCTTTTTTCCTTGCCTTGCTTGCTAGGATAGAACTAGTTACATTTTTCTACTTGTTAAATGCTTGTGATATGCATTGGAATTGTTTAGACATTTAGTAGTTGATATTACTTTGGTCTATGAGAACCTGGTGTAGTTAAACCACAGGGGTAATTAACATTGAGTGCTTCCTTAGAGCGTCTATTATATTTCATGATATGAGACCCTAGGGGGGATTGACAGTGAGTGCTCCCTTAATGTGTATATAATTTACATTATGAGAAAAAATTAGGAATTGACGTTGATTTCTTCCCCATATAGTTTTTTGTTGTTGTGGAATGAACGTAGGAGGAATTGATGGTGAGTACTTCCTCAGAGTGTATTTTCTATTTTATTACTTCACTTGGCCAGAGGGGTTAGACCGTGTGAGATACCCAGAGGGTTAACATAAATATTGAATGTTTGTGATGTGTCTACCAAGACAAAGCACAAGCTTGGATTTGAACCTGTTTGGTAGTCTTTTGAGATACTTGTTGTGATACTTACTTGATTAAATGATGAACTATAAATTCGAATGAATGTAATTAGAAATTGTATGATTGTTAACTTTTGTATACTACTATTTCTTTACTACATTTCAATTATTACATTATATGTATACTCACTAATAGTTAGGCATAGATATTATGGTGGTTTACTACTGGGATTCATCTCACACCCTGTTTGGGTCATGTTTTTGTACCTAAACAGATTATATGGTTGTAGGTGTAGATAAGGGAAAACACCCTTCTTCCTCAGGTACATGATTGGATGGTTGGAGTTGGAGAGAATAGGACTAAGCTTAGGCTTTTGATGCTGCTGGAGTTTTCCACTTTTCTTTGTACTTTGGTTTAGTTGTATTTCTAGCATATTGTCTTTTTTGGTTGCTTTCCAAGACATATGTGTCATGCATCCTTTATATATGTGCTTCAGTTGTTATTTACTTTCAGTCTTCTACTTCTTACTTATTATATGGTATTTTTATTTCTCTACTATTTATTATTTGTTATTACACTGTTCATGCTCTTCCAATGAGGGCATAATTTCCCCACTATCACACCCAAGACCCTCACTTCTAGTCGGAAACCTCTAGAATTCAGGGAAATGCGTTTGAGGCCATGTGACCAAGAGGGTACGTGACACCTTTAGACGACATCCAGAATTGGGACATTACACTTGTTTTGTATTATTTTATCCTATTGTATTCAAAATAACATTTATAATCATTATTTTTGATAATATAGTCATTAAATAGTATTAAAATTATAAGTATAAATATAGGGCTTTAAAGACTCCAACTAACCCAGAAAAAGGAAGTGATGGCCTCAAACAATAGGATTATACCCTATGAATCCTATTTATTAGAAATTATGAGGGATATATAATCAATGGGATTTTACCTTAACAAATACCACGATGTGATCTAATAACTTATGAATGATTGAAACTGTTTAAGGAAGAATTTCAAAGATCATCAAGATCATGACCCAAACCACGTTCACCGAATGACCCCATGAAAGTATAATCTTCGCTCACCTTACTCTTAGGGAATATGCCGGTGTAATAAAGGGATATGTATCAAGAAACTAATAATATAAATAATTATATTTTATATATTGATGCATTTATTTTCATTTTTTGATTTTTACTGTATAAATGATTTCGATTTTGATTCAATTAATCACAAATTGTATTTTTGGGTAATATTCAAAATAAATTAATGGATTTATTTTGAAGAATTAATAAATTTTTGAAATAAATGGTATTTAAAAAAATTATTTTAATTTTTTTTTATTAATTATAAATGATCATACCATTTTTAGGACGTGAAATGTAATTTTTTATAAGGGTCCAAAAACTGTTATTGTCAAACAAATCCAGTATTTTTTAGTAAATGTTGAATCATATATTAAAAGTGAAAATGAAAATATTTAGAGAATTATTTAGAGAAAATAAATTTTATTTTTGGATTCAGAATATTGAAATTATCCAATGGTGAATTTTTCATAATTTTCCAAGGGACACCGATTTTCGGGTAAAAATTAAATACCATATAAATATAATTTATGTTTTATGACATCATAATGACCCATGTATTATTTCATAAATACTATAATGGGTATAAATGGACAAATACATGTTTTTTCATTAAAATAATATTATTTTATTTTTATTTTATTAATTTTATAATGCCTTTTTGAATCCTCCAAAATATATAATATATTTTATGATTTTAAATTCATTTATTTAAAAGAGTGACACACCTCCACATAAGAAAGTGTAATGTTTTAATCTCTCCATACCATTGACTAATAAAATAATTAAGACCTATGAAATTTGGAAAAATAAATTGAAAAAACATGGGATGATTTGGGGTTTTGAATAGTTTACTATATAGAGTCTAAAACCAAAGTTTGTGAAATATTAATGAGATTCCCTCTCATTTCATATATAAAACCACCAAATAACCCACTTATATTCACTAAAAATCCTTGGATAATGTAATTAATCTTCCCTACCCTTCTTATAATCCTATCAAGGCACCTCATACTCTCAATAATCCTTTTTTCATGATTTTGGAGCCACACTCTCAAATAAGGGTTATTTCCTTTCTCATCTTTATCCATGTTTCTTTATATTATTATTCCATTTTGTTTTCAAATAATCATGATGAGGTATTTATTTTAAACTCCCCATTCATAAATTATTTTTTATAAATCATGAGATACCCCTTTCACTCTCATTAATCCCACCTATGTAAACCTGTTACAATGCTAAAATTTCATAAACATCCTTTCCTATGTATTTTTATTCAAGATTATTTATTATAGTATGAATTATTTTTATAGTTCAATTTGTGTGGAAATATCCTTAAAATTCCCTATTAATATCCACTTTATTTAAATTTTTTGAGATTCACATTTCACTCTCATCAACCCATTTTATGAATTTTTAAGTGTTGTCATTATGCTGGCGAATTTTCACCGTGGTTTTCGATGCCAAAACAGTTGTGTAATGAATAAAATAACCATTTCATATCAAGGGTGTTCAATTTTATGCAAATATATCTTTTTATTGGGGACTTAAATGTATGTATTCCACAATCCGTAGTCCTGGAATAAACTATGATGATGAAATAATCCTTGTTTACAATCTATGTGGAACACTTAAGAATGAGAATGAAATGAATGTGAAGAGTTCACCTAGAATTATATAATTATCCCATGAATTGGGTAATGTTTAGTATCATGATATGTCATTTCAGGAAAAGGGTATACCAGATTTATTTATTGGACTTTTCCCACCATGATGACTTGGTGGTTTATCGTTGACCAATGTTTATGATGCCGTGTTTTAAGTTGTTGCCACATTTTCCATGTTATGATTATCATGATGTATCATGCCTTAATATTCATGTTCTCATATGCCTCACTCATTTACATAGTATAACATGTATTATTATCTTCATGTTATTAAATTATTATTCCCTTACTTGGATTTATGTATTACCACTTTCTTCTGTATTTCCCCAGGTTATCCAATGTAGTTTTAAGCTCAACCATGTTAAAGATGTTTTCAATAAAGATGTTATAATTCATGTTTAAAGTTGTAATACAATGTACCTAATTTTCAAATACACTGTAATTATTGATCTTTCGGGTTTTATTATGTGTAATTTTATGTAATTATATAATGTATTAATTTTTATTAAAGATAAGTGTTGTTATTGTTAGTATTAGAGGAAAAGTTTAGTTATTTTTTGTATTAGGATTATAAAACTCTAGAGAAAGCGTTATGGATAAGAGTAAGTGTAAGAAAATATCCCTAAATTTTATTTAGTATAGTATTAGTGGGTTATCAAGAAAATAAATCCCTATCTTGATACAAAATGTGGACATGGTTCAGGAATAGATATACCTAGGGGTAATAACTCTGATAAGGTGTTCCGAGCCTGATTTGGGGTAACCTGGTACATGAAAATGGGCTTTACTGTGCACATGGTTTGACACTCATGGGGGATATGTATTAGTAATTCATAAGTTCATTATGAACCACTATTAAGGGAGTAAATAAATTCCCAAAATATTATATGTTAGTAAATGGATCACGGATAATAAATACTAAAGCCTAGAGATTGATATATTAATGAAATACATGTAAATTATAACTTATCCCTTTAATTTAATTAAATTACCATTTATGTTTTGAAAAGTTTAATATAATAATTCATAATTTTCTTTTTATTCTATATAATAACTGAAAATAAGATGAATCGCGTAAACAATCAATGTGGAGAGCAATGTGATGATTGCCCCAATGAGATTCCCAACCCGATGGGAGAAGGAATTTCACACTTCATGATGATACTATCTCAGCCGACTCAGGTTACAAATAGATTTTTGGTTCAAGAGGATTATCAAAACCCCCCTAATAGAGAATATACCAAAATCAAGAGATTCATGTTTTAATGGGATCATACATTCAATGATTCAGATGATACCTTAATAGAGGAATAGTGGATTAACTCCATTGAAAAGATATTCTTTATCCTTCAATGATTTGAACAAAAGAAGGTTCTATAGGATGTTTATCGTATTGAAGGTGATGCTGATCAGTGGTGTGGAAGTATTTTAGGATAATGTTTTTAATTAAATATATTCCTCGCACTCTTTATCTTAAAATATTAAGAGATTTACCTACCCTCAAGAAAAACGATGATGAATCTATCAGGGTGTATGAGGAATACTTCCTAGGATTGTATGATATGCCTTAGTTTTTGTCATCCCCCCCCCAAGTGAAACGATGGCCGCTTCATTGGTTGAAAAAAACCTAGTCTATGGAAATACTAGGCGATCTGTGACTTTGATAGATATAAGGAAATTGTCCGATGTGCCCTCAAATTCGAAAATGAGATCAGTGAATCTCATGGGTATCATGGGGATAAGAATCGGAAAGTGGAGATCAATTATTGAGGTCCAATAGAATAGATATAATGGGTCTAAGAAATTTAAAGATCTGTCTCTCCAAAGGTATGGAAATAAGCATTGTGGAAATTACCGGAAGGGGAGGAAGAAATTATTTAGGTGCAGGAAAGCTGGACAACTAGTCTGTGATTACTAGAAAGAGAAAAAAAGCTACTTCGACAGAGGAAATAAAGAATCCATGCAACCATCAATATATTGTTCATTTATATAACTACAAATAACTAGGGAAATTCTCAAACCAATGCACTAAACCAAGGGTTTTCAGTGTCAACCAACAACCTCAAAGGCAACAAGATTGAGATTTTTCCATCACTACCACCAAAATGAATCCTAATAAAGTAGTGATGACAGGTACACTATTTATTCATTCAATAATAGTGAACATATTTTTTTAATTGTAAATCTACACATTAATCCATGTCATCAATGTTTAGTACAACTATAGAAACACCACAACAAAGTGTGGAAGTAGAGTTTTTGATGATAATGAAAAATGGGGAAATTATTTCATCCCAAGTATATAGATCCTCCCCTGTCATGGATTGTGGGATTAACTTCACTATAAACCTTGTTATACTCCCTTTGGTGGAATTTAATGCAATTATGGGCATGGATTGGGATTCTCTATATAGAGTCAACATAAATTTCTGTGAGAAGGAAATTACTCTTCGTTTTTCAAATCATCCCCCAATTCTATACATGTTCAAGGAGGAGGATGAATATTCATTAGCACCATAATCTCAGGAATGGATATTGTTTAACTATGAAAAATCAAATCTAGATAAAATAATGATGTCTTAAGAAAAGATCATACTTAATGATATTCCCATTATGAGGAAATATGTTGATGTGTTTACCAAGGAATTCATGGTATTCCTCTTAGACGAGATGTTGAATTTTAAATTGATCTTATAACTAGGTCATTACCATTATCAAATAATCCATATAGAATAGATGTTGTGGAACATGAGGAGATGAAGAAAAAACTATAGTAGAATCTTGATAAAGGTTTTATATGCCCACATGATTCACCATGGGGGTGAACCAGTCCTCTTCGTTAGGAAGAAGGACGGGTCATTGCGCATTTTCATCAATTATCATGAGATCAAAAAGATCACAATAAAGAAAATGTATCCAATGACCCATATTGATTACTTGTTTGATCAGCTATGTGGAGAACAATATTTCCCAAAGGTAGATCTATGGTCGGTATATTACCAAGTTAGGGTAAATAAGGTGGATATACCCAAGACTACTTTTTCTACAAGGTATATGCACTATGAGTTTATAGTTATTCATTTTGGACTCACTAATTCTTGAGAAATATTTATGGAGTTGATTAAAAGGGTATTTAGGGATTACCTTGACAAAATTTTGGTAGTCTTTATAGATTATATTCTAATATACTCTAAAATTAAGGAGAGGCACGAGGAGAAAGTGTGAGTTCTAGTTTAAGGAAGTATCATTCCTAGGGAATGTCACCATAAGTGATGAGATATATGTAGACCCTTCAAATACTGAAGCAATTGAAGGATGGTCAAGGACAACATATGTTAAAAATACCTGCGGTTTCCTTGGGTTAGATGGGGATTATCACAAATTTGTGAAAAATTTCTCACAATTGTAAAACCCTCTTACTAAGCTAACTTGGAAGGGTGTAAAATTTTCATGGAATGATAAATGTGAAGATAGAATAAAGGATTTGAAAAATGAGGTCTATAACTGTTTCTATTATCACACTACCCACAAATGGTTATATTTTCATGGTATTCAGCTTGATTTGAAGAAGGGCTTGGGATTTTTGTTGATGAAAAATTGAAAAGTAATTACTTATTCTTCAAGTAAGTTGAATGTTCATGAATATAACTACCCAAAAAATGATCTGGAGTTTGATACAATGTTTTTTATTTTAAAATTCTAGAATCATTATCTCTTTGGGGAGAAATGTGAAATATATATGGATCAAAAAATTCTCAAGTATATATTCACACAGAAAGAGTTGAATATGCACAAATGAATATGGTTAGGGTTGATCAAAGACTACTACTATTCAATCCACTACCATATTGGAAAATAGAATAAAGTAGAAATTATCTAATCATAAATGATCTAGAAATTATGAGATTGATGATAATTGATAGGGATCCAATCATCATAGATTTGGAAAGGATGGACATATGAATCATAATAGAGGTAACATCCTCAGTCCTTTCACAAATGATTTCTCAAATATATCTTATGGATATGTTAAAGCATGCTTAAAGAGTTTATGTGGTAATTAAGAAGAAAGTGGATGCTATAATGAAATGGAAATACTTGGAGTTCAATGTTAATGATAAAGGTGTTGTGAGATTTGGGTCAAGACTATGTGTACCATCAAATCCTGAGTTGAAGAAGTTGTTGTTGGATGATGCCCATAGCTAAACCTTCTCCATCCACCCAGGAAGCACAGATATGTATTGAGATCTATGAGAACACTATTTGTGGGATAATATGAATAAGAAAATCATAGAATATACATCAATATTTATTTTATTTCCTGAATTTAATGTAGAAAGGTAGAAATACAAGGGGATGATGTAACCATTACCCATACCTACATGGAAAAAATAAAATATCACCATAGATGTTTTCACCGATCTTCTAAAGACATCAATATAGAATAATGCTATATGGGTTGTGGTAGATCATCTTACAAATAATTAACACTTATTTGTGATACAAGATGAATCCTAACAAGATCTAGTCATATAGATATATAATAGGAAAGTGGTTATGCTACATGGAGTACTAATATCAGATGTATCCTGTTGAGATCCATGATTCACCTATATGTTCTATAAGAGTCTCCAGCACACTCTGAATACCGAGTTTAACTTCAATATGGCATATCACCCTCAAACTGATGGGAACTATGAGTGGACTGTTGAGACACTTGAGGACATATTCAGATCATGCTCAATGGACTTAAAAGGAGGATATGATCAATATCTTCCTATAGTTGAGTTATCTAACAATAAAAATTTACACTCAAGAATCCAAATGGATCCCCATGAATCCCATCATGGTAATAGGTGAAGAACACCTATATGATGGGATGATGTTGGGGAATGAAATATGCTATGTCCTGAAATGGTTGAGTAAATGGTGAAAAAGGTTAAGACCATTCAACATCACATCGAGGGTACTCATAGTTGAAATAAGATCTATGATGAAAATAATCTATGAGACCTAGATTTGGTTGTTGGAGACATATAATTCCATCATATATCTCAATGGAATAATGTTATGAGATTTGGAAAAAAAGGGAAATCTTAGTCCAAATACATCGGCCCCTTTGAGATCCTTGATTGCATCAGAGTGGTGGCATATCGACTTGTACTACCACCAAACCTATATAGAGTTAATGATGTATTCGATGTATCAATCTTGAGTAAATACATACCTGAACACTCACATTTACTCAATCTAGAGACAATACCACTGGATAATAATCTTTCATATGTGGAGAGTCTGGTGACAATCTTAGATCGATGAGATAATGTTCTATGAAATAAGAAAACGCGCCTTGTCCATGTGTTTTGCATAAACCACAAGTTTGAAGATAAAACATGGGAACCAGAGGAAGTGATGAGGAATAATTACTCTCATTTGTATTAGGGGTGTGAAATGTAAATTATGAGGGAAAAATTTCTCAAGGGGGGAGGCTTGTAATAACCCGAACATTTATATAGAAAATTACCTTATGATTTAATTTTTTATTATGTAATAAGGTTATTGAAAACACATAAAGTTGTTTTGTTTTGTTATATATAATTGGATTCAAAATACATTAATGAATCTTTACCATTTATAATACCTATGTTAAAAAGTGTTCACATGATTCTTATAAATACAAGGCTTTAACGAATCCATTTGAGAGCGACAAAGGAAGTTATAGCCTCATCTAGTTGTATTGTTCACTATGAATCCCATTTATCAGAGCATACGAGGGAGATAAAATCATTAGGATTTGTCTCTGTCCAAGACCAAGCTGATATCCAACAACTTAAGAATGACTGAAGCTGTTTTTGGGGGAAGTTCAATCTCATCAATATCACAACCCAAACTATATTCACTGAACAAACCCATTAAAGCCTCACTAGTGCACACCATACTCTTAGAGAATACACTGATGTATTAAAGGGATATTTATCAAGACCTTAATAATAATAATATATATATTTTATATAATAATTAATTTATTTTCATTTTTTATTTCTACTTTATAAATGATTTTTATTTTGATTCAATTAAACAAAAATTATATTTTTAGGTAATATTAAAACTTAATTAAGTTTTTTATTTTTATGAATTAATGGATTTTTTTAAATAAATAGTATTTTAATTTTTTTTAAAATAATTTTTAATAATTATAAATTTTCATATAATTTTTATAAAGTGAAATTTACTTTTTTATAAGGGTTAAAAAACATTTATTTTCAAAAAAAACCCATAATTTTTCAATAAATATAAAATATTATTTTAAAAGTGAAGATGAACTTATTTAAATAATTATTTAGACAAAATAAATATTATTTTTTAATTAAAAATTATAAATTTTCCAATGAATAATTTTTCATAATTTTCAGAGAAAGTCGAATCTTTGGGTAAAAATTAAATACCGGATAAATATACATTGTGTTTTATGAAATCATAGTGACCCAAAAATGATGAAATAAATACTATAATGTGTATCCTTGGACAAATATATGTTTTCCCCATAAAATAATGTCATTTTAATTTTATTTTATTAATTTTATAATGCCTTTATTAATCCTCAAAAATATATACAATATTTTATGATTTTAAATTCATTTCTTTAAAAGAGTGACTCACCTCCAAATAAGAAAGTGTAATATTTTAATATGTTCGGAGATTTTCCTAATAAAATAATCAAATCCTCCCATATTTTTAAGAACCATGGTAAGCTTTGTGGTTTTGAATATTTTATTATGTAGAGTCCAACACTTATATTTGTGAAATATTAAAGAATTTCCCTCTCAATTCTTTTATAAATCTACCAATGATCCATATTATCTTAACTAAAAATATATAGATCACATCTTTACTCTGAAATCCTCTCCCTATAATCATCCCAAGGTTCCCCAATCTCTCAAAAATCCCCCTTTCAAGCTTTTGGAGCCAGAAACTCAAGTATGGGTTCTTTCCTTTCGTATCTTTATCCACATTTCTTTATCTTGTTATGCTATTTATTTTTCAACTAATAATGATGGGGTATGTTATTGAACCTCCCCCATACCTCCCTTATTATTTATAAATGACGATAAAACCATTTATCTATCATTAATCCGTACCATGTACACTTATTACCATGCCTAAATTTCATAAGCATCCTTTCCTTTCTCTTTTTATTCATGCTTATTTATTATCATATGCCTTTTTTTTCTAATTCTATATGTGTGGACATGTCCTTCCATGTACTTATTACTTTTGAGTTCATTTAAAAATGATGATAGAACTATATATCTCTAATCAACCCATTTTATGAATTTTTAAGTGGCACCATTATGCTGTCAAATTTTCATCGTGATTTTCCATTCCAATCCAATTTTGTAGTGAATACCACAACCACTTCCTATCCAAGGTGTTCAATTTTATGTACACATATATTTTTATTTGGGACTTACATGTATGTATTATAGAATCCATGATCTTAGAATGAATTATGATGATGAAAGGATCCATGTTTATGATCTATAATGCACACTTAAGCATGGGATTGAATTGAATGTGATGGGTGAACCATGATTTATATAGCACTCCAATGCATTGGGAAATGTTTAGTACAATGATACGTCATGTTGGGGAAGCGGTATACATGATTCCATTATGGTAATTTTTCCACCATGAATTTTTGGTGATTTAGACATGAACTATGTTTATGATGTAGTGTTTTAAGTTGATTCCACATTTCTCATAATATTATTATCATGCTATATCATGCCTTATTATTTAGGTTCCTATACGACTCTTTAATTTTCCTTTTCTAACATGTATTATTATATTCATGTTATTCAATGTTTATTATATTATTGGACTTTATGGATCACCCCTTTATTATGTATTTCCCTAGGATATCCAATGCAGTTTCAAGATCAAGAATATTATATAGGTTTTAAATAAAGATGTTGTAATTAATGTTTAATGTTTCTGTAAAATGTACCAAATTCACAAATATATTATACTTATCGATCTTTCCGGTTTTATTAAGTGTATTCTTATGTAATTAAATCATATAGTAATGTTTATTAAAGATAAGGGTTGAGATATGATTTACCTAAATTATTAGGAATTGTATGATTGGTCTTGAACTAAAATCATTCCCTAAGATTCACTATAATCGTCTGTTAACATGGATAAGACCTTGGGATGATCATTTTTTTGCGATCTAGTCTCATATTGGTGATGGATATATATATTACTAGAATCCAATTATTTTTTGACCTTGGAGTATATTCCTAGAGGTGTAACCTAGGATCCAACATTAGGGACTGTGTAACCTGGGAAATTTGAACCCCATGAAAATAAGGGGATCCCCTGATATTGTGATACCATTGGGATTGCTAGAGTGTATTAATTTGAATGGAGATACAAAAAATAAATTGTGATTGTCTATGATGATCAGGATTAAAATGTTGGTATGAGGTTTTAGGTGGGAGAATATTGTTAAGAAAATATGTTTCACATCCTATGAGTGACTATAGGATCCCATAGAATTATGACTAATATACCACCTAGGATTTTTTGTATGCACCATTAATGGTATGGTTGAGGATCCATTAGCTATCAGATACCCATGTGATTAACTGTGGAATCCAAGGATTGTATTCCCTTTGATTGAATCAGCCTCCTAAAAATCAGTCATCCCTTTATGACTAGGATTTTATGGAACCTACATCACCTAGAAATTAGAAGTTGACCTAACATTTATAAAACTCACATACTTTTATAGGGTTTATCATGAGTCCTTGTGTATGATTTATTCCTTATGACAAAATATGATTTTATACTCATTAGTAGAGGTGTAAGATCCTATATTTTTAGGTGGATCCCATATTAATGTCTTTACTAAAATATTTGATACAGTTTTAATGATTAAACATTATTTTTGATCCTTGGTTGTAGTGTGTAGATCTAATAAAGGATGTAGGATGAATGTAGTTGTGTTTTAGGGGATTCTGCACAATGGAGCTTTGGGTTGGTTCATATGGTAATCCACAATGTTTTGGAGACCCATACTATGATTTCGGGTCTTAGAGGGAGTATAATAAAATTTAATTCCAATCATGGAATGAATACGATGTGCAACCTTTAGATAAACCCTAAGAAGAATTGTTGAAACGTAATGGAAATGGCTAAATCAAAAGGTCTTGAGAATGGTATTTCAAATCTATTTCCATATTGGGAATAGTTTTTGTGTGGATCTAGTCTTTGACATAGATTTGGACTTGGGAAATTCATGGATTTATAAGTTTTTCCATTAGTACGGTGTGGCCTACCCCCATGTAATGAGGTTCTAGGTCATAGAACAAAACATGTAACTAATATATAGTTTTTCGAAAGGATATTATGGAGTTTTCCCTCAGGTTCCACCATTGTATACCATTTATTATGAAGTTCTATGGTGTGTCCTAGGGGAAATGCCTTAGTCCTCTATTAATAATCCTATTAATAAATACCCCCCAAGACCCTTCGAATTCCCTTTGATCCAATATTTTTTTAGACCCTTAGTCAACCCAGATATATTTCCAAGTCTTTTGTACCTCCTTTTCATTTGATTCAATATAATCCTTCAAACCTGGGTATTTTGGGATTAGATTTTGAAGGTAATCCTTCTAGTTTCTATCATTAATTTAATTATTTGATTTCAACATAATGAAACCATGTGGAAATTTACTATTCTGATTAAAAAAGATAAAGAAGAAGAAGAAAAAAATACCTTAGAGTTCGATAGTCTATCTGCATCCTCTTGGTTTTGAGGTTGGTAGTCTTGAGCATATCTTGTATTCTACTACAATTATCCTATTATGTGAAATATGTTTGATTTCACCATCAAACTATTCATATAACCTAAATAATTTAATTATCCTATCTTTTATGGGGTATAAATATATAGACCTCCAATTAGATACCATTGGATATTTTGGAGTTGAGATAGATACATGAAACCACCTAATAGGTGTGCCAACCTTTGACCTTGTTTGAGACTTGTATATATTGAACACTACAACCAATAAATTTTTTGATTTGTTGATTATTTCCTAATATTATGAATTGGAATAATATTTGATATTGGTGGTATTAATTGATATGGGATCATATTGACTTAAACTTTGTTAATAGATATTCTAAACACCACGAGAGTTTAAATTAAAAATGGTAATTTGATGAATTGACCATAATTACATGTGATGTAATCTGTAATATAGTAAATATCATAAGGTATTTCTTGGTTATGTTTTAATTATTATATGTCTTGTCTTGATTAGGATGTAATTATTATAGGTCTTATCATGTTTATGTTGTAATTATTATAGTGCATGGCTGGATTATGTAATGCTTTGAAGATATTTTCTAGTTCTCCTATGATGATTTATGGGCTATAACATTGAAGGGTTATGGTAATGGTTTTCATGGTTCCATGAAATGATAAGAGGTATTTGACTTCGTTCTTAAGAAGGATAGTGCTGAACCGAGTGTAAACTCAGAACATGAGGGTTAGTGGATTTATTTCATGATTTTAATAGTTGATTAAATTAATACCACATTAGCAATTTATTTCATAAACTATATATATATTAAACAATATTTTTTTAGACACAATAGTTTTATCCTAATAACATATACTCACACCCTATTTGGGATATCATTTGATACCTAGACATATTTCATGGATGAAGGTTTTGATAAGGGCATGGTACCCTGTGACTGATTGTTGGATGATGGATGGTTTGGAGCTAAGAGATGAGGTCAACAAGGGGATCAAGACCAGTGATTTTGAGTCTTTTTTGAGTAATCATATTTATTTATTTATTTTACTTCTAATTCATCATTTAATCACATTTCATCTTGTCATTAAATTATTCTATTTTTATTGAGATGTTGGAATTTTTCTTTATTCTTATCTGATGCATGTTGTTAATTATTATATATTAATACTCAATTATTATTTTACAGTGTTTTTATACACTTTTAAAGAGGTTATAATATCCATATTATATCCCTTACACACTCTCTATTAGTCTGAAACCTATGGCATGTGGGGAGAGACACATGAGGTCATGTAGGCAACCCAGCTCGACCACTTGAGAGAGAACCAAGTTGGGGCCCTTACAAAGTGGTATCAATGGAGGGTCCTTTTCTATTTATTTAATATTTATGAATGGAATAAAGGACACAAGGATGTATTAGGAATAGTTAATGATCTTGTGCATCAAAATAGCTAACCCATGTATGGGTGAAAATCCATGTTCCCAGGGACAATATTGATGTTTATGATTTTCGATTGTTATAGTTTCAAGTTTTTTCAAAATGGGTGATTAAATTGATTTTCATTTTTATTGATATTTTTACTAATAGTTTAGTATGACATGAGGTGAGTATGAATACATCATTATTGGCATGTAGTGATATTATCTAATGTACAATGTTCAAGATAAGGAAATATTCACTATATGTGATATTCTTTCCCATATGAAATGTGAAATTAAATCCATTGATATAACCTACATAAAATATTAAAGGAACTATTATGTTATTCCAATTACCTTTTTAAGAATAGTATAAAATAACTTATGTAAAATTTTATCTATTATAATCACTTGTTGAGGTTGATATGGTTGATTTATTTTATTATAATGAGCGTGTTGGTATTTATCGAGAAAATGACTCTACACCATCTTTGAGTTGAGTGTTAACTGAGTGATAATCAGAAAAATCCTGATAGATTTGAACCAGAACATACTATGTATTTGTATAATTATATATAATATAATCTATGAAATAGCTTCATGAGGCTCATGTGATTCATGAAATGTGATATTTTTTTCACCACACCTATGATGGATTAGATGACGAAAGAGTTACAATAATAGAATCTCTCTGTATTGTCTAGGGAGGGAGTCTCATAAGTAGTAGTGTTAAGAAAGATTCAATTTAGATGATCTTTTAGAACATTAATACACTCAATGATAAGAGGGTGAATATTTTTCTTATTTTTTCCGAGGACTAGTCAAGAATTTATAAGACATCCTAGAGCATGCTGGGTAGCAGAAGTTTTCTAGGGTTGATTCCGAGAAGATGTTTATGAGTGAATTATATCCAAACACATTGAGGTATGATAAAGATCATGATATCAGGAACTGGACACATGAGGTTATTTCATTGAAGGACAACTTTATATACTTTAAAGACCAACATTTTTTTGCATCCATACTTAGAAAATGATGGGTTCTCTTAGGCGAGGCATTTCCAGGATATAATTTTTAATGAGATTAGGAAGTAGGTGTACTTATTTCAATTGATAAGATTTTTTTCGAAATGATGAATTCAGATATCATCATAGAAGGGAACCTGAAATAGGACTTGAGTGGTGTACATGTAGTTTCAGTTGTAAAATCAAGAAGCTCTTCATCTAGAAGGAGGATGCACAGTTACGATTTTTACTATTCGAGATGTAGTCTAAAAAACAGATTGTTTTTTGGACAGTTATCTTAGGAATATAGACAGTTATAGTGATTTTAGTGTCATAATTCTCTAAAAAATCACCATAATATTCTATAACCTACTATGAAGTGTTCATTTTCTAGGATGAGTCATATTTAATGGTTTTTGAGAAGCATGTTGTTATAGAGTAATGGATGTGGGTCAAGACTAGAACCTAATTCTGGGAGGGATTCAGATACCCCTTAACAGACTAGTAGTTGGAGTCCCACCAGATATTAAGGATGAGGTTGGGATGTGGTACCCTATTAAAGGAATCAAAATACCATATATAGGTAACATCACATGATATTTTGACAGAATCCCATGGAAAAGAGGTGAGTCAACTGCATGACATGTAGTCTACTCTGACTATCTTAGATGCAATACCTTTTACCATTAGATGTATTATTATTATATCTATTCCATTATTGTGTTCTATTTTCCATAGTCGAATCATATTCCTTTTTATATTCTTAATTTCACAACAATTGAGTTTTTTTGAGTTTCTAGGCATTGTTTTAACCATCAACATGCAATTGTGAGTGCTTTCAGAGAATATTAAACATGGAAAGGCATGTTCTCTAGAAATTGATGGATATAATTTTAGTTGGGATAAGTTTTCGAATAAAATTATATTTATCAATTTAATTCTCGTTATCAAAGGATATTTACCTTTTTCTCCAAGATGAAATTTCGGTATGCATATCATCATTTGAGAGTGAGGCTGTATTACATACCTCATACACATTTTAGGAGTAGGTATGGATTATATATGTTTTTGGTGATGTAGTTCAGTTTGATAAACACACCAGTGATATTCATGTCATTAAGTAATCTAATACTTAATCTTTTTTTGGATTATTTTTTGGTATTTTTGTGGATGATATTTTAGTGTAATCATATTCTTTAGTTGATAATGCACACATCCTGATATTTTCATAATTTCACTAAGAGGGAATAAGTATTATGTCAAGAAATAAAATTTAATCTTCTATATTTAATTTGAATACTTCTTGGTGCATATCATCATAGAGTATGGAGAGGAAGTGGACCTAGATAAATTTATAGTCGTTGTATCATTGGAGCTACCTAATAATATCACCATGATTCAATGTTTTCTAGTTTACCAAGACATTATTGGAATTTAAACTAGGAATTCTCCTCTTTTGAATCACTAATGTCTATTATGAACAATAAAGGGGTGAATTTTATTTGTTTATATATTTATAAGATATATTTATGAGAGATAAATAGTAGAATAACCTCCACATTATTCCTCAATTTTCCTATTCCATAAAAAAATAATACTATGTATTGTGATTCATCTAGAGTCACAATTAGAGATGTTATGATATTGTAGGATCATGTTCTTGCATATGAATCCATACAACTAAGGCTTCATGAGAGGAATTACACTACTCATGACTATTAATTATCCACATAAGTACATTCCCAGATATTCTGGACACAACATCTATTTGAAGAGAGGTTTATGTTCTACATAAACCATTCAAAAATCAAGTACAACATTAACCATTGAGACCTTAACCATCAACAGAGGAGGTGGTTCCAATATCGTTAGTCTATTGACTTAAATTTGGTGGCACAAAAATCAATGGTAACATCTTTATAATGGATTAAAAAAAATACACAGAAAGAGGCAGTTACGAAGTCTTACGATGGGTGGAAGTTGATGGAACTATTTTCTGACATGTATCAGGATGCACAAGAGTCCACGGGATGGGTAGATCTGAATTTGAAATCAAGTATACCCATTATTCTTTAAAGGATCATGATGATTTAGTTATATATTCTAGAGATCTTAGATTTTACGGACAACATTAAAGGTGGGGATCCTCTATCGTTATTGTCTCTTAGTAGAAATGATGTTCTTCTTTTTCAAGGATGAGTATGGGGTTTTATGGGTTTTCACAAGGATATAATGAGATGTTTTTATACTTATAAATATATAGTGCATCTAGGTATAATAAACATATATCACGATTTATATATACAATACTTGTGTCTAGTTATGGAAAAGGATATAGAGGGATTTTTGGTGAGTTAGTAGGTGAAAGTCGAGCATCTAAGGCTTGTTGGGTTTTTTTATCCTATATAAATTATATAATGAAGGTGGATGATGTCACTATAGAATTATTGAAATGATTACCTAGGAAACACCAAAATAATATTGTTATATGGGATGTCACAAATATACTAACAACGGTTACCCACTTCTTTCCTATGAGGGATACCTTTATCATTGATGATCTCGGTAGTCTCTACAAACATGATATTGTTCCATTGTATGACATACTGAGGAGGATCATTTCTACCTAAGATCCTCATTTCATGTCCTCATTCAAGAATATACTTATAATGGATTTTGAATCAATGTTACATTTTATTATAGCATATTATCCTCAGACTGATAGCTAATCTAAATGGAAATTAAAATAGTAGATGAAATGTTTCAAGCCTATGTCTTAGATTCAATGGTTCGTGGGAGAAACATAAATAAATCATGGAGTTTTATTTTAATAAAATCATCCTTTAATCGATCTACATGGATAATTTTTAGGCCTTGTACAATAGGTCAGGTAATTCTACTCTTTATTGGTTAGAGGTAGGAAATTCATCACTTGTGAAATCTAGTATCATATAGGATACATATGAGTGGGTTCCATTGATCAAAAGTGATCATTGAATGTATATAGTGAGAATAAATAATATTTTGTCTCTAAAATACGACCTCTAGATTCTAAAGTAAGACATCATGCTATCCATCTAGTGTCAACTAGGTTTGAGAAATGCTATATCTGAAAATATAGGAAGCAAAAACCCTTGTTTTTAGGCCCATTGAGACTGTGTAAAGGGTTAGTACAGTGAAATATTGTTTATCCCATCCACATAATTATTTCACCATGTAATATGTATTTCACATGTCGCAACATCAAATATATCATCCTTACCATTCTCATATTATTTATATATATGATGTGGAGATATATATTTGATTCCTTTAAAAAGAATTTGTTTTATATCATGGATAGTAGTGAAAAGAATATTTAGGGAAATAATGTACCTCTAGTCAGAGTGAAATGGAATCATGGTTGTGGGAAATTTGATACTTGAGAGAGGGAACCATATATGGGGACATTCAGGAAGTATATTAATGATGAGATATTATTTTTAGGAGGTTATAATATCTCATATTTTTCTTAGTGAATACCATTTTAATGATTTGATTAACATCTTTGATTGCGTAGTTTTTTTTGTGAAAACCACGTTCTTGAGAATTTAGTATAGTTACTAGATAAGATGAATCATGAATGATTACTGGAGTTGTTCTAAAATGTATTATTCACCATAGAGCTCTAGGTTTACACCATAAGGTAAACCGTTGTGGTGTGGAGACCCATGCCAAAGTATAGGGTCCTTTTGGGAGTAGAATAAGAGCTAAAGTGAATTCTGACATAGCTTCACCATGGAGATTTAGGTTGTTCCTTAATCTAAATCTATATGAAGTGTTGGAAATAGATATGGTGTATTTATCAATAATGTTATTTAAAATATACTACCATATTATTCATAGCTTCAGCATGAAGGTTGGCTATGGTGAAACTTTTTCCTTAGTGTAGGCATAGTTGTGGCGGGGTTTCCTAAGCTATGGAATGGTGTACTCCCAGGTAAATATGATCTATTACATGAAACTCAACATGTATCTCATATATGGTTTCACAAATTTTGGTTGTGTCATGGTCCCTAAGGTTACACTGTAACTTACAATTCATCAGGTAGTTTGGTGGCGTGGTCAAGGGGGAAACATTGTGTTCCTCTTTTAAACAACCTATCTATATATATCTCTAACCCCTATGAAATATTTATGGACCAATATATTTATCTTGATCCATAGGCCCATGGATATATTTTATATGTATTTGGAACTCTTTTTCACTATATTGAACTTTCTCCTTCTATCCCAGTTTTTTCCCTAGAGATTGATGATAACCCTTATGGTTTCCCTATTTATTATCATTCTTTAATTTCATCTTAGAGAACCCATATTGATAGTTTCTATTATCATCAATTAAGGGGGTGGGGGGAGAAAAGTATCTAAACACCCCCTTGTAAATTTTTATCTTTTCCACATCAACTATTTTCTATAGTAGGTGGTTTATAACTTATCACACAATCTATTTTAGTTACCCTAGTAGGTGATATATGTGTAATTGCACCAGAACACTATGTGGAAAAACAAAAATAATTTAAGTATCCACTATTTTATGATTAATACATTAAATTAACTCCCATTAGATCACATTTTGTCTTTTGGTTTTAAGAATTATACATGAAACTCACTGATTGGTGTGCCAGCCTTTAACCATCATCTGGCATATTTAGATTAAGCACTACACCCCCTACATATTGGAATTGGTGATTTTTAACTTGATTTTTTGATTTGGAATAAATTGCGATATTAGTGGGATTAATTGATATTGGTTCACACATACTAAGAAGTTTTTAATTGATATGCTAATGACCATGGGTGTCTAAATGAAAAATGGTAATTTCATGAATTGACCATAATGGATTGTGATGAAATTTGTTTTTTTATAATTATTATATGGCTTGGATGGGTTCATCTATATTAAATATAGGTATTTTCCTCATTATTATTTAATTATTATAGGGATTTACATGGTTATGTTGTAAATATTATAAGGATTGAATCAGTTATGTTATAATTCTTATTGAGCTATATTTTATTCTCCTATGGTGATTTGTGGGAAATACCCCTAAAGGGTTATGGAAATTGTTGGCATGTAATCAAAAAATTCTTAGAAAAATCTGGTATGGTGCTGAAGAAGGCTAGTGCTGACACTAGGTCTCAACATGGAGCTTATGAGTTAATGGATTTATTTTAGGGTAATATTATCTATCTAAATTAACACAATTTGATCAGTTTTTTACTTGAACTATATATATATATATATCAGACTATATTTTCTAAAAAATTTTGGTTCTAGACAACTGAGTTATATTCACACATTGGATAATCGAGCATTTGGTACCCATACAGATTTCATGGATGTAGGTCTTGGATAAGGGAAAGGGACGTTATTTTTTTTGTTTCTTATTGGATGGATTGGATATTGGATACATTACCAAAAAGGGGATCGAGATAGAGTACTTGGCCTCTTTATTTATGAAATCATAGTTATTTATTTGTTTTACTTTCAGCACATAATTAATTCACATTTTAATAAATCAGTACATGATTCTATTATTATTGAGATATTGGGGTGGTTATTTATTATATTATAATGATTTTTTTGATTTTTTTTTCTTATACTCTGTAATTGTTTTCAATATTTTTATAATCTATTCCAAATTATATGGTATCAAAACTATATAACATACTCCATTACTGATAGACATCAAACTCTGGATTACAGGGAGGTGTACTTGAATTCACGTTTCAAACCTGTCTCGGTCACTTGAGTGATCATTAGTCCATGAACATTACTGAGGGAATGATTATGGGATCCCAAGGGCATAGAAATAGGTTATCAGGTGAGGATTATCATGATTAGAGACACTCCATCACTAGTTGACATAATTATAGTTTATTGGGGTCACAGACCTGAGGATCAATGGTGGTTATTGGGTTTTTCCTAGTTCATATGAATTTTTCCATGTGGCAGTTAGGATACTAGTTAGAATTTATGTTGTGATGTGCTCTGATACATTCTATAAATATGGTGAAAAATGTATTATTTGTTCCTTGTTTAACTATTTTTTTGTCATACATGATTACATAGAGCATGTCACATGCACATTCACATCATATACAAGTTATGTATGGAAACACGATGCTGGTTCCTTGCTGAGTTATTTACTCATACCCTACATGGGCCAATACTACACATTGTAACCCAATTAGGAATTCACTTGGTATCATATATAGGATGGATTGAGTCTTGTGGATAATATGTGAGACATTCATTTAGGAATTCTGGATGGTGTTGGGTGTATTGGATGTGGTTTTTCTCATGGTTTTCATAGAGTGATATTTTTTTCCATACGTTAATGTGGACATCCCATTGGGTGACTGATATTGGATATATGTAATTATTGTTTAGGCCTTTTCATCAAATAAATTTTTATCAGTCTTGTTTATATTTATAACTTTTTTTATTTTATTTTTTATGTTTGATAATATATTATTATATATGTTATTGATAACTCTGATTCAAGGGGTATTTTCTCCACACAATACAATCTTAAGCCCTTTATACATTTGGAAGCCTATGGAGTATATAGAGTCATTCCTAAAGTCACATGGGGAACTAGTATGATTACTATATATCAAGTAAGCTATGTAGGTGTGTTAAAAAATTCTCATCATTCTGATATCAAAACACATATAAATTCTCTAAGAACATCTAAAATCATGATGTTAACCATCCTTCTAAATCTACCAAAATTCATATAATAATTCATAAATATATTCATAGATGTATGATATTGATTTAAAAATCTAATCTCCTCAAATGATTAACGATTAATTACATAATAACTATTAAAAGTTTCCGCATATTATTAATTTATTATTAAACCTTGTGTTTTTGTACATCTAAAATAAAATAATTAAGAAAATACATATCAATTTAATAAAACAATAATATTTTATATAATTTTTAAATTTATAAATTTAAAGCATGTTTATACTAAAAATGTGTGAAAAAAGTTAAAATAAAAAATTTCATACCTAAAATTCAATTCATAGACATAGAAGAACACAATATTTCTCTCTAGAAAAATTTTAAAAAATTCTCAAACCTGTAGAATTTGATGTATATTGCTAAAATTTCCATAATAGGGAACTCTTACACTATAGGAAATATGAGTACACTAGAAAAATATAATTATTCCCTGAACCCCATATACTATATTTCCATATTTCAATTATCTGTAAATGCGGGTAGTGAATTTTTATAAGGGAGTAAATGTTTTATTGAAAGAGCTCATAATAACCTTTTTACTTTCCATAGCTTAGACAAAAAAGCATTGATATTAATTACAATTTTTAAAGGATACTAATTATAATGGTTTCAATGAAATAACCTCAAATGGTGCTCAAATAATAAATCCACCACCAAAAAAACTCCCAACCATTATATACTAGTGAGAAGATCTCCCACTATTTAATATTGTATATATATGAAATTTCAAAGCCTCTAAAAGTCATTAAAAGATGAAAATATCAAAATATCACATAATTGAAAACCAAGGCCTCTACCAGTAATAATACACAATTATAAAAATACATTCATCAATATTTTTTTAATAAAAAATTGGTAAAAAAGGTTTTAAATGAAACTAATTATACACACATTTTAAAAAACATCCACTAGAAAAAACTCTGAATTGAGTGCACTGTAGATTGAATAGTTGAATCAAGAATAATGTATCCAAGAAAACATCATCAAAAAAATAAATCAATAACTAATTTATATATTTAACTTAATTGTTCCATAGGTAACCAAAAAAAAATAATAGATCCATAAGTTAAAAATATTATATAAACTAAATTATTTTAATAAAAATAATTATTCATCAACATCTATCTATTTAAAAATATTATATATCAAAATTATTATAGAAATATGAAAAATAATTTTTTTGGGATTCATTATTATATATTATCATAATTTTTATATTAACCACATCATATTATCACCTACAATTATAATTTTTATAGAAAAAAATATAACAAAATTGAATAATCTGACTGAATCTCAACATAATTTATTATAACTATGTGTGTACTTACCCCCATTTCTTTAGTAAATAAATCAACCATGATTAATACGCTCATCATTGGGATTAATTCATTTAGATGTTTTTTCAATAATTTCTTTTCTATGTATATATGAGTCTTCGATACCCTAGACATTTTATATCATATCACATATCCATTAATAATATTTACATTTTAAAAGGAGTGAAAATATTCATCTCTCTCATGTATAATAGTAATATGTTAACTTTTGTTGGAAATAACCCAATTAGGTTAGATAGAGTTCGTATATATGATTTTCATATTATATTTCATCAATGTGTTCTTAAATTTTTTATTTAGTTGGAGATTAATTTATTAATTACAAAGATTTTTTTTCATTTAGTTACAATATAAATCCTTTCTATAAGGGAATATTATTTCAAAATAAATTAAATAGAATCTTTTTAAACATAATTATAATATAATGAAATTATACCCTAATAGAGAGAATAGTTTTACGGTATATTCAGTTGTAATTTATGATAAAAAATCATTATTTATTCAAACCTATCACTCATTTAAATAATATGTCTTATAATTGGTGGAATACAACCCCCCGATCACTGCCTATAAAATATCTTTGTTATTTTAACTAAAAATACTTTTAATTATTATTTTTTTTTTGTTTTGAGAATTGAAAATTTTCATCTCTCAATTCATTATTATTAGGTAATAGGTCCGGCCTTGGGGCAAGTCCCAAGAGCCCTTGGGCTAGGGTGACACTCAAGAAATAAAAAAAATATACAAATAAAGGGCATCAATTTTATATTTTTACTGTATCTTTCAATGTATTTTGGGAAAAAAATTTATATTGGTCTGGGGAAACTGAATTTTCCGGGCCGCTCTTGTTAGGTAATAAATGTAATTGTATATGATATAATAATAACAATAATTACTCTTTTTCATTAACTAAAACATTATTTATTTCCAAAATTTTTTCTATTTGAACAATCATATCATAAAAATTACACCTTATATGTAATTGTAAGAAATATAACTTCAATTGATATTCCCTATTATATCATATAAAATTTTTTATTCATCATTTAATAATTATTAATTATCTATGTAATTAATTATAACAACATTAATTTTCACTATTTAAAAAACATATTTGAATACATTAATTTAGGATTACCTATATTTTTTATCAGTCATTTTTATTTTATGATGTACTCTATGATCAAAAAATACATCCATATTTTATTTACATACCCTAAAAACTATATTTATAATATATTCATGTCATATTCAATGACCCTGTTGCAAGTAATGAAAAATCTACATTGAAAATGGAGATAGATTTATTTGTAACCACTATCCCATGCCACTAATCAAGAAATACATATTTATATATGTTTATTATTTTATGTTCTATAATAGATTTCACCACATTCAATGATATCAAAGTTTCATTATAACATGTGTTACAACATTGAGAAAAATTATTTATAATATTCAATTATGACTATTAGTAAATAAATGTTTCAATATATGATATCAAAATCACTTGACATAGATCTCTTAATACTTATGTCTCTTGAGGACAATTTTATATGCCATTTTTATCCATACATATAATAAAACAATATGGTCTATTTAATTTAATCACCATTACTAAATTACTTAAACATCATTACATGATAACTAATAACCCACATTTATTAAAATTATAAAATAAAGAATTACAAAAAAATTATCACATACATAAATGAAATTAAATGTATAAATTTCAAAAAAAATAAAAGTTATCTTTATATAATAGAAATTACATAAATAACTAAAAATTGTATTTACAACCAACAATTATTAAAATTGATATAAAATGTGATTCTAAATATGTTTAAAAATTTATAGTAATGAAAATTTATCATCAATCAGATATATTATTTATATTTAGACATTCCAAAATTATATTAATATGAGTTTTAACATCCAAGTGGTGTTTTACCAGTTAAAATTTAATACCGTAAAATTTTAACCTTCATTTAAATTTATGATGTGATCAATTATTACAATACTTGTAAGAATTATTTCAAAAGAGACCAAAACCCAAATAATTCCTTATAAATTTTTCATTTCATCATATTTTATCATTCTATAATATCTTTATTGATTATTAATTAAAATATTAGAATCCATTTATTTATTCTTATTATAGATATCAATAAACTTTTAATATATTGTTAATTCCATCATATATCATGGTAGTATTAGACCACTTATTTTCAACCCAAACATATCTAATTTTTTTACTATCATACACTATTTGAATTTTTTTTAATTGTATGTTTACCATACAAAAAAAGATAACCTTTTCGTTATTTTCATATTTCATGCAATATCATAAAAATTGAAAAGAACTTATTTTCACTTATAGTGAGGCCATAAAATGTTATGAAAGTCCTATATATTATTTTATGTATTAACTCTACATTCTAGATCCATTTTTGAATGACCCATGTCATAATTTTTTTTTTTCAAAAAATACTAAAATTTATTCGTTTTTTAGCTTCAATATTTATAATATAATATATCTTATAATATTTCACATTGGAAATAGCCTCATATTCTTTAATATTAACAAATTTAAAAAATATAAACATATATAATTCTAGTAATAAGATATCTAAATCACAAATGATATTATTTATTAAATATTTTAGCTTCAAAAAATTTCACATTTTCTGATACTTTCTTATAAAATATTATCTCAATTTTAATTAATAAACATGTTCCATGATATCCATAAAATAATATCTCATTAAATTTTCAATGTAATATTTATCACCTTCCTTGTATTCCTTTTTTAAGACGGTTACTTCATCTTAGTATAGGAAATGGTTGTCATTTGTATTCCCTTGTGTTATTAATAAATAGATTCACATACATAAAATTTACTCTTAATTAATTCATTACTTTTATAACTTTTATTATTATTGAAACATATCTTATCCACATTATTTATTTTCCTTCAATTCAATTCCATATTTTTCTTTATAAACTATCTCAATGTAGGATACACAAATTTAAATTATAAATTATATTTATCATCTTTAATATTTGTGTATCCCATGGAAAATATTTCAACTGTAATATCCCTTTTATTTAATATAAGGGTATTGTGTTCGATAACATGTATGAAATGAAACACCATGCTTAAATGTACAAAAAATATTAAAATAATATTATTATAACCTAGATGTTAAATTGGAAGATATGAATGAGATTAAATAATTTTTAAAATATATAAATATATTTTAATCATTAAATATCTATTAATTAATGTATATGAAATAAGAAATCATGTTTTAGAAAAACCATTAAATTCATCAAAGTTATGTTTTCATTAAAAATGGTTTTTGATTTCTATTTTTTTGAGATAATAATAAAGTTAATGTTTTGAAATTTTAGATTTTTTTTTGATAAAATAAATATAATTTTTAAAATCATAATATAAAAATTATCCTATGGTAAAATATTTATATTTTTCTAAATGTTTTATTTATCAATGAATAATAAAAACATTGATTATTATTGATAATTGTGTTTTATTTTATTATTTCATATGTAATATTATATTTTAGTCTAGTTTCAAAATTTAAATTTTTCCTTTTTATTTTAAATAATATAATTATATTTTCTAGATTAATTATAGACATTAATTTAGTATTTAAATATTTTATAATAAAAAATTGTATTTTTCTGAAAAATTTGTTTTTCATCACATTTTTTTGGGTTTAATTTTAAATTAAATTCCTCAATGACACTATTTTTAATTTAAAAAATGGTTTAAAAATTTGGAATCAATATGTCCAAATTTTATAAATAGGTACATTTTTCCCAATACGAATATAAAAAGTTTTATGTTTTATTACCAATGTTATCGGTAAATTCGGTAATTAAAATTAGAAATAAAATGTTAACAAATAAAAAGTAACACAAAAAACATTCTTAATTATATTTTATGAATAAATTTCATCCATAATCATTCATTATTTGGTTATATGGTGTTTTTTCCCATTTTTATGTGATTAGGACCTTTATATTATTTTTTTTAATGAAAAGTAAAAAATATAACAATATTATTATTTGGAAACTATAATATTTTTAACACGAACACAATCAAAGGATGTGCTAAAATATAAATATTATATTAAAATATAAATTATTAGTCATTATAATTGTAATTTATTATTAAATTTTAGTGGATAAATTATTATCTTGAAGTCTTACACAATGTTGATAGAGTAAATATTTAATAAATAGAATAATACAATAAATTATATTAAAAATATTAAATGTAATTAAATTTCAGATAATTAATTTGATACTAGTATTTTATAGATAATAATATTATTTTATAGATTTATTATTTTTTTCATGAATTTCCATTGTTGTATTGATATTAATGAAGCCAAAGTAATGTATTGTTCCAAAATTGGCATTAATGATATTTTATAATAAATAATATTTTATTAAATGATATAAAATTACTAACAATCATATCGTAGAACAAGAGATATGGGAATGGATTATAATATCTACAATGGTTCATTTATAGGTAATTTTTCATTTTAAAGAATATATCTTGTCCCCTAAGGAGTAAAAAAACCTTATTGTCATGGTAAGTGTGAAAAGGGTTAATGAGGGGTTAAACTGAAAGGATATGGGTAAAAACACAGTTAAAACACATATAAAATTTATTTTATGAGTTAATTTAGATCCCGTACAATCATATATTATAAATAAATCATTTTTCATCCATTTTAAATTGAAATTTAATTTATATTAATTAAATATGTTAAGAAATTCCAAGAATGCCCCTATCCTCTCTTATAAAATTCCATCACTCATACTCACTAATATATAGTTGGCAACCCATTTGTAAAATTATATAAAAAAATATACTCTAACTTTTCCCATGTTTCATAGGCCTTATTTTTTTCAAAATAATAATCTTAGTGGTCTGAATTCGTTAATAATAGTTGTTTTTACAAATAAGATGTATAGTTTTTTACCGCATGTTTTAGTTATATATGTCATTACCCCACCTTAAAATATTCTAGAAACATTGTGAAATAATAAAACTAGTGTCTTATATATATTTATATTTTATTATGTTAATTTTATAACCTATATTCATATTTTCTTCCATCAAATATAAAATAAAACCATCATTCGTGTGTATGGATGACTACTGCCTCACTAACCAATTTAATATGTTTTCCATCACCATATCTCATGGATAGAATAAAATGATTGAAGTAATTTTTTTATATTATATAAATTAAATGATTATCATTATTAAATGATAAAATATCATAAACCTTCTTAACATTAGATTCATTGAAAAATGGTAATGTTGTTCGCGCGTACATGTGGACTACCACCTCGACGAGGCACTATGATTATTTTTTCATCACCACATCACTAGGATGATACATATAGGTTTATTTAGAAATTAAATTTTATACTAATGATATTAATATAGTTATTTAATGATATAATTATACATACATTCTTTCCATAATGATCAATGAAAAATGGATTCTTTTCCCATGAATATATATCTCTTATTGTCTATATGATTGTAACATGATTGATTTTTAATAATAATATTTAATGGATTTATTTAAAAGAATAATTTATGTATACAAATTATAATTAAATTATTATTATTTTTATTTATATGATATAACAAGGAAATCATTTACAATTGTAATCCTACAAAAGTTATTTTGGGAATGTGAAGCAAATATCATCAAAATATACAATACAATCTTAATTGGTAATATTATTTTTATTTCATGGTAATGAGTTTTATAAAATGAATTATAAACTTAAAAAAATTTCTCATGAAATTAAATAATTTACATAATAATTTTATTCATGGAGATAAATAAAATATGTGATGAGTTAGACTCAACATAAGGGACTTTCATTTAAAAATCCTATTTTAATAATTCACTTAAAACTGTATTTTCCTTTTATATCAATATTTTTTATATTATTTTATGGATTTATTTTTATTTATATTGTTGAATTGTAAATGATAATTTATTTTTAAAAAAATTATTTTAACTTCTTTCAAATAGAATCATTTTACAAATTTTTTAACGTTCTTTACCAAAAGACCAACTGAATGTTTTATTTTTACCTATATATAAATAATTAGTTTTTCCAGCTTCATAATTGAAATTTTATTTCTGGATTCCTTTATAAGATTTATTGTTATCAGAAATCAAAACAAAATAATTCCCAATATTTTTTTTTCATTTTCATATTTTTAAAATGGAATGGATATATCAATAAATTAACATGTTTTCTTATGGGTGAATAGAAATTTTTAAAAACTTGAATATTTTATACATTATGATTATGTTATGGTTCATGTTAATTGTTTATGGGGATATATGGTTTCATTATAAAAATAGAACATATGAGCCTCTTATTTCTCTCAAATTTATTAGGTAATGTGATAGAGTTAACAGATTAGGATTCTCCTAAGAGATTTTGTGAATATACAATGATGGATATTCCAAGTAAAATTGTGATGGTTATTTAAATTGTAACATTATTGGTTAATCCAAGAATAATCTTGATTTTTATTCCACATGTAACCATGAGGGATTATCCATTATAAATAATGATATAAAAATGATTCCTCAAGAAAACTACATGTTTTATCTATACATGATATGGGTTTTTATGGAAATCTTATATTTTAACAAGGTAAAAGAAAATATATTCTACTTTGTAAGGTTGAAAATTATATATTTTTTAGAATGTTAAAATTATTATTCCATTATTTATAAGAGTCTATTATATTTTTTATTTCTCCTTCAACATTTCACATAATTTTTTTGTGACAATATTTTAGAAGAGAAGTTGATTCCTAGTGTAAGAAATGTATATCTTAGTCCAATTTTTTATTTTAAAAAATTAAAATAAATATAATTTTTTAGGGACTAATGGTGTGTTTCATTCTTATTTATTTCAATTACTATTATTTTATTTCTCCTTAAATTTTTTAAAATATATGTCATTGAGTTTAAGGATGGGTAAGGTAATGGTATGTCATGTTGAAATTTCTGAATATTTTTCATGAAGTGAAATCATGTTTTACTTTTAATTTCATACATTCGAGAAAACTGGATACTTATTAAGAGTTTACTATTTATAATATATGTGATTATTTTGTAATATTTTTACCTAGATCTATGAAACTATCAACATAAAATAATTTTTGGGAATGAAAGAAAATTAATTCTAGACTAAATACTATACATAAAATAATGTTTAATGTTGGGTTGTTGGGGATTATTTCACATTTAATAATTCATTTAATTTATAAATGATGTTATTTTCAATAGATTAAGGATATTTTATCATGATGGAATGAAAGAAGTCATGCATAGAATTTACATCCCTTCAACATGATTTATTCATTAATATAATGACAAAATTTTATCGAAATGATTTTGAACACTTTTTGACCACCCATATATCATACAAGACACTATTTGATACATCCAACGTCTTTTAATTTCATTAAAAGTTTTATATATCATGGTGTAACTTTTATTTAATTTTAACGTCATAATTTATCCATCTCATTGAACAAGGTAAATATAATAAAGAACATGACTATTTCTATATTGGAGATATGGATTTGATTTTGAAAAATAAAATGTATATGAATAGCATAAGATAAGTCCCTTATGTCCATTTTTAACACAAAAATTATTTTCTTATTTCCTAAGTATGAATCATGTCTGTATTTATATTTAAAAATTATAATGAAATATTTCCTATCCTTGGTTTATAAGAATTATGTCTAATGGAATAAGACAAATAAGAATGGTTAATGTTCTAATAATGTGTCTATATATATATTTTTTAGTGTTTTAATATAGTGATATTTTTAAATCATGATGTACAATTAGATTATTCTGTTGTAGGTCTTATTTTCAATGTTTGGAAACTTATTTTAGAAGAAACTGACACATTCAAAAAATAGTCTAGTAAAAATTAGATAAATTTTGGTAGAAATTTATTGAGTCTAAGGTATATGTAACACTTAGGTTTAGCATATGAAAAATTTTATATGAGGAATAATGTATTTAATTTTAGTGAACATAAGTTTAATGAAACTGATAAACTATATTGTCTATATGGTCTTTTATATTGAGTTGATTATGGGTTATTCCAATTTTGGAATATATTTTTTATCATAAATATAACCATGGGATTTAAAATTGATTTTCGGATTAATGATTCTTTGGAAAATTTTCAACATTTTTTGAACCTTATATTATTATAGAAAAGGGAAAATTATGGGATTTTATTTGTGGATTAAGTGTTGAATAAAAATTTGGTGTAATTTATGACATTTAGGTGTTTTAATGGTGATTTGATTCATTTATGTAAATTATTATCATATATTGGAGATTATATTATTAGGTAATACAAATTTTGTGTATGATATATTAAGAGTAATATAAGTTATTTATATATAAATATTAAATTAATATCAAAAGTATGTGAAATCAAATCCTTTTTATTTTTGGTTTTGGAACTTAGTTTTTAATATATTGGAAAACATTAGGTTTAGTTTTTAATTGAATTATCTATGTTTCAATATAGGATTTATTATTGAGAATTTGGAGATTAATTTTGTTTGAAGGTTTATTTTTTTTGGGAATTATCTTATCTGGTACTAGCCATTTTTTTTAATATCTTATGAAATAATGAATAACCTGGGATCCTTTTATGGAACTATGAAATCTTTTAGAAGTTGATTTATGTGATCCAGGGATGAAAAATTCACATTTAATACTCATCATTTAGAGAAAAAACATATGAATATGGTGGATATTTATTATATAATGAAATTATAATTTTAAAATAATTATATTCCTTTTATGTTCTTAGTATATATGACAATATAATTCCTCAAATCTAAGAAAATGATCTTGAAATAAAAATTTTATCTGTATATTGTTCTTATTGAGAAATAAATGGTCTTATAATCCATCACAGGATAAATTTGGAATGTTAAAGTTCTCTATTACTCTATATGAGTCCATGGGAATTATTGTTTTCTTATATATACATTTTTTCACTTCCCACCAATTTTTTCTTTCATAGAAACCTAGTTATGGGTTATTCCTAATGAACTTTGTTCTTCCATTTTATCCATTTTCAATTTGATGTTTTTTTAACCCGTTTTAAGACTTGTGATATCAACAATGGGTTTTTGATTAGTAATATCTCTATTTTTCATGTTTGATTTCAAATTTTGAGGATTAAAGTTATAAAATGTCGAGAATATAATATCCCAATATTATAAAATAAGGACACCATGTCTGATAACGTGTACGATATGTAACACCAAACTTAATCAAACTGTGAAATATTAAAATATGAATGTTATAATGAAACCCAAAAATTGGAGGGTATTAAATGAATTAACTAATTTTTTAAATATATATAATATTCTAGTCAATATAAATTTAATGATTAATGATTTTTAAATAATCAGTCTTGTTTTGTAAATCCATTTTATTATTCGAAGTTATGGTTTCATCAAAAATGATTTTTGATTACTATTTCTGAAATAATAATATATCAATTTTTTTGAACAATTATAAATTTTAAATGATATAATATATATCATTTTTAAAATAATTATATTTAAATAATCCTATGGTAAAATTTTGATTTTTTTTAGATTGATTTTTTAATAAATAGTGAAAAATACTGATTAATATTGAAAACTCCATTTTTTATAAAGTAAAATATTATTTTTGAATTAATTTAAAATTTAATTAGTTCCATTTGATTTAAAATAATCAAATTATATTTTTTGAAATGAATTTGATACATTAATTTAATATAAAAACATTTTATACTTAAAAGGACATTTTTCTGAAAAACAGTTTTTAATCAAATTTTCTAGTTTAATTAATAATTAAATTATCCCAATTTTATGTTTTATTTTAAAAAATTATTTAAATTATTTAATTTTTAGGTCAAAATTTGGTAATTTCGAATCTTTTATTTTTGGTCAATATGAAGATTATCCTTAGGAAAAATTGTTACCACGGTAGATGGTAAATCATATAATTTGAGATAAAAATAAAATGAAAAGGCTTATAAAATGACAATAAAATTTGAATTATTTCTATTTAATGAATCCATTGCATCCATAATCATCCAATATTCCATTATATTTTCTTTTTTTCTATTCAAACGTGATTATTAAATTTATAATGTTTTCTGTAAAGAAAAGTAAAGAATGTCACACTTTTATTTTTAATAACTATAATATATTTAACTTGAGGATAATTAGAAGATATTTTTGGTTATAAACATTATTTTTAAATATAAATGATTAATATTTCTCATATTTAATTATATTTAATTTTTAGTGAATAAGGGATTACCTAAATTACTGACATAACACTGACCGAGTAATTATTTAAAGAAAAATAAAATAAATGACATTAACTATATTAAAATTCATATAAATTGAGAAAAATAATATGATCAAATAATTTAATAGATAAAAAAATATTTTTTGGATTTATTAAATTTTTTTTCAAATTCAACAGTTTCTCTTTATTTTATTGAAGTAAATGTATTGAATAGTTACCATATGATAATTAATGATATTTTATAATAAAAAATATATTATTAAATGAAATAAAATTACTTAAAACACTATATTCCCCTAAGTGATTGTTATATGATTTATAATATCAAACAAAGTTAATTTATGATATGTTATTCCATTTTTTGTAACTATATTGACCTTAAAAGTGTAAAAAACCTTGTTGTCATGGTAAGTGTGAAATGTCTTAACAAGGGGTTAAAAAACATAATGTGTAGAAACATGTTAATAAAATCTATGAATTTAATTTTATTATATATTTTTTGATTCATCCTCATATTATAATATAAATATATAATTTTTTATCTTTTTTTAATTGAAAAATGATTTATATTAATTTATTATTTTAAGAAATTTCAAGAGAGCCCACCCCTCTCGTATAAAAGGCCATATATTCTCCTATATAAATCACAAATCAAACCCATTTTGGGTCAAAATGTTTCTAAAAAATACCTTCCTAATTCCCCTTCCTATATTTTAAACACATTATTTTTGTAATAATACAATTATTATTGGTCTTAAAGTGATAATTGAAGAATAAATAAGTATATATTTTAACCAAATATTTTAGTTTTATTTCACATTTCAAATCCATTAAATATTTCCAAACCATGATAAAATTATAAAAATAATATCCTAAATATACTAAGATGATATTATGTTAATGGAATAACCTATATCCATGTCACATTCTATAAAATTGAAAATGAAACCGTCATTTGGGTGAAAGGCGGACTACCTCCTCACAAACCGATGTAATATGTTTTCCATCACTATCTATAATGGATGAATTTTAATTTTTGAATGAATTTTTATACATAATATTCATGAAATTTTTATCATTATTTAATTATAATATATAATTTACTTTATTATCTTTATATTCATAGAAAAATGATAACGATGTTCATACGTACATTTGGACTACCACCTCAATAAAGTGATGTGATTCGTTTTTCAGGACCATATCACATGAATGATCTATATAACAATATTTAAGAATTAATAAAATATTTATGATATTTTTATCATTATTTATGTATAAAATAATTCTTAACATATTTCAATAAGGATCATTGAAAAATAAAATGTTAATAATGTGAATGTAAGGCATACCGTCTCTATGATTGTAATGTAGTTCATTTTTCATAAACACATTTAATGGTTATATTTAAAATTATAATTTATATTTAAAAATTACATTTCTTCATGGAGTATTATTCTAGATGTGATGTAATAAATACATATTTTCACATATTCAACCTACCAGAGTCATTTCAGACTTATGAACTAAATTTCCTCAGAACATCTGATGTGACCTTAAATGATTAATTAATTATTATAACATGATAATAAGTGAAAAAAAAATTAAATATTAATTTTTTTCATGAAATTAAATAATTAACATAATATTATTATTCATAATGATAATGAAAATATTATACAATTCATTCTCAAAGTAAGGTACATTCTTTTAAAAATCACATTTTAAAGTTTCACTTCAAACTCTCTTTTTATTACATATCCATTTTGTTAAAATTATTTTAATGATGTATTTTTATAGATATATGTTAATTATAAATGAAAAATTATGTTTATTTTTGATTTATTTTAATTTTTTCAAAAAGTTATCATTTTATGGAATGATTTAACATTATTTAAAAAAACAAGAAGGTAATTTTCTATTTTAACATATAAAAAGATGACGAAATTTCCTTCCACTATAACTGTTATTTGATTTTTGGATTCCATTAAAATATTTCATGTTTTCTTAAAGAAAAACCATCCTTCTCTATGTTCAATTTATTTTAAAATTTTATTTTTAAATTTTATAGACATATCAATATATGAAAATGTTTTCTTATGGGTAAAAAGATTATTTTGTAAAATTAAAGATGGTATGCATTATGATTATGTTATTGTTCTTGGGAAATGTTCATTAGTGAGGCTATTTCTATTATAAATATAGAATTTATGATCCCATTATATCTCTCTAATTCATTTGGTAAAGGGACAAAGTTAATTAATTTGGTTTCTCAATTGATACATTGGGAATATATTATAATGGTTAATCAAAGTATAACTATGATAGTTATCTCAAATGTGACTATGATGGTCATCAAATTATAACTATTATGGTTTTTCCATGTGTTTCTACGTGGTTTAATCAATAATTAATAATTTTATTAAAATTATTCCTAACATTAAATACATATTTTATAAATTATTTCTATCGATTTTTATGAACATATTATTATATCAAAAGGTAATATAAAGTATAAGATACTTCATAAGTTTGGAAGGTAAAACTTTTTGAGAATATTATTATAATTTTTCATGATTTAAAATAAAATGTATGAGTTTTAATTTTACCTTGAATATTTATGATAAAAAATTTTCTGAATGTATTTGAATTCAGAAGTTGATTTCTTTATTAAAAAAATGTTTATTTTCGGCCAAAATTATATTAAAAAAAAGAAATTTTATATGTATCCATAGACTGAAATTTTTTTATGTCTCTTACTAAAGTTTTCTCTCTTCAATCATCATTTTAATAAATAAAAGTTATAGGGGATGGGAATATGAAAAGAAGAAGCCGTGTTGAATGTTTTGAATATTTTACGAGAAAAGAAATCATGTTTTAATTTAAAAGTTTACTATTATAAAAAAATAGATACTAAATAAAAGTTTCCTATTTTTAATATAAATAATTATTATTTAAGACATTTTATGTAACTATATAAAACTCTAATCCTAAAATATATGTTGGAATTAAGTAAAATGAATTCAAGTGTAAAGATACTATATTAAGTAATGTTTATGGTCGAGCCCTTTCATCAACAACATCCCTTAAAATATATTTACATGATAAATTCTTATAATTAATTAATAAATCATCATTTTATATATTTAGAGAATAATGATTTCTAGATATTATAATCCTCACTATCTTATTATATTTATGTTTTAATATATATGAATTCATTATTTTCCATCAACATAATAATAATCATGGTTTTGAATTCAACATTTATCTTTTTAGATTTATAATTTAAATATTAGTCCTATTTTAATATCATAAAAAATATATATGTTGATCATCTTGTAATATATAATTAAATATACTATCCTCATGGGAATAAATAATGGCTAAATTTTTTAAATGTATTTTTAGTATTTTTTTGATAAAATTGGATTCATTTAGAGTTTCAATAATTCCCTTAATAATGATAATTTTTTTTGATTCCTAAAATTAAATAATCAAAAGAATAACTATAAAAAATATTTTATCCCCACATTTGTATATAATAAACTTTATCTTTACAATTTTAACATTATTATAATTTTTTCAGAGTGATTTTTATGTTTTTTATATATAATTTTTTTGTGTTATATTGAATTAATTTAGTTTTACTACATTTTGAAAAGTATATTAAAATGTGTTTCATAAATTACTCTCATGATCTAAATTTATATTATCAATAATGGAAATTTGAACACCATTTTCTACCAGATGAATGTATTTTTCGTGTACGTATACACTTATAAAAGAATGGGTAGTTGATCTAGATGAATACACTCATTCAATAATGATTAATAATTATCATTCATTTTTAGAAATACCTTTTTATTCATAGTAATAAGAATTTCCAAACTCAAATAAATACCATATAGAAACAAATTCCCTCTATGAGACATTGAGATAATACATTTCTGTAATATAGCATGAATTTTTGAGGGAATAAAAGAAACCACTAAAAATTATAGGTTAGTTAGTTGTTTAGAAAATTTTCATTATAGAAGTGTTCAACATTAAAAAAATCATGTTTATTTAACATTTTCATTACTATAAATTATGTGACATAATATACATTTTAAAAAACAAGAAAAAAATAAAACTCATCATTTACAATGTTTATCAACAAAATGACTTATAATATCCATTAAAATAAATATGATATAAATCATTCATAGTAGGAAACATGATTATATATATATATATATTAAAAGTATAAATCTAAGGTAATATCATTAACTCCCTAATTAAAATACCTTTGAAATAATGCATTCATTATATTTATATTTTATAAATAAAATAAAATTACTATAATGATAATAAATGAAAAGGTACATAGTATACATTTTTCATTAATACTCCTCATAATTTATATCAATTATTTAACACATTTAAATACAACAAATTCATAAATGTACCAAATCTCATTAAAATCCCATACATCCATATTATTTTTCATAAGTTTATTTTTATTGAATTCACCACCCAGGATCTATGGAAATATATGTGTGTAAAAGTTGAAAAACCAAAAAAATAAAAATATTATTTATGTCATCTATGTGACAATTTTTTTACATGTTCTTCTATATGTTATAAAATAATAACTGGATTTAGATTATGGATATTAAATTTCATTATTAATATAATGGTATGTCTCATGTAATTATATGAAAACGTTCTCTAATATATTCATTATATATTACTATATATTATTATTAATTTAATTTTGATAATCTACCATGAGTATATTTTTAAGAGATACAATTATAATCATTGATTCTATGTTCAATAACTTCTTCTTATTATATTGAGTTGATTGGAAAATTCTATCACAAGGACATATTTACTTGCATAATATATTTCATGAAACTCTAAATCCATCTCTCATGATGTGGAATCTATTTTATTAATATCAAATTTCATAATGCTTATTTAATCCACCTAAAATTATTTCTAAGTAAATACTATTTATATCGCAATAATCAATTATTATCTAGAATAATTTCATTATCAATTTTATGTAGCTCCTTTTAATCTATTTATGCTTAATATAACTCAATAAAATTAAATTTTTCAGTAAAGGACCTCATTTTTAAATCTCATATCCCCTAACTATCTTCAAGAAACTTTTCATAATTTTTAAACAAAGTACAAAATTTTAAAAAATATCAGTAAATATAACTTCAAATAAATTTTTGGAAAATATTTAATTTAATTTTCACACATTATAAACTAATATTTAACTTCAGGTTCAAAATAATATTCCTCCATTTATTTATAATTAAAAAATAAATTCTCTAGTTGACTTAATAATCATATATTTATTTATCCAAATTATTATTCTCTTAGGCCCCTTGTAATTGATTTTCTACCTTATAATATATAATGATGTTAATTTTCTTGTGATACCAGACCATAACATTTAATTTATAATATATTTTACTCTTTTGAACTTATTCTATCTAGTATAATACATAAATAATAAAATTTTCTAATGTATTCATAGTAAAATAACATATTATAAATCTATATTCAAAAAACATTGTATAAAATCCTCATATAGTTATATTGGGAGAATAAAATACTATATAATCTGCATAAATTACCAAATTATGTTAGAAAATTATTGATTTTACCATGTATCAAAACTAAAATAGTGTAAACATATCTAATTTCCATGTTATATGTAAAAATATATCTTATATTTAAATCAAGATATCCCCATTTCTAGTGGACCATTTCATACTATTGAGGGGGGGGGGGTCAGATGTAGATAAATCATTTAAAAAACGACAACATTACTTGTTTTTACCCTATCCCCATTTTTATTTTAACCCCTATTACTTGTTAATATATACATTGATCTATTTATATATAACCCAATGCACATTACCACTTAAAATTAATAAAATAAAAAGATATTTGTAAGTAATATGTTTAATATAGTTCATCACCTCCTAGGGAAACTAATCAAGGATATTCAAAATATGTTTGGGTCATAAATTTACCACTATAATTTTATGATCAAATATAATTGGTTTCTAAGGAATCAGATAGAACCACATCTACCATATTATACAAGTGAATTAATTCTTCACATATGAATTTTTTCATGTTGAATATATCCAGTACATAGTACTTCCTTAGGAATTTTAAATATATCTTATAATAATATTCGGGTGTTGTTGTATCCATGAATCTTATTTCCTTTTACTCAATGTAGTGTCTTTGACTACCTTTGGATTTTCAAGAAAAATTAACATTTTTAGGTCATTGATTCACAACATATATTTATAATATTCTTCATAATCTAATTTCTTATATTTACTCACCCACACTTCAATGTATTCGACTACTGAAATTTTTTTAATTAAGTTACACACACATTGACCTTATCAATTTCTTATTTTTTTCATTCTCACTACTTTTATTATAAAAATTATCAAAGGATATTATATAAATACAAGAAGCTCCTCCTTTATTTCCCCTTGTATTAATGTAATGGATGTGCTCAAGATAACTAGTTCTTTGTCTTTTATGTCATATATACACTAATACAATATTTTCACAAATTAGTATTAGGTTATTCTATATCTAATAAATAGTTATTTGATTATCATATTTTATAATTTATCAGGATTTCTCTACCAATTTATATTTCCACGCAGATGTCTGTATATCGTTTAATGAAATATATTTAACATATAATTAATAAAAAAATATTAAATGAAATTTTATTACATGATCTCCATTTAAATTATTCTCAATCACATATACAGGAGTTTCTTCCATGATCTCCATTTACTTTCCCATGATTTTTTACATGGGTGTATCCCATTGTTAATGGTAATTATTTATTAATAAAATGGTTAATCTATTAAAATACCAGGAATAACCACCATGTATTTGTTTTAATTTATCCTATCTAAAAAATTCATCTGTCATATTCCACTTATAAGGTTTGATATTTTTTTAGAAAAATATCCCTAATAAAACCAACAGTAAAATTATTTTCTCAAGGCTATATAAACAATATATAATTGAAATATTTTATTATGCCTCAGTCATTATAAAATGATATCTTATGAAAAATAATATTATATAATTATCTTGAAATTAAACAGTAAGAATCATCTTGTATAGTCTACCTCATATCACTTATCTTGAATTCAAAATCCAATTTTGATATTTAATTAAATGAAAAATTACACCAGGATTTATATATTTGGTTTAAAAAATTTATTCAATCATTGCTACAAAATATTGTTGTTCAATTATTCAGTTGAAAATATTAAAATAAATAAAAAGTTATCATGTCATCTTATCATGATTTTTCTTTTTTATCAGAATATTGAATCAAGTATAAATAATGAATATTAACGTTTCTATCATGAATGAATTATTTTAGCATCATCCAATCTATATTTGGTTTTTAGAACATGAATTCATAATTCTAGTTTTATACCATGTTTGATATATTATGAAGTAATAATTTCATAAGATAATAGTGAAGATCATATGTTTAATATATATCATACACATCTTATACATATCACATGCAATAAATATCTTATGCAACTCAATTTTCTTAGAGACACCAAAATATCATACAATAGATCATGTGATTTCATTCAAGCATACCAAGTATATTATTAATTTAGTTATCTTACAAAAATCATATATTATTATATTTATAAAACATTAGATTATTTTAATTTGTCTCATATTTTTTGATAAGAATACTAAATGAAACATATATCTTATGATATTTCAGTATCATACATTGGCATGTTATCTTATGAGATATAACCACATTAAAAACACAATGTATCTTATGAAATATTCATATCTTAATAAATTGTTGTGTCTCAACACATGTGTCCTAAAAAAATATATGTTACACATAAAATGTGTCTTATATGGATTATATATCTCACAAAGTTCATATATCTTACACGATTGAAAATGTTTTATATGGAATGATATACATGATTTCCATTTATCTTCTGAAGATCCATGTATCATATATATAATCTGATCTTACAAAGTTGAAAACAACTTACCATTTATTATATTAATACTCTATATTTATCTCTATCAAAAAAAGAGTATATAAATACATCATATCATCACCATGTATTATATATTCTTATCAAAAAATGAAGTTTATTTAACAACTTAAACATTTTCATCAGGATTCCAAAGTTTTATGATAGTTTATTTACTTTATTTTGAGTTCATAAATGTAACTATATAACATAAAACTTTTAGCTTTAATTTAGGCTTTAAATCACATCATCCATGTGTATTTTATAATTGATTCCAATAGCATTAATTCTATGTAATACAAGGATGGTTTCTATACATCTGAACCAGCTTTTCTCTAACACCATGAACCCATTTATATTATTTTAATTACAGTTATACAATATTCTCGTCACAATTTTCGTAACCAACTAAATCCTTATATTTTCAACTAATTATAAACTTTTATAAACAATTATGAAACATTAAAACCTAATATTCACCTTTAGATGATCTATACAAATTATCACATTTATTAGGCTACTCACCAAGTAGCTTCTCCATCCATTAAAACGTTGAAGGAAAAAACATAATCTCCAGGGTTTTATGGATAGTTCCTTCATTGAACAAAACATAAACATATATTTAATCTCATATTGAACCTAATTACAACATCAGTATCGAAATTTCATTAATTTTCATTAATAACCCCTTGGATTTATTTTTAATACAATGTTTACTCTTGAAATAAATATTTCTCATATCTTCTTTATTAATAATAAATAAAAATAATTATTATTCTTATCAACATTATTGATAATATTATTTAAAAGAATTTTATACAAGGGAAATTCCCACCCCCTTACTATTCTAAATTTGAAGACCATATTATTTAATTTTATTCTTCCATTTCAGTATTCTCCCAAATTTTGAGAGAATCAATCAGTTTCTCTAGGATAGAAGGGTGAAACTATATCATTCCAAGAGACATTAAATTAATTAATCAAATCAATATTTACTTTGACTACATCATTAGTGAAAATAATGGAAATCAATTTAAGCATTAAATATTTCTATATTCCTCCCACAATGTGGTACTGACTCAAACATTAACTTCTTAAGAGAAACTCGAACATATTTTCATAAAGTTTTACGAAGTTATACTCAACATCAACAAAAAAATTAATGAATTTTGAGATGACCAGTTTTGATATGTTTTTAGGGTTCATATTTTTTAATTGTATGACATTGGAAGATATTAAAGAATATTTTCAAATGCAGTTACTGAGATGGTGTGACATTTCGTGGCCCTAAGAGGCTAGGTTTTGATATAATAAAAATATTTAATATATTATATCATGTGTATGTAGTTTTTCTGAAGAAATGGAATAACACCTAAATATATTCTAAAATAGGAAATTAGAGACCAACATTGAATATACAATCTTCTTTTTACCCTAGAAATTCCACAAAATTTTTCAGATTTGTGATTTTTATTAAATTGAATTCCTAGTCACAAATAATAAAATAAATAAATAAATGATTTTATATGTTATTTTGACATAGATTCCTTATCATCTTTCTAATAAAGGAATTTTATACTATGGTCAATGGAATATTATCATTAATTTGGGGATTGAGGGAGGATCCATTGGGGATAATTATCAAATGAATGACAACAAACCATAGATTCGGAATCATAGTGCCAAACAAAGCTAGGAAATATCACCACATACATTGATTTGTGGACAATCTTAGTTAGTTATTGATCAATACAATGGTAATAATTTATTTATATTGGTTTATTTATGAATTTAATTATTCCATGATTAGTATAAATTATATGCACAAATAGATTTATTCAAGGTATGTTCATGATTGTGGTATTGGATTTATCTTCTAGGGATTTTGGGTAATTGATATTATTTTATTATTCTTATTTATTGGTTTTTTGTTATTTGTTCAACCGAAAATGAGTTAAATGTTACATGAAAAATACATTAGGTTTTTTCATGTTGTGAGTTTCATGATATTCTATTGCCTTTTATCATGAATTCATCATTGGATTTCCATTTGGTTGGAGGTTTTATAAATACCTTATTGAACATATTAGTGTAATCGATCCTTGATTTAATGGATTTCCACCTTGGGTTTGATATAGGAGTCGAAAACATGATCAAGGTGTATCATGGAATAAGGATGATTAGGTTTTGGATAAAATACCTATAGTTAATGGTTTGACGTGAGACAATATTGTTTTATGATGGTGGTTGTTTCCAGAGTAGAGGATATGAGAGGAATCCAACCAACATTTTAATGAAATTTTTATAGTGCCCCAATATTTTCACTGATTAATATAATACTTTTTAGATAAATATATTATAGAAAAAAGAAACACATTCCCATGGAAAAAATTGTACAGTTTTGTTTTAGACTAGAATCATAATATTATGATTTCTTGAATGATCCCCAACATATCCCAAAAAAAACCCACTCACATATTAATCCTCGAAAAACCATACATAAACCATTTTTCATAACCTTAGTAATAAATCATAATAAAGGGTGAGATATGATTCTCAGTATGTGTAAATGTAGTTGATATCAATATATTATAATATGAAATAATAATTTAGGTATAGGGGTGTGTGATCATGAACATGGAATATGATGTTCATAACCAACCTGTCATAGATCATAAACTTGATTCATGGAATAAAGCATTATAATTTCATAAAACATGTTCCATAAGAATGATATATCATAATAAATCCATCACAAACCATAATATCATGTCATAAAAGTGTGTCTCTATCATAAATGTAGAAAACAATTTCATATGTCATGTTTAACTACCAAGACCATCAACATAGTGGATATATACTTCTCATCTATTTCTTAATGTGGATCAATTCACACTTATTTCTAATAGTTGATCAGGACGCACCAGTTTCCTATAGTGGATCAATCCCATTGGTTTGTTTCCCATTATAATCTCATGTGATATAAAGCATTACCCAAGTCATTGGAGGGATATATTGGTCTATCCCATATAATAATGAAAACCATGCTTGTGTGTGACACACTATCGTAAAAAATCATCATGTCATCACATCATAACTCATGTAAATAAAACTAGTTTTATAAATATTTCATCAATTCAACAAAACATTACTGATGAAAATAAATAGGTTTTTAAACATTTCATCAATATAAAAATTAATCATCTATATAAAGCATAAGGATGGTATCATTCAATATTATCCCTAGTAAATCTTTATTTAAATAAAAGAATATGTTATTAGATAAAAAGTTATTTTGAATGATAACTTAGAGGATTTATTCAATAATATTGACCAAAAAATTTGAAAAACACTTTTTAAAATGTAAAACATGTTGAAAATACTTTTATTTGAAAATAAACATTAAGTTATATAAACAAATCTTTTATAATCATTTATAAAATTTCATTAGGAAAATATCCTTTCTTCATATGAGAAACATTAAAAAATGTAAAACATTTTGGAAATACATTTATTTTAAAATAAACCTATACAATAATATTCAAATAACATAATGGTATTGATAGTTGAAAATTCCATTCATATTGTAAATGTTAAAACAAATATTCCTTTCTAATTTTTAGTAAATGAAAAACAAGATTTTTTTTGGAAAAAGAACGGATTATTCCTTTAATTTTTTTTTCTAAAATGTTAAAAATTTAAAAATTTTCATTAATAAATCAGTTTATAAAGAAAGAAATTGACCAAATTATAAATCATGGTTTGTGAAAAAAAATGGTTTTATACTGAAGAGATAAATAAAAAAAAACTCTTAAAAAAATTCTTTTGAACTATTGAGTACATAAAGAGAGGAATATGATGGTAAAATAGTTATTCTCTAAAAGTAACCAGTATATAATAAAAGAAATTATTTTCTATATATATGGATTATATGATTTTATTATTTGAATCATGATCATGAGAAATCCGGATAAATGATAATATTGTAATATAAAACCCTTACCACATTGGTAACTTTGAATCATAAACCCCAGAGAAATAAAATAAAATAACTCTTACAATATCATGAGAATAAATAAATTCATTATATTACATGTTAGAGGGCCTATAAATACTCTTCTTAAAAGGATATAGGTTCATAAGACAACGTTTGTCTCAAAGAAGAAAAATTGAGACAAATCCCATACCATTATGGTATCTTTTTAACTGTAAATATTGTTTAAGAGATATCCAAAAATGGATATGTAAATCCCAATAATTTTCAACATAATAATGATAAAATATTTTTATGGGTAGTATATACAGCACATAAAGTAAATTGGTTGTGAATATAGCTTGTGTCTCACAAAAGTAAAAAAGTTAGACACACATCCCTTACCGCTTCAGTAATGTTTTGAATCATAAGCCCCAATAATGAATAACATAAAATGAAACATGTAAGATAATGAATAGGAAAATATTCATTATATAATGTGAAAAAGGGTTAGAATATAAACTACATGAAATAAATGGGTGGTTAATTTTCATATGTCTCCCACAAATAGAATAGAGACTACAAACCCCTAACTATAAGTCATGATATCCTTTGTACATGTTCAAAATTCATATATAATAAATATAATTTTAATATAAATATATTATAGAACCATAAATAAATAAATAAATATATATATCATATAAGACATGATTAATTTATGACATTTTATTACCTATTTATTAACAATTATATATTAAAGTCACATTTAAGAAATAAATACTTTTTTTTTCATGTATGTTTTGATTTTTTATTTCTAGTCATCATACATTAATCATGGTCCCGAAATATTCATAATTATTACTATGATATAAATATCATAAAAATTAATTATTAATGTATTTGTAGTGATCCATAAAATCCAAAGATAAAAAATGAAATACACCAATCATAAAGATGGTTGGTCGAATGTATGCATGAACATTATTTCTATTTTTCCAATGGAATTAATGAAATGGAGAAATGTAAATGACATATTACCATTATAGATAATTTTTTTGTAATATATATCACATATTTTCTTTAAAATTGTCATTGTTACCATCCATGTAATGCGTGAATAGATTACATTACTTTAGCAGGCAGTAGTCCACCAATTACAATAATGATGTTATCATATTCCCAATGAATTTAAAGTATGAATTCACATGTGAAATCATGATTCTATAAAAAAATATCATAAATATCATATATTAACTATAAATCCATCATTATATCCTGCAACAAGAGGTGGTTATAGAAAAAAAATAACATCGGTTTGTGAGGTAACTGATCGTTGTACACATGAATGGTGATTTGATAATACATTTTATGGAATGTTAGATGGATTTATGTAATTAAAATAACATGAAATATTCTCAGTACAAAAACTATACTATGCTTATTATCTAAGAATGGTTTAATAATAATTTAAGGAGTTTTAAGAATAAATAACATAAAATGATTGATTTGGGATGTTACCTCTTCATTAGACAACATATTTTTGTTTTCATCAAAATGAATATTAGGTTGAATTTATGAGAATGATATGGTTTATATAATAATATGAGGGAACAAATGAAATTATTTAGTTATTTTGCATCCAAAAAATGGGTTTTGGAAGTGTGAAGAAAAGATTATACGTGTAACACCCTAGGTAAATAAAGAATATGAAATCTTTATATTTATCCATATTTGTGAATCAAATATAAATATTACTTTAAAGGGGATTCTATGCTCGATGGTGTACCCAATACGCAACAACGAGTTTTTTGGGAATCTTACGTTGCACTCTAATAATAAAATAATATTATTTTAAATGGTAGTTAACATGTAGCCGTTGTATTGGCGGGAATGGATATAAATAACTAAAATATTATTATATATGTTTTTAAATGTTTTTACATATATACAAAAAAAGATAAATGCTTAAAATACCGAAAGAATTCAATTTTAGGCGTATATGCCCTAGTTTTCACTAAAGGTTCACTTATCACCTTTTGATGGCGAACCATCATTAAATATAGTTTTGTGAACTCTTATACATTCTATTGGACCAAATAAAACTATTCTTAAGAATAAGGACATCAAAATTTACTTTGTGTAAATTTTTGGTATCTTTCCGATAAAGTGCATTTTTTTAATGAATAGTGTAAAATGTTGTATTTTAATACAAAACCTCTTTTTAATCTAATTTATTTATATGATTAGATTATCTTTTGAATTGGTTTTAAAGTGAAATTAGAATATATTTTTACCATTTAATCCAATGGTGTTCATTGGAATAAATTTCACTTTGAAATTAGACTTAAACTGGTGTCAATATTTTGATACTTATTGTTTTATAAAAACACGCTATTTTCTCTCACAGCGGGAATTAATTATTAAATTAATTAATGTGACTTATATGTTTTTAATTTTTTAAAATAGACTTCATTTTTTAATTCGAAATATCAAATATAGCTTAGGGTGAATTTTTGGTAATTTTCTGAAAAACTTCAATTTTTGATGAATAGTGAAACAACTAAGTGGTACTTATAAAAACTGATTTTCCTTTTAAATGAAATTTTTCCATCATTGTGTTTTTAATTTCAAAAATCCGACATACATGGTTGTCATTAAGAAGTAAAATGTGGTTCAATGAGATTAAAATAATTTTTTGGTGAATAGTAACTTATTAAGTTTTTAATTGCGATTAGTGGTAATTAGTGTAATTTAAGGTAAAAATGATATTATAAAAATGTGAAAAAACCATGACAATTGTCCTACCCCTATTTTATGAGTCATGGACGACCAAGACAACCCATGGGTCGATTTAGGGGACCCTCTGGAGCCTCTTGGGTGAGATAATGACTTTAATGCTTTTTTTAAAAATAAAGGTGAAAATGACACTAACATAAATTGTTTTACTAAAACAATTTTTAGAAGGGGTTATACTAATCATAATTGTGTCTATAAATACTCTTTGGAAATATAAAACTATTTCTTACATCAGGATATTTTTTTTATAATTTTTAGACATTATATAATTTAATTTAATTATGACATCATGATAATGCAACGATGACCTCATTAATGAACAGTTTAAATAAAATGAAACGATAATATAAAATATAAGACCAAAAATTGTCCAAAAACTATTGGATGGGAATATTTCGAATCCTTATCATCGTATCTTCAAAATATATCAATGTGGGACCTTAGAAATTCTAAACACTTTTGAAAATAAAATAATAGTTTCATGATTTCCAAAAGTGCCCCTCCTCTCCTCTTATAAAAGGCCCCCACCTCTACCTCATTTCACACACTCCTCAAGCCTTTGGCTCGGCCATCCCCTGCCCATTTACTCTCTCTCGACATCCCTCTCCTCATACTAGAGGATTCCCTTTGGGAAGAATCCTTTCAAAGGAAGCCTTTAGGCTCAAATCAAAAGGAGTTACACTTATAAAGGTAATTCATTCTCTCATGTACATTTGTTATTCTGCTTCTCCAACCCCCTAAACTCTTTTTATTTACTTCTTTTGTAACAACACCAGTGTCTTCCATATACTAGGATGTTGTTATAAGATTTATTCGAGCTACACTCTCACACAACTACATCAAATGGTTAAAGAACATACGGTTTTCGTGGATGGCGAAATTCTGCCTCCCGAAACGATGATTGTTTAATACTCATTTAACACATTCAAAGGTGGCCATTATGATGTCACTATTTTTATATATGATAAATGATATGTTTATTATTTCCTTAAGCTTATGTATTTTTCATTTATGGCATACCATTATTGTTTCATTATGGGTAAACACGATATCTTCATTTTAGGAAGTGCGGACTACCGCCCCCTGAAAGTGATTTGATTCGTTAATACCATATGTGGGATGTGTAAAGGATAAAGTTAATGATATTATATATGTTATTATACTGGAATTATAATATACTCTTATATCATTATGATTCCATTCCAGAAAATACGAAATAGAAATGGAAGTAGCGTTCATGCGTACGTACGGCTTACCGTCTCCATGAACGGTGCATTTCATTTCCTACCCCCAAATGTAATGTACTATTAAAAGTACATTTATATAATGGATATATATAATTAATTATATATCTAAATGATGACTATAATTCTGTAATTAAAATATACATACCTCTCATTTAGTTTTAATTCCATTAATATGACAATGAAATGAAAGTAGCGTTCATGCGTACGTACGGCTTACTGTCTCCATGAACGGTGCATTTCATTTACTACCTCTAAATGATTATGTAATATTATAAATACATGTATATGCTGGATATATATGATATATATGATATCCAAATCAGTAATGTCATTCTGGATATAAAGAACCTTTGACCACACGAACAACATGTAATTGTAAGAAGTCCACTTTCGACTTAAGAACCAAATATCGACAAAACAAACATTATTAACATAAATGGTTACATAATGTTTATAACATGGAAATAAGTGATATAAAAGGAATAATAAAATTTAAAAAGGTTCTTAATCAAGTATAAATTAATTCAAGTTTTTTATTCAGGACGTTAAAGAACGATCGAGTCATGTCGGACCCGAGGTAAGGGATCTTACTCCTCTCTTTCTTTTTAAGTACACTCTTTTATGTCATTCCCTCTAAATCTCATATTTCTTATTATTGGGATGTTATTTTATACGAAAATTACTGTAATTTTTATGTTCATGTGATGAGAGACCCTATTCTCTCTCATCAATCCATTTTGGAAGTTTTAGGTGGTGCCGTTAGGCTGCCGAGTTTTCATAAGGGATTTTTCATCTCACTTTTATTCCCGGGAGATTTACGCTACATTTGCCACAATTTCCTTTGAGTGGTGTATGTAATTCCCATTATTATACTCTTTGTGTAATATACTTTCATTTATGAGTATTTACATCAATGATTTATTGTCCTTCTTTCATGGGGTGTATGTTTTGAAAGATACCCAAGTCGGTAAAGGAACCTTTCACCCTCCTTTTTTTAAAAGACTTCTTTTGTTGGGTCTTTTAATTTACATATTGTTATGTTGGGGTATGTTCTCATATATCCTTATTGATGTAAATTTTATGTCCAAGTGATGAGATACACTTTTTATCTCTCATCAACTCATTTTGATGTGACGCCGTTAGGCTGTCAAGGGAACTTCTTAACCCAATTTCGATTTCTTTGGGTTCAACATGTAGTTATTGAATATGTCATACTTTGAATATGTGTGAATGAACTTTGATTATTTTACACTTAATATCCACTTATATATGGTGTATTCATTTGTCACACATAATTACGTAATTGATTTATCCTTAAACCAAGGATACCGTCTTTGTATGGGACTTCGTCTCAATCTCCTTTCATTGAGGCATATTTTGTTCTATAAACAACCTTCTTTTATACGGTGTATAAACCCCTTTGACTTTTACGTTTATCCAAAAGGAATCTGTTTTATACGAATCATTTTACTAAACGACAAAAGGGAATGTTTTTGTCATTCGTATGCGGTGACAACGACTTCTCTGCCGCCATGACAATTATTTGAGTTTTGGATTCCTCTACAAGCCATACCTTCTTTTTAAAAGAAAACTAAATACCATGTTTTACTTTTCTTTTATTTTGGTATTGAAAATGGTTTTCATAATGTTTTTATATCAATGAGTTGTGTTGATATCTTATGATTGAAAGGTGGAAATGTTATGTTTCCTTTATGCATGTTTTATGTGATACGATTATGTTGAGGTTCTTGGGCATTATTATGAAGACGGGTGGTTCCGTGATAAACTAAGGGCGGGTAAGCCTGATATAGCTCTCCAATGCATTGGGTAACACGAAGGAGTGAAACATTAAGGTTTCTCCGAAGAGATTTAGGGAATATACTGTGATGGGTATTCCAAACGTAACCAAGAGGGTTACTCCCTACGTAAGAATGTTATGAATGCCTCAAGTTACCTTTTATGTCTTAGGATTTCTACGATTTATTCATGATTTGATGAGGTATGTTAAAGTGGCTATGTTTTATGGGTAAAGTATGATTTCATTCTTATGTATATATGAACACATGTTTCTTTTCCATATTTTTATATCCCTTACTGAGCTTTTTTATGCTCATCCCAAGTTTTTAAAATGTTTTTCACAGGTCAAGGGAAAGGTACGTGATGTGATGATAGTGTCAAGGATGTGTCAAGAATGAATCCAAGTTTTATTTTAAATATGTTTCTTTTGATGGGAAGAATGAATCCTGTCTTTTATGTAACCACTTTGTTTAAATGTGGAATGTAATGTAAGTTTTATGATCTAATTCTCTAAAACTCTAATCCTGAAAACATCCTCAACATGTAATCTTGTATTAACTCAAGATTAAGTAAGGTTTAAGCCTGGGGCCTTACAGTTGGTATCAGAGGGAGGTTTAGATAACTTTAGAGGTTAGGGTATTCTTTAAGCATAAGTGGTATTACCATAATGGTTAGGATTTCCGAAAGAGTCCTAGTTTTAGATAAAGTGAATGAGTAAGTATATCTTATTTTTTAACTTCTTCATTAGTACATGATGGTTTTTTTTGATATACTCACACTGACCTTTTTGGTTTTATTAAATGGCTGGATCTAGTAGGCACCAAAGTAACAGTGGATGTGAAGGAAACTGTGACAGTTTTTTGAGAAAGCAACTGAATGCTATGGGAGCTGCAATGAGAACTCTTGTGATTATCGTCAACCAACTATTTGGAGTCATTATTGACCACCTAAACCTTGGTGATTTCTCTAAGGCATCATATATGTGAGAAACAAATCCCTACGGAAGTACAGGTAAAAATCATAAAGGTAAGTGTGTTCAAAAACCTATGTGTCAAAGATGTGGAAAGAAACACCTAGGAAAATGTTTCAAAGGGACAAAAATATGCTATAGATGTGGAAATGAAGGTCATAAAGCAAGAACCTACCATGGAAAAATTAAGCATCCATTTGACTCGAGGAAAGGGAAAGAAGTTCTTTCTGAGGGATCAATTGAATTTTTTAAATGTGGTGTGCATGATCATTATTAAAACACATGTCCTATGAAGAAGTTTCGTGAATGGGGTCACCAAGAGCGTACAAATTTTCGTTTACCAATACCTAATGCCATTCCGATTGAGGATGAAGAAACTGACAATGACCAATCAAAGGTATGTATTATTTCATGACTATTGTTTCCCTATTTTGGAATCTTAGGATATGATTCATGATTTTGTTTGTAGGAAAGAGGTATTTCGGAATAAGTTGGAAAAGAATGGTTAATGGATCATGAAGAATGTTGAATGAGTAAGATGTCAACATATAAGGGCATCAATAGTTATGGTGATATTCTTAAGAGTATTAAGTCTCTTTTGATGATGGGGTTACATTAGAAGACTTTTTATATTATGTGTAACCCTGATGTTTAATATAGGCAAATTTTATTCAAGGAATAGTTATCTTTTCTTTTGTGGACATAGTTATAAAGAACCATTTATGTTTATATGATCATTACTTTTGAGGTAATTATGGGTTACTATATGTTATGATTGAAGTGAAAGGCATGAGATAAAATTGAGGTTAAATTATGTTATGGTTATTTTTGATGATTTTATCCCTTTTTGGGGAATGATTTGAGAATTATGTAGTTTTGGAAAAAGGACAACACACAGACCGTGTGACAACTCGTCGCGTCGGATAAAGCTGCGGGAATCGAACCCACAACCAAAGTGCGACTGGTATTTATCACCTACCACTGGACTACGTGAAGTCCCTGGTTAGTTTGATTGATTCTTTTTAGTTAGATGATTTTATGAATTAAGAGTAAGTTGATTTTGGGTTATCTATGGAAATTTATTAACCCATCATGGAGGATACGTGATTAGGCTAATTACTTTTCAATACGAGACTTTATGAGAAACTGATGTTGTTTGGATATAAATGTTGCGATTTAACTTGGAAGACTATGTGACTAAAACCTTAAAATATTTGGGTTTAAATATTAGTTTAGTTTACTTTGAAGGATTTTATGGAAAAATTGTTTATCGGATGGTCCTCATTGAACATTGGGTTTTGTTGGAAATTTTTTGGAGATTAAGCATAGATTTTCTTTTTAAAGGGTTATCCTTTTCTGGATTATCTGACCTTGTACTAACCATTTTGGTTTTGGTTTTGGTTAAATACTCAAGACATGGGAAGTATATTGTTCTTTTTTTGGATTAGGTGATTCTCTAGAAATTGACTATAGTACTCTTAATGTGAACAAGTCTTCCTAAATACTCATCTTTTGGAGAAAATATGAGTTTGTGTAAGGAATCTAATAAAAGTTGAAATTCAACATGATAAGTGATTATGTTTACTTATGAATAAATTCCTCAATAAAAATTAAATTAAAACAAAAATGTTGTCTATTATCTTTTCCTACTGGGGAACCCAACACCGTTTAACCCATCACAAGTTTGTGATTTTCTTATTGTTAACTTTCTCATAAACATATTTTCTATCACTCTCCATCAGAACATGAACCTATGTTTTCTCCTCCATGTCCATGTTTTCCTACATGGAATCCTAGTATGGGTTAACTCAGGTGACCTCTGTACTTATCTTCCATTATTATAAAGTGATTACCGACTCTTGTTCCGATGTGGGACTTTCAAGGAAGTTTCCAAGCTCAATTTTAAAAATTGCGATGATGCAATTCCCAATAGGGGGAAGGATGTAACACCCCAGGTAAATAAAGAATATGACATCTTTATATTTATCCATATTTGTGAATCAAATATTAATATTACTTTAAAGGGGATGCTATGCTCGATGGCGTACCCAATACGCAACAACGAGTTTCTTGGGAATCTTACATTGCACTCTAATAATAAAATAATATTATTTTAAATGGTAGTAAACATGTAGCCGTTGTATTGATGGGAATGGATAGAAATAACTAAAATATTATTATATATGTTTTTAAATGTTTTTACATATATCCAAAAAAATATAAAGGCTTAAAATACGGAAAGAATTCAATTTTAGGCGTATATGCCCTAGTTTTCACTAAAGGTTCACTTATCGCCTTTTGATGGCGAAACATCATTAAATTTAGTTTTGCTCACTCTTATACATTCTATTGGACCAAATAAAACTATTCTTAAGAATCGGGACATCAAAATTTACTTTGTTTAAATTTTTGGTATCTTTCCGATAAAGTGCATTTTTTTAATGAATAGTGTAAAATGTTGTATTTTAATTCAAAACCTCTTTTTAATCTAATTTATTTATATGATTAGATTATCTTTTGAATTGGTTTTAAAGTGAAATTAGAATATATTTTTACCATTTAATCCAATGGTGGTCATTGGAATAAATTTCACTTTGAAATTAGACTTAAACTGGTGTCAATCTTTTGATACTTATTGTTTTATAAAAACACGCTATTTGCTCTGACAGCGGGAATTAATTATTAAATTAATTATTGTGACTTATATGTTTTGAATTTTGTAAAATAGACTTCATTTTTGAATTCAGAATACCAAATATAGCTTAGGGTGAATTTTTGGTAATTTTCCGAAAAACTTCAATTTTTGATGAATAGTGAAACCACTAAGTGGTACTTATGAAAACTGATTTTCCGTTTTAATGAAATTTTTCCATCATTGTGTTTTGAATTTAAAAATTAAGACATACATGGTTGTCATTAATAAGTAAAATGTGGTTCAATGAGATTAAAATAATTTTTGGTGAATAGTAACTTATTAGGTTTTTAATCGCGATTAGTGGTAATTAGTGTAATTTAAGGTAAAAATGATATTATAAAAATGTGAAAACACCATGAAACTTGTCCTACCTCTATTGGATGAGTCATGGCCGACCAAGAAAACCCATTGGTCGATTTAGGGGACCCTATGGAGCCTCTTGGGTGAGATAATGACTTTAATGCTTTTTTTTAAAATAAAGGTGAAAATGACACTAACATAAATTGTTTTACTAAAACAATTTGTAGAAGGGGTTATACTAATCATAATTTTGTCTAAAAATACTATTTGGAAAGATAAAAATATTTCCTACATCAGGATAGTTTTTTATAATTTTTAGAAATTAAATAAATAAATTTAATTATGACATCATGATGATGCAACGATGACCTCATCAATGAACAATTTAAATAAAATGAAACGATAATATAAAATCTAAGACCTACACTTTTCCAAAAACTATTTTATGGCATATTTAGAAGCCTTATCATCTTATCTTCTAAATATATCAATGTGGGACCTTAGAAATTCGAAACACTTTTGAAATAAAATAATAGTTTCATGATTTCCAAAAGTGCCCCTCCTCTCCTATTATAAAAGGCCCCCACCTCTACCTCATTTCACACACACCTCAAGCCTTTGGCTCGGCCATCCCCTGCCCATTTACTCTCTCCACATCCCTCTCCTCATCCTAGAGGATTCCCTTTGGGCAGAATCCTTTCAAAGGAAGCCTTTAGGATCAAATCAAAAGGAGTTACACTTTTAAAGGTAATTCATTCTCTCATGCTCATTTGTTTTATTCTGCTTCTCCAACCCCCTAAACTCTTTTTATTTACTTCTTTTCTAAAAAAACCAGTATTTTCAATATACTAGGATGTTGTTATAAGATTTATTCTAGCTACACTCTCACACAACTACATCAAATGGTTAAAGAACATACGGTTTCCATGGATGGCGAAATTCTGCCTCCCGAAACGATGATTGTTCAATACTAATTTAAAACCTTCAATGGTGGCCATTATGATGTCACTATTTTTATATATGATATATAATATGTTTATTCTTTCCTTAAGATTCTGTATTTTTAATTTATGGAATACCATTATTGTTTCCATTATGGGTAAACACGATATCTTCATTTTAGGAAGTGCGGACTACCGCCCCCTGAAAGTGATTTGATTCGTTAATACCATATGTGGGATGTGTAAAGTATAAAGTTAATGATATTATATATGTTATTATACTGGAATTATAATATAATCTTATATAATTATGATTTCATTCCAGAAAATACGAAATAGAAATGAAAGTAGCATTCATGCGTACGTACGGCTTACTGTCTCCATGAACGGTGCATTTCATTTCTTACCCCCAAATGTAATGTACTATTAAAAGTACATTTATATAATGGATATATATAATGAATGATATATCTAAATGATGAATATAATTCTGGAATTAAAATATAAATACCTCTCATTTAGTTTTAATTCCATTAATATGACAATGAAATGAAAGTAGCGTTCATGCGTACGTACGGCTTACCGTCTCCATGAATGGTGCATTTCATTTCTTACCTCGAAATGATTATGTAATATTATAAATACATGTATATGATGGATATATATGATATATATGATATCAAAATCAGGAATGTCATTATGGATATAAAGAACCATTGACCACACGAACAACATGTAATTGTAAGAAGTCCATTTTCGACTTAAGAACCAAATATCGACAAAACAGACATTATTAAAATAAATGGTTACATAATGTTTATAACAAGGAAATAAGTGATATAAAAGGAATAATGAACTTTAAAAAGGTTCTTAATCAAGTATAAATTAACTCAAGTTTATTATTCAGGATGTTAAAGAACGATCGAGTCAAGTCGGACCCGAGGTAAGGGATCTTACTCCTCTCTTTCTTTTTAAGTACACTCTTTTATGTCATTACCTCTAAAGCTCATCTTTCTTGTTATTGGGATGTTATTTTATTCAAAAATTACTGTAATTTTTATGTTCATGTGATGAGAGACCCTATTCTCTCTCATCAATCCATTTTGGATGTTTTAGGTGGCGCCGTTAGGCTGCCGAGTTTTCGTAAGGGATTTTTCATCTCACTTTTATTCCCGTGAGATTTATGCTACATTTGCCACAATTTCCTTTGAGTGGTGTATGTACTTCCCATTATTCTACTCTTTGTGTAATATACTTTCGTTTATGAGTATTTACATCAATGATTTATTTTCCTTCTTTGATGGGGTGTATGTTTTGAAAGATACCCAAGTCGGTAAAAGAACCTTTCACCCTCCTTTTTTTAAAAGACTTATTTTGTTGGGTCTTTTAATTTACATATTGTTATGTTGGGATATCTTCTCATATATCCTTATTGATGTAAATTTTATGTCCAAGTTATGAGATACACTTTTTATCTCTCATAAACTCATTTTGATGTGACGCCGTTAGGCTGTCAAGGTAACTTCTTAACCCAATTTAGATTTCTTTGGGTTCAACATGTAGTTATTGAATATGTCATCCTTTGAATATGTGTGAATGAACTTTGATTATTTTACACTTAATATCCACTTATATTTGGTGTATTCATTTGTCACACATAATTATTTAATTGATTTATCCTTAAACCAAGGATAACGTCTTTGTATGGGACTTCGTCTCAATCTCCTTTCATTGAGGCATATTTTGTTCTATACACAACCTTCTTTTATACGGTGTATAAACCCCTTTGACTTTTATGTTTATCGAAAAGGAATATTTTTTATACGAAGCATTTTACTAAACGACAAAAGGGAATGTTTTTGTCGTACGTATGCGGTGACAACGACTTCTCTGCCGCCGTGACCATTATTTGAGTTTTGGCTTCCTCTACAAGCCATACTTTCTTTTTAAAAGAAAAATAAATACCATGTTTTACTTTTCTTTTATTTTGGTATTGAAAATGGTTTTCATAATGTTTTTCTATCAATGATTTGTATTGATATCTTATGATTGAAAGGTGGAAATGTTATGTTTCCTTTATCCATGTTTTATGTGATATGATTATGTTGAGGTTATTGGGCATTATTATTAAGACGGGTGGTTCTGTGATAAACTAAGGGCAGGTGAGCCCGATATAGCTCTCCAATGAATTGGGTAACACGAAGGAGAGAAAAATTAAGGTTTCTCCGAAGAGATTTAGGGAATATACTGTGATGGGTATTCCAAACGTAACCAAGAGGGTTACTCCCTACGTAAGAATGTTATGAATGCCTCAAGTTACATTTTATGTCTTATGATTTCTACGATTTATTCTTGATTTGATGAGGTATGTTATAGTGGCTATGTTTTATGGGTAAAGTATGATTTCATTCTTATGTATATATGAACACATGTTTCTTTTCCATATTTTTATATCCCTTACTGAGCTTTTTTATGCTCATCCCAAGTTTTTAAAATGTTCTTCACAGGTCAAGGGAAAGGTACGTGATGTGATGATAGTGTCAAGGATGTGTCAAGAAAGAATTTAAGTTTTATTTTAAATATGGTTCCGTTGATGGGAAGAATGAATCCTGTCTTTTATGTAACCACTTTGTTTAAATGTGGAATGTAATGCAAGTTTTATGATCTAATTCTCTAAAACTCTAAACCTGAAAAGATCCTCAATGTGTAATCTTGTATTAACTCAAGATTAAGTAATGTTTAAGGCTGGGGCCTTAGAATACGGGTGACCTTTTATAAGCGAATTTAGTGGAACACTTGTAATTTTTGAAAAAAAGAGTAACCACATATTTCAAATGAAAAAATGATCCAAAATGTTTCATTATCGAACATATAAGATATATTATCTAAATAACTCCAAGAAATGGTTTTTGGATTAGTATTTGGAAATTTTAAAACCTTATTATTTTAGTGTAACACCCTAGTAAAACCGTTTTTACATTAACTGTAACACATCGAACCCAGAATCCCAGAGTCAGTGCATTATGTTAATACATTAGAATGATTACAAGGAATAAATTACCAATGGTCTAATCAGTTAAACAATGTTGGGAAATAGTTTACATATATGAACTTTACGTTACAATTTCAAACATAAAATACAACATAAATAATCCTATATGAATTCCATTAGTCCCCTGACTTAAACCTCTATATAATTCATAATACACTTCTTGGAATCTTGAAAAAATAAAAAATAAAAAATGGGTTAGCTCAGATGCTCAATAAGGATAAACAATATAGCATAAGCTATGATAAATAATCATAAACTTTTATGGAAAGGTATAAAATTGAAACACAAGCCCTTTAAACATAAACTTCAGTATAATATAGAAAAGATAAATTAAATAATGCCATTTACTCATTCACATGGATATTTTTCCAGTTTAAAAATCACGTGTAACATCAATAACTTATCTCATCATGATGGAATGCATAATGTCAGACATCTTAACCACAATGTCAAGGCCTCGTAATAAGAACCTAAATAAAAATTTTGTCAAGGCCTTGTGCCAAGATACTAGTTTTCCTCATGATACCTACCAATTCATTGAGTGTCTATAGTGGGTCCTTACCATTACTTACTTAGTCCAATGAATTCCTCATTTGAAAATGGTGAAACATAATCTAAACATTCGTTTTAAAAATAGCATACGAAATGTCAATAATTTAACTACAAACCACAAATGGTATAAAAATAGCACATCCACAGTCAAAAATAACCCATTCAATACAATATGGAAGATTTTAGTATAATAAATCAACCATTTTGAATAATAAAATACAATTAAGGAATTTTAAATTGATTAAAATAATCAGTAAAACTAATTGAGAAAAATATCCCCTTTTTCTTGAAAACATTTAAAAGTCACATAATTTATCAAAAATGTCATTTAAAAGAGATTTTTGAATCAAAGTGTCCCATAAAACACTAAATTTTTTGAAACAAATTATAATTTTAAACATTAATGTCCATATAAATAAATTCTTAAAACCATTTTTAAAAAAGTGACATTAATGAGAATGATTTATAAGAATAAATATTTAAAACATTTAAAACATTTAAAACGATATTTTAGTAAAAGAGTTCCTAACCAAAAAAAGATGCTTAAATAAAAATAATTGAGGAATAAAATTAATCAAAACTTTATAATATAAGGATAATAAAGGTATTTATGATATAACTTGTCAAGGTACAATATATACACCATATAAAAGTGAATTGACACCTAACAATAGAGAAGTCTCAATAGAATGTAAATTGAGACGAAATTCATTATAAAGACCGTATCCATAGATTAAGGATAAATAAATGACATAATTATGTGTGGAAAATATAAATACACTCTATATTATTGGATATTTAGTGTAAATCAATTAGATTACATTCACACATATTCTTGTAAAAACAAAACCAATGACTTGGATGTTTAGCTCAATGAATGAAAAATGAGTCAAGATTACCCTTATAAAGTACATATCAATGACTTTAAATTTATTAAATAGAGTTTTGATGTGTATCAAAAGTATATACACACAAAGGGGGGTGTAAATTACTATATAAATAATTTAATAGTGATTTCACACATAATCATGGAGTAAAATAATCAAATAAGTTTGTGTAAAACCCAATGAGTGAAAATTGAAATTAGAAATTCCCTTACTGATTTTGTAACTTACAAAACATACACCACATGAAAGAAGGATAATACAATGAAGACGTAAATACTCAGAAATTAAAGTATATTACATAAATAATATAATAATGGGCAGTACATACACCATATAAAAGGAAATAGTGGGAAATAAAGCATGAATCTGACGACAAAGAAAAGTGAGATGAAAAACCCTTATATTATTCTTTCCATTAGTCGATGGAATGTTTAAACTCCCATATAATGGTTAAATAATTGTTATTAAATTATCAAATAATCACATACATAAATATGATATCATATATGATCCTCTAATATTTCATTGTTAACAATATTTCAGTAGTATCATTGTTTTGAGTGTTAACAGATTCATTTTCCTTTAGATGTTTTGTTATATATATCATGTTTTTTATGGATATGATGTATTTTATTCATATCCATAATGATATAAAGTTCTTAAAAATTAATTTTTAATAATAAAATGAAAATTATTTTTGAATAGTTACGATGGGGAAGGAAATATCATCGCATCGTGGAGATGGTAAGCCGTATGTAGGCACAAGAAACAATATCATTCTATTGATGGTGAAATCGTATGTAATTGGATGGTATATTATAAATAAAGAATCATTAACATGTTATATTTATTATTTACATCAATTATACTCATTATTAAACCCATACAAATAATGAAGTGTTGAATAACAAAATACACCACGACGTGGAGACGCTAAGCCATACGTACGCACGTATGGTGACTTTGTCATTCATAGGATGGATAGAATAATGAATATGGTTTTACCATTTTTATAATAAAATAACAATATTTAGAAGTTAATAGAATTATTATTTTGGTATGGAAACAAAAAATAAATAGGAATTGGAAGAAGAAAATAAATCTGAAAGAGGTGATGAAATAATTACCACTTCTTCAGGTACTTCCTTTTGATTTGAAAAAAATGGATCCTTATGTTGTCTTTCTGATCAAATTAAGGCCTTTAGGTTTAAGTGAGGGTAGTTTGGAGGATATTTGAGAAGGGGTTGTCTGAGTCAAATCTCGTTGATGGTGTGAATTAAAGATAAGGGCAAGTACTCTTTTATAAGAGAGGCGAGGGCCACTTTAGGAAAAGCTTGAAATATTAATTTATTATAAATTTATCTTCTATTTATAATAGATCAAAATTTATTTATTTAGATTATAAGTTGAGGATGGGTCTAAATAATCTCACCCAATAGGTTTTAGACATGTTTAGGTCACCATATTAACCTTATCCTTTATATTTAACTTTTTATTAAAAAGTTTAACTTTTACCTTGTCTTCTTGTATTTTTATACTACATGGTTAATATAGTTACTATAAAATCCTAAGGTAATCTCAAGTGGTTAATTAATGACATATATAACATTATATATTTCATTTTTCTGAATCTTATATTTTTAAAACTATTATATAATTTAATAAAAAAATATTTGTTTTAAAAACTCATTTATGTAAATTTTGACACTATTCAGTATTTGATTTTTGTGAAAGTCATAAAAGCTTGATTACATTGAAAAAATACATTGAATCAACCCTAACATGTCATATTCACCTGAAAAATTCGTGTATGTCATCAAAAGTTTCAATTTACATTAATTTTAATATTTAAAATATCAATTATTTTAATCATTCATTAATAAGGTAATTACTGCATCATCATTGTGTCATAAATAAATTTAATTAATTAATGTCTAAAAATTATAAATAAAATGACCTGATTTAGGAAATATTCTTATATATCTAATTAATATTTATAGTTTAATTTATCTTATGCATAACCAAATATTAAAAATTATTTAGTTATTATAATCTGAATTTAACACTTTTTACTCTTCTTTAAATAAAAAATAATTAATGTCATAATATAATCTAAGTATATCAGAAAAGATCAAATTTTTCCCCTAAGGATGATTTTGTTCAAAATAAACTTATCCAATAGAATGAGGACACATTTTGGGGTAAATATAATATCATTTTATCTATAATTACCCTATTTACTTTTAACCGTTGTAAATAAAAGTTGAAAGTTACTATTCACAAAATATTGTTTCCATCCTGTTAAACCACATTATACTTACTGATGACAACCATGTATATAGGATTTTTTGAAATTCAATTCACATAAGCAGTAAAATTACATTTTATGTAAATTTGCTAATGTGCCTAGAAGGTGGGTAAAAGACATTAAAAAGTTCAATAAAATTATATATATTTAATATTAAAAAATGACTCAAATGACTTATATGTTTCTAATATATGTATTATGTATTTATTTTGACTTTAAGATAAATTTTAATTAAAAATAAATATTTAAATGAAAAAGTCGGTTTTTATGTACAATGTAGTATTTTTCAATATTCATCAAAAATTGAACGTTTTTGGAAAAATACCAAAAATTCACCCTAACCTAATTTTGATATTATGAATCCAAAAATGAATTTTTTTAGTAAATTAAATTATTAGGATTTTTTAATATTAAATTTATTATTTTTTACAAAAGGACATAAAAATTAGTTCTTTTAGGAAAATAGTTTTTCTAAATATATAAATATTTTAACAAAAAATATACATTTCATTATAAATATGTTTTATTATGTGAAAATATTATACAAAACATTTAAAATTTATTTTCTACTATTCATATTACAATATTTAAGTGATAAAGATATAATTTTTAAATAATTCTAATACTAATGCGTTGTCTCGTAGAAACTCAATCTTATATACAATGCAAGACAAGTCAGTGTTGTATGCAATGTAAGCTATTGAATTATTTTAAAGATATAAATTAGTATTAAATCTTGGGGTGTTACATTAATCATGGTAAATATTTTTTAATACTCATTATAGTAAAAACTAAATGTGGAAATATTAGATAATATAATGTATGATTATTAAAATTATTTAATATATTATTCCAAATTCTATTCACATAATTAGAAAAGTTAATTTAAAATTAATCTAGTTGATGAAACAATAAGGATTGTTTTAGAAGTAAAAATAATCAAAATATTAAAAAGTTTTTATATCAAATTTTAATATAAAAATTATTTTAATGACCAAATATAGATTAATAGACATCTAAATGAACTATTTTTTTTAAAACCATCCTAAATAATTTTTTTTCTTTTATAATCTTTGAATGAAATGAAAATTCTTAATAATAATCATTTTCACTATTCAGAAATTTTTTTATCTTCTCATAAAATTGTCAACAATTCACACAATGATATATTTAAATGATTATTTAATAATATAACATTTTTATTTCAAATAATTTTTCAAAATTATTTGAATATAATTTAAAAAAAATGCACAAAAGGCGAAAAAACGACTTATTATAAAAGTACAGTTTTTAAGTTTATAATTGAATTTTTTTCTTATATATTTTCTAGAAAACTAATAAAATAAATTTTAAAAATTTTATTGAATAAAAAATGTATAAATTAAATTAAAATAAATCACCGTAATTTTATTGTATAATTTATTGCAGTAAAACACATTTTTTTATAAAAATATTTTTTCAAAAATAGATATAAATTATTTTCAGACTATTTTTATTTTAATTTATTATCAATGTTTCACAAAATAATACATTTTATATACATGTTTAAACCATATATTTTCATAATTTTGTTAATAATTTTCATACCCACCAATCTAACATATATTTGATAACTGTTATATAATAATATTTTAAAAGTTTGTCATGTTTCATTTAAACTCAAGGTTACGTGTAATAATTTCTATAATCGGTGTTATGCATAATGAAAAATATAAAAAAGAATAAATTAATTAGAAAAAAATACATATTTTAAAATACCCATTGATGTTAAATTATACACCCTCTAAATAAATTTATTCCTCATAATTTGAAACTTTTATTGGTAAGCAAGTGTTGAAAATTTGAAAATTCCATTGTGGGAAACCCAAATCAGAAAATGGGTTAATTGAATATCCTATTGAGAAGAGAGAATGTGATGCGTGTTGGTCAAAGTTAATAAAAATTACTAGGTTTAAAAGTTGGATAACATAGGTGGGATGTGAAAACGTGGAACTAGAAGTGAAAACTAACACCCAAATACTGATGGAGAGTGATATAGAATAAGGCAAGGAGAAATTTAACAACCACAAATCCATAAAAAAAATAGGGGTTAAAATGGTAATTTATATAAATAAGATGATTATAATAGTACAAAATTGTATTTCAATATCCTTTTCCTGATATTGTGGAATTTTTCTGAGCTGATATACGTACTTGAGTACATTTCATTTCATAATCAGTATCTCATTATTTGGTTATTACTTGATCAATTTCTACTTCATCACATACTATAAGTGATCATGTTTTCATGTATGAAGAACTAAATAAGATCCATAATAAATGATAATTTATTCCTTCTATCTCTAGTAACTATCAAAAACAAAATGGTTTTCATATGTTATGCATAAATCTTAATATGGTGATAAAATTCAGTAATCCCAAAAACATAATCTATATATGAACATAAACCATTCCATAAATGACTAACCTTATAACCCTCCCAAAATTTAAAAATTATAATGAAGGCCACTAATTTTTTCAATATTTACTTAACATTAATACCCAAAAAATCCTAAGGTGGCTCCATATTTTCACATACAAAATAAGCGAATAATGTAGTAATATATTTTATTGAATCATGGTAACAACAAGTATTACAATAAAACATTATTGAAAACAAATATACAGCCAAATTTTTTGTTTAAGACCATATATTATGAAATTTATTCAATACATCCAATATTTTTCTAAACCCCATCAATGATAACATTAAAAACAATTTCAACAAAAAAATTATTTTTTAGAAGGAAATCAATAATATGAAGTTGAATTTATTCTTATAAATAATCTCATTATCCAAAATAAACACCATTTTATTAATACCATAAACATATTAAGGGTTTCATTACATTAATAAAAATATCACTTTACGATTAGAGAAATTTTTCTGTTCATCAGAACCGATCAATAAAATTTTTTAAATCCTTAATGAAAAACTTTTACCGAACAATCCTTATATATTTCACGATTCATAAAATATAATTCTTGAATTACAATACATAGAAAATTAAATCATCCCACATACTTCTAAAAAAATTATCATGGTTTCATAATCTTATTCATTAATATCACTTTCATATGAATATTAAATATGAATCATGTATTGACATTCATCAACCTCAACTTAATCATGATTCTCATGTTTAACATAAAAAAAGACAATTGGAACAACCCGCACATTTCATATTTCATTTGTAGTATCCTATTCATCATTAGTGTAACCATTACTCACACCACCTTCATGATTATTTTCATGATAATTCTCCTTAATACCATAGATTTTCATAAGGTCGATACTTTCCATATTTAGAACATTCAATTGATGAGGATATCATATGGATACCACTATTTACATCCATTGCATTAACCAAAATTTTCATTTTTTTATCTATAACTACTTTCTTTGTTTTTTTAATTTCCACATTCAAATAATATTATTTTTCATCTAAGAAAATTTACTTAGGCACTTCTTCCCACATTATCTTCATATAGGTAACTAAATCTTCTTTCCTCCGTGATCACCACCACCCAAACATTAAATAATCTTTATCCCTATACTCTTTGGCGAGTCTCATAGTTAGTTGAGGTGAAATTTGTTAATTAAATATAATGATAATAGATTAGAAATAATCAAAATTTCATTAACTCTAATTTTCATCCCATTTTGTTTCTCATAAACAAATTTTCAATCACATTCAACTATGATATAAATCCTTCATGATCTCTCCATTAACTAAAATTAATACACATAGTGTGAGTAATAATATTCATAGTGGGAAACTACATAATAAAGAAATATCATTGAGAGGATCTATAAAGCATGATACTTTATTTTCAATCTATGAAACATTTTTATTATCCTAGTTCATTTGTGGCCATTTTTAATTCATATATGATACACCGAAATGTTTTTTTGAATTTCCAAAGAAAATCACATGGGTGCATCAAACTAGGTGTGTATTAAGGCATGTTTTCATGCACTAAGTGTTGATTGAGTCTATCTTAATGCATTATTTTTAATTTATTACTCATAAGTACCTAAGTTTCATATCCATATACACTTTTGGTATATAGAAAATGATTTAATTACTTGTATACAACTTGTTTTATATTTCTACAAAATTCTAGGACATTTTACTATACTTTGACACAACCATAAATGTATCATTAAATAAATCCCCTTACATATCCTTAGAAAAAGACTTAGGTATATACCTAGGGATTTAATATGGATTTTCTAATCCTAATCTATAATTATGGACTAAACCTTTCATCTTATACCAAATATAGTTACCCTAACATTTCATGTATAAATATGAAATATTTTTATATGAATACTCAATAAATTAAAAAGACATATACCTGAGTATAATAATAATTTAGTGTCTTTGAAGGCTAGATACAAAATATTTTTATTTATTGAATTATCTTAAATATAAACCAATAATATCTTCCCCTTTATAACACTTGATAAACATACCCTACTTAAAACCATTCTTCATAACCAAGGGAAAGGGAAAATATATAAGGGTGAGAACGTATTCTAAGAAAGGATAAGATTTGGAGATATCAATATATGGTCATATGAAATCATAAAATAAGAATAAGTGTATGATATTAGTAAAATAACTTATTAAGTTCATACCCAACATGTCATATTTCATAAACACGAGTCATGGAGTAAAAAAGTATCATTTAGGAAAACATGGTCTATAAGAGTTACAGATCCAGATAAATCAAAAATTAACCATAATATCATTTAATAAAAATGTGTAACCATCATAAATACATATAATTATATAAAATTTGATGATTTAACTATTAATACCATCAAAATAATGGATCTAAAAATATCACATATTACACATTGTAGATCCGGACACACCTATTTCCCATAGTGGATAAGGACACACCTATTTACCATTATAGATAAGTCCAATTGACTTTTCACACATTGTTATCTCATGAGATATAAATCTTTCACCAATGTATTGGAGGTAGATATAGGTACCACCCATATCATAATAAAAACCATACATATGTTTTCCACACCACAATAAAACATTCATCATATCAACAGATAATAACTCATGTAAAGGAAATAGGTTTCATTATCCTTAATTAAATTCACAATTTGATAACCCATGAAAAATAAACATGTTTCATAAATATTTCACTAATATTATTATTAACCATCCAGAGAAATAATAAGGATGGTATCATTCGAAAATATCCTTACTAAAGCATAAATAACATGAAATGACTTAATATTAGATGGAAAATGATTTTAAATATCACTTGGATACATTATTTAGGAATATAGACTTTACCATTAGTAAAGAAATTTTTCAAAAAATTTGTTTTGAAAAGTTTTTATTAGAAAATAGTTAAAAAAAACTATAAATTAAGTTTTATAAGTCATTTAAAAATTTAATTGAAGAAAATATCATTTCCTATTAAAACAATTAAAAAAAACATTAATTATTTTTCATTGAAAATATCCAAAAATAAAAAAATATGAGATTCCATGAAATTAATGGTTTTTATTTTAAATTATATTAATGTCTTACATCTAAAAAAATATTCCACTTACATTATCGGTAAATTAAAAAAGATGATTTAATTTAAAAAAAAATAAATCATTGGTGAAATTTTATTTAATAAAACATTTGATAAAAAATAGGAATTTTTTATAGAAAATAAGGTTTAGGGGAAAAAAGTGTTTTCAACAAATGAGAGAAATAAATGTGATTTTTTTTAAAAAATGTTCTTTTAAACTATTAATTATATAAATAGGAAAAAAATAAAAAATAAAATATTTATTCTCCATAAAAACCTTAGGAGAAGAAAATAAATAAGTTTATTTATATATAGATTATATGATTCCATCATTTTAATCATAATTATGAGAAATATTGATAAAGAATGGCATTACAACATAAAACCCTTACATTATTCAAAACATTGAATTGTAAGCCCCATTAAATAGTGAAATTAAATTAAAATTAAAATAACATTTGAATAAATAAATTTAGGGTTATGTTTTAGGGTATGTATATAAACTTCATAAAATAAGATCGGTTCATAACACAACATATGTCTCAAAGAAGAAAAATTGAGACAAAATCCCTTAAAAATTTGGAATCATTAATAACATAAACCTCATGAAAAGATATATCATAAATTTAATATTTAAATACAAAAAATTTTCAGTCTAATAATCATAAAATAAATTCATGGAAAATATATACACCACAAAAAAGGCGGTGAATATTGAATGCGTCTCAATGAAGTAAAAAGTGAATCCGAAACCCATTACCGCTTTTGTAATATTTTGAATCATATTCCCAAATATATCATAACATCAAAAGAAACATTAAATATCATTAATATAAGGATAATAATTATATAAAAATTATATGATATAGTATATACACAACACAAATGAAACGAGTGGGGAATTTTCATATGTTTTCTATAACTAAATGTGACACTAGAAATCTATTACCATAATTTTTGGCATCCATTGTACACATTAGAACACCCTATATAATAGATATAGGTTTATTATATACCTATTATAATACCACACACACACACACATATATATCATACAATCTATGATTTTTTATGACCTTTGATTACCCATTTATTAACATTTCCATATAAAATCCATTGTTTAGGCAACCGCTTTTTTTTATTTATGTTTTGAATTTTTATTTTTGGTACCCTTACCCTGATAATGGTTTTATAATCATCAAAAAAATTTACACATTATATTAATATCATACATATATTTATTATACATTTATTTAATGTGATCTATAATTATTTTAGATAAAAAACGAAATACATTATTCCTGGAGATGGTAGGCCGTATGTAGAGATACAAATTGTTTAAAAATTTCCAATGGAAATAAAAAATATTGGTATATAATTTATTAAATTTATAAAATAAATTTTATTTCATCTAAATAATATATTTTCATCAAATGCATCCTTATGAGCTTCCTTGAAAATCTTGAATGAATTACTTAGCTTCGTGAGGTTGTAGTCCACCGTTCTCCAGAATGATGTTATCTTATTCCCACATAATAGAAAGTAATAAGGAACATGTGATATCATGATTAAAATATATTAATAATAACATAAATGTAATATATATAAAAAATAAAAAATTATTTCCATCCATGATAGGTGGTGATGGAAAATGAATAACATCGGTTCATAAAACGGTAGTCCTCCGTACACATGAATAAGGATTTCATAACACATTTGATTGAATATAAGAAAGAATTAGGTTATTAAATTAGAATAATAAGATATCAGTATGTGAAAGATATTTAGGATTTTATATCATAATGTTTTAATAATTATTGATGTAGGTTGAGGAAGGTATAAAGTAACCCACATTATTTGGGATGTTACCTCTTCTTTGAACAACTTCTTTTGGTTTCCACCAAAAGGATTAATGGATCTATTTATGAAAAAAATAATTATTATAATATGAGAGGAGGGAATAAAGGAATTTTTTTATATTTATTTTCTAAACTAATGTTTTTGTTATTTTAAAGAGGATAAGAGAGTGGTGACCTTTTATATGTAAGGCGAGTGGAATACTTGTAATTTTTGCAAAGAAAAATGTGTACCCACGTTTTTCACTTTCTCGTGCTGTAAAAATGGTTCATTATTGATCCTAGATGATATGAGGTCAAAATATATTAATAAAAATGTTTATAGGAATGGGTTTTGTTATTTTTAACCCTTGTAATTTTTGTTGAATCCCCTTGTAAACATATTTCAACCTTAACCATAGTAAATACTTTTTAATTTTCTACTATTCATTATAGTAAAAATTTATAAAGGAATTTTTTAGATTATATGAACTATGATTATTAAATATATATAATATAATTTTTGAAATTAAATTTATATTAGAGGAAAAAATTAATTTATAACCAATCTTACACACTTGATGAGAAAGTGGGGGTTTCAAAGAGAAAATTTTCAAAATTTTAAACGACTTCTATATCAAAAATCAACTTAAAATTGATTAAAATGATAAAATTTATATTAATATATATAATATTTAACTAAAATTTCTTTTAAAACTATATAATATTATGTTTTTTTAAAAATCATTAAATGAAATTACAATTCTTTATAAAATTATTATTTTTTCACTATAAATAAAATAATTAAAATTCTCATAAAATTAAAAAAAATTAATCATAATATTTTTTATGTGATTATTTAAAAAATTAAATTTTTATCAGAAATAAATTTTCTAAAATTGTAAAAAAATGCGTTTAAATTTTTTTTCGAAAATGGTGACAAAACTTCTTTTTAGAAAAATATTGTTTTTAGCATAAAATTGGATTTATTTTTCCTCTTATATATAAAAAATAAGATGGATGTTTAATATTTTATTGAATATATAATACATAAATTTAATTAAACTCATTCACCAAAGTTATTTTATTTAATTTATTATGGCCAAACACATTTTTTACACAAAAATATTTTTTCAAAAAAAGAGTTCATTTATTTTTAATTAGTTTTTATTGACATTTTTATTTAATATGTCACAAAAGAATTAATTTTATATAATTTTATAGACCATATATTTTCATAATTTAGTTAATCCAATATCTACCCTCTATTCTAATGGCTAGTCGATAACTGGAATATAATGAAATTTTAATAATATGTCATGTTTCATTAAAACACGATGTTACATGTAATGTAAGCTATGTTCAGTATTCCATGTAATAAAAAATATAGAAAACAATAAATTCATTTTTTAAAAAATATTTTTTAATATCTTGGGGTGTTAAACGTTTTTCTCATTCAATATTTGTGATTTTGGGTTACGATCACAATGAAAATGGCTTAGGTACAGGTGTGAGAAGAGCAACATAAAGAATTAGGGATTTTAGAAAATCCAGACTAAACAATGTGTAGTTTAGGAAGACACAATATATAGTCCCCACATTGTGGAAGATAGGGTTTACATTTGGTGGAAAATATCACATTCTTTATTGTGGGGCCCATTACATATAACCCTTATTCATCCTATTCGGTACGTATTGGGAGTATACCCCGAGTAAGCCATGTAAAGATACACACCATGTGTGCAATGTCACACACCAAGCCACCCTTGGTGGATGGCTCAATGTCTAAAGGTAGTGCATATATATGAACCCATGTGGTTCCACATTCCATGTATGTTTGGTAATACACTATATACTTAGGAAGGTTCATAAGAATGATAAGATAGAAAATCTCGAGTATCGTGACAGCCCATACATGTCATATGAAAAGGAAAACAAACCATTTATATTAATAATGTAATCTGACATGGAATATGTACATGGTAATACCTTGATTATATGAGCATGGGTAATGGTTGACGAGCTATACTCGATATCACACAGAGTGTTAGACAAACATCTATAAATCTTTTACCATTATGGGATACACTGTGTAGATTGTATAAATTCATGTTAAGTTATAAAAATATAGAAGAAGCACTAGTTATAGTGAAAAATGTCATATTCCATTATGTAAAATGTCATGTACTCTTTGAAGGGTAGGATGGAAACATCATTCTTCTCATTTCATCTCTAGTATGAGTTTCGGTGAATTCAAAAAACCCATTTTAGGGCAGAACAATGTCATTTTGGTGTGCCGCATGGTCCATACATATGAGAGTACAATGTTCCATTACGTCCAAGATATAAGATTACAAACCTCTCATTGGGATTATCTTGGATATAGTTTTCATAAACCCCCCTATCTGGTTAAGGGTGGGTCCTTTATCAATTTTCATTCCATAGGATGGGTTTTTGGAATCATTATGACTATTTTACGTGAGAATATGATCTGAAAATTAATTTTTTATTATCAAACACTTTTTTGGGAAAGTGAGAAACTGCAAAGTCCAACATAACAAAAAAAACCAAAATAGAGAAAACCTGGAAACCGAAACATTCCATCCCCATTTATTGCATCGTGCAGATAATCCTTAACCAAATCATGTCAAATGGAAAGCGTCCCGTGAAAAAGCATTGGCCCGGTACCTATGGCAAAGCCATACCCTCTCAGTCGTCCCAATCCAAATGACATGCACCGATGAAGACTTCATGCTATGATCCCCATCTGAAACAGCTCCAAAATCCACCACAAAACCAAATATCGGAATAAACCAAGAGCAGAAAACTCTAATAAGAAAACCCTCCAAAGAACCCACCAAACATCAGCTTAAACAGAGACATTAAAAACAAAATTAAGATTACCAGGATCTTCTTCCCTAAAAACATTCCAGGATAACGAAGAAACCTGGGTGTTGGGGACCTCCATCATTCGCTTTTCAAATTCCGAATCAAGCTGATCCAACACCTGAATGTACTCCTCAATGCAAATCTTCCCTTTATTTAAGCCCCCCACTATAATTAGATCTTTCTTCTCAATCCATAATTTTTGATCTTCATTCAAAGCCATTTTAAGTGGCCTCCCCATCATTTTAGACGCCTCCTATTCATTAGCGTTAAGCAGTAAGACATGATCAATCACTTCTTCATCGAAGCTAAGAAGTAATTCAAAGGATTGGACTCCCATGTCCATTGTTCACTGACTGCTCAAAAACACAATAGCCATTTTCTTTCCATTGGCCTTTTTCCCACATCGGGTCTCTAGATGAGGAGGTAAAGAGGAGTGGTCCTTCCTCCCTTATCTGACCCCGATATTATTCCTCCCTTTCCGAAAGCCTCGCTAAGTCCCAAGGCTGCAGATCTCCTCGATGGTCTCCCCAATATTTAGATTTCATCTTCAGAGTTCGCGGAATCCACAAAACTTATGAATCTCACCCTGGAAGCTTGGTTTAGACAGAGGAGGCCTTCGGTGGATTATTTTCACAGGTTCATCTTCAGCGCTTGGGACCTTCATGAGAGGGCGACAGTGGGTCTGCATGACCATCAGCATTTCATGATTCGTTTTGCTTCCGAGATATACCTCATCAATGCATGGTCGAGTGGCCCCTGTAGTGTCAATGGTTTTCGTTTCTTTCTTTTTCGTTTTTATTTTGATTTTCACATGAAGCAGGATCCAACTTCTTCTGCGGTTTGGGTATGTTTTCCAAATATGCCATTACCGTTTCAAAATCCATCCATTATCAAGATAATTGGTAATATGGTAGGTATATTCTTATGCTCTGATAGTCTAACTGAGGTGGTTTTCCACCCAGTCAATACACGAGTTTGTGTGGCACTTGACCCTTCTAGAATTCTGTTTGAGTATGTTTGGATTACAATCAGGGAGGAGTATAAGTGTGAGCAGTGGGTGATTTATGAAAACTTGACCGATTTCTATTCTTCCTACAAGCATTTGGGTCACTCCTCTAATTTTTTCCGTCAGGGGTCTATGAAGCGGAGAGGTAGGGGAATTGGCTACGAACCTTGCTCAGAGTGCAAGAGGCCGGGCCACTCAATGGAGGCTTTCCATCGGGGATTTTCGTCCAGGGGAAGGTCGGACGATGGGGGTATGGGAAAAGTTCCATAACGTGAGGAGGTTTGCCCAGGTCTATCGACAGAGGGTATTGACGGGGGATGTCGGGGATCCCAATTGCTTCAAGCGGTGTAGGATGACCATCTCAAAAATTCTCTAGTGGAAGGAAATGTGTATGTTGAGGGGATACCTTTCACTGATCGAGTGAAGAAGGCTTCTATTTCTCAGTATAATTCTCTCGTGTCTGAAGTGTTCCGTAGGTTGAAGCCGGATCTGGCAGGACCCTCCTGTGAGCAGCAGGACAATGGTCTAGTTTTGATCAAGGCTCCTCAAATGGAAAATTATTTGAATGGGAGTACAGAGGTTATGGTATGCGGGGATGAGGTTTCCCCAATCATTTTATGTGAGAATATTATCTCATACTTAGTAGGTTATTCCATATTGGATTTATGGTGTCCCCTATGATCCCTAGGTGCGATACCCTATTTATTTAGCTATCTTTTGATTTTTTATCATGTAATTATTTGGTGATACTTAGAGAGGGAATCCTCTCGAATAAGAACCATCGGTGATGGCGTGGATCATGGAGTGAGATATCACAGATGAGTGTTACCTTAAATACTAGAGTAGAATCATCTGGATGGTAGTATGGTAGATACCACTTCAAGACTTAGAGGATATATTGAGTATATATGGTGTTTTATTATTATTTTCATATCTCAAATATTGATTGACATACATTATTATGAGATGACTCCACTCCTATTGATTTTTAATTAGTAATTTTAGGTTGTCTTATTGGGTATTGTTATACTCACACGTTCATTGGATTTCTCCACACATGTCATGTATAATTCTAATGAAAAGCCTTTTTATGAAATCCATGGAGGGATAAGAGTAGTAAGATCATGGTTTGGGATAAATATACTATGGTTGTATGAGGGGATGTGTTAATCATCAGTCCCCTCCCTCTGAGCTTGATAACCTCTTTTTTTTTTACTTTTTATGGTGTACATGCAATGGGTCCTTTATGATTTCTAGTGAATTTTTCATACATTTATGTGGGATAGATGTTATTCATGCATTATAACATTAGTTGTACATTACCCTTAGCATTTTATATATGATTGAAAATATGTGTGGGTTGGTCCCTTAGGATAAGGCCCCCCATGTGTGAGATATTCGTACTCGACAATATTTGTTAGACACTAGCCTATTTGAGGTGGTCTTGGGGTGTCATACTCAGCTTAACATCAGTCATTAATTCCATAGGGGGACATGTCATGGAATAGTGGTTTGATAGGGGTTTCATCCTAGGAATAAAGTTTGGTGTTTTTCTTGATTTGAGGTTTGGTTTGCGATTTATTGCCACAGTGTTAAATAATTTTTAGTCCAACTTGTTGGCTAGAGACTCCAGTGTTGGTGCGGAGACCACTGTATCTATTTAATAAGATTCCGACAAAATTATTTTTGACTAAGTACATGTGGACATAGGTTGTGGGGAAAACATTGGTTCTTTAATAATATTGGAATGGGTTGTGGTTTTCACATCCTTTTTTAGTCATCATCCAAGATACACTCATTGAACATGGTATATCTTTCCCCCTTGTATGATTTTCTAATGACAACATCTAGAGAAGATTCCATGGTAGTGTTGAGAAAATGACCCAATCGGTGAGGATGCCTCTTGGAAGGGTCCTAGTCAAGAGGAATTTTTATTTATTAGGTGATATAAAGTAATGATTCTTCTATTTGTTTTATATATAGACCCACCGATGGTGGTTATGGTGGTTGAATCATATTAGAATAATCTTTATATGGATATATTATTGTTTTATGATGATAAAAATGGGTTGAATACATATTATGAGATTCCATGTTAGTGATTTCTTGGGATCTAGGGAGACTATAAACAACTAGCACAAGGAGTTTGACACATGTCATGGAAAAAGTTGCCACATCATTCACAAGAGCCTTGGGTACAATTCAACCCAATAATATATATGAGTTATTATTATTGTAATTTATGTGGAAATATATTGTAGTATTTTACTGGATATTATCCATTATAAAGATATATAATGGATAGAATTCCCGGGAAAAGGCCTCGGTTAGATCAGGTAGGTCCACAAGGTGGTGGGAAAGGATGATGAGAAAAGAGAGTAGTAGAATATTGTTAAAACTTTGGTATTATTCCACTGAAACCAATTCCATGTGGTTATTACTAGGATAAGGGAGATAGTGGATATGGACATAGGAAGCTATTAGTGGTGGAGGCTTATGACCTAGAGGCTCCATGAACAATTTGATGTACGATCTGTTTCTTTTATACATTTGATAAAGTATTGATAGATAATGGCGAGGGAAATCTATTTCCTTACTAAATATTTTATTTGAAACCTAGATCATCTAGTTGGAACTATTAACTCACCATTTTTGGTTGGTCACTCCTTCAATAGGAGATTTGGTGATCACAAATTTATTCCGGAAGTATGACCTGACTCTTGGAGGGAAGACATTTTTGTGGGAACTTTTTGACATCATATATTCTATGCATGAGATATTTGTAGTTTATGAGTATATTTAATAACATATATAGAGTATTTTGAGTTTCTATATTAATGGAAAAAAGATTTACTTAATTGGGGAGAAGGAATTGTAGGTCGAGTTGGATGTTCTAGTGCATATATAGATACAGTTGATTACTCACATGTTGGATAATATTACCCTTCACACAATATATAATGCAATCATTTAGTTCCCTGAAATGGTGGTTTAAAATGGGAATATCTCCCCAAAAGATGTTCCTAGAATATTTCTCTTGGAGAGATAAACTTCTATATAGACTAAGACTAGGGACGACCCAATATCTACATTATTATATGGGATAATACCAGGAAGCTGTGAGAGATAATGCTGAACATAGAGAAACATGCAGAATAAGGTTTTAATTTAACCCATTTTATTTACTAGGGTAGCCATGTTTTTTTATTAGGAGGAAAATGAAATCAAGAGGTTCGGTGTGGTTGAAATCACCTGAACAAGGTAACAATCAAATAGGAGTATCCACCCTTGAGAATCGATGAATAATTATAACAGTTGTTTGGGGAGAAGTGGTTATAAGGGTTTTACCTCAGAGTACGTTATAACTAGATCGTAGTATGAGACATGTATATACTAAAAATGGAGATTGAATATTTTTATGATAATTATGAGTAATTGGGGATGCATTTTCGCATGATGAATATCCCTATAGTGTTCATGGGACTCAAGAATTGGATCTTTCATTTTTACAACACTATATTGTGGTGGTCTTAATCGATGAAATCCTTTGGTAATTTCTATTATAGGAGGATCACATGATACAATTTATGATGATTTGGTGTGTTCTTTGAGAGTGTTATCAACATGATCGGATCTACAAGTTTTAGTAATGCTTTAAACATGTCCACAAATTGGGATATATTTTCTAAGACATGGGAGTGAAAAATATACAATAATAGTTAAGTAATTTATATCTTGAGAGCCACCCATGGGAATGGTCATCAAAGTAGACAAACATAAGAATTTTTCCATATGTTGTGGTTAATGATACAATATAACAGTTGACCTATATGTGGTTAACCCTTAAGGGAGAGGATAGTGTAGTGTACCTCATGTTGATGGTTATTAACCATTTTATTATATAACAATATAAATAGAAATATATTGGGGATATCTATTATAAGGTATGACATGACTATATATCTAAAAGAAATAAATTTTGATTTATTTTCTCACGGTGGTGAGTAATTCTTCATTATGGGGACAGACAATGACACATGTCACATTGTGAGATGATTTTATTATGAGGTTAAGTTTCTATAATGGTGCACTCGGGGGAGATTTGGTTATACAAATTGCCTTTAGAATTTTTATTGTTGTACAAGGATGGTGTATCATGTTTCTATGTTTATTTCGTGATGCACCACCTACCTATTGGTGGGGGATGAGGTTCCTAGATAGAAGAGAAAATGTTGTGGAATATTTTTGGATTTAATGGTGGGGGATTCCATGACCAGTGATTGGGCATGAAACAATATAAGTGCCCACATACTAAAACCATATAGGCCCACTTACAAACCATCTAAGTGTAGATATTTGTCGAATATATGGAAATGATTTTTCATATTGGAGGTAATAAGACATTGTAGAGTTCCTTGGATGATAGTTTCGGACTAGCATTCTCAAATCACATAATTATTAAGAAGAGTATTTAAAGTTTCCTTTGAAAAATAGTTTCATTTCAGTATTTTCTTTTACACACATTATAATAGTTAGATAGAGAAATCCATTCTAGTTGTAGAGGATATTATTTGGGATTTAATATTAGAATTCGGCCATAGTTGGGTGGACCACCTATCCTTTTTGGAGATTTAATACAATAACAAATATAATTCCACATTGATTATGAAAAAATTAAAGGCCTTTTATTAGAGACCTTATAGGTCCCCAAAATATTTGATTAATACAGTTGGGTCATCACTCATAGGCCTAGGGATTGTGTGATTGATGAATGATAAGGTTTAGATCATCCAGGTGTAGATGAATACATACTAGAGCCATTAGAAATCCAATTAGGAATAATGATGAATTCCTTTGGAGTTTATGGTGGGAGACCATAGGTTTCTGATGGTCTCACCTTGGCACTGATTATGGATATTTACTTGATAATGGAAGTTATATTTTAGATTCATTATCCCTTTATAGATATTGTATATGGTTGGAAAAGGGGTATACCTATTGGATATACCAGCATCGTTAGACCAGGTATAAGATATATTACATGTGTCATAGATATGGGGGGATTTTTATGACCTATTGCATTTAATTTTTTGGGAATAGTTGGAAATTGGGGATAAATATACCTTTGTAGAGTAACTAATATGGATCTTTTATTAACAAGAGGATATCCCTTGTGAGAGAGAAATTCCATTGGTGTGTTCCGGGTGTTATCACGAGAATCCATTGGAGAAAACTAGGGAGTGGAGACCTATATGTGATATGAGTACCCTCATCTTTTTTATAAGGTTTTTTCATTTTGGTTTGAAAATACCTAATATGGGGATAATGTAACAACCATGTTTTTCCATTATACAATTTCAGAAAACATTACAGAATATTTTCAGAGTTAGGAGAGAAGATATATTAAGATTCTGAGTCCTGTAAAGGATCTATTTTGATATAATAGAAATATTAAATATATTATATTAGGTGAATGTATATTTTTTTGATATAATAAAATAACTCTATATTAGAGTTGAGAATGGAAAATATAAGTTATCCGTTAAATAATGATTTTTGATTTTACGCTGGGTTTGACATAAACTTTTTCAGGACTAGGATATTTATTATGATCTAATATTTAGAACAAATAAAAAAAAAATAAATAAATAAATTTATTTTTTATTTTAATGTATTGAACCATTGTTCACATTATATGAGTCTTCATATGGAGAGGCCCTAGGGTTATATACATAAACATAGGGATTAATAAAGTATCTGTTGAGGATAATTTTTGGAAGATCAATGATAGACCATGGATTGGAAATCAGAGTACCAATCAGAGCTAGTGGATCTTTCCAACAACATCAATATCTAACATATATTCTATTTCAATTTATCTATCCTATGTTATGTAATTATTTTTTGTTGGTTTATTTCCTTCATTTAATAATCCACTAAAGAACTTAAATGGAATCCAAAAATAGATTCATTTAAATGTTCTTCATGATTTCAATATCGATTTTATCTTCCTTGGATTTTGTGAAATTGATGTGAAATTTTTATTGTTGTTTATTAATTCTTCATTCATAATTATAATGGAAATTAATTGAGTCCAACTCGAAAATCTATAGGGTTTACTCCTCCTGTGTGTTTTTTCACCTTCCTTTCATCATGTGTTCATCATTGAAATTCTATTTCACCTGTGTTTTGAAAAATAAATAGTGGATGATCATTGAGAAATAAGTATTTAGTATAAAATATGAAAAATATGTTTTTTTGATAAGAATTGAAAAAAATATATAGATTTTGGAAAGAATACAGGTGATTGGGGTTCATATTGGAGACCCATGGATCTGAATTTGATGTGTGACAGTGAAGAGGTTTGATAGTGGATGTTTCAAAAGTGGAGGATATCGCTAGAATCTGAACACCATTAGCGAATAAGGTCTGGTAAAACCTAATCAATGATTATATTAGAGAATAATTTTAGAAATGATGATGGAATAGGTGTGATAAAAACCATTTAAGAGTCAATTATTATTGAAAAATATTGACTAAATGTTGTGTAGATCAATAACACATCTCATGCAGTCCCCTCAGTGTAATGAATAGTCTTTTTCATATAGAGTAAAATATGAAATGTCATTTTGTGGGTCCACATTACATGTGACCCTTAGTTAGAAAGATTATCATATACATAGATTACATGAATATGAATCCATGTAGAGATACATGTCGTGTGTTCCAAGTCACACGACATGTCACCCTTGGTGGATGGATTAGTTTTCACATGGATTACACACCTAGGATCCCTATGGATCCACACATCATCTATGTATTGGAACTCACCAAGTACTTTGGATAGTACATAGGCATGGAAAAATGGAACATGTTGAGTACCTTCCTTAGTCCACATACATCGTGAGGTATGAGGAATACACAATATACCTAAAAAAGTACTTGAACATGGATAGTGAACATAAGAACAATATGAGTACATAGACATAGTATACAATACATGATCTATACAGGATAACATACTGAGTTTCGAATAGTCATCTACACATTGTGCACTATTATGAGACGTGCCATGTATTTTTTGAAAATGAATTCCATGTGAGTGTGAGACACAAGAAGTGCATGTTTCTCTGAGAAACATCATGTTACCTTATGGGAAATTCCATATAGTTTCTAAAGGTAATGTTGGATCCCTCATTCTTCTCATTTCAGATCTTGTATAGAATTGGGTAAATTCCCCCAATCTATTTTAGTGTGAAACTATATTAGTTTTTTTTGCTCCCTTGATCCATGCCTATGAGGGTATAATATTTCATTACATCCTAAATATGGGATGGTGATCAACTCTATAGGTCTAGTCTCTTATTTATTTTTTTGAATCCATCTATGATACATGAGGAGGGATCCTCTATCTTCTATATTTCCCTTAGTGGGGATTATAGAATCACCCTAAGAAACTTTATCATGCCTAAAATCCTCTATATAGTATGGTATTACATATTATGATTGAAGTGTCCCCCATAAGCCTTGGGTGTGATCCCCAGTCTATATATCAATATCCATAGTGTTTCATCGAGTATTTATTTATTGATACCTGATGAGAATAACCTATTAGATGAGTTCTATAAATAATATAATGTCTTATGGAGTGATATCTCTTGGATGAGTGTTAGAACAATGTGTTATATAGAATCCTATGAATGGTAGTATGGTTAAGACCACATTCAGAATTAGAGTATATCATGAGTATATATATGATTTTTTGTTTTTATTTCTATGTCTCATATACTAATTAACATACCTTATGATGAGAAAACAACACTCATGATTTTTTTTGCTGATTTTAGGGTTTCATACTACCTATTATTATAATCAACCATGCCTAGGATTTGACAGCAAAAGTCACATATTATTCATATTACAAGACTTTATAGAGAGTCATTGGATCAGAAATAGTATTAAATCATAGTTTATAGTAGATATATCGAGGTTATAACCAGTGTTACATTAGACTACAGTCCAGTACCTCTGAGTAAGTTATACTCCTTTAGTAGTTTTGGTTATTGCCTTGTATTTGAACCTTTATGATTTCTAGAACTTTTTTCATACTCTAATTTGGGATAGATATTATTTATTCATTATGATATTAGAAATACATTACATTCAGTTATATATAGATACAAGGAAATGTGTGTGTGTCTTTGGGGGGGTACCTTAATATATGGCCTTCCATCTGTGAGATATGCTTACTTAGGGTCTGTCTTCAATACATGGATGATTAGATAAAGGATTGGGGTGTCACACTCAGATTATCTCTAATCCGGAAGGACCCAATATGTTGGTTCATGAAAATTTTATACATTGAGAGGGGAAATGGATTAGTTTAGAAGACCAATTATTATGTTTTCAATACATTATTATTTATTTTACGTTTTTTACTGTTATTTGATTATTCTTATGTCCTATATCTTTCTATCTATATTATTTTTTATTCCATAAGAATAATTGATGATCATGAACACCAAAGTGTACTGAATATTTTTTAGGTTCATATTTTTAAACAAAAGGCTATACCATTGAATGATCTAGGTTCTATTGATATCACAAAATCTTCACGTATCAACTACTGAATATAGTTGGGAAGGGTTTATCCTTATACTAATGTTTAGTGAATCACCAAATATAAAAAAATTCACTTTATCATTATAATCTCAACTTTATTATATTAAATTTATAGTGATAAAAACCTAGGTGTTTTGTTTTGAATAACTATAAGGGTTTTGATGTGCTACATTCATTTTTTTATTGTTCCTTATCTTTCACTTTCACAACAACATGAAAGAAGATATTGAAATGTATAAAAAAATAATTAAAAAACTTCATTTCTTTAAATCATTGTATAACCCCTTGTTTTCTTACACTAATTTTAAGGCATATTCATATTCTTTACTGCATAATAATTCTTGTACATCACATATTCTTCATCTATTGTTCTTCTACAAAATTAGTGTAAAAAACATTTCACAAGTTCATTATCTTTTTTTATATCACAGAATAATTCCTCTTTTACAATATCATGTTCAACATCACATCTTCTCTAACTTTACAAATATATTCTATAGTAAGAAATAATGTTATATCTCTTTATTTATATTTTTTTGGATATGTCAGTGTATTTATCAAATAGACTTTATCGTCTCCTTCAAACTAGAAAAATATATTCTATTTTGATAACTACTTCGGACCAATAAAGATTTCTTATCTTCAGTATTCTATCTCTCTCTCTCTCTATATATATATTATTTTTAAAGTAGCATAAACCAAATATTTCTCCATTCACATTTGTTAGTTTTAGGAATTATAACTTCTATTAACAAGTTCATCTCTAATTAAATAATGTTGCATGTCACAACTGCTTGTAAACTGAAAGCAGATACATTAAAATGATTCACTATATTCAAACATATAATACCACTTATTATTTTTATTTTCAATGATATACATATTAATGTAGTTTTCAAATTCATGAATGATGAATGTTACAAAAAAAAAAGATCCTTACTCCATCCTTTAACATGAAATGAGAGATTAATACTCAATGAATCCATTTTTGTAATTCTCAAAGTTTGTTAGACATTTTTATTAAATCATTGTTTAAAATCGAGTCAAATGATGTATGAATTTTTAGAAATATATCTCATACATCAACAACATTATTTACCTATAAATCAACACATTCTATGTCGAAACAATGTACAACACAACCTATAGAATAATACTTGGATGTTTTCTTCCAAAATGTTGATCACCATGGGTGTGGTAGTCGATTTCTAGTCATTTTAGATCACTAATCCACCAATCAAACGTGGATTCTTCTACTATTTTTGTGGACTATTCTATTATCAATTTTATATAGAATAATAACCAATTCACCATGAAATTACTTGGACACCACCACAACTGTTTTGTGCATACTCTTTTCATATGGGGATATACCAAAAGAACAACTGCCTACACCATGGGCATGGTCAAGACCATATTGGACATTTTGAACCATGGATTTTAAAAGTAGTACATTCCTCTTCCCGTTACCTTCCGCAGGTTGAGTGGATCCTTAAAACACTTTATGTTTTGAATAATAAAATGTATTATGTGTTTTATTTTATTTTAATTTAATAATACTTTGAATTTTTCATTAATTAAATTATTATTAATCATGATCATATACTTTTATTCATTTCAAGATTTATCTTTTGATTTAATATTTGGATTGGTCCTAACAAGTTATAAAGGTTTCATATTGAGTTTCTTGGATAAATATGTGAATTGGGAACTTAAAATATCATTTATACATGTTTTTTAATATTACTAAACCAAAAATATATTGTACAGTACATATCCATATCATAATAAATATATCTAATTTTTAATTCACATATCTATATTTTCATCAACAGATCCAATTTTCTAGAATCAGTTACCTTGTGTATTGTGACCGTATCATTGGTTACATAACTCTACATTAAGTGATTATTTTTTGGAAAGACAAGATGATTTTGTACATTTAATTAGGATACATTAAATGATGAATTTATATATATCATGTATTACATTAGATTTGATGTCATTGTTATATTTTTTGTTGGTTTTCTTCTATTTTTAGGAATTTTTTTTCTTCTGGTTCTGATAAAAAGTTGAGTTATATAAATATAATTAAGGTTATTCGTGATTAATTATAAATCTAATGAAATTATATATATTCAATTAAACATGAATCAATGCTGATTATACCATTAATAAGGTCTATATTATTTATAAAATTTTAAAATTCAACCAGTTTTCAATTTTTAGAAATTTCGTTATGTTAATTGCCAATATGATAAATTTGGATATGTAATTCACTTATATAGTGAATCAACAACATGATGAATTCACTTAACTGAATCAACTAAATGATTTTCCTATGTGAATTTAGTTATGTGTTTTCACATACATATTTAATTCTCTTATGTATAGTAGAATACATTTGTGAAATTTACCTATGTAAATTTAGATATATCTTTCAATGAAATCTTGTGGTAAATTTTACTCTATTTTTCATTTTGTTTCATATATAGATTTTATTCTAGTTTATTTCTTATGTTTAAATTGTTCTAATGAATTTTTAAATTAATATTAATTATATACAACCTATGATGTGTGATTCCAATTTTTCTAAACATATATTTAGGAAAATCAAAGTGTGTTTTAGTTTCACAAATGAAACATACAACTTGAAACAAAGAAGCACTTTTATGATTTTATGTATTTTCATATATTTAATTGTTTAAAAATTAATATTAGTTTATATTAAAATCATTCAAAATTGTTTTACTATAAATAATTTTCTTTTATTAATATTTTATATTCTCTAAAAATTTACTGCATGTTTAATATATAATTATTTTTAATTTCGTATTCAAAATTCAAGAATTTTATTTTTATGGGATTTCTCAAGGACCTCTTATTTTATATCCTTCTTTAGGTATTTAATTAATTATTTAAAATTTATTTGAATAAATATTTATATTCATAAATATTTTTATGAGTTTATTAATTAATACAGAACCATAATATTTCTTTATCTCCCTCTCTCCAATATTCTACTATTATTCTATTTTAATTATAAGCTTTATAAAATTTTCTTAGTTTTTTAGGTTTATTTGTTTTACAATTTCATAGATATTTGATGATCTATATATTTGTTAAGGTAAATTAATTTTGATATGATACATGATAATGATGTCTTTTATATTTTCAAGAGATACTATAATGACATAGTACTTTCATAAATATATATTACATCATTTTTTATGAATATTCATTACATTACAAAAACACATACCTATGGGATATGGTATTTTAGGGTCTTTGGAAACATGGAAACATAAATTCTAGTCCAAATGTGAGATACATCATCACCCACAACATATTCAGAACTAGAACCCTTCTTAGACATATCATGTAGAATAAAAATCATGATAACCAGGGAAAAAGAAACATCGGAAATGGGTGATATTAGATTATTAGTAAGGTTAAATAAGGGAGATATATACGATTAATATGAGAATAAGTGTATGATAACATGATAATTAAATTTGAAAACCATACCCTGCATATCAAAGATCATAATCTTGGGTCATGACATAAATTGTGGGTGTATATAAGACATGAATCATTAGAAAATAAAATAAAATGGTTCATGAGAGCACAAAAATTTCATAAGAAATGGGATATGTGTCATATATACAATAAAATAAAATAATTTTCATATTATTCAAGGATTACTACCATGGCTATAAAAGAAGAGAAGTTCCCTTATATAACCAAGTTTACTCCCTATTCCAACCATTTCTTAATAAACTAGTTTTACTCTTAGATTCGGCCCTTTCTTACTGAATGGGGTTCACTCCAAGTTCCACCGCATATATATCATGAGATATATATCTTTATCCAATGCGTCAGATGTAGATATATGTCCCAAACATCATATAATGAAAACTATATTTATGTGTTCTATAATATCATTCATATTCATCATATTATATACCCTGAAATGAAATGGGTATTAAAAAAATTTAACCATATCCCAACCTTTTTAAAAGTAAAATTATTCACAATCATTTCGTCATAGAATAACTTGTGAAAAGAACCGGGTTTTAAAAGAATTTATTCATGGTATAAACCATAGAAGTGAAACAGGTTACATAAGAATCGTTCCATTAAAATAAAAACCATTCATATAATGAATATGTATTGTAACCTTGGATCATATCCCATACATTTCATAGGTATCACTAATTTATTCCATATTATATGTAAAATAAGTTTTCAAGGTCATTTAAAACATTTCTTGAGAAAAATACCCTTTCCTCTTTGAAAAAATATTTTGAAAGCATAAATAATATTTAAAAACATTTTCATTGAATATAAAATTGAATTTTTTTAATTAATATTAAAAACAATAAGTGAATATGACATCAAAAAACTCCATTCATTCCATACATTTTAAAATAAATATTCCATTCACATTTTTAGTAAAGGCCAAAAGGGAATTGATTGGGAAATTACATGAACATTACATTGAAATAAATTTGTTAAAATAAAAACATTGGTAAATTTTCATTCATAAAAATTATAATATATTAATAAATAATTTTTTAAAACATTTTTAGAAAACATGGTTTTGGAGGAAATCAGATTTCCGACCGAAGAGAGAAATAATATCATTTTTTTCTTATTACTATTAATTAAAAGAGAGTACAAATATAGTAGCATTACTTGAATATGTCATGAATAACCATAAAATAAAAAAATTAATGATAATTATTTAGAGTTATATCATGATATTTTAACATTGGTGACTTAATCATAAATAGTCTCGATAAGTGATGATATTGTAACATAAAATCATTACCACTTTGGAAATATTGATTCATAATCCTTAAGAGGGAATAATATAAAATTAAACAACTAATATCATGAGGATGAATGAACTCACGTTATTACAGGTTTATGGTTCTATATATACAACTCTTGAAATAATATAAGTGCATAACATATTATAAGTCTCATGGAAGGAAAATTGAGACAAACATTCTTTACCTTAAATTTTGACTTCCATATTACTAATTCAAACATCCATTATAATGAACATATGTTTTTTATAATTTAAAAAAAATTATATATATATCATACCATATATTATTTACTCATTCCAATTTTATTTCAAATTTATTAATAATTCTATGTTAAAGTTTTGTTTTGGGAAATGACTACTTTGTTTTTCGTCTCTGTTTTGACTTTTTATTTTTGGTCTTATTACATTGATCGCATTTTAGTAATTAATATAATTTAAATAGTAATATTAATATCATAAATATTCATTAAATATTTTTTTAGATTAATCAAAAAAATTTATTGATAGGAAATGAAATGCACCGTTCATGAAGATGATAGGTTGTATACACATGAATGTTGATTCAATTTTCTTATCAGATAAAATGAAAAAAGTAAATGATAAATATATTATAATTCATATATAATTATTATGTAACATATATCAAATATGTTTATTAACTTTATCCATAAAACCTTCCCTTTAAAGCTTAAACGAATGACATCTCTTCATGAGGCTGTAGTCTGCCGTACACATGAGTGATGTTATCATATTCCCAAAAAATAGAGTGTGTGAAGGTATGTGTTATATAACTATTAAAAAATCATAACAAAATAATAAATATAATATATAAAAATTGAATAAAATATTATGACCATCCTTGATAGTTTTAAATGGAAAAACAAACAACATTGGTGTGCGAGGCAATAGTCTTCCTTACACATGAACAATGATTTTATAACCCATTTTATTAGAAGTAGAGATGGTTGTAAATAATAAAATTGACATTAAAATATATTATTGTATTGGATATAATTATGTTATTATATAATCATTTTATAATAATATTTTAAGGGGGAAAATTAAGAAATAAAACCAAAATTCTCATTTATGAACGTTAACTCTTTTTCGTGTTTCATAATTAGGATTACAGCAAAATCCTTCATATGTTTTATTTATATCCAAAATAAGGTTTATAGTATTATAGGATTATATATATGAAGTTATTTTGGAATTTGTTTTCTAATCAAAAAGTATTTTAAGGCTCAAAGACGAGAGGAGAGGGTGTGGCCTTTTATAAGTGGGGGAGAGGACACATGTGATATTTTTGAAAAGAACTGCATTATCCCTCGTTTTTCAAGTGTAAAAAGGAAAAAGAATTGTCCATTATCAATAATTATAGGTTTAAGGGTCAACATGTCTCCATAAAATATTTTTATACATGTTTATAGGTAATTTTAAACCATTAATATTTAGTTTAAACCCCTAATAAACCCACCATTACCTTAATAGTGGTAATTAATTTTTACTGTTTTTAGTTTCAATTATGGTAAAAAATTAGTTTTTTAATTATTTTAAATTATAAATAATTTTAATTAACAATATGGAAACAATTTTATAAAATTACATTCATAAAAATGAAAAAAATAATTTAAAACTATTCCAGTAGACGTGATTAGGGAGTGGGCTTTTAAAGAGAAAAGTCAAAAGATTATGAAGTTTTCATGTCCAAATTCAATATGAAATTAATTATGATAAACGAAATTGGATTAATAGATGTATAATTGAAGTAATTATAATTTAAAACCCATTTAATATATAATTCATGTTTATAAATAAATTAAACAAGTAGGTAGTTTTCAATTAAAAATCATTATTTTCGCTATTCACCAAAAAATGAATATTTTCAGAAAAAATACCAAAAATAAACCCTATGATAATTTTGAAATTTTTAATTAAAAAGATAATTTTATTTAACCAAAATAATTTTATATAAGTTTTAAAAGTTTATTTTATTATTTTTTATAAAAACCATTTTTTGAGGAAATATTATTTTTGAAACATACAAAGACTTTACAAAATATTACATATTTTATTATCAATATGTTTCTTTATATAAAACCATTATATATAATATTTAACAAGTATATATCACTATTTATATCACTAATTTTAACAAGTATGTTATAAGGTTCTTGTTTATTTAACTATATTAACATTTTATCACGGTTTTTTTTAAAGCAATGCATTGCATGTAATGCAAGTTAAGATAATGTTGCATGTAGAGAAAGATTAAATGGTTTTTTTATATCACAATTTTAACTTGGGGTTTTGTGAAAAACAATTCATTAATTAAATTTAATATAAAAAGAAATTAATAAGAACTATACAAGTCACATTACCCCCCCTTAAAAATAAATTTCTCCCTTGAAATTCATCACTATGATATAAAAAATAGCGGTAAAACATCTTCATCATGTGGTCAAATTCTCACATAGAATCCTCTAACTGGTGGTTTTTCTATAAACAATTTACCACGTGAGAGGTCTTGTTTCACAGAACATTATCTATACGATCCATAATCTCCACCATTTGTTCCTCATAAGAAGGATGATTATCCAGGGGTATGAGCTCTGAGTTCAGTACACGTGAAGGGTTTGGTGCATATATCTTCCAGAGAGATACATGGAACACAACTTGTACTTGAGGAAAATTTGGTATAAGCATGAACTAATAGGATATTATCAATGTATGGTCATTAATTTCAAAGTGACTAATTTAACAAGAACATAGTTTCCCTTTCTAACAGATTCTCATAATCCTCTTCCACATAGAAATTCATAGAAACACCTTATAAAAAAATTCAAATTTTAGATCATTAGAATGATTTTGATCATAAAGATTCTTCCAACTATGAGATATATTTATGTATTGTGGAGTGGTTTTAACCTTCTCTACAATTGTTTCATCTATCTCAGGTCCCAATATATTTCATTCTCTAATTTCATTCCTACACATTGGAGATATACATTTCATTCTATAGAGTTATTTGTATGAATCTATATTAGTGATTGAGTGAAAGATATTTTTGTTTGAAAACTCAACTAGCTGGAGTTGTTGATCCTAAATACCATTTAAATACAATGAACATGATCTCAACATATCATCTATGGTTTTAATTCATCTTTTACAATAACCATCTGTTTGATGATGATACGTAGTGATGAAACAAAAATCTATCACAACTGTTTAAAGAATAATTATCTAGAAAATTGAGTTAAACATTGGATCCCAATAAGATTAAATGGAATGTGATAAGCCACAGAACCTTACCACTTCTTTAATTTTTATCATTTTAAGTTTTTCCATAGATAAGTGTTTTATGATAGTGATTATTTGTGATTACTTAGTGAGGCGATCAACTACAACCCAAATTACATTATTCCCATTAGACTTTTTGAGGATTACAATGAAAAAATCCATGGTTATGTTTTCCCAATTACATTCTGGTATGGTTAATGGATGCAACGTTCCCTAAAACATTTGTCTTTAATCCCTAACATGTTTACATACCATGAACTGAGATACAAACTCTACCATATCTCTATTCATTCCATCCCACTAGAAGTATTGTTTGAAATTTGTATACATCTTCGTATATTCAGAATAAATATAGAATTAAGATGTATGAGCTACCTCTAACATCCCCTCAATTAATTATTGTATGAATTTAATTCATGCACGGTTCTTAATCCTTATTATGACATCATGATCAAGGTTAAACTCAGGAATATTTATATCCTTATTTTCCAGCTCCACATCTTCCTTTTTCTCCTATTTAATCTCCACATGGATTGATGGTTGAAAATGAAACTAAGAAAGATAATATTTTTACACTTCCTTCGAGATCTCTAGATCCTTACTTTAAAAATATATAAATATTGGAACTTTTTTATCCTCTTCATGGATAACCTAGTATGACTGTTTTTACCCAAAGAATTGACCACCTTATTCTCTTTCCTAGGGTGGTAATGTATTAAAGATTCATAATCATTAATCAGCTCTAACCACCATATTTTGAATATATTTAACTCCTTATATGTGAATATAAACCTTAATATTTTGGGATGAGTATATATATCAAAATTTTCTTAATAAATATAATTCATCCATATCGTTAATGAATATATTACCCTAGCCAACTCCAAATCATAAGTTGGATAATTTTTATCTTGAAACATTGATCTTCACAAGACATAACCAATCATTATTTTTATACATAAGCACATATCCTAATACCTTAATGGATTCTTTAGTATAGATTAAAAACAATTATCCACTATAGTTTAATGTAAGAAAAGGTTCCTTGAATAATATTATCTTTAGTTCCTTGAATGTTTCTTCACATTTATCTCTCTAGATGAAATTGGCTGCCATACATGTTAACGTGGTCAGAGGAATACATAGTTGTTATAATTATCCACAAACCAAAAAATATATCTAGCTAAACCAAGGAAATTTTGGATCTCATCCAGTTTGGTTGGTCATGGATAACATTACATAGCCTCCATATTTTATGGATTTACTGATATCCATCTCTTGAGTTTATATGACCCGAAAAATGAAACCATTTATGGCCAAAACTGACCCATTATAAAATTTTCATATACTTTCTCCATCCACGGGGTTTTAGTAAAACTCTAAAGTGGTATATGTACTCTTCAATGGTCTTTGAATAGATAATAATATCATCTATAGAGGACACCAAAATCTAATCATGGTAATCTATAAATACCCTATTCATTAAATCATTTAACATTTCAGGAGAATCAATATGAACAAAATGCATCACTATATATTCATATTGTCTATTAATTGTATGGAATTTCCCTATGGGTATATCCCCATTATAGACCCTCAATTGATGATATCCAGAATTAAGGTTCATCTAGGAATGTATTGAGATATGGGTTATCAATATAACAAGTTATCAAAAGATAGAAAAAGAAACATGTTCTTAATCTTGATCATGTTCAAATCATAATAATTAATATAGATTCACATTGATCCATCATTATTTTTAGAAAAATAATGGTTCCCCCCACGATTATATTCATGGACCAATGACTCACTTTTCATGGTTTTCCATGATTTTATTCATTTATTCCAACAACATAATCAGGTTCATTCTATATAGATTCTTTGAAATTGGTGTGGCAATAGGTATGAGTTCTATCAAGAACTAAGCTTCAAATTTTTGTGGAAGGAAAGGAATAACCTCTAGAAAGACCTCAAAAAATTATTTAACAATAGTAATATCATCTATATAATGTTTCTACCCATCCATTTGAGATAAATACCCTTTTTGAATAAGAATTAAGGCGCATAAAATGGATTTAATATCCAACGGATGTTCATACTTATCATCACATTGATAGACGATCAAATGTTGGTTTGAAATATAAAACATGAATTCCATTCACTAAAAATTGATTTGGTATTTATACATTGATATCCAATCCATGTGCAAGATGACATCATATTCAACTAGAAAAAGAATGAAAGTATTTTCAATAATCGTTTTCCCAAAAATGAAATCTTTATAGGAATCATACATGTGATAAGCTATCATCATACCATTAATTTTTTCACTTATAATTCCAAATCAAATAATTTGAGAGGAATCATGTTACACTTAAAATAATCCATTTGATATGAATGAATGGATATTCCTAGATTTAAGTAAGACACTAGCAGTTCTATAGTGGATGGTAAGTGTAAATTTCCCCATTTAGTTATGTAACCCCTTATCAAGAATAGTGATCATAAGATATTTAAAATTCTCTCTAATTTTTAGAGTTTACTGACATTGATCGTCATCATTAACCCTTAGGTTTTGGAACATGTTTGAATAATTCCAAGTCCACTTAAAATTAAAGGAATGAAGTGTAGGAGGTGATTTCTATGAAACTTTATATTTATTCGCATCGTTACATTACTCATTTCAATCAGTTTAGGAATCCATTTCATGATGACCTTTCCTTATATACATAAAACATTTACTATCCCACTTCAGGAAATTTCTTCTTTGTTTCTTCCAATACATTATGCATAAAGGAATTCTCATATTCTTCTGTCTAGTGTTTTTAGTTTTTCCATTGAACTCCAATATATTTTTCTTGTCAAAACTAGGAGACTGATATGTAAATACAACCTCAATTTCCACCTTGATAGCCCATCTAAAAATCTATACACATCTAATAATGTCTCTTATGGATAAATCCCCGCAAGATACATGGTTTTAAACCATATAAGATTCAATCAACCATATATTAAGGTTAAATGATAATTCCAAAAGCATACCTCATAAGACTTACAAAATTTTATACATAGGTTCCAAAAAATTCATTATCCCTTTTCTTCAGATAAAGGTAATATGTCTCCAAATTTTTATAGAGAATATATGGAATGAACATATTGAAAAATAAGTTCTTGAACTCATCCCAATCCTGAGAAAAAATTTCATAATGTTGCCTCATATTCTTTATAAGATTACACTATTAATCTTATTCACCTTTTGAAAAGTAGATAGAGAAAAATAAATTTTCCATGTTCCTAGAATTGAAGAATTGAAAATATATTTTTAGTAGAACTAATACATTACTCAATAACTATCATATCAAAAAATCCACTAAAGTAAGGTCGTCATTTCCTCAAGAAGGACTCAATAGAATGTTGTTCACTCCTTTAACCAATTAGAAGACCAACATGGTTCATAACTTGATAAAGTTGTGTGATCATTACAACTTGGATTTTAATCCCATATCTCTTAACATTTGGATTCTCATTAAGGAAATAATTTCTTTTTTGGTCATACATAGTATTAATGTGGTTCCTTCTGGTTCTATCTATTGACTAAAACCATAAAACATAGAGTAAAGAAAAATAATGAATGTGGGGAACCACACAATTAATGAAAATTAATTATATAATTTCTAAATCATGGAACCTATTTATTTAATATATTAAAATATATAATTATGCTAGGAAATTCACAGTCATAATCAATTGAAATACTTCATTGAGTTTGGTAATTATTTTTTAAAGTTATAAAGAATATTCACTAATATTATCAAACCAAGTGTGCAGTAAGGGCCATTGTTGTGAATCCATTCCAAATAGAGTCTATATCAATACTGTGTGTTTGCAGTTGTAACCCCTTGGTACATATGTTCTAGATCCACTTCCTCTTATAGTATCTTCACAGGGATGTAATTACTTGGAAATAACTCACTCAATTCTTTACAAACATTCCAGGACATTTTCTTATACATTGACTCATCCTTTGACTCATCCATAGACATGTCCACAAGGAACTCACTAATGTTTTCTCATTATAATATAAAATGGTAAACTAAATCTATCCATTGATACCAAATATAACTAACTTTTCCTTTCATATATATATATATAAATTATGCATATTCATTACATTACATAATGACACACCTGGAAACTGTAATAGTTTAGTGCATTTAGAAACATGGAAACACAAAAAAATGGTCCATAAGTGAGATACATAATCTTCAATTTCAAATATAACCCTTCTTTAAAATATCATTCATATTAAATATATTCATAACATTGGAAAAATAACCATATGAAATGGGTTAGATTATATTCTCAGTAAGGGTAATCAAGGGAGATATGTAATCATTACATGAACATAAGGTTAAGAGAACATGATCATAATATTTGAATACCATACCATTCACATCAGGGTTATAATCATGAGACATGGAATAAATATTGGTAGTTTACAAGACATGAATCAAATGAGAATCAATGAACATGATCCATGAGAGCATAAAATTGTCATAACATATAGAATTTCGGGTATATACATCAACAAAGAAAATCATTTCCATATTATTAACATATCAATGAAAAATTTATCATAGTGGAAAAATTCACTTACTGTACCAAGATTACTCCATGTTCTTACCCTATCTTATTGAACCAAGTTGTCTCCATGTTCCATCCATGTCTTACTAAACTGGGTTTACTCTCAATCCCAGTACTATATATCTAATTATATATAAAATATTACCCAATTAATTGGATGGATATATATGTCCCACCTATTACATAATGAAAACCATATTTATGTGTCAAAAATACTATAAAAATTCATCATATGATAACTGATGAAATGAAATGGACACCATAAAAATTCATCATATCAAACCTGATGAAATGAAATGGACATCATAAAAATTTCATCATATCATAAGCTATGGAAAATTGAAAGGTTTAATAATATTTTCATCATAGAATAACCTATGAAAAGAAATTGGTTTCATAAAAAATTAATTATTGTATAGCTCATGGAAGAGAAATGGGTTTCAAAAAAAACATCATGCTATAAAAACAAAAACCATTCAAAAAAATAATATTAACGATATCCTTGGATAAAATCTCATTAATGAATTGGTAACACCAATTTATGTCATATTAGATGAAATATAATTCTTATTGTTAATTTAAAACATTTCTTGAAAAAAATATTTGTTCAGTTTTGAAAATAATATTAAAAAAATATATTAGAGAAAACTTTTCCTCGAAAACAACCATTAGAACTTATAAAAAAACATTGAAGAAATTATTTTACCTGAAGTAAATAATTTATTTAAATGTTGTACGTGCTAAAATTGATATTTCTTTCACATTTGTTTGGTAAAATTCAATCAGGAATTGTTTGGAAAATGATATGAATATTCATTTCAAAAAAATTGTAAAAAGTAAAACATGGGTAAGAATGAATTTTTAAAAAATAATAATACAGTAATAATAAAATTTCAAAATATTTTTAGAAAACATGGTTATGAATAAAATAGATTTTCGAACAAAGAGAGAAATAATGTTGGATTTTATTAAAAAAAATTATTAATAATTCTAAGTACCAAAGAGTGGGAAAATCGTACCATTGCTTGATGATTTAAGGAATAACTATAGGATAAGAAAATTATATAACATTATTGAGAGTTAAATCATGATATTTCAACATTGGAGACTTAATCATAAACAATCCTGATAAATGATGAGATTATAACATTAAATCTATACCGCATTGGTAACATTGATTCACAATCCCAGTGAGGGAGTAACATAAAATAAAAATTAAAATATCATTATTGTGAATAAATTTATTATATTAAATTTCGAATTTTTTGTATATAAACCTCGAGAAATAATAAAGGTGTACAACTTAACATACGTCTTAAAGAAGAAAAATTGAGACAAAAATCTCTTAACTTAAGTATTGACTTCCATCGTACTCATTCAAAACTCCTATATTATGAATATTAGTTTTTTATACATCAATTAAATAAATATATTAATATATACCCCACTATAAATTATATACTTGTTAAATTTTTATTACCTAATTATTAATAATTATATGTTAATGTTACTTTTCACGTAAAAACCTCTTTGTTTTTTGTGTATGTTTTTATTGTTAATTTTTTCCCAATCACATTGTCCATGGTTTCATAATCCAAAAAATGTAAAACATGATATAAATATAACATATATTCATTATATATTTAGTTATATTAATCCAAGAAATTTAGGGATATGAAATGAAATATACTGTTATTGGTGAGGGTATGTCATATGTATGCGTAAACATTGTTTAAATTTTCTTATTTGAATGAATGAAAGAATATTAAAATATATATATATATATATATTTATCTTTATAAAATAATTTTTATTTAATATTTATAACATATATTTATTAAAACCATCCTTAATAAATTCCACATAAATCATGAATGAATCACATTTCTTAATGAGGTGGTAGTCACCCATACACATGTACAACGTTACTGTATTCCCAAAATATTGTGACTTTTAAGGTATGTGTAATATAAAAATTAATTAATAATATTTAAATCCTAAATATAATAAATAATAAATTCATCCAACATTATTACTAGCCTTGATATGTGGTAATGGTTAACAGATGACACTGGTTTGTGAGACGGTAGTCCATCGTACACACATATTATTATTTTGTAACCCATATGATGGAAGGGGAAATTGCTATAAATAATACCATTAACATAAAAGAAGAATAATATATACTAGATAATAAGATTATTATATCATAATATTATAAACATTATTGAAGGGTGTGTACAGGAAACAAAAAAAATTATTTTCGATGAACATTACCTCTTCTGGAGGTATCCTCATTATGTTTTCACCAAAATCCTTGCTAAGTTGTAATTTTAACAAAAATAAGGATTCTTGGAGGAATTTTGAGGTGAATTTGGTATGTGATTTAGGTAGGTAATGACAGACCAAATTTTTTTTGAAGGTATGAAGAAGAGGGGATTGGTGGTGGACTTTTATAAGTGGGGGAGACGACACAATTACTTCTTTAAAAAATAAGTGCGTTATATCACTTTTTTCATATGTCATAAGTGTCAAAAATTATCCATTATATAACCTTATAGGTTTCATGGCCTAAATATTTTCATCGAATTTTGTTTATATAGGTGTATTGGTACATTTAACCCTTATCATTTTCATTTAACCCCACGGTAAACCCATTTTTACCTTCCCCACTCTAATTAATTTTTACTATTTTTACTATCCATTTTGGTAAAAAAATTATCTTTACCTTATTATAAATTCTATGTAATGTCACAACCCGTCCGACAAGGCCCAGGCATGACTACCCCAAGCCTTCCTTCCATAGGCCAGGGGTTGGTGACTAGAACCTGAAGGCTTTTCCTGAACATGGAAGGCATTACCTTAGAGATCGGTACACACTCAAAAAGGGAAACTGAAGTAAACAACCAACAAAAGTAATGTATAACCACGAGAGTAAAGTACAACCACAAGTACAACTGTAAACTGAAAATAGTGGGCTGGAATAAAATCCCTTGAAACTAAAAAGAAAGTAAATAGTTGTCGCATCTTCCCTAGAGCTCTACCTGAAGGGTAGTAGTTATAAGTCTGAAGTCGAAGAAGAGGATCTCGAATGCTCCGGTCGCACCAAGACCCACCAAGTTCCAAACCTCCAAACTCTACCTCGGAGCATCAGTAGTGTGCACTAGACACACACGTGCATGCATAGCCCATGCATGGGTGAGTATAAAAATACCCAGTAGGGGAACCCGAGACCCCTGAAGGTCTCTCAGTAATCCACAAAGGAAAACACTAGAATAAATAACACAAAAGTAATATCATAAGAATGATCTAAATCATGAATCACAAAGAAAAAGAGACAGATCAATCTGACGGTATAACTTCAAGGTTACTGGGATAGGGATGACTAGTTGTAAAGATAGATCATCCTATCTTTAGTAACTCTACTACTGACCCGTATAGGCCCCAGAATGCTGACCCGTATTGGTCGCTAGATGCTGACCCGTATTGGTCACTGGTGCTGACCCGTATTGGTCACTGGTACTGACCTGTATTGGTCACTGGTGCTGACCTGTATTGGTTGCTGGTTCTGACCCATTGGTTGCTGGTACAGAGGTAGGGATGACTAATCATATAGCTAGATCATCCCACTATGGAGTTTTTGATGCTGACCTGTATCGGTCTTTCTTCTTCTTCTTCATGTCACAACCAGCCACTGGATTCCCACTCATAGCATGCTTGATTCTAGGAGAACTGCTCCACAAGCCATCAGTCATATTTCAACCAGTACAAAGTACCAAAAATAAGTAACTCAACGATCCATCACATCATAAGGGTTCCAAATCAATAGATGGCGCATCAATTGGATGCATGATCTGTAAGTTATTGGTTTTTTAGTGTCGGGGGCCAAGTTGGATTCAGAGCCGATCCAACTCGGCCGTATTAAAACATTGTCTAAAACTCTCATGGATTATATCAAACGGACCGCTTCGCTCCAAGGATCCCAGAGCCATAGACTGTTCATCAAATGAACATCTGGTTCGCATGTTATGGTCAGTTATGCTTGTCTAGGACTGAGAGGCGTCCGAGTCCAGCTAGACCTGAACTGGGTCAACCCAACCCAGTTTGGGTCTGACCTAGCCCAAACCAAACCGACCATGGGAATCTCAGTTGGGCTGGGCCGCGGCAGGCTCAGCCCGCTAGGCCGCCAACCAGTCTGGCTTGCCATGGCCATGCTAGGACACAGTGGGCCTAGTCCCTTGGGCTGCAGGCAGGCTGGGCGTAGCCGGCCAGGCGACGTGGCATGGCCTACTGCTGTACCCCACGTGGGGCGCATGGTCTACCGCAACTAAACATCTCAATAGAGCTGCTCGGCTCCATTAAGGGCAGCGCCAGGTGGCGTCACCATGTCACCCGCGGGACCCGCAAGAGGGAGGTCCCTGCCAGCTCACCGTGGATTCGAGTCGTGGATCTCCATCAACGCGGTGCACAACGGCTTGCTGCCTCCGCTTTCAGGTCTATCCCACTACAAGATACCTTTCCATCCACCGCGACACTGAGCTATGCCTCTACCCTCCATGGTCGGCGAGTGCTAGTCTTAGTCTCCGCCGTCGGCGTCGGTCTTCGGTGTCGCTGCGCCGGTGCTATGCCAACGGAGATTCCAAGGGGATCTGGTGATGCTTTGGAGATCCGTTTCTGTTCCTTTCTGTGCATTCATGCTTCTTGGAACACCACCTTCACTACGTGGCCCTCAGTTCCATGTTTCTGACAATTTTATCATTCTCCCACGAAGAACGCATAAAAAAACAAGTTCAGCGGAGGGTCTGGGACTTGTTCAGATTGGCCCGCACCCTTTGGGTTAGCGTTATAATAAGAGGGAGATAATTATTCATCACATTTTAAGTAATGTTGAACCTTGTTCAAATTCCCTGAAAAATCTCATGAAAATACAAAAACAAGTAAAAGAATTGAGGGAAATTCTTGAATTAAAAGACAACCCCTACCTCGTGATTCTTTGAGAATATCGCTGATGGCAGTGGTTTTCCACATTAGAGGGTTTTGCAGACTAAGGAGAAAGTTCACGTGCATTGGCATTCATCATCCATCAACCTTCAGATCGATCCTAAATGGGCATCATCAATACTCCATTCTCCATCGGTGGAAAGAGTGGAGGCACTTCATCAGGGGTTCCCCGCTTGATGAATCCATGCCAAAACCCCACCTTGAGATCCATTTAAATTAAAGGGGGAAAGACGAGCAATTCCATGAGGAATTAATGAGGTTCATTAATTTACATAATTAATGTGCCTCATTAATTGACTTAATTAAAGTGTATTATTAATCATGAAAGGGGTGGTTACACAACAAAAGTGTAACTGTGTAATTAACACCCCATAATTAAAGGTCTGACCACCTCTATGGTTTCCACCACCTCCTCTCAATAGGTTGTAGGAAAAATGAAAAGAAATAAAATAACAATTTATGTTATTTTATTATTTATTTAAAAGTCTAAATAACTATCTTTTTTTCTAGACCAACTGTGGTCTAAGTGAAGATTCCCTTAAGTGAATCTCGGCACTACAGATTCAACGATGTTTTCAAATTTCAATCCTGAGCACCGATTCAGAAGATATAAAATGTCTCAAACGTGTTTACTGAACGTACCCTAAATTGTTTTTTAAAAAATTCATTTTGGGAACACCAGGCCTTGAAATTACACCTCATCAATTTTTGCAGACTCGTAATAATTCCAAATAATTTAAAAACAATTATGTGAAATTTTCAGTTCATTATATTCTCCCCACCTTATGGATTTACATCCCGAAAATCCAAATAAGGATACACAAAAAAATAGTGGTATTGGGCACTTAAATGAGCCTCTCACTCCCATGTTCTCTCCTGAAGTTTCCTATGTTTCCAACGAACTTGCACTAGAGGAATTGACCACCCATGAAGGACCTGCTTTTATCGATCCTCTATCTACACCGAGAATTATGTAAAAGTCACCTCGTCATCAATCTCCAGCTCTCCATGGTCGATGATGTGAGATGGGTGACACACATATATCCTCATCTGGGATATGTGGAAGATGTCGTGCACCCTCTCCAAATGTGGTGGCAGTGCCAAGCAGTACTCCACCTTTCGAATCCTCTGAAGTATCAGGAATTGTTCGATAAACCTTGGTGAGATTTTTCCTCCTCAGCCAAATCTCCATAGTCTCTATCGAGGGGAGACTTGCAAGAATACATGTTCCCCCTATTGGAACTCCAATGGTCTCCATCTCCTACCAACATATGACTTATGTAGGCTCTGTGCATTCTTCATCCTATCTCGGATGACCTGCACCTTCTCAGTGGTAGGTTGTACTATCTTTGGGTCTATGAGTGCTGGCTCTCCAGGATCCATCTAGAACAAGGGCGATCTGCATGGTTGTCTGTAAAATGACTTAAAAGGGGCCATAACAGTGGTGGAGTGATAATTTTTGTTGTATGCGAAATACACCAAGGGTAGGTGGTCCTCCCAACACCGACCAAAATCTAGGAAACATGCATGAAGCATTTCTTCCATGATCTAGATGGTTCGCTCAGTCTGACCATCTCTTTGTGGGTGAAAAGTTGTGCTCAAGAAAAGATGAGTTTTGAAAGCCTTCTGCAATCCATTCCACAACTGGGATGTGATGCATGTGTCATGGTCTGGGACTATCATTGAAGGCTCCCCGTGAAGTTCCCACGATCTTATAAACATAGAGATGTCCCATGCTCTCTACTGAACCCTTATTTGGAATATCAAGGAAGTTGGTCAACTTGGTGAGTCGGTAAATGATCACCCAGATGGTATCATGCCCTTTGGATGTACGTGGTAAACCCATCACAAATTCCATCGATATCCCTTCCCACTTCCACTCTGGTATCTCGAGGGGTTGGGTCAAGCCTACTGGTACCTGGTGCTCGGACTTCACTTGCTGGAAAGTGAGGCATCTAGAAACACACTACGCCACATATTTCTCTATCCCTGGACACCAGTACTGAAGCCGAAGGTCTTGATACATCTTATTCATTCCTGGATGTAATTCCAAGGGGGATGTAAGTAACTCCCTTATCACCTCCTCTCATAGCTTTACTGGTACAACTGTACATGCTCTAAAAAGGATTGCATGCTCCCCCCCCCCTTCAGAATATCCATCAGGTGCATGGACTAAGGATATCTGAACACGTGTAGTCTCATACCTACTATCTCCGAGTTGCGACTCCCTGACTCGCTGAAGTAGTGGAGGGGAAACTTCCATCGACTGGAGTTATAATGTCTCATCTCTATCTACATAGGATATATGAAGTTAGGCTAACTCCTTTGATGCCTCATTTACTAGCTGTGAAATCAATCTCCAGATAAGTGAATCTGACACTATGTTTCCCTTCCCATGAGTATAGTCTATCTCAAAGTCATGTTCTTGGAGGAACTCTAGTCAATATCATCATCTCAGATTCAGATCTTTCTATGTGAATATATATCTGAGACTCTTGTGGTCTGAGTAAAAAATAAACTGCTCTCACATCAAGTAGTGTTGCTGCATATTCAGTGTGAAGACTACTACTACCAAATCGAATTCATGAGTCACATAACTCTTCTCATGAGGCCTCACCTATCGTGATACATAAGAAATCACTACACTATCCTATATTAGGACACAACATAGCCCGATCCCTGATGCATCTTATTAAACCACGTAGTCAGTTCCTTCCTTTGGAAAGCTCAGAATGGGAGCGTTGGTCAAGCTCTGCCTCAGCTGTTGAAAGATCTGCAGGCATGTCTCTAACCATAGGAAGGGTTTCCCCTTATTCGTCAAGGCAGTGATAGGCGCTTCTACTCTGGAAAAATCAGGTACGAACCTCCAATAGTAACATTCTAATCCATGCAAGCACCAAACCTCAGTAACACTCCTTTCTATCTCCCAATCATGTACTTTCTCGATCTTCACTGGATCCACTGCAACTACAGCCTCTGAGATGACATGTCCCAAGATGTGGACCTTTCTTATCTAGAACTCACACTTTGAGAGCTTCCCATATAACTGGTGCTCATGGAGTGTGTCGAGAACTATCCTAAAGTGTACATCGTGCTCTTACTCAGACGCTGAGTACACCAAGATGTCATCGATGAAGACCACCACGAAATAATCGAGGTATGAATGGAATATCCTATTCACGATCCCCATGAACAATTCTGGACCATTGGTCATGCTGAAAGGCATAACCAAGAAATCGTAATGGACATACCGACATTTGAAGGATGTCTTCGGTACGTTCTCATCTCGCACACGAAGCTGGTGATAGCCTACTCTGAGGTCTATCTTCGAGAAAAAATTCACTCCTTTCAATTGATCAAATAGATCATCAATCCTTGCTAGAGGATACTTGTTCTTCACGATCACCTGGTTTAGGTGTCGTAAGTCCATGTATTGCCTCAAACTTCTGTCTTCCTTCATAGGAAACAACACTGGGGATGCCCATGGAGAAACACTAGGCCTTACGAATCCATTTCTCTGTAGGTCCTCCAACTGTACCCTCACCCTTGGAGCTCTGCAGGGGCCATCCAATATGCTAGTGTAAATATCGGTGTTGTTCCTCCGTATAAGTCAATGCGGAAGTCTACCTCTCTATGAAGAGGTAGTCCTATGACATATTCTGGAATGACGTTCTCATACTCTTCCACTACCTCTGGAAACTGTGGACTCGCCTCATCCACCGTGTCAAAGGTCATGCAAGACAGATGATATGTATTTGGATTCACCCTCATGAGCACAAGTCCATCTAATGCTTCAATATTTTCCTTCTCACCAAAAAATGAAAACTAGGCTCCATATCTATGCGTACCTTGAACTGTACATCTCAAGCAGTCAATCTGTGCATGAACTGCTGATAGAAATTCCATTCATAGAATGAGGTCATAGGGATTCAACACTGCTACTAGAAGATCCGATTTGAAACTCTCCCCTATGAGAGTAAGAACACAATGTTGACACCCGTGTGTGATCACTAAATCTCCACCCATAGAAGTATCCAAACACAAAGGTCTAGCTAAAAGCTCTGTCAGAATATCTCAGTATTTAACTAAGTCTGTGACAATGAAATAATTTCAAACACCAAGGTCGATAAAAACAACTTCTAAAGTAGATAAGATACATATCGTACCTCGTATCATCTCAGGGATGTCAAGATCATGACCCTCTACTGCCTATATCTAGGCATGTCCCAGTCCACCAACTCTCTGAGCTCATGGTGGACCACCTGGGGGTGGTGGTGGTAGTGCCTGGTGACCCCAACCACCTCCCGCTGCATGTCCTAATCCCCTATCTTATCCACTTTTTGGGTGAGGCTCATGCTCCTACTCCTGCCTCGGTGGCCCCTCCACTGTCTTCTGATCATCCGCGTGGGGAGTCAGACAGCCACGAGCTCTGTGACCCTATCCCCCTTAGGAAAAACAGATCATGCCTCGCTGGTGGCTCCCTCAGCCTCTCGAGCCTTGCACCTCTGACCCTACATCCCCGGGTATCCCTCCAGAAGGTCTAACCCACTTGTTCTTCTGCGTCATTTGACTACTATTAGCATTATATGACTATGCTACCTGTCATCTGATAGGGGTTCTCACTGTCGGTTCATGCTCGGTAAGGAAGCTCTCCATCATTAATGCTCTCTCTAGCACCCCAGCCAGTGTCCGGATGCTGAGATAAACTGTCATAGCTCTGATATCTCATCAGATCCCCAGCTCAAAGGCATATGACCTGAAGTAAGATTCCCATATCATGTTGGTGGAGTATAGGGAGAGGTCATTAAATATCGCCGAGTACTGAGCCACAGTCTAGCTTCCCTACTGTAGATACGAAAGCTTCTGAATACGAAAATATTGTAGTGTCGTTGGCATGAAACCCACCTTGAAAAGGCTCTCAAAGTCTAGACAGGTTAGGGTCATATCCTCATTCACACGGAGCTTTGAGCTCCACCATCTTCTTGACGATCCCTGAATAAGGCTAGAAACCAAGATCACCATTAGTTCAGCGGGTGTCTCTACTAAGTGAAAGACCCACAAAACTGCCTCAATTCAGTCCTTTGCTGCTTGGGGGTCCGTCCTGGATCAAAACCATGGAGGCCTCTGTCTCTGGAACTCATGAAACGTGCTCAACTGATGTTCATGATACACTAGTAGCATCTACTACACAACGGGTGGTGGTACCGCTGGTACAACACTTGAAGGTTCCATCACTATGAGTGGTCTCTGTAGTAATGCCTCGTCACTCGGTGGAACACTATCACAATATCTAATCAGAATCCTGGATGGATATCTTCATGGAGTTATCCTATAAGAAACATATGTTCCATATTCAATAAGTTATACCTGGTGAGATAACTCAAGAAAGAAAAAGAAAACATTTCAAAACACTAGCAACCGATGTTTTCATGTACAAAGTCAGAAAACAGAATTTAGGGTCCTAGTGTATGGATACGTTGGCCACCTCACCAACACTGGACTCCCTGTACTAAAAACCAAACTCAAAACACTTTAAACCATTGCCTCATTAAAATTAGACTCTTAGTTATTCTGGAAGAACCGACCACCCTCTGATACAACTTTTTCATGACCTACCCAATGGGGCCTGGACGTGACTACCCCAAACCCGCCTTCCATAGGCCAGGGGTTGGTGACTAGCACCTGAAGGCTTTTCCTGAAGAGGGAAGGCATTGCCTCAGAGATCAGTACAAACTCAAAAAGTTGAAATGAAGTAAACAACCAAAACAATTATGGTATAACCACGAGAGCAAAGTACAACCACAAGTACAACTGTAAACTGAAAACAGTAGGCCAGATTACGAACCCTAGAAACTAAAACGAAAGTAAACAGATTTTGCATCTACCCTGGAGCACTACCTTGAGGGTAGCAGCTGTAAGTATGACATCAAAGAAGAGGATCTCTACTGCTCCCATTTTACCAAGCTCCACTAAGTACCAAACCACCAATGTATGCCTCAGATCATCAGTAGTCTGCACCAGACACACACATGTGGGCAGAGCCCATGTAGGGGTGAGTATAACAATACCTAGTAGGAGACCCCAAGACCCCCGAAGGTCACTCAGTAATCCAAAAAGGAAAACGCCACAAGAAATTCCACAAAAGTAATATGACAAGCGTGATCTAAATCATGAAGCACAAAGCAAAACAAAGAGCTCACTCTAACGGTATAACATCAAGGTTACTGGGATAGAGATGACTAGTCATAAATGAATATCATAATATCTGTAATAACACTACTTATGACCCGTATAGGTCATTGTATGCTGACCCGTATTGGCCGCTAGATGCTGACCCATATTGGTCGCTGGTGCTGACCTGTATTGGTCGCTAGTGCTGACCCATATTGGTCGCTGGTGATAACCCGTATTGTTCACTGGTTCTGACTAGTATTTGTAACTGGTACAGAGGTAGGGATTATTATTCATAGAGCTAGATCTTCCCACTTTGGAGTTTCTGATGCTGACCCATATCAGTCACTCTTCTTCTTCATGTCACAGCCATCCACTGGATTCCCGCTCATAGCACCCTTGATTTTGGGAGAACCGCTCCTCAATACGTCGGTCATATTTCAACCACTACGAAGTCCCATGAATAAGTAACCCGACGATCCATCATTTCATAAGGAATCTAAAGAAATAGACGATGCGTCAACCAGATGCCTGATATTTATGTTATTGGAATTTTAGTGTTGAGGGCCCGTTTGGATTTAGAGTCTATCCAACCCAGCCGTACTCCATCTTTCTCAAAAAATCTGGTGGAGTATCTCAAAAGGATCTCCTCACTCCATGGATCCCATCACCATAAATGGTTCATCAAATGGACGTCTGGTTCTCAAGTTACGGTCACTTAAGCGTGTCTCGGCCCAAGCGGGTTCCAGGTCCAGTCCGACTGAGTCTGAACCGGCCTGGGCTGTCCCGACCTGGTACGGGTCTTACCCGGCCTAGACCGAACCAGCTTAGGTCATCCCGGTTAGGCATGACGTGGCGGGCTCAGCCCGCTGGGCCATTGATCAACCCTTCCAGCCTTGGATGGGCCACGACGGGCCTAGTTTGCTGGGCCACGGACCGGCCTGGCTCACCGGGCGACGCGGCTCGGCCTACCGGTGTGCCCCGTACCGGTTGCACTGTCTTCTGAAACTGAATGGCTAAATGGAGGTGTTCGAATTCATTAAGGGTGGAACTAGGTAATGCCGCCTTGTCACTCGCGAGACCTACAGGAGGCGGGTCCCTATCATCTTGCTGCATCTTCGAGCCACAACTCACCTTCAACACGGCACAAAATGGCGCACTGCCTTTGCCTCCAGGGCCATCCCGCTTCTGATCTCTTGTCTGACCACCACGACGCTAAGCCAGACTCCTATTTTCCACGGTCGGTGAGTGCCGAACGCCATCTCCGCCACCGGTGCCGGTCACCAATGTAGTCACGCCAGTGTTGCGCCAGAAAAGATTCCACGGGGCTCCGATGATGCTCCATAGCTCCGTTTCTATTCCCATTTGCGCATACAGGCCTTCCGGAATTCCACCTTCACTACGTGGCCCTCAGTTACACATTTTGGACAATTTCATCATTCTCCCATGAAGAACACATCAATAACAAGTTCGGAATATGGTCTGGGCCTTGTATAGATTGGATCGCGCCCTCCGTGTTAGCGTTATAACAAGAGGGAGGTAATTATTCATCACATTTTAATAATGTTGAACCCAATTCAAATCACCCACAACAACCTCCTACAAATACAAGAATGATGAAAATAATCGAGGGAAATTATTGAATTAAATTAAAACCCCTACGTCGTGATTCATTGGGGACGTCGCAGATAGTGGTGCTTCCACGTTCAAGGGTATTGCAGATGAAGGATAATGTTCGTGTGTGTTGGAATTTGTTGTCTGTTGAACTTCGAATTGATACTACAACGGGCGTCGTCAATCCTCCATTCTACATTGGTGGAAGGCATGAGTTCACTTTGTCAGGGGTTCCTCACTTGATGAAGCCATACCAAAACCCCACCCCGAGCTCTATTTAAATAGGAGGGGGAAAGGTGAGCAAGTCCTTGAAGAATTAATGAGGTTCAGTAATTGACGTAATTAATATGACTCATTAATTGACATAATTTAAGTGTCTTATTAATCACGTGGGGGTGGTCACGCAACCAAAGTGTAACCATGCAATTAACACCCCATAATTAAAGGCCTGTCCACCTTCATGGTCCCCAACACTACCTCTCAATAGGTGGTTGGAAAAAGAAAAAGAAATAAAATAACAATTTATGTTATTTTATTATTTCTCTAAAAGTTTCAAAAACTATTTTTTTCTCCCGACCAACTGTGGTCGAAGTGAAGCTTCCCTTAATCAAATCCCGACACTGAGTTTAAATTCAGAGCACCGATTAAAAAGAAAGGAAATTTCATCCACAGATTTACTGAATGTACCCAAAAAATGCTCAGAAATCTATTCTAGGCACACCGGGCCTCGAAATTACGCGCCGTCAATTTTTGTAGACTCCTAATATTTCCAAATAATTTTAAAAAAAATACCTGAATTTTTTAGGTCTTAACAAGTAATTATAATTAAATATATGGAAAACATTTTTAAAAATTCCATTCATTTATATGGCCAAAATTAATTTAAAATTATTCCCATAGATGTGATGTGAAAATGAGTTTTTAATAAAAAATAATCATAATTTTAAAATGGTATTATATTTAATTTCAATATGAAATTAAGTACCATGAAATGAATTGTATTAATATATATATATATATATATATAATTTAAATAAATATACTTGAAATCCAATTTAAAATATATTTCTACATTATAAATAAATTAAATGAAAAAGATGTTTAATTAAAATTAAGTACTTTCATTATTCATAAAAAGTGAATCGTTTTTGAAAAATACTAAAAACTCACCGCAAGATAATATTTACAGTCAAGATTTAAAAATGAAGTTTATATTTTCAAATTAATTTTTAGAACATTTAAAATATTATCATTATAATTTTTAATATAAATATTTTTTTATGAAAGAATGGTATTTTTGAAAAATATAAAGACTTGAATAAAAATTATAGTTTTATTGTCAACATGTTTTATTTATATTAAAAAGTTTATGTAATGTTTAAAAATTATTTTTAACTATTTATATTACTATCGTTAGTATGTAGGTTATAATGGACTCATTTAAATAACTATATTAATAATATATCATTATTTTTTTAAAACTCAGGGTCTTATGTAACACAAGACAAGAAAATATTTTTTATATTGTAAGATAAAATTGGTATTTCATATAAATAAGGATAACTTTTTTTTTTGTGAAATGAAATCCATCAAATGAATTATATTTAAAAATAAATTCATAAAAATATATGGTGTTACAGATAAAATGGAAAAATTATTATGGTGTGATATTGTAAGGTTTTATATATTCTTCATGTGTTGAACACTTCTCACTATTGTAGGATAATCTATCAAGGTATAAACAAAAAAATCTTGATCATCAACTGCATTGATTAAACAATCAAAAATATCATACAATCAAGAACCAGTACATATTTTTTATTCCACTTCTTTATATTTCGTTCTACTTTCTTGAGTCTATATGTAACGCCCCGACCCTAGTTACCCAGATTCGGTGTAATATTTTAATACATTTTAATGATCACAAGGAATCATGTCCCGAAGGACCAATTAGTTTAGCAGTGTTGTAAAATAGATTACATACATGAATGTTACATTAAATTTCATAACAAACAAAAAAAAACATAAATAATCCTTTATGAATACCATTATTCCCTTGTCTTAACCCTGCATATCAATCACAATACAGTTCTTGGAATCCTGGGAAAAATAAAACATAGAAAGGGGTGAGCTCAGATGCTCAGTAAGGATAATAATATAGCAGAAACTTTAATAAATAAACACAAAAATTTAAGGCAATGTATAACTAAAACAAAAGCCTTTTAAACATGAACTTTAGCATAATATGGAGAAGATAAAATGAAATAATTCCATTTACCTATTCACATGGATATTCTACTAGTCAAATAATCACATGCAATATCAATAACCACTTTCAAAATGATGGAATGCATAATGCCAGACTATCATAACCACGTAGATAAGGCATTGTGCCATGACTACAAATAAAATTTTGTCAAGGCCTCATGACAAGACACAAGTTTGTCTCATGAGACCTACTGATGCATTTAGGAGCTATAGCGGGCTCCACCCGTCACTTACTAAGTCCAATGAATTCTTCATATGAAAAGGTATAAACATAACATAAACATTCGTATTAAAACTAGCATATGAAATGTCAATACATTACCCATAAACCATGAATGGTATAAAAACAACACATAAACAGTAAAAAATATCACAAAACCTTCAACACAATATGGAATATTTGTTTAATGATAAATCAACTTCAAAACAAGTGTAAAATCCATTAAAGGATTTTGACGTTGATGAAAATGATTTGTAAAACTCTTTGAGAGAAATACCCATTTTTCATGAAAACATTTAAAAGTCACACAATTTGGAAAAGAAGTAATTTAAAGACATTTTTGAATCAAAGTGTCCCATACCACTTTTAAACTTTTGAAAGGAATTAATATTTTAAAAACATTCATGTCCACATAAATAAATCATTAAAAACCATTTTGAAGACATGAACATTAATGAGAATGATTTAGAAAAATAAATATTTAAAACATTTGAAATGATGTTTTAATAAAAATTCCATTAAAATAATTCCTTTGATAACTCTTTCATAAAACATGGACATGGATAATAAATATGTCCCGGTATATAGTTACATAAAAACAACCTCGGATAATAAAGAGATTATGAAATTTACCCTTACCAATTTGGTAACTTACGAAACATACACCCCATGAAAGAGGTATCATACAATGAATATGTAAATACACATAAATTAATGTGTATTACAAAAATAATACAATTATGGGTAGTAAATATACCACACAAAAGGTAATAGTTGCAATATGGCACGAATCTCACGGGAATAAGGAGTGAGATGAAAACCCCTTACCTTGCACTTTCCTTTAGTCGAGGGTACATTTAGCATTATGTATGAAAACTATAGTATGTTATTAAATTATACCAGAACCATATTAATATTTATGATATCATACATTATTCATTTATGACTTTATACTTCCCATTTAATAATAATTTCCATGTTATATTAATAATTCGGGTAATAATCTCTTACTTTATCGTACGTGTTTTAACTTGTTACTCTTGATTGTATCACATAGATCATGATTTAAATAATTCCAGAATATAAAACATGATTTAATTATCATATATATTTAGAATAAAAAAATTTATAATATACATATATATGAAATGGAAAACACCGTTTATGGAGACGGTAGTCCGTACGTACGCATAAACGATGTTTCCGTTTTCATATAGTATTGAACAGAAGTGAATAAGAAATATGTAAGTACATAAATACTTATATATATAAATATATTTATCTCAAGTAGAATTATTATCTCATATATTACATACTTATTAGTAATATATATTTTTTATAATCGTCAATGAATGGTGAACTTGGAAATTAATCTCATCGCGTCGTGGAGACGGTAATTCGTACGTACGCACGATCGAAAATATCATTATTTTGATATTAATATAATATATAATTGGATGGTATATCATATATAAAGAACTTATATCATGTTATATTTATTATTTACATCAAATAGACATAATTATTATACTCATCCAAATAATAATTTATTGAATTACAATTACACCATGACGTGGAGACGGTAAGCCGTACGTACGCACGTATGCTGACATGTCATTCAAAGTGTGGATAGAATAATGAATTTGGTTGTAACATAACTATAATAACATAATAGTATATAGAATATACTAGAGTTATTATCTTATAATGGAAAAAACAAAGAAAAATGAAGTGGAAGAAGAAGGGAACTTGAAAGAGGGTGGTGAAATCATTAACTCTTTTTCGGGTTCTTCCTTTTGATTTGATAAAAAGGGCTCCATAGGTTGGATTTATGATCAAACTAATTCCTCTAGGTTGAAGGGATGATAGTTGAGATTGTATTTTGGCAGGGTTTTTCCGAACCAAATGGCTTAGAAGGTGTGAATTAGAGATAAGGGGGAGTGCCCTTTTATAAGAGGGGTGAGGGGCACCTTAGAAAAAACTTAAAATATTATTTTATAATAAATTAATATTCGGTTTCTAATGGTTCCAAAGTAAATTATTTAAAGTCTAAGGTGGGGATAGGTGGAAAAAAACTCAAACAATAGGTTTTAGAAAAGTTTAGGTTACCATTTTAACCTTATCATTTAGATTTAACTCTAAGTTAAATAATTTAACTTTTACTGTGCCTTCTTGTATTCTTACACTATAGGGTTAATAAACTTACTATATGCTACCAATCAAACCCCAATTGGTTCATTAATGTCATATATATTATTATATAAGTCTTTTGGCCGAACCTTATATTTTTAGGACCATTATATCAATTAATAATATAATATGTGTTTTAAAAACTATTTTATGTCAATTTTGACACTATTTAGTATTTGTATTTTGTTAAAATAATAACAACATGATTACTTCAAAAAAAACATTGAATCAATCCTAACATGTCATATTCACCTAGAAAATTATTGGATTTCATAAAAACTTTGAAATTATATTTATTTTAATATTTATAATACCTTTTATTTGATTCTTTCATGAAAATGGTAATTACTGCATCATCATTGTGTCATAAATAAATTTATTTATTTAACGTCTAAAAATTATAAATAAAATAACATGATGTAGGAAATATTTTTAGATTTCTAATTAATATTTATAATTGAGTTTATCTTATGTAAAACCATATATTAAAAATGTTTTAGTTATTAAACATTGATTTTAACTCTTTTAACTCTTCATTGAATTAAATAATAATAAATGTCCTAATCTAATCCAAGTGGATATAAATGATAATATTTTATTCCTAAGGTTGTTTTTAGTTGATATAAACTTGTCCAATAGAATTATGACATGTTTTAGGTAATTTAAATATCATTTTTACCCTTAATTACCCTATTTACTTTTAACCATGGTAAATAAAAGTAAAATGTTACTATTCACATTTTTTTTTATTGAACCAAATTTTAGTCCTTGATATTAACCGTGTCTCTCAGATTTTTGAAATTCCACTCACAGAAGCGGTAAAATTATGTTTTATCGGAATTTTCAAATTCTCCTAGGAGGTGGGTAAGAGACGGTGAAAAGTTCAATAATATTTTTATATATCTAAAATTATTCTAAAAAAAATTCGATGAATTACATTGAACATATATAGGTATTATTTTTCTATTTTGAACTTAATTAAATTTAAATTACATAAATAATTCCTTAAAGAAAAATTCGGTTTTAAACTATAACTCAGTATTTTTCACTATTCATCAAAAATTGAAAGTTTTCAGAAAAATACCAAAAATTAGGCCTAAGCTATATTTGATATTATGAATTCAAAAATGATTTCAATTTTACCAAATTGAAAACATATAAGTTGAATTAATTAATTTAAAAATTAATTCACGTAGTCAAAATGAATAGCGTGTTTTTAAGAAATAATAACTATCAAAAGATTAACACTTGTTTTTGTCTGGTTTAAATGTGAAATTACGTACAATGAACAAAATTGTATTAAATGATAAAAATATATTTTAAATATAATTTAAAACCACTCAAATTCATAATTTATCACTATTAAATATTTCGATTAAAAAAGTTGTTTTAATTAAAATTTAGTAATTTTTACTATTCATCATAATATGAAAGTTGTCCGAAAAGAACCAAATTTCACCCTAAGCTAATTTCGATATGCCGAATCCAAAAATGAAGTCCATTTTGAAGGATAAAATTTATAAAATATCAAAAAGTGGGTATTAGTATTCATAAAGGCTAGTTTGATTGGTTGTGGTGTGTTATAACTCAAAGTTGTGTACAACACACACTAGTGTATTATTCAAAGTGAAGCGTATCGTGGAATCTTGGGGTGTTACACTATAACATGTAATCACATCTATCAAAATATTTCACTATATATTTACTATTTTAAATCAAAAACTAATTTCATATATTTAGGTTGGAATCTAATATTTTAAATTCATGAGCATTTTGGTTTTTATTCCTATTATATAATTTCATATTTTTAATAGGGGTGTGACTCCGTCTATAATATTCAGGTGTATTTATATTATAAATCCACTAGAAAAAGTAAGTTTTAATTTTTTTCTGATTTCCCATCCAAAATAAGTATATTAACAACATAAATCTCTCTACGTAGGGAGGTATAAGAGTGAACTAGGCCCACTATGGATCAAACAACTACAAAAACATACTTGTATTAGTTATTGTTTTTCATGCTGCTAATTTACTATATTTGTTAAATTTCATTTTTAATTTTTTAAATTATTCAGTTCAATTAAGAAATTTAGATTTGGTCTATTCACGCCCCTTATAGACCTTATATCATCTTACTTTAGGATATAATAATTGGTATCTGGGCATGTTCCATTTTTAATTTAGTAAATACTTATATAGATTCTATTATTTATATTTTATTTTACACACATTTTCCTAGACATCACAACCTATGGAAAATATCTATGAGATATATTTAATGACTGAAAATTATAGTCGAATTCATCATAATCCACCTAACTTTTATGGAAGTGAATATGATTACTATTAATATGGAATGGAATATTTCCTCAAGAATTTAAGCATATAAAACTATTAAATCATTTAAATACCTTAAAAGCAACTAGAATATGACCCTAATACTCTTATATGAATTGATTCTTCAAAATATGTTTGAGATTAAAATGCTGTAAATTGTTTGTATTTTGAAATTCATCTGATTGTGTTTATTCTTGTGTCTTCAGGTTAGATATATCATGATATTTTGTGGATTTTATAAGTTACTCTACTTGTCTTAAACAAGTTGATTAGAACCATGGTCGATATGTTTCAAGTTGACTACCATGACTTTTGAATGGTTTGAGAAGAAACTCTAAATAAAATGGTTCACAATTTCACAAGAACTTTGAATGGAATTAACTCCATTAGAAATATTTATAGAATGCTTCAACTTTTTAAAGTGTAACAAGATCTCTACCTAATAAGTTTCATTAAAATAATGTTTTTATCGATGAATGTAAGAGTTTAAATGAATACACATTGGATGAAATCATAAGATAACTTATTTAATAAAAAATTGAGTTAAAGAATATTACAGAAGAAGATACCTAAAATAATAAAGGTATTGATTCAAAATCAAATATAAATTTTATTACTGACTATTCTAAATATAAATAAAAGGAAAGTAACAATATAAAAATTTCATATATAATAAAATGTATTTATAATTTGATAATGATAATCAAAAAGTTTAAAAAGTGACCAAGTAAAGATCAAAAGAATTAGAAAAGTTAAAATAACAATACCACATATGGACCGAATATTACCTGTTAGGAATTTATAATGAAATGTGACATAAATAAAAATATAAAAGGAGGATGAAATAAAGTATATATAAGAAATAAAATAATAAATTAAAATGTATATATGATTATGGATGGAGTTTTACCTAATAATCTCATTTATGTGATGATTTCAGGAGTGAAAAAAGTCATCCAACCTATGATTGATGGAAGAAAATAAAAATGAGGTTAGTAATTATTTTTTATCTTTTTATTATTCTAATAGTGATGGTTATAGGTTTTATGAGTTTAATGATGAAAATTAAAAACATCCAAAATATTTTCTTAAGACTAACTAAAATATATAAAGAATCAAAACAAAAAAATAAGAGGCATATCAAGGATAAAAATAAATTCACTAAAAATCATGATTCCTTTAAGGAAGAAATATGTAACTCTAATTCTTGTACTAAAGGTAATATATATTATTATTTTGAATATGTCTAAAAATAAATTGATAATCTTAGAAATGATGTTGTAAGATTAAATGATTTGTTATCAAAATTTTCTCAAGAGAAATAAAAATATGAAAATATTGTACCTTTGATGAAAATAAATAAAGATAAAATATTTTTTGGTTATAATTAAAATATTCCTAAGTTATAAAAGACTTATTTTGTTAATTTTTTTTCTATAAAAGATTTTAATGTTACACAATTTAAATATTATATGTAAATTCATTATTATAATCAATGTTTTGTTAGATATACTCAATATCTTTCTTATACCATGAATTTTATTTCAAAATATTTATCTACTAGTGTACCATAAAATAAATATGGTAATATTTTTTTACACATAGGAATTCCTTTACTAACCCAATTATACCAAATGTAGAATGGATACTGGAAAGTCCAATTAATTTATTTTTGTAGGGAAAATGCCTTGGATGTATCAATAATAACCCATGGTATACGGAAAGAGAATATTTTCATAACATGACCAGTGACCTATCAAATTTCCTTTATTATACCAAATTTTATGGATAATTTATCACTTTAGGAGATAACTCTAAATAAAAGTTAATGGGATTTGGAGAAGTAGGTATTTATAATAGTTTTTTCATTTATAGAGTTTTTCACATTAAATTATTGAAACAAAACTTAATTTTCATTTTTAATTTTTTTATAATTGTAGGTATAATAAATTAAAATATAAGTGATATTTAGTTATGAAAAATTAATATGTTTCACGATATTCTAATAGAAAAGATAATATTTATTTTATTAATTTATTAGATCTATATAAACAAACACTTTAGTGACACAATTATATAGAAATATATGATGTTATGTTGAATATATGTCTTTTAAATGAACATTTTTGTATGATTCAAATTTTACCCAAGAGTGAACATGTATTACATTTACCCAAGTAAAAGGAATGTAACAATTTTTTATGATTTATACTTAAATTATAAGAACCAAAATGAATATTTAAAATCTATCAACCATTTTTTTAATTCATGAACTCTTGAATTATTGGATGTAGATTTATTTGGTCAAATTAATACATCTTTTTTAGTTAGTGATAATTTTTTTTTGATATTGTTTATTAGTTTTGTATATTTACATGGGTTTATTTTATATCCATAATAATGAAACCTTATAAAGATTTATTTCTTTTTATAAGGTTAAAAAAATAAAAAAGTTATTTTAATTGTTTCTATTATAATTGATAATGGTGGTGAATTTATTAATTCTAATTTTCTAAAACATTTTTAATTTAAATAGTTATCCTCATAATATTTACCCTGCTAAAGAAAAAAAAATAATATGGCGTTACAGAACTAAAAAATTAAACCATTCATGAAATGTAATGAACTATTATTAATGAATATAGGTTACTTAATATATATTTATGAATAATCTCTAAATAATTATTTTCAAATAAGTTTTATGCTAGACCTTTTTTAAAGAATAATCCTTATGAATTTTTTAATGGTAAAAAAATTAATTGTTGGTCATTTTAATGTTTTTGGTTGTAATTTTTTTATCATGAATTATAAATATTATTTAGATATGTTGATGATAAAAGATATTAAGATACCTTTATTGGTAATTCTTCTAACTTTAAAGTTTATAGAGTTTATAATAATCATACAATGACTGTTGAAGAATATGTCCATATAAAATTTAATGAAACTTCTGATGTTCATGAATCTTTTTTTGTAAAATATTGATTTTGATTTAATGAATTTAAATTTTGGTGAAGAAACCCCTATAGATAATATTTCTATTGAGGGGAGGGGGGTGTATAAATATTATCCTAGATCATGGAGGATTAATAAAGATCATCTCATTAATAGTGTGATTGGAAATTTTTGTTTTGGAATGAAATCATAAAGCTCTACATTAATGGTTTTCTTATCTATTCTTTTTTCCTTATGATGTTATTCTTAATAATGTCCTCGATTCTTTATATTATCAAAAATTTTAATTCTTTCTTTGAAAATGATCATAATAAATTTATGATAATTTTTTTGGCCTTTGTTTTATTTTTCTAGGGATAAGAATGTAATCAAAACCAAATCGATCTTTATAAATAAGAGGTTTAAACCCCAAAAAATTGAACAAAATAAATCTATGATTATGTACCAATGATACTCTCAAGAAGATGGTATAGACATGAAAAATTCATTCTCACCTATTTCCATATTGGATTATATTACAATATTAGTATCTTTCTATTTATTTCAAGGTTCTGAGGTATATCAATTGGATGATATAAGTTCATCCTTATAAGGTTTTATTACTTAAGAAGACTATGTTCCTCAAATCATTAGTTTTGAAAATGAAAAATTTCCTTATCATGATTTTAAATTATCTAAAGCTTTGTATGGTCTAAAATTAGAACATATTACTTTGTGTAAAATGATATATATATTTTATTGAATAACTGTTTCAAGAAAAGTAATAATGATCCAAGACTTTTTATTAAAAGAATATATATTTATATTCTGATCTTATACATTTATCTTTATAATATAGTATTTTTTTTCTAGTGACTTTCTATGTACTAATTTTTTCTAAATTAATTTCATCTATTTCTTGACATATTATTAATGGGAGAATTAAATTTCTTTTATGGACATTAAATTTATAAAAGTAAAGATGTGATATTTCATAATATATCAAACTATACTACAGATTCTATCAAATTTTTTGGTCTTGATTTCTTTAAATCTATGAAAAATCATATGAGTAATAAATTTAAATTATATATAGATACATCTTGTGAATATATTGATATTAGTGGTCATAGAAGCATAATAAGTAGTGTGATTTATTTAACTCCATCTAGATCTAAACTCATTTTTGTTTTTTGATCATATTAAATGTATCATGATGATCCAAAATAGATTCACATTAAAGTTATGAAAATAATTATCTAATATGTTACAGGAATAGTAAAATATAGGTTATTTTATCCTAATTATAATTTTTTGATTTAATATACAACTCTAACTCTGATTTTGGGGATATAAAATTGATAAAAATAAAATCAGGTATATTCCATTTTCATGGAAAAATTATAATTTAATTTTATTTCAAGAAGATTTTTTGTTTCTCTATGTACTAAAAGAGATAATTATATCTCTAATGCTAGTTGTTGTGATAAATTCATAGATTATGAATAATTTAAGTAATTTTTTTATTTATCAAGATAATTTTCATATTTAATGTGATAATAAATCTATTATTTCTATTTATAATAATATTTTATGTCATTCTAAAAAAATGTATATCAGTGTTAGATTTCACATTATTAGAGAAAGTGTGAATAAGAGACATAAAGTTTTTGAATACGTACCTACTAAAAATAAACTTATAGATATATTTAAAAGGAATCTACAATTTAATCAGTCTGTAAATATTATATTTGAGAATATAATGTTGTAATCTTAATAGATTTTATATTTTCATGTGGTTAGGGGGAGTTTGATTGTGTTTACTTTTTGAAAATTTCATATTAATATGAAATTTATAAAATATACAATTTTTTTGATTACTTGTGTTTAATTTATATAAATATATTTTTGTTATATATCTATATTAAATACTCTAATACAATCTAGATGATGTTAAAATATTGTTCAAACCATCTTTTTTATAAAATATATTTAATTCTAAAATATTTCACATTATTTTTCCACAAAATGTTTCTTTAGAAAAAATATTCTCACCGAATTTACAACTATTTTTTAATAGTCGATGACCATAAAATGTGACCATGATTGTTGATATGAAAATTTAATATTATTGTAATGGTTTATAAATTTTTTTTATATTTCTTCCTGTAATTATCCTATAATACAAAATATTATATATATTTGTATTGAAACATTATGTTGTTACTAATTTTAGAAATGGGATATGTTTATGAAACATTACATTGTTTTATAATTATAATAAAGTGGGATAATGGTGAGTGGATCCTTAAACCAATTTTTGACATTATAATTATAAACAATTATCTATTTTTTTCATTTTTTAGAGTATTATTACTTATAATTGTGCATTAATTATAGTATGCTTAATCTTTATCATATCATTTATTCATAAATTAATTTATTGTTAGATTTCATGTTTTCATTGGTGATAACTAGTTATTAAAATTTAATATTGTGTTACTAGGATAAATAAGTCACCTTGGAGTTTAAAATATCATTTATAAATGTCTTATTGTATTTCCATATTGTAAATATGTTTTAAACCATGTAGAAAAACAAAATACACATAGACATATTATAATTCTTGTATCCATTTTTTATCCATGTTGACAATTTTATAGAATCAATTACCCTCTTTATTTTGACCAAATATTTTTCTGTAGAACACGATATTAGGTGATTATTTTTTTATAAACCTAATACAATTTTAAAATTTTTATTAGAATACATCAAGCGATTAATTAATGTATATCATGTATTTAATTAGGTTTAAAATAATGGTATATTTTCTTTCTTATTCTTAAAATTTCTAGAGTTGTTTTGATACTATTTATTTGGTAACTTTAATTATAGAAATTTTATTAATATTGATATTGATTAAATGGAAATATAATGAAATTTTATAATAATAATTCACAAGAACCCAAATAAGATAACACCTTTAAGAGTTTTAAGGTCTGAAATTGGAAAAGTCTATTTTTCAGTTTTTAAGAATTCCCTCACATGAATAACATTCAATATAAATTCAAATATTTGATTCCATTTAATATTTAATCTTATATAAGAAGAATTATTTTATGTTAATCACATATGTGATTTTACTATATGAAATCGGTTACACTGATTAACCTACATGGTCAATTATCTTATGTAGAGTAACGAACCTACGTGAAATTCACCTTTGTTATTTTGGATTCATAGTTTAATGAATCCTACAAAAAATTATACTATATTTTATATTGTGTGTCATATATCAATTTATATTATGTTTATTATATTTGGTTATATTATTCAAATTGATTTATAAATTTTTATTAATTATGTTGAACCCATGTAAAGTGTTTCAAATTGTTTTAAACAAGTGTTTATGATTATCAAAGTGTGTTTTAATTTCATATATTAAGCATTAAACATTAAACTCAAGAAATAATTTTTATTATTTTTATTTCTATGATTGTATTGTTTCTAATGTGATATTAGTGTATATGAAACTCATTTTTTAATATCACTAATTTAGTTTCATTACCTTTTGATATTATATGCATATTTACTGCCTATTTTAAGTAGAATGTTTTTGAATTTCCTATTTCAAATTCTATCATACTATTTTCCTGGGATTTATCAATGACATATTACTATGGAGATTATTTATAGTATTTAAATTTTGATTAAAAATTGGTTAATATCAGTATTCATTATTTTAAATTCTAGTCTTGAGTTGATTGAGTAATATGGAAAGATAATATATCCCTCTCTCCCTATAATATTCTAGTATTTATATGTTTGAATTTTAATTTTATAAAAACAAATAAAAACGTTTTGATTATTTATTTTAAAAAGGAATCAATATTTGATGTTGTATAGATATGGGAAAGTAATAAAATTATGATATGATACTTTTTGATGAGATTTTTCATATTTTCATGAGATAAAGTGAAAAAAGTGTTGTGGTATGATACTGTGAAGTGATGTACACAATTCTTGTACTGATAATTTATTAATACTATTATAATATCTCTCAATAGATGATAAAAAATGTGTTCGTACCATGATGAGACTATTAAGATAATCAAACACTCAAGAACCAATACCTTTGTTTTATTCTTCTTCTATCTATTTTAATCTAGTTGTGTGAATATGCAATGCAACTTAAAATCTCATACATTCTTTAACATTCTCTTTATTATTTTAATTAAAAATATTTATATATATATTGTTTTGAATCCCAAATTCTAATGTTATAACCAGTTAGGTTCCGAGTCTCAGTTTTTAATGTCAGGGCTATAATTAGGTTGTGACTTCCCATAAAATGAAGCAGGGGTCTGTTAGTTATACAACCACTAGATAAATTAGGTTTTAGTTGGGCTATGATTACCCTTAAAAATGATTATAGTGTGAAATTTATATCTCAACATGTTGAATGATATATGAGTATACTAGGTTCACATTGGTCCAAACTACTATAAAAAACATTAATGTTTTTTTATTTTATTTAAATACCAATTAACTATTAATTAACTTTTATTACTATTTCAAAACGTTAATAAATTCAATAAATAAAATTTAATTTTCTCTATTCACACCCCATGACCTTATTACATCTTCCTATCATCCATAACACACCACAACTGTTAGGGAATTGGTTGTTTCTCCTAGGTATTCCACCAATACACCATGACCAACATTATAGTGTGATCCATGATCTATAGTCATTTCTACAACCCATGACTATCAATATGAAATTTACCATGGTCATGGACTTTCCATGATTCTCCCAAATACCCTCCCTTATAGAAGTTTATATATTATTTTAGTCCTCATTTCTCCAAATAGAGACCATCACTTCATAAAACATTCTTTAAACAAAAAAATATTCTTCCAAGTTTATAAATGTATTGAATCATGATTAACCACTTAAGATATTTACTTCAATAAGGAACATAATAATTTTTATTTAATGATTATTTTTTATCTAAACATCTATAGATGAACATTGTGAAAACAACTATATCCTAGTAATATTAATATAATGACTACGGAACTTAAAATATTCAGAAAAATATTTTAATAATTTATCACTAAAAAAGAACCATAATACATTGGATCTCCTTCTTTTCTAATCATAGGATCTTCATCATTCATAATAAATACATCATATTCCCAAATATTCAACATCAGTTCGATTCCACATTCACTATAATGAAATAAAATAATTATCCTTAGTCATTGAAAATGAAAAAAACTCATTGAAAATGTAAACAACACACATGAATTGGGTTTTAAAAAATATCCCTTTGTATTTATTTGCAATTTTATCTTACAGTGATATGATATTATGTTCTCTCAAATATCATTATCAACTTACATTTAATTTATCTCCACCATTCACATCAATATTTTCCTTATAATTTATCACCCCTCTCATTGAAAATAAAAAAAATATTTAGAAAGAGGTCATAACCCATACTTAGTAAAGTTTCCTCAACTAATCTAATCTAAGTCTATTGATCCATGATCACTATAAAAAATGAGGTATTGATTTAGAAAATGATTTTCTAAATAATAAATTGAACACGATACCAATTATAAATGATACAATATACAATTTATCCTCAAGAGTTATTCCAATTATTTTTAAGATGGGATAATTGATAGAAATCAATTGAAATATATGTTCTCAAAAAATATGTCAACATTTAATTTCATACACCACTTGAATAAATAAATTTTAACACTAAAAAAATAGAGAGTTTTGATTAACATCTTAAAACTTCATTAAATTTACACATTTTTAAAATGATTGAAAATATTCCCCATTATGTTATAATCTTACTTTGATTATAAGGATGGGGGATTATAATACAATAACTTTAAATGAAACCACCGTCAAGATAATTCATTAAAAAATCAAATTTTCCTGAGATAATATTTTCATGTATATTATTAATCATTATTCACTTATATCCCCCTTAAGGGAAACACTCCACAAAATCTTCATAATGATGATTCTATTTAATAATATATTTCTAGGCCTTAAAATATGGAAAATACAGTAAATGGAATTATTTTTTTTCACTATATATATTTGAAAACTCCTAAATCTATATCAATAATGATATTTTTTAATATATACTCTAGATAATAAATAGATCACTCAGGAAAGGAATAATCATATATTGTTTTCTAATTTTGAAAAAAATTTCTTTATCTTCATCACTAATGAATTTCTTTCAGATGTTTTGTTTTATAGTTTGAATAATAACTCCCAGGATGAATTAACTTTATCTAATTATTAATAATTGACTATCATAATTTACATGGAACACCCCTAGAAAAATTTAATATCTTTAAATTCATTTCATTTTATTTGAAAATTGAAACACATAAAAGTTAAAAGGGAATAAGATGGATATTTTCTACTCATCGATGATAATAGTAAGGTTTAGATTTTTTTCTCAAAACATTTCCCCAGCCTTCATGATTTTACATCTAAATATCAAATATGATTTTACATTTTCTATTATAAATCTTATAATTTCATCTAATTCTATATTTTATATACTTATTAGTTTTTTATACATCAATTCATATGCATATTTTGATGAAATGTTCATTCTCTTCATGGACTCTCATTATGTTGGTAGCATAGATAAGAAACCTTTGTTAATGTTTCAATATTTATTGAATCTCTACAATAAAATTTATTTTAATAATGGTTTAATTTTTTAGGAAACCTATCTTGAAATTATGAATATTCATGTGGAATATTATTATTTCCTTTATCATGTTATTTTAATTTTTCAATATTATTCTTCAATGCCTATTCCAAATTTTTTTGTCAAGAAACTAGTGTATCTTTTTGAATGTTGACAGATTTTTATAGATAACCATATGGAAAATTATGAGTTTTATTCTCCACACCATTCAACCTTAATGTTTTACTCTTCTGGGTTTCCTCAGACTTTCCCTGAATGTAATATTTATATTATTTATTGTTCATGGATGAATTCTTATGAATCTTCATGGGTATAATATTTTTTGAAAAATTCATCAAATTTGTACCCAAGGATTGATCTTTTATATTCATAACCAACCATTTTGGTATTCTCTTCCCATTTTCTTTGGATTCATGTTTTTAAATATGGTTCGTGTAGCCAGATGCCAAGGCACCCAAATGTCTATTAAAGGTAAATAAAAGTAACAAACAAGAATAAAGACGGGGTAAAAAACCCATTCCCAAAAAACATGATACATATAAATAGGGTCAATTTCATCAATATATCCATTTTCTGAAGTTTCACCAGTATCCACTAACTCCCATTCAGATTGTGATTTTTTTGATTGAGAAGCATAGACTACATATCATTGAGCCTTTGTTTCTAAAAATTTATGAAGATCCCTCGAATATTTCCTACTGCACTGGCATATCTAAACCACTTGGTTTAAAAAATCCACATGCAATAAACTATGGTTACATGTTAGTGTCTTCTAAAACCAAGCATTGCGAAACAACATCGATATATTTCTCATCACAAACCACTTATTCACCACTAAAACCAGCCGCATGACCATAGAATCATCCAAGTGAGCCTCTCTCTCCTCATTCGTAGCATAGTCATCTTAAAATAGACCAGATTCTTTCCTGACACCAGTAGTCCCTACCCTTTCTTTTTAGTTTAAATTATAATTATTTAAATGAGAACCATTATCAAACAGAGACACAACATTACTCAAATTCACAACATCATCTTAACAACGAGAAACACCCAAATAACTTTTTAATCTACCATAAATATATGAAATTTTTGATCAGGCAGTGTAACCTTTAGTGGAATTTGAGAAGTATTTGCATCTTCATATGGGATGACAGAAGAAGAGACAACCCAATAATCCCCTTTCAATCGTTGACATTTATCTGTTCTAGGGAAATCATCATTTAGAAGTCATCATCGATCAAGGGATACCCTGTAAGGAACCATGATCATGTGAGTGGCACCAACACCAGATACATTTCGCCGCATCATGTCACACTTGAACACCATCGAGGTGTGTCACAGTTCTTAAACATATAGAATAACTCACACCAGGACTTGAATATGACCAAATTATTATAATGAAAGTCATCATTAATAGTAATCCAAAATGTGTCAACATGCAGCTACACAACATCCACTTCAAAACATATTCTGGTTGAGATCGGGTGAGACATAGGATGAGTCCTTCTATATGATAAATGATATCACCTAACAAGATTATGTAACAAATAATGTATATAAGGATTCTGAAATGGGATTAGGAGTTTCGGGAGTCTCACCCAAATCACCATAGTTGACGAGACATGGTTCACGTAGAAGTTGTAAGGCCATTTAAAGTGGAAAAATTATGATCCATTGTAGCTGTAAGAAACAGAAGACCAAGAAAAAACCTGATCCTCATCTAAATAAAATATAATCATGAAATTAATGGATTCAATAATTCCCACAACTTCCTTATCTTTTATATCCCATGATCTTATAACATGTCCACCAATTGAGTCCACCGACAGATGATTTTACCTGAATCTTGAAATCAATGTCAAATTTAGCAAAGAAGATGCATGAGTGAATTCAAGATGTGAGATCAATCATTGTAGGGAACCATTAAACCATTATAAAACCTTTATTCTAAGGAATATTTGGGGGTAAATATGGAATGTAGTCGGGATTTGAAAAGTTTTAAAAGGGAGATTATTGGTTGTCATGGAAATATGATAACAGAACCTCCCACAATGATAGGGGAGGGGTCGAAACGATTACCATCGATGGATAGGGAATTAGAAAGTCGAGTGAAGGGAGGGAATATACCTTCAACTAATCTATTTATTTGGGTGGTTTTCATGTTTTTAGATCATGGATTAATTTTATGGCCACCTCTATTTCAAACATCACATCAATCATCATGAATCATAAATTTTTTTGTACTCGATCCCTATATTTCCCATACTCAGTTGATGTTGCTCGATATTCCTATTTTCCACCCTAAAATGGGATTACTCATAACATAATAATTTAATTTATAATAAAAAAATTACCAAACCCAATTTCTAGATCAATTACATCAATAAAAACAGACCTGCAACCTTTCCTTTTCTTCTTAAGAGAATGATTTCCAATAATTATAGAATTTTTACAAAACTATTTTTAGGGTTTCGATAATATTTTTTGTTATGTTTTTGGGAAACCATCATCCATAATTTTTCTTATATCTACCATTTATGTTAATGTAGGATTATAAATACTTCTTTTCATTAACAATTTTACAGGTTTGGCTTATAACCCTATATTCTTTATGAAAACAAATACAACAAATTCACATTATGAAGATATAAATTGTATATATATCTTCATACATGCCAAATAAACATAACTAGATGATGTAATGATATTATTTTCTTTATATGAATGTTTATTAACATCTCAATTCTTCTTAGAACACTCAATGGAAGTATCTACTATTCTATCAATATTTTATGAAGAATAAGCCTGGTTTTCGTCTAGATAGTTTTATCTGATTTGAAGGTCAAGGTTTTTAATATTGAGAATATTCCTTTAATCATAAGTCACCATCAATATTTCCTCACACTCCATTGTTAATTCAACACTGTCATCATGACTTTTGAGTCTTTCATACAATGATGATTCAAGTTCATTATTAATGTTTTCCTTGACATTAAAATGATCATTTTTATAAAATATATTTCTTCTGGTTCATTTATCTACTGTTCTGGAGTCTTCATGATATAACTCTTCACAAGAATTTATTTGAACCATTTCCCATCATATTCAAAAAAAAAATCTTAATGATCTATATTTAATAAATAAATGGACCCAACTTGTTTGGAGATATTTTAATAAGAAAGTAAATTATCATTCATGGTATTCTAAATTCTCTCATAATCTTATTCAATATAATTTATCTGATATAGAGTGGTTTTAAAAGAAATTATAAAAAATACTTTGAGAAAATAATAAGTTATTTTCATTAATTGAATAATAGAAAAATAAATTATCTTATTTTCCTTCTTAGTAGTGCATGGGAAATCTTGATGATAGTTTTGAAGTTAGTTTCCACATGCCTCTAGATAATTTGAGTAACTTTAATCAAGTGAGGTAGATTGAATACCCATAAATTTGGTGGTTTACTAAATAACCTGTACTTGTACTTTTAAACCAGATATATCTTCTTTTTATTTCTGATATGGAAAAAATATTTCTTACTCAAGAGGGAAATATTGTTCAACTCTTTATTCTTTTTAGTTTTTCCATTAATAAAACTATTAGAATTAACTAAAATATGATGAAAAATAGATGAAATGTCTCAATAAATACACCTCATAATAGTTTTAGGAAAGAAACATTAAAAAATAAAAGATAACAACTTTATCATGGGAATATAATTGTGGCCAACCTTACCCTATAATACCACTTTATAGGGAAACTTGAGATTTTTTATACACTTTGAGGTGGTGAATCATTGTAGGTGTCCAATTATATCCTTTTCAATCCCTTTATGAATGTTCCGCCAATTTTACTATTAGTTTATGATCTTATGAATCTCTCTAGTGCTCTATATTTCTCTCTCAATCTCTATCTATCTTTATTTTTATCTTTCATGATACATATTTGAGAATACAAAAAAAAGATAAATGATGATTTACAAGCATGAACATTCAAAAAAATGGATAGTCCTTATTTTGAACATGGTTCCACAAATATCACATGATCCACTAGTATTATCCTTTTAATACAATTGGGAGGGGTTTTTTTGAGTACATTCTTGGTTCCCTATGTTTATTTTTTTTGTTAAATAAAATATTATTAATTTATCTTAGAGAAAAATGAATCTAATTATGAGTTTTGTCTCATTTTTTTAGTATATTATTTATATACTAGGGACAAATGGGCAATTTATGGATGTAAAAATGTGATGTGACATTATAATGAGACAATGTGATGTGACCTTGTGAAGTGACCTTGTGAAGTGACCATGTCATGTGACCTTGTGAAGTGCCCTTATCAAGTGAACTTATGAACCTGACGTTGTCAAGTGACCTTGGTATGTTACCCTATAATGTGTCCTTATGAAGTGACATTGTGACATGAATTTTTTAGGTGAACATGTGAATTGAGCTTATGGTATAACCATGTAATGTGACCATTTGACGAAAAAGTTGAACTCATGATGAAAAATGAAGTAATCTAATGAATACAAATAAAATAACTGTAATGTGTTGTATTTAGCATATAAAATAAAAATGTTCACATAATTACTTTTTCAAATTGATATCAAAACATGAACTATTTTATTTATGATTTATATTTATAATTACTAAATGCTGGTTTCATATGCTTATCATGTTTTACTTATTCCTTAAATAATTACTAATTATTTCAATACAAGGGAATATCATTTGAAAGAATTATATGTTTGATTAAAGTATCATTATAAGAGTTGATGTATCAAAATGTTTTTTGGGAAACACGTGTATTAAATTTAATTTTGTGGAAATTTTAATAGTTTATATCAAAAATAATAGGACCATGTTACAAGGGTCTTTAATATTTATTAGTATTAATTTTAGCAATGTATTAATTTAATGTTTTGTAAATGTAAAATATGTTTATTAATATTACATATTATTAAGGTGACCTATGTGGAAATTTTATGATATGTATAAGTTCTATAAACTTTTTCAATAAACTACTTGTCTAATTAAAGTGACCCTATTTGACACATTATTTCTAGAAAAACAATTGTTACCTCAAAAATCAAATAAAAAATTCTCTATCTGGTGTTTTGTTTTAATGATTCGTATTATTTTATATTTTAATAATTGTACCAGGTTATAATGACCTTTTAAAGGAAGGATAGTGTTTTTTACTCAAAAACAAAATTCAGAACTCAGGTTCTTCTATAGCAGGAAAAAGTTAATGGATTTGGTTCTCCCATGGACCTCTCAAAAAGGAAATTTTTGTTTCTACAAGAACATAAAAGGTAGATTCTGTGATGATCCTCTTAGTTTGTAAAAGGCATGATTATTGAGTTATGCCACTAGGTTTGAGAAAAGAATGGTGATTAGGATAATCCATCATTCATTCCCTTGGTTTTCATAATGGAGTTTTCCTCAATGCGTTAAAAATGTTGTTCTAAAAGGGTCGTAAACACCTTTAAAAAGAAAAAGAGTATGTTATAGCGGGTTTCATCTATCTCTATCAGGGAGAGGGGTGGAGAGTAAAGTTTAACAATTTATATTCAAGATATTATGAAAATATTGGTGCTCATTTATATTTATTATTCCTTTATGTTTAATCAACTTTGATAAGAAGTCAAAATTATTTAAAAAAGGTGAATCAAAATTCCACAAATTCAAAATTTTGAAATTCTCATTAGGACCTAAAAATTGGAGTCAAAGGGTTTACCTAGATTTATAATATTTCACTATTATTTAGGCTAATTAAATACTGAAATAAAATGTCATGGGAAAAAGATCTATTTTTAGATGGTAAGAACGAATGTGAATGATGGTTTCACACCCCAATGATATACACTCTTTAATAAAACTGATTATGGATAATGGATTACCTACATGGAGAATTTTATTATAAAATTTATCATTTAATGTTAGATAATAATAGTTAAACTATAATAGAAACTTGATGTTGATCCTGAAATTAGTTAGTAATGATGTTGCAAATTATGTGATAGACTACAAGTTGAAGAATAATTTGTATAGTGAAACTCAAAAAAATGTGTATAGTAATATTTATATATTAAATACATCATAATAAATTTGTAAAATACTCTAAGTTACTCATCTATGTTTGGATATGAATATAAAAATAAATTGGGCATGTTTATAGATTCATTTTAGGAATTGAACATGGTATATGAATAGATAGTTAAATAAATATTCCATATACTTATAGGTATTTTAGAGGGTATGAGTTTATTTGGGGTAGAATTTATAATCGTATTATTTTTTATATGGTTTTAAGAGATTTAAATAATAAATGGAGTGGTAAAAATATTGAAAATTTTTATGGTTAAAATTTCACAGAAAAAAATTTAGATGATATTATTGTACATTTAATGTATTGTGAATTAGAATAGGAAAATATTTCACAAGATTTGAATTTTAAAATATTGTGTATAGATTTTTAATAAAAATTTAATGTTACCACTCACTCATATAATTCTAAATTCAAAATCATCAGAGAAGATAAAGTTTTATAGGTTTCCTATGGGAAATAAAAAAGTCCTACTCAAGAAGGAAAAAAATTAATTGCCCTTTAAATAGTGGAAATAAAAAGCCTAATTATGGCGGGGTTGAAGTTATCTATTGTGAATGAAAAAATGGGTACATTATTACTAGTATCCCAACACTAATAAATGACCACATTATAAGTGTATAATACAAAATGAAATAAAATAAATGGTATATGGTTGGAGTTATACAATCATATAATTGTTTTTAATGAATCTAGTATTGAAAATAAGATGACATACCTTTTATTGATATATTCTACAAATCATGGAAGTGAATTTTATTACTCTTACACTTATGAATATAATTTTCCTTAACATGAGTTGAATGAATAGATTTATAGTCTTATTAATAAATTTAACAATATTAAAAAATTATTGAAAAAACTAAGGGAATATATATGAATAATCTTACCAAAAATGGAAACAATAATAAATTATTATTCAATATCAAATGAGAAATTATATGAAAATCCAGAAAGTAATCAACATTGAAATATAAGACATAAATTTATTCAGTCAATAGATGAAGAATCTTAATGAATTATGTGTTTTAAAACAAAATGTTAGGTTTATAAATGATATTAAATGGTTAAAAATCTACAAGTATAGATTTTTTTCAAGGGATTAAAAGATATAAAAACATGTTAAGAATTTAAATTTTAAATAATTAAAATATTGGAATTATATATAACAATAAACTACCTAAAATTTCCAAGTAATTTTTAATGATTCCAATGAAAATAGTTCAATTGTTTAAAAAATTAGATTCCATGTGAAGAGAAATTATGAAAATGAATGTTCTTAGAGATTTAAAAAATCCATTGGTCTAACAAACACTTTTACATAAAAATCATTGTCTTCTATATTGAATATAAAATATTGATTGAAATTAGTTTATGTTACCATGAATTTATTTTACAACAAAATTATATATAAATTTTTATGTGTTCCATAGATTTCTAAAATAATTTTTGGTTGAAAATTACCTTGGAAGAATAAAAAAGGAAATGCGGTACATAAATTATTCATGGTAATGACATTTTACCAATGAATTTTTAGGTTAATTTCCACTAATTGTTTTGTAGTGTTACATTCGATATTAATTTAATAGGAAAAGTAAACGGTTTTGGGGAATTTAGAATTTCAATTTTAGTTTTTATTTCAATGGATTTGGTTTTTGAATGTTTAAAACATATTTTAATGAGTATCTCATAGCTTCAGGATAATAATATTAATGTGAAATATCAAAATGAAAATGTATTATTTTCAAAGAAAAATTAGTCTTTTTCTATTCCAAAATAATAGAAAATATATATTAAATTGATTATACAAATTTTACTGAAAAAATGTAAAATTTGTATACATTTTTAATCTAACAATACTGTTTGTCATAGAAGATTGGGCCATGAAAATTTTAATTTGTTACATAATATTTATTAAATTAAAAATGTTTTGGGTTTACCTAATTTGAAACCGGAATCCAAATATGTATATGATTCATTCTTAAATGGTAAGGAACATAAATATTCTTTCATGTCATTCCAAGAGGCATAGACATACAGTCTACTTCTAGTTTTACAATTTGAAATATTTATCTAATAAGAACTACAAGTCTTAGAGGATAAAGTAATGTGTTTATATTTGTTATGAATATAATATATTTACTAAGATATATTTCATTTCACATAATTTGTAGACTTTTTATAAATTTATTTCATACTGTAAATTGGATCAAAATGAAAATATATATCTAATTTTATAAATTATAAATTATAGAGGACGTTAATTTTCATATTAATAATTTGATATGTTTTGTGATGAAAATGGGTATTTTTTAAATTTTCCATCCCATGTGACTCTATAACATAACGGTGTGGTTTAAAGGGAAAATATAACATTACATGAAATGACAATGATTTTATTAAATGAGTAATATTCAACAAAATATTTCTATATATAAGTTTTTAACATATATTTTTATGTTTCAATTTGAATTATGGTTAGTATATTTTTAATGAACCCATATTTGTAAATATAGAAAGGAATGAAGCTTATAATATGAAATTTTAGAGTATTTAAATGAAATTTTCACATTTTTAACACCAAATATTCAATAGATAAATTTTATTCAAAATAAAATGATGGTGTTTTTCTATGATATTATAATAAAATATTGGGATGTAATATTTATTAAAAAATAACATTGGTAGATAAATAATCTATTCATTATAGATTTGTTGAGCATCATTTATTGGAATGAAAATATGATTTAGATTTGGTTGAGTATGAGATATTATATTTTAACTCTATTGACCCTCAAAATTCAAATTTGGGTGAATCAACTTAGTTATATATTACCTCTCATGAAAAAAACATTAAATTTTCATAAATATCATACTTTTAAATAATTAACTGGGGACATAACTTCTAGTTTTAAATATAGAAATTCCTTCCCAAATTTATATTATTATGACGATTTTATGTCTGATTTGGTGCCTCAAAATATTGATGAATATTTTTTTTATTCAAATTAAATTATAGAAATGCATAAATGCACAAATAATTAAATATGAATAAATTCAATACATTTGTTTAAACACTTAAGGATAAAAAATGTTTAGACCAATTTGATATTTAGTAAAAAAGTTGGATGAGTATGATAAAATAATATGCCAAGTTAGTTAATCAAGGTTACAATCTGGATGATTGAGTTGATATTAATGAATATTTTACCCATATTCTCTATTAGAATATATAAAATTTATTTTGGTATATTCATCTCATTTTGGAATTAATATTTCTCATATTCATGTCAAAATGTCATTTATAAATGAATATTTTTCTGAAAATGATTATATAAAGGATCATCTTGGATTAAAAAATGACTCTAAATCTGGATAATGTTTTAAAAATTCTTGATATATTATTGGTTTACAACTATATCTTCATTCCTGGTATGGTAGGTTCTCTTTATTTATAATAAATAATTTTAAAAAAAAAGGAATAGTGTATCCAAAATTATTCATTGAATGTTCTAAAAAAAATATTTTGATACTCTAAATAATGTTTATGACATTATATTTTGTTATTTAATTAATATACTTTGTAATTTATTTTCATAGTTAGTATCTTCAAAATCTGGAATGGTCCATATTGGTGAACATATTCTACTTTTAGTTGTGAAAATTATTCAAAGATAAGATGGTGTCCCTCCAAATGAAAAAAATATTTCAAAGAATTTTTTATGTTGTTTGGTCTTGATAATTGTAAAATCATAAATATTCCAATAAGTATTTCACATAGTATATACTTTTTTGATTCTATAAAATCTCTTAATAAGATGATGTTTAGATCTATGATTAGTATATTTCTTTATTTGGTTGTCCATAAACTAGATTTTATGTTTTATAATGTATATGTTATAGATTATTATCTAATACAAAAAAGTCATTTCAAATATATTAAAAGAGAAATTATTTTTATTAAAAGTTATTTTAATCTTGGATTGTTTTATCATGAATGTGCCTCTTTTTAACTAACCAATTTTTCAATTTTTTATTTCAGTTGATGATAAATTTATTTGAAAAGAACATTAGGAATGAGTTATTTTCTTGGAAAGTGTATAAATTTATGGAATTAAAAAAGAAATAATTTAGTAGAATTATCAGTTTTATAAAGTGAGTTTGTTTCTGAATCTTTTTTTCTCACAGAGTGAATGGGTTAAAATATATTTTAGATTTTTGTTTTAATTACAAATAATATTATGATTTTTTATAACAATACCTCTCAAATATATATCTGAAAAATTAATTTACAGAGGTGAATGACTAAAGACTTAGATTTTATATTTCACATAATTAGAGACCATGTTCAAAAAAGGAATATTATTCAGTAATAGGATTCTTAAAAAATGTTGATATATTTATTTAATAAACCTATAGATCATGCTAAATTTGATGGGGTAAAATTTGAACATTTAATGATATAAATTTAATCATAAAACAGATATTTATGATGCATTTTTCAAATATTTTGTGTTAAAATTTTAAATTTTCTACTTATATAAGATATTCATATTCCAAATATTTTATTATATTTTCTGACAAAAATATGTGTATGTGTCTAGTAACTATTTAATTATTCTAAAATTAATTAATCATTAATTAAAATAAAATAATGTATTCATGGATCCTTAAGACTTCTAAAATATCCTTTTAAAAAAAATTATACTACTATACATAAGTATATTTTTATGACTAAAAAACTATTAAAAAATATATAAATTAAGTTGATGTCTAGTTATGTGTTTGATGTAACATTAAATGTTTTTATTATTTAAAACATCTCACACGTCCTCATTTTCTTAAGAATAGGTGGAGGTACTGTAAGGCCTTACGTGTCATCCCAAAGAAATTAATGACTTTAAATAAATTTCATGTTTCTAAAAAATATTTAGTATATGATTGTAAATTTTGAATGATAAAACATTCATACTACCAAATCAAGAACTAAAAAACCCTCTATTTGTTGGAAGAGTAAAAAATTAAACAAAAAACCAAACCCCAATAATAAACAATATCAGAGTATAAGAAGAAATCATAAGTCATACTTGAAAATTAACCAAAATACCACAAAAAACACCAAATGACATCAAATAGTGACACCCAACCTACTCCATTATCCAAATCCACATCCCATTCCCATGATTTCAAGAAGATTCACTATATAAATGAGATAGTTTTCCTTTACATATGTCTCAAAAGATAACATCTAAAAATGAACAATTGTGCATAAGGAGGGGGAGAAGAAAAAATATGTATGTTTACCCTAATAAAATTCCAAAACACACCACTAGGAACAATTTGTTATCACAATTTATATAAAATAGTTTAAGCCTTAAAAACTATTTATATCAAATCTATATAAAAATTAAAAATAAAGAATAAAATAAATATTAAAAATTTTCTCATCTGATTTGTAATATCTGTTTCCAAGTCCTCACAAAAAACCAAAAAATCATAAAACTTATTATAGTTATAATTGATGGTGGAACTTAAAATCCATACACCATACCATTTTAATTATGGTACTTCACAACCATTATCTATCCCATTCAACACATTAAAATCTATTTATGCTAAAATCATGAATTTTCATTATAATCAAAACATTTATTTACTTAAATAATTTTAGCCAGTACATTAAATGCATCAAACAAAGCCATAATATTGAGAGAATCATTTTAAAATTGTATACAATGTGTTTTTTCAAAAACCAAAAAAATCTACACAATTTCCAAGATAATACGAAAAATAATATTTCTATCATGAATCATACAAGGATGTTCAGAATCATTTAAGGAAAGTAATTTAATTAAAACTAATAATTCATATTCTAAATCTATTGGAGTCCAGAGATAATCCACCTACCTCACAATGATTAGAGAAAAAAAATTACAAAAAAAAGTCAATATCAGATCAGAACCCAAATTACATTCACTAGATACAACGATATTTCAATATGAAACCATTCACTATTTATAGATATATCCATTATAGACTAGATCTATAGTTTCTATAGAAAGAAGAATATTGGATCCAACAAGAGTGGATAATGATGGGTACTTATCGATGAATCTGATCCTCCAATGCACTATTATTTTCCTAAGGATCACTCTTCGATAAAAGAAAACCATCTCTCAATCATAGGGAGAAAAAGGAATTCAGAATCATAATTTTTAGTGGAAAAAAGGGGTTTAATAAGGTTAATTATAATATAATCCATAATTTAAGGAGGTATATATATACACCAAAATTTTAGGCCACATGGTTTGGAAAAAAATGCGCCAGTAGTTCGGTACAACTTTCTTAAGGCCATACCTTGCACGGTTGGATCACAAAGTTAGAAAAACCACGATAAAACTACGTGTTCCCCGATTTTTCAAGATTCACGGCTTATCCTCAATATAAATATGGTTTGAAAAAACCATACACCAATTGTCAACCTTTTTAATTCCAACTATCATCCCTTGAATGGTTTCCTGGATATACTACATGTTATCTACTAACTATGTACAAACCATGAACCTCCATAAAATACTCAAAACATTCTAAAACCCTTTAAAACCTCCCTTAACATCATTTCAAAAAAATATGCTCAAAATACACGAATGAAGAGTTACATAACTGAAATGGGGGGGGGGTGATAAAAACTCCCATAAACTGGAATTTTCAACCATATAAAGTGGAAAACACCTTTTTCCTAAAATATTATTGGCCATCTCTCTACTATTTACTTCTCATTCTTCCTTGTTTCTTCCTAAATCTAACCAAGTTTACAAAAAAATCTTACTAGAATAATTCTTATCCCTCTAGTATCTTCTCATTCCTATCCATATTAAATACTGGTACATTAATCATTGTAGAATCCAACCGTATTACAACATTATCCCATTAAAATACATGGTATGTGTTAGGTAGGTACTTCTTCAACCGAGATAAAAGAAACTCATTTTCATTGAACTGAACCTTAGTGTTAAATTCAGCTAATATGAAACCTCACCAAAGTATTCAAGTATTCTAAAAGGGAATATGAATCTAGAAGGTAAATTTTTCAACTAATAAAAATGTCAATTCCAGATCCTTGGATATATCCTCAAGAACACAAGATCACTCACCAAAACAACATGTTCATCAAATATGATCTCTGTATGCTTTATAATGAGTCAAATATTCCCTTTATTATCAAATGAATCATATTTGGTGATCTTATACATGGTTGTTCCCAATTAGTTATGTATCACATATTTATACCCAAAAAAGTGGATAATGACACATAATCCCATATAATACTTAAAAATGAGAAATATATTTCAAGGAGTAATAATTATTACAATATGAAATCTCAACTAATGGTAAATTATCCACCCATAAGCCACCAAAATCCAGCGCGCAATACATTATAATTTTCTCCAATGTTTGGATTTTATATTTATACTATCCATGTGTTTAAGGATGATAAGATGTACTCCTTGTCAAATATGTTCCCCGAGAATGATTCATTTACTTCCAAAAAAGATATCTAAACCTGTACTCTTGTTCTGATACAATCAATATTTGAATTCCATGAATCATTAAAATTTAAGGAATGTTTATTTTAGATATTTATTCAAATAAATTATTTTAAAAAATATGAATGAAGTGATAAAACATTATGAGATGATCCACAATAACCCATTTAGAATCATGTCTCATAACCTTAGTTGGTAGACTGGTTAAAAAATGCATCACTATCTACTCCAATTTTCACAAAGGAATCAATAAAGACTATGACACACCGACCGATCATTAATTATCTTTCTAAACACATAGATAGCTAATGAATCTTTATATTTCATCCCTGATAACTCATTTCATACTGACCCAATAAAACTAAGATTTATATTCTTTATAAATTTATTGAATCCAAAGGTGAACATCCCATCTCGATTGGTGGTATACGCTAAGGAGTTGTTTATGATTAGAAAAAGTTATTCCCATATAATATCAAAAACATTACAACGAAATTCCATTTAGCTTCAATCCCTCAATGGATTCCCCAATAATATGTTCATACTATATAGTAACACATTACACATCAGATGTTGATGACATTAATGATTTCTCAAATAAATCAATAATAAAAAACCTAAAAAAATGAACATATCACCATGGTATGGGTAATGTAGATTCATATCCACTCTAACCGACACTATTTTCTACGAGTTTGAAGCCTCTTTATCCAAATGATCACATGACTTTTTGCTCAATAAATTTTACAAAGAGTTACCTTTAACTGGTGTATACATTAAGTCAATTTAAAACATATGAAAGTACTACATCCATCAACGATACCTCAAATTAAAATACCTTTGTGATTTTTTTAAACTCTTATGAATCATAAAAATATTGTATTTATCACTAAACGGATAATTATTCCATGTTTTAAAATCATATACTATACTACCCAACTACAATAATAGGTTGGGTAGTACTTATAATGAATCTATAATTATCATGAAGCTTAAACAACAACCTAATCTCTCTACATGAGAACACATACCAAGACGATCACAATGAATCTTAGTAGACTACATCAACTTATCTAGAATCTATCAATGTGAGGATAAGTGTTGATGTATGTCTAACCAACTTTACATGAATTTATTTCTCAAATTAATCATTATATCAGAAAAGAACAAATTACTTCATCAACTATTTCATTGGTGATTAAAAAAAATAAAAATGACATAAAATTTGTATATTATACTTCTAATACAAGTAAAATACATATCTCAATGACATTCATCAATTATTTCCAAGATATAACACAGTATATCATTTTTAGATCTATAAAAAAAACCTTTTTCATAACTGAAATAGCTGAGGGAACATACCTATTGTGACCAAAAATCACACATTGATAACATTTAATACTTATGATGATTCTATAAGATACATAGAACTATAGAAATGTGTTTTTGATGATTCAAGTTTTCCCTAGAATACACTAGTATATCATTAACAAAAACAAAAAAAATGAATCTTTATATCTATGAAATATTCAATTCACCAGTTTGAAAAAGAAAATAAATCCATTTAAAAGACACAAATAAATAACCACAAATTTATAATGCTATATTTTCTTTTAGAAGTTTTTTTTTGAATATATTCCACCAGAACTCACAATTAGGGATACCATGTACATAAGTGAATTTTATAGAACCACTAGGATCCCCTAAATTGATCAAAAAAATAAATAATACATCCAATATGATACTAATATTTTATTGTAACTTTGATTATTTTATGATAATCTAGAAAAATTATAAGAGTTTCATCCTCTTCTTTCACAATCCATAGCAGTGAAACCTAATGAGACGTACTATGTCAAGTGAGATAATTCCTTTTCATATCTTATAATAGAACATGTAAACAAATAAATTATATTCGTTTCATTATATAATATAGATGTCAGATCATATTGGTCCCTGGATTGAGGTAAATCAAAAATTCCACAATACTTTTTCGGTGGAAATACTAAAAACATTTCAGGAAACAACATTAAGATATTGGTTAAAAATTGTCTGTAAATCTATACCAACAATATCATATATAGATTCCATTATCATTATTTGTAACTGATATGATATATTTCTAACCATTGGTGAAAAAATTCATGTCTACTAGGATTTAAATCCCATCATCTTCTAAATAGATTCTTGTCTCCATAAAAAGATATCAAACTAACCTATCTAGCATAATAGTTGAAGTGGGTCCTAAAAAATTTCAACTAGTTCATACCCATAATCGAGTCATAGATATGAATCTCAATCATAGATAAATAAAAGGGCATCTCAAACCCCTCTATAGATATAAAAAATCATTAAACTTGTGGTATTGACACTGACTATAGCCAAGAGGAGTTTATAGTTTTAAAACAAAAGGCATCATCTAAACATGAAGACCCATATTATCAAAAATGCAAGAACAAATAAATGAGTGGGACACACCCATGTTAAAATAAGATTAAATAAGGGTTAAATTATGAATAACATTACATCTCACCACCAAAAGACAAGATTGATCATTTTTATACTTCCCTAAGAATCATATAAATGCATAAACATTATACTTTACTCTTTGTCACCTTTTTTATATTTAACATGTTGTGGATTCATGGTCTTCCAGGAGTCGATATGGATCACTCAAATCTGATGATGAGAATTATTTTGAAACACATGTACCATCAAATAATTATATGCTTATGAAATAAGATATGTGTATCTAGCACCCATCCATAGATCATTGTGTCAATATCACTAAATATGTCTCATATTTTAAAAATTATGACATGTTCTAGGTGTTTCCATTAAATATCAATTGATGTGGTTAGGTTAAGCTTATAGAAAACATATAATATTTCTTTTATATCTGGGATGATGATTAACTGATCCCATAGTTTTATTTTTGTGTGTAACACTAATCTAGAAGTATGTGTCCCTCTTCCACTTGTTCCTCGTATTAGAGTTCCCACCTATTCCCATATAAATAATCATACTTCTCATAACCATATTATTGAATATATCACTTTCTCTCATCATAACTCTATAGACCACTTCTGTCTATTACATTATACATAGAATGGATATCTTTGATTGAAAATCTAGTTTTAATCCCAACTCAAAATGTGTTTCTTCAAGGAAGATTTGTAAGTAACTTCCTAGTTAAATTGGGATAATTTCATAAATTTACTTGTATACATTATCATTGTGAGGTTATCTTGCTTCAAACTAAATAATTCAATTTTTCTATAAATATAACATTTTCGAGGATATAATTTATTGTTAAAAAATATTATGAATCCTCTTATATCATTCCTTGTTACAATTTATCCAGAAATAATAATTCCTAGCATTTTAATGGAAAATATTCCATCATATATGTGGAAATATTTATTTTTAGCTCTTTTGGTTTCCTAAAGAAATTTAAGATTCAATTGATCATATTAAACTTAACATCTTATTTTTGCATCTCAAAATCCCCCAAAACTGGGGTGGATTCTATTTTTCTGAACTAAATTAGTGGTCCAGTTTCAATGGATCATCATTACTGTTACCTGAATATATGGTATGAAAATACCTGACAATGAATTTTAGTATATTTTGTTTGACCTATGGTTTATGCATAAACATATTCTTAGTAGCCTCATCTAGTTTAATTCTATGAGGCCTACCTGGCAGAATTCTATGTCATCATAAAAAAATCAGTTTAATATTACTGTTTGGTCCTAAAAATTACGTATATAGAAAGAAGAGAATTCTATTAATTTAGAAAAGGATAATAATAAATATAATGAGTATTTGGATCAACATTTTCAAAAGGGTGTAGTCATGAAAGATAGATTGATATTGTGAACTGAAAATTGCTACACAAAACACTGAGCCACATGGTTTTCTGTCACTTGTCAAAGCACCCTATGAATGAATTAGTTTGTGGGATGAGAAGGAACTCCAATTCACATGAATGAAACCACAATCATTTGTGGGATGAGATAGTGATTTATGTTCCCAAGAACATCCATCAGTCATGAACAAAATAGTTTATGAGATGGGATAGTATTGCCTATTCTGGAAAGTGAGACAAAATCACATGTAGAAACAAATGGTGATTTCCATCACTTTGAATGGATGATCCCCATGAATGAAATCATTCACATGATGGTCCATCATCCCAGGATCCCAAAAAATAAGGCTCTAAACCCACCATGGTTGACGATCCATCCTAGTAATCGGTCTGTCCATTCCTCTATAAAAGAACAATGATGGAATCTGAGGGCTAAGAATAAAAGAAGATATTGCATGAGGAAATGTGAATGAGAACCAAAAAAACATAAATTTCTATTATGGACATGTAAAAAACCCACCACATAGGTTTTTGGGTGAAATAGAGGAACATAAAGTTGACCAAGAACATGAAATATTTTGAGGACATGATCCCATGGGAAATAAACAGATTTTCTCTTTAGGCCCAACACCCTTCATTGAAAATCTCTATTAGCCAAGAACCCTAAACTGCGTAGAAAAACTCAATGCGAATAGAACCTTGTCCCATATATAAAAATGATACATGGGAGGAACCAAGCCCTACATAGAGAAACTTTATGTGATAGGATCTTCAACCCATGTAGAAAAATGATAAACAATCATAACTGGGCCCCACTTAGAAACACAGATCCCTAGCATAACCTAGGTCAACACAGCACAATGCTACATGGACAGTACCCTCACCGCCATAGAATCTTGCTACACGGAGGAAACCCCTTTCCACATAAGAAAAACTATATATAATGGGATATATTATTGTTTCCTACACTCCATCTCACATCACTCCCTTATCTCATATCATCAGGCCCCATATTGGCCCCTCTGTGAACCAGTTTAATGAAACTTGGACAAGGCCTATCCCAATGATTCCTATCTTGTACGTTTAGATCATTAGGAATATCATTGTGTCCTATCAAGTCTAGATACCCATGTTAGGTGGACTCAAGTGTGTAATATCCACAACAAGGTAGACCCTAGAAATTTATTCAGGTCTACATTCCCATCGTAATGTGGGTTCCAACCTTGTAGGTTCTCATGTGAACATCCTTTTTCATGGGATTTATGGGTACCAATGGCCTTTTACTTTTATGAGAAATAGTTTTGGACATTCTTCTCTTCCCTAGGGACCAATATTCCATCCCTCTTAGAGTAATCCCTAAGTATTTCTTTCAGGTGGTGACACTCATGGTCTTATTAACCTCATGCTGGTTCGTATCCAGAAGGATCATCATATGTGACTGTCTTGTATATAAAACTAAAGTGGAGATAAGTGCACTCAAGGAACTCTCCCTCTCCCTTTAGGATTAAATACCTCATACACCAGCGGAAAGAACATTTTGTGAAATATTTAGATTGGTTACTTCATCTTCTTTCACACACTAAGAATGAATCAAATGGGCATAGAGGTAACTGATCATCAGGAAATCTACACAGTCTTATCCAAATGGGCCTTCTCTATAGATGTAACCAGAAACCCATATTCATATGGGCCTTATATATGGTATAATACATAGTTATATATACTCATAAGGGCATTCTCTATAGATTTAACCCCAACCTTAATTCAAATGCGAATCTTTCATGCGTAAGACCAAACCTCATGCTCATCTAGGGATTTTAAAAAGAATAATATTTAACTAACTTAACTATGTGGGATTTGATTCCCAACTAAATTAGATATGTAGGAAGACTCACTAAGGTTAAAACACCACACCCAAAATCATGCCAATGTTCTCCAAGCCATATTACTAGTAGGGTCATATCCTATTGGGAGACTAAATCTCTTACAGGTCCTTCGAGCTAACCTAGAGTACATCCCACACCATACATGACCAGACAATTTTATGCTGGATTTCATTGTCATATGATGTTAAAATATACATCATTTTCCACATCACATGACCTTAAAAGGTGATGTGTCTTGTTAAGTAGAAACTAACTACATGGGTTCTGATTCCTCTCATGAGGGTCCATATGAAGGTTCATTTTATGGGTTATATCTCCATATCAGAGAGAAATGTTCCTCCCTTGATGATCACAAACTATAGAGAGCCTCACCAATTTTCATAAACATTCATTGTGCTAATAAATGACCAAATAATCTCCAATATATGCATAAAAGGGTACAATTTATAGAAAACCCTGAATACATAAAAATATACCTATCAATAGAGAACCTCTATTACATAAATATGATTATGGACCCATGCATGTTCATAATTGACTGTGAGCTTAGGGTAATCCTCATATACATACTTGGTAATGAACATAGGAATCATGAACATATATTAAATCTATAAGAGAGTCCTGGAATAGGTAATATTTCTCCCCAAAAGTGTGTAATGAGCATGAAATCACATCCCCTCAACCAACCTAATTTTGATGTTTCATTGGACAAGTTCCCTAATGAATGCCTTCATATTAAAGGTATGTCCATGAATCATTAGTAATAAGAGGTCCATCAGTCATTTCCAGATCCACAGAAAAAATTGGTTACAATTCGTTTAAATATAATGTACCCTATATGAGTGATTGTAAAGAATGTAAACCCCTAAAATAAACCATAGGGTCCCACAAAACCTTTCTTCGGAAATAAAATTGTGATCCTGACATGAATAGTTAACCAATGTGGTTGTGTTACCTCACGTCAGGACCTTTTTCATCCAAAATGGAAGAAGGCCAAATGTCATCATGAATTATACATGTGATTATGAGGGGCTACATTGGAAAATTTTTTTGTCTTTATTTTTAACATATATTGCAGGAACACTTCACTAAAACAATCTTCAATCCAATATAATACCAGCTCATCTCGAAGAAATGTGCATTAGCCACTACACCTGTTGGGTACTGAACTAAAAAAAGGATCTCATATCCCACCCAACATCTTTTACAATGTAATTAGAATGCATTGGTAATGAATTACCATGACAATGATATTCTCTCAACCCTAGAGGCTCCTCTATAGGCCCTCTAGGCCATGAATTCTACCTATTCATCTACCCATCATGGTCAGAAACCTAGAACTAGACGACACCAAATGTCATCTCAAACTATGTCAGGATCTTGTCTTTGAAATGTGTAAAGAAGATCCTCTATTACCTCAACATTGTAGATGAAATGGTCACCTAAAATATGATCCTAGTAGAATAGGGGTACCATTCAAGGGCCCATTCTAATAATCATCATCATCAATACCGTGTGACCTAGAATCCTAACCATGAATATGATACCACCCCTATGGCCACATACAAAGTTTGTTGGACTCAAATCACCATAGGGGCCCATAAATAGCGATGATTAGAAAATCAGGAACATGACATCATCCTAATTCCTACTAAATAATACCATCATGTTAATACAGAAGCAGCATTTGGGAAGACTTATATTCTTAGTCACTCTCATGAATCCCTCCATGAAAATAGGGAAGAAAATTACAAACAAAAACATATCCATAATAATGCATATGAATTTATCCAGTCAAATAATATGGAAACAAACTATGATTAAATGTAAATTATTATTGATACATACCACGAGTTTTAGTCAAATACGGGAAAAAATTATGAGTAGACTTAAATTCGTGTTCACCGTCATGAATCACATTATACAAATACAATGAAAAATTATAGACAAACACATATCCATGCTAATTAATATGAAACCCACAGGTCAAATATGGTAAAAAACACAATGAGAAGTTGAAAATTCATGTGGATGCACAAAAATCACACTAGAAAAATACAGTGGGACATAATTATGAGAAGATTAAAATTCATTTATTTGATTATCAAGACCAAATTTCAAATTCATCATCAAAATTATGATCATACGTATATACATGTTCACTCTTATGAAGCTCGTTATCTATATATGGAAGAAATTGGAGAAATAATATGGCATATCCCAGTTATGAATCTGGTGTAGAATCGTGCATCTTTCAAAACAAAGGAGATCTATCTATACGTACTAGTAGTAAATGGGGGACCAGAGTAGGAAGAAATTCCTACTTCGACCCTGAAATAGGAATAAATTCCCATTCCCACCAAGGATATCTCTAAACATTACTTATAAATTTTGGATGGTCATTCATCAATCCTTAACAATAATCTAGAGACTTTTCGAGAAATAATAACACCCACATAAATAGTAAGGAGTCGGTCCAAAAACCCCACATCCTCAAGTGGTGTGACTTATCCACTCAATGAGGATATCAATCGGGAGTAGAGATGCATCCCTTATCCCATCTGGGAGGGTTGTCAGTAATATTTTTTGATATATAGACAATAATATCGGGCACAAATACGCATTCCAGGTGGGGGAACCAATCCACATCAGAAGCCTTTATAGGGCTCAAACATATTACTTCTACAATTATTAATTCTTATCGGTATATTCTAGTAGCACCAAAAGAGACACTTGGATAGGAACCCATATATGAAGGTCAACATTATAGAATTTATCTCCAATCACCCATAAGAGAGTTCCCAGAAATAAATCATATCAAAAGATACTGAAAAATGAAGAGTATACTCATATGCATACTCTACTAGAAGCTCAAGTTCTTGAGGAAATAAATCATCTAGAACTAGTGGATCAAGATATTTTCAATATTTTACCAAATTATGGGAGTGGAAGAGAATTAGTGATGTCCCTCTCCACAAAATTTTTACTAGTAACTCTAAAGGTCCCCCTAGAGTTTCAACCATGAAGGATTCATTTGTGGGGACAAACTGATCGATCATGAGAGTTTATCACTCAATGAGCATCATGATAACCCTCCTCATGGAAAGATGATCACATATTAAGAAAGTCCCACCTTGTTTTCATCAACCATGAATTTCCTCACCAGGGTATAGGCTGTAGGTATTCTATTTACAGTCGAATATCGAGGTATGGTGGTAGACCTCTTCATGATACCACCCATGATGAAGGTCCTCCCTATATTGATATTTCATGTCAAAAACAATGCCATCCCATTGATGAATCATATTGATGAGATCCCTCATATTTCTAGTCACTTGGAAAGATAGGACCTGAAATTTTAGAGACCCTATTAATAACAAGTTCTGTCCATTCAAATCTAGGAGATGAAACAAGATAATTATCATCCTCCGAGACACCCTAGGATGGTTCCCATACCAATGAGACCCATACTATCCCTTTTATTTGTGAAAAATATTAAACAAGATCCCATGATGGGAAGATCAAGTAGTAGAGTATCTAGAAGAATAACAAAATGATGAGTTTTTCATGAGAAGGAATTTGGTTAGTGATGATAGAACCACTATGTTTTTAAGCTCAACTAATTCTCAGTTCTACATTCTGAATGGATTGTTAGAAGAATGTGTACATAAAATATCCCTCAATTTCTAGAAAACTATCTTCCACCGAGACAAAAAATTTCCTGAATTACAATAGGTGTGCAAACCATGTAAAAATATTGGGAGAGATTTATTAAAAATGGACATGGAATCCCTTCTGTCTATGTGGTTTCCACAAAAAAAGAATAAGTGCAATGGTATCCAAACTACTTTCTTAAATTCATTGCATGAGTTGCATCATCTTATTTTTGATGCACTACCTAGTGTTTATATCTGGGAATGGTGGGAATATGGATCATTTCATTTATCCTCATCCCCATTTAGCATAACCCATTTGAAATGATATCCTACAATTTATCTATTCCATGGAGTCTATAAAAAAACCCATTCCTCAGAAAATTAAACACACTTAATAAGATTCATCCTTTAATAAGTCTCAAAAGCATCCGAGCCAATGATGGAAATCTACTAAAAACTCATGAATCATGCAACTGAGACAATTTAGTAGGCTTCTCACTTAATGTATGTCAATCATCAAGAATTAATAATGTCCTATAAAGAATGAAGATTGCATATAGACTCATAATTGTACATAGAACATGATTAAACAAGGATGTGAGATAAAAGGAGGGTGCAGATAGTGGAATAATCCATTAGAATATGGGACTATCCCCAACCTATCGTACAGGGGGAATTTTTAACACAAAATTCCCCTAATTGACAAAAACATCTGGATAAAGGAAGGAGAATAAGATAATGGGAGTGACACCATCCAATAGTGTTGGGGTAATTTTTACCTTAATCACACCCTCAATTGAAATCATTCTTTTACCATTTAGGGAGGACAAAAAGTGGCGAGGTTTCCCATTCCATCCCATATCGCAAACCATTACCTTTAATAAGGAGGCATATGACTAGGATATATATGGGATACCTTTGAGTCACCATTCTCCAAGAAGCTCGAAGAGGATCCCAAAAAAGAAGGGAGAGGTCCAACAAAGAGTGAAAACATCCCTCCTATCATCCAACAACCAGTACGATTCCCACAATGCATTATGCATTGGTGAATTTCATGTACGTCAATCATTTTGACAATAATGAAAATGTAGAAGGCCATGGATATTATACTTCTATCTAGAATATTTTCCACACAAAGAATGATGGTTTGCATACCCATAATTAGATAATCTCACCAAATATTGGTTCTACCTTAATAAACACTTTACATCCTCCTTAGTGAATCTCTAATAAGAATAAATCTGTGGTCATTTATGAAATGCCTCCTCCAATAAATGAGGAGGATCTCTTTTCACTGGAAGAAAAATACACTCGGACCATGGAAGAAATGAAAGAGTTTAGGTGACTCAATGACGATCTTCTCCGAGGTACTGTTTCTATCAAATATGCTCCCCTGGAATAACCTTAATATAAACTTATGTTAGGTGTACCATGGCCACACGGATTGATATGAAAAGTTGACAGAAGGCTAGAAAAAAACCCAAATCAGCTCATGGACCTTTGATTTACCTAGACCTAGTTAAGGATATATATCAAGATTTACTCTAGTAAGGAAACAACCAGAATGGGTTCTAGAAATTCCTCAAAATATGTCACTATATAGATATCCACCTCAAATAGTGGTAGAACCATCATGCCAAATCATGTTGATTCCTACACCTATCTAAGTTCATGCTTTACCCAAGACTCATAAAGGTATTATCGACACCATCGAGTCATTTAAATCTTGATTGGAAGTCATCTAAGAGTGGGGTGTACTAGGGAAGCCAGAACAGAAACCTTAAACTAACATGGTGAAAAAAACCCCACAAACACCTAACATCAAGAGTGCTAGGTTTTCAATATTCAGTGTCTCAAGTTACTCGGAACAACACCTGACACACTAGGCTCCCCATTTTGATCCCAGGATGGGAATTCATGATAAAAAAGAAGCGGTGAAACTCATATTCTTTATGAGAACCCAGTAAGGGCCATCCTTTCTATGGTATACTAGTTTGTTAGCTCAGTCAACAATGGGATGTGATGATCTTTTTCTGAAATTTCTATTTATGTACCTCTGAATTCTATATAATAAAACAATCAGTGACCTCTCGAATTTCACGCTGTGAGAAAATGAGGTAGTCTCATATTTCATTTACAAATGGAAAGGTCTAACCTACTCCCCGAACCGACCACTTCCCTAGGAGGATATTTTCACTCTCATAAAACATAATATTCAAGATGAGCTATAAAATATGATCATCCCAGTGAAATATACTTTTTGGGTTTTATGATTTCCCAATAATTTCCCAAATAATAGAGGACTCCATAAAATAAACTAAGCTCAACTGCCAGATTACTCCACCATTTAGGGGAAAGGGTCATGAAAGGAGAAGGTGACATCTATTTGGCTAAAAATAGTATTCATTGCTGATCTAGTCCCACATCCTACATTTTATCTTGAAATACCCCTAGGTTTCAAAAGCAACACATGCCTCACTTATAGAAGAATATGGGACCCATGAGAAATCAATTAGAGGAACAAAAGAATAAATTTTACTCATTCCATTATAACCAAGGTTGTGGCTATGTTATAGCCTATATGGAAATTGATTTTCTCCTCCTTGTAGAGAAAAAATTTTCTGAATAGGTAGGTATTAATGACAAATAAATTATTTCCCATTTTAGTGGATACTAGGACACACCATTATAGAATGCTTCATCTTAAAATACATCCTTTGAATATTTGTAGATTTCAGATAGGTGAAGATGTGAAGGCCTCCAACAAAAGTGGTGTATGTATTTACCTATGCCCCTAAGGAAGAAGGTGAGTGGAAAGAGGTTTTCAGTATAAGGGGATAAAAGTTTTACATTTGATTAATTGGAATAAAATCACTTAAACTCGTATTATTCTATAAGAACAATTGAAACAACAAACTATAACCCCCATCACTTTCTCTACAATTTATCTGAATTCATTATCCTCTAAAACGTAAAAGGGACAACCATTCTAAAGGAATCCTGATCAAAAAGGTTAGGCATAAGTGTAGGAGGATGAACATGTTCCAAGGACTCATTTTTATTTGAAACTATCAAATTTTATTCCCTCAGATAAAAAAATAGTGGGAAACACCCCACCAAACGGAACAATAAAAACAATTAGTTGGGGAAATTCATCATCAAAGGAGGATTTAATCATTGGTTACATTAATTTCATTCATTTGATGTATCCCTTAACTGATGATGAGTATGAATATTAACCCTAGTTCTCCACATCATGTTGGATAACCAAAGGAAGATAATGTGGGAGCTAAGGATACCAAGGTAGACATAGCCATGGAAGAAGAAAAACGCATAGCCTCACCCATGATTAGAGTATCAATATTACCAAAACTCATATAAGATAAGTTCAAAAAAAATTCCATGAGAAGAAAAATCATCATTCATCAGCTAAAACCCACCCTTACCCTATCACTATGGAATATCAATCCGATGAGTAACATGTGTCTAATCATACTCAGTGGGTAGGAAGGCATGCCTGGCCCAACCCATCAAGGATATGAGTACCTCTACCCCAGGTCGTGATGGATTATCTATCTAGGTAAAATGTTAAAGTCCTTAAAATTCATGTGAAAGAGAATCCCAACACTAGGAAGTTATGGAATTTAGAACATATGTATGAAAACCTGAAATAATTATCCTTGGTATAGACTAAGCTATCAATCTTGGATGTCTAATGATTATAAAAATATCTCATTGAATCACCCTTATAGGATTTTTCAAATCCCACAAGAGTTTGAAGAAAAAGAGGATACTGTTGAGGTCTATCAAATAGATAAAAATACTACACAAGGTCACATGGTTATCTAATTCTCAGGTCAAGATGAAGATGTCATTATATAGGGACACATCAGACCTTTATATGTGTCTTTAAGGACTAATGGTCTCAATGTCAGAATATATTTTTTGACAATTTCTCTAGAATAAACCTCATTCTAGTACAAAAACATCACCGATTAGGATAGAATAAGGATAACGTAGTGTCTTCCACAATTAAACTTCAAGTCAATGAAAAAGTTGATCAGAATCCATTAGTATAAATTAATCTCTAGGCTATGTTTGGAGACCTCTTCACTGACTCAGAATTTCTAGTTATTTGAAAGAATGCAGCCTTCAACATCTTGTTAGGAAGGACTTGGTTGCATCAATAAGAGTAATTCCCTTTATCATATAATCAATACATCAAATATAGCATAAATAGAAAAATCTAAAAGTTTCATACTGATATGGAAAGGTTTGAATCCGATGAGTCACATTATTTCGATGCAAGATTATATTAAGGGAAGGGAAAAACCCCCTAGTTGATGTATGTTCTTGGTTCACTACCCAAAAACATTCAGTAAATGATCCCAACTGACCCCTTAAAATAGATCAGTGAAGAATATGTATTTCCCTTTAAATATGTCGAGGGTTTGTGTCCAAATTCAGGCACATATTGAGTGATATTCAATATTTCAATCATTACCAATCGGTCTGGTAGTGTTGAAACATTTTCGAACACCTCAGACAATGGTGAAAGAAAATATGAAAATTCCATCATTTAATCCTCAAAAATATAGGAAATCCATTCCTCACTAGTTGTGTCAGAAGTGGCTGTATCATTACTTGAAAATTATGGAGACAATCTTTCAGCATCCCTCACTTCATCCTCCCTAAAATTTCAAGGAAATCCCATGATAATAGATGGGTTAGATGAAGTCACTTCATCCTTTTAATATCAAGGTATTGACTCCACTCCTATCTCTGGAGAGATTATCCCAAGACTTACCTCCCCAAAAAAAGGAGAAATAACCTGAAGTGGAATAAGAATATGAGGAGGAGGATGACCATAGAGATCTAAAGAGGGTGTCTCCATAGCCATTGGTAAACCCAGATATGTAATTATTGGTACACTAGAAGACCAAAAATCCACATTGATTAGTGTTGCGATGTCTTTTGAAGAAAAATTGGTATACAACTCCTTCCTGAAGCATCATTGGGATGTATTCACTTGGAACAAAAATGAAATTTCAGGCCTCGATCCTGTGGTCGAAACTCAGCACATAGTCCCACCAGAGGACCACTGGGGATATAAACAAGCTACCAGAAGGATGCACCTGAAACATGCATTCAAAATTGAGGCTGAAGATTACCGGGTCATCAAATCCAACTTTTTTTGGAGGTGCAATTTCCCAAATGGATAGGAAATATCATCACCATCATAACAAAGAATGGGAAGACTGAAGTCTTCAATGATTTTAGGGATCTCAATTGAAATATCCAAAAGGATGATTACCTAGTCCCAATCACATAATAAGTGATTTATAAAAAAAATCAGATATCATGATCTCTAATAATGGATTTATTTTGAGGATATAATAAAATTTCAATGGACTAATTATATGAAAAATCCACCACCTTCAGGGCTCCTGAAAGATCATTTGGCTATCAATTATTTACCTTTCACTAGAACAATAATGGAGCTACATAACAAAATTCTAAGAATTTCATCATAAAACCCATCCTAATAATGTTTGTCGAATGATATGTTTATGAACTAGTGGTTAAATCTTGATAGCTATATAACCACCTAGATGATCTTGAGATCATCATCAATAAAATACAATAACACAACATAAAAATAAACCCTTTGATATGTGGTTTCTACATTACCCTAGGGAAGTTACTTGGATTATTCATAAACCATCATGGAATTAAAGTTAATCCTATGAAGAATAATGATATCCTTATATTTTCACCTCCACAAAACCACACAATGTTGGGTGGACTTCAAGGAATCTTTTCCTATATTCTAAGCTTCATATCCAACCATGTAATAAAATTTCATCATTTGACTAGGTTGATGAAAATGGGGGTTAAATATTAGTGGAATTATGATTTTCAGGAAGAATTCAAAAACCTCATGAAATAACACTTGAGTCCACTAGTTTTGATGCCTCCTATCAAATTAAGGACACTTATTTTTTATGGGACAACGTTAGAGCGATCACCAGGATCCTTCCACACACAACATAACAATGATGGTGGAAAAACACATTATTTCCTCCATAAAACCATGATCAATGATAAGAATATTTAATCTAATATAGAGAATATATTTATAGTGATGATATATATAGTTCAGAAGTAGGTGCACTACCTAGAGCATCATGATGTCCATTTGGTCTCTTGTAGCAACCTGATCAAATAAATTCTCACTTGTCCTATATTAACTGGATATCTGTAATGGTGGGAGTTCATACTGCATCTATTTCACACTTATTTTTTTCCTCAAAAAGGAGTCAAAGGATAGACATGAACATATTTTATGGTATATCACCGCTCATTAGAGACGACTTCATTAGATATTGAACTACCCAACGAAGTGGATTTATCCATTCAAGAGGGACCCATATATTGGAAATTTATTTTTCACTTGTTCATCTAAAAACCTGATAAGGAAGAGCATGGAAGACCCTAGGATCAACAAAGTGGGGATAAAGTATTTATCCTCTCTCTAGTAAAGGTAGTCATACCTTACTCTTTCCTACTTTCATAAGGGTTCATGAACAATGTAGTAGAATATAGTGCTTTAATTTCAAGGCTAGATCTAGAACATTATGTTCAAGTAAAGCACTTGAAGATAAAATTTTATTCATAAATAGTAATTAATAGGATAAATATAGAGTATGACATCAAAAAGGAAGAGGTAATCTCCCTAATAAACCATGTACAAGGACTAATGGAATAATTCCCTTTGGATTTCACATTTACTAGTGTCGTACAGTCATAATATGACCATTCCATGCATTGGAAAATGAAACCATAACTATAGTTAATCTGGGTTGGGATGAAACATTCATTAGTATTTCACATTGATGGATATTCTCAATATAAGTTCATGTCAACATGGTTGAAATTAGCGAGATTAGTCACATCCTAAAACAATACAGTCCTACCCCTAGTCAGATGACAGCCATGCTGTTCTACCATTCGAATTGAGAACTCCCACTAGATAGAGCCAGGAGAGAGAATTTGTAAAGATGATCATGTAAAATTATTCTATATAAATGAACAAATCATAAAATTTCCTCTATATATGGAGAATTAATGGGGTCCTTGTCACATTTTTTGATGGAGAAGAAACTATCGCTATCGTTAAGTAACTTCACACTAAAGCCTGTGGAACTCACCAATCCTGACTCATTATTTGCCACTGAATAAGAAGGAATGGGTACTACTGGCCCACTATAACATTCGATAATACCAATTTCACCAAAAAAGTTCTATTTATAATATTTTCACACCAACTTCATTCACCAACCCCTGGAGTTGATGCACACAACCAAGCACTCATATCCATTTTCCATATGGTGAATGGACAACATGGGACAATATCCACCCACTACGACTAAGAAGTTAAAGTACATTATTATTGAAATTTACTTATTCTTAATGTGGGATAATGATATACCCCTAAAAGAAGTCAGGAAAAGTAAAATTTCTAGATTCATGAAATCCAACATCATCATCATATTTAGTTTCCCTTATAAAATACTGACAAACAGTTGCACCAATTTCCGTTCTTTTGAATTTGATAAGCTATATCAAGAGTAAGAAATCAAATAAAACTATTCATCCGACTACTACACAGCTGAAAATGAGAATATAGAGGCCTTCAACAAGACCATATCAAACATACTATAGAATATTGTAGATAAGGATTTAAATTCTTGGCCGGACAAGCTTCTACGAGCCTTATGGGATTATAAGACTATGACTTGCACTTCTATACATGAAACCCCATACTGTTAAGTAAATAGAATAGAATAAGTTCTTACAATCATGGTTAAATTCCCACCACTATGCATTTCCATCTATGAGGAGTTATCCATATATGAGAAATCACAGATATAGCTTGATGAATTGGAGAAATTTGATGAGAAATGAGTACATTCCTTGTATATTCAAGAAGTCTATCAAAATTGGTTTGCACAAGACTTTAACAAAACGATTCACTTATGATATGTTCTCAAAGGAGAAATGTTTTTTGTTCCTTTGGAATCAAATGACACTAAAAAACATCCAAAATTGGACCAATGTGGGGGGGGGGGGGCTCTATACCATACACATATTCTACTCAAATGGAGACTATTCATGGGTATTAATAGAAGGACTGATTATCACGACTCCCACCATTGCAGGGTTCAAGAAATTTATTTTTTGTAATCACATGGTACAACACCCTGATCGTATGATGTTATACTACATGATACATCATCCTAGTTCCATAATCCCAAAAGTTTAATAGCCTATGTACTAGCCACATGATGATAAATTGCATGGAACAAACATCCTAGTTTCTTGAAGTTATACTACATGACCATCATCATCCCCACCGTTCAATGTTATATTGTGTGTCCACATCCCTAGTGTATGATGTTAAAAATATTATCTTCATCCAAACTACATGACCTTAAACTATAATCCCTAGTCCAAGAATCTTGAATTAAAAATTTATGAAATCATCTTTAGGAATGCTACGTGATGTGTGATACTCCATAGTCCTTATTCAAATTTGGGTTTTTATGACACAACATTCAACATTTCCCTTTTTGGAATGATCAACCATTAATTTGAACTATATGACCCTTAACTAGGAGTTGACATCTACAATGAATGATGTTAAACTATAATATTATCTTGAATAATAATTGGATGCCTCTTAAATATATAAAAGATGAAACCTACCCCATGCTCTGAAAATGGGATTCCTCTCGATGATTCTGGGATGATTCTATTACCCCACTTGATAGGATTTCCCCCACCAGTGTTGGTCCATCACCATGTTGTGTTCTATAACTACTTATATATTTATTACCATCTTTATGGTATATATAGAGATGCCCAAACATTTTTTCTTCGATCTCAAGTACATGTTTTTTTAAATAATCTAGATCTCATAAAATGAATCTGCATGGCACATCATCTTGATTTTAGGATGCTAAATTTCATGGGAATCATGATTTAAATCAATGATTCACCACACTAAATATAGACCTAAATGGGAGAAAGGTAAAATACCTATATCCCCACGTGATATTCTGATCCATGTTGGGATTATCCTTCTAAATAACTATATGTTTCTTGATTCTAACCATAGTGATATGAGTAGTGACTCCTAGGCCTATCACATCAGGCCCAAAATCATGTTTTCCTCCAATCCTAAAATGATTTTATTACCATCCTTTGGGACTCAAGGCCTCTCTTTACATCAAGAGTGTGGTTATAACTGTTCTTCAAAATCATCGTAACCATAACTATATGACATTTTTATTGATAGAATGATGTTAAAATTCATGGTACATCATTTTTGTCATAAGAAAATAAAATTCATGAAAAAAAATCCCTTTTAGTATGAAATTAATCTTTATAGCACAACAATGTTTTCACCAGAGAGGAAATTTCCCCCGACATTGGTCTTCTACCATACTATATTCAAGAACTATATAACACTTGATTTTGGTCTACACATGTTACATAGAGAAATTTGGATTTTACATCCTGGTCTATCCACACCCAATGTAAACCCCCTATGTATGGGCCATACCTACAGATGGAGTTTTCAATAAAAAACTATGTCTGTGTTGATTCATGAACTTACCTGATACATAGTGATTTCGAGATATCTATTCATGGGATTATGCATGGTGATACTTATTTCATGTCAAGTCATCCTCATCATTACCATAAGACATTAAACAACACGATTCATCTAGAGCTATGTGTTGATTTATTCTAATTAAATGGGATATGTAGTGATGTCAAGGCCTCATGTGATAGGCCCAAAAGAGAAAGTATAAGAATGTTCCCTCACTTTTATACAAACTAAATCAATGTATGGGACTCAAAACAAGGTCATATTTATAGATCCATTTTAAACCGTGTTCCCTCTCCCTATGTATGAATCAGATATGTGTAGAGAAGTGCATCAAGTACTATGTGTGTCTTGAGTATCATTAAAAAGGAATATATAGATACACCTAGTCCCTATGTTCTTGGCCCAATCATGAAATATAGGGAAAATACCCCAAGAATACAAGTAATATAAGCATAGAGAGTTCCCATTAAGAACTATGTGTGGCTTTATTCTTACCCACAGAAGATATTTAGTGATGCACAGATCTTGGATTCCAACATCAGCTAGAACATCCCCCCTCTTTCATGTTAAGTTACCTTCATCCTCAACACATGTCATTGAGCTGCACTAGTTCATATAACTACATGTTTCGTGATTCCTACAATTGTAGGATATATAGTGATTTCCGGGTCTCCAATCTCAGGGCCAACCACAACAATCAAAATAATCAAATGGAAATAATTTCCCTCATGGTTTATGGGTCAATCCTACTTTGGGATCCACTTCAACAACTATATATGTATTCATTCTCACCATAATTAGATACATAGTTTCGATCGAATCTACCATCCCGTTCCAGCAACCTCCAAATCAAAATTTCCTTATCCTTTTTATTTTTATCACTAAAGTATTATGGAATAAAGATTTATAACTAATTTTATCTCACTTTCATGCATATATCACATGGGATTAGAAATATTTCTAAGGGATTCTTTGTATAATCAAGGAATATCAATCCACATCAGGGTTACCATGGTCCTGGTAGTAAGACCTTAATAAGTGAACCATATATTTCCTCTTCATATTGGGGAATCTACGTCCTTACTTCATGATGTTAAACTACAAGGAACATGTCCTTGCCACATGAAATTAAACTACTTTGTACCTCAAGATATTTGTGTATCTTGGTTATCATTTAGATGTGATATATAGTCATGACTATACCTCATTTCCTACACCCATCCATGTGGTAAAGAAAAAATTTTCCCCATCTCCTATATAAAAAATGTTAAATATAAGAGATATAGTGTTTGGGTTCCTAATTCAGTGATCTATCAAGGAAAAAGAAATGAAAACCCTATATATGAGTCAGATATATGTAGGAAAGTTAACACTCCATCGATAATCATGGTCTAAGTGTTTCTTACATACCTATACACATTCTTTATATCTGTCCTACTTTACTCCCTGGAAAATTTCCTATCTCCACTACCTTTCTCTAGCCACCAGAAATAGAGGAAGTTTCCTAAGGACAAATTTGTTTAACTATGAAAAATATTCATTAGGTGTATCTTTATACGTTTACCATAATAAAATTAATCTCAATAAATGGTAAATTTACCCCCTATAGAGGAATATTCTATCTACATTATCCCAATAGAATTTATGCCACATATGATTTCTTCTGATATGGGAATCCCAGGAAGCATAATTTACAAATTTTCCCCCTAATGTATGTTGCATGTCAGAATATACCAACATAATGAGAAGCTTTATACTCATAGTTTCAGTGAAATATGGTCCTAGCTACGTGACCTAAAAATACACGACCTTATGTTATCCTCACCAAACAATGTTAAATTGAATGCCTGATATCCATGTCACATGAAACTAACTATATGATATTCAAAAGTCTATGGGGACTGATTTATTACAAAATCTGATAAGAAGTTATACCTAGATATCCAATCTTCGGAAAAAATCTAAAAAATTTAAACATGACCTTCCCTTTTTCATGGGCTATAAATATATTGGGAACGTCATATGAACTACGCATCACCTAATTATTTCTTTGATGGGATACGTTGCAACAACTAGATCATATATATCTATCCAAAAAAAGTTCCCTTATCTTCTATACATGAGCTAGATCTGTATAGGAGAGTCCAATAAGGGCCTCACCCCATTCCTGATCTCATTTTCGAAAAAATTCCTCTTTCCCACACAAGATTTTAATCAACATTTGGGGAAACCATTCAAGAACTAATCATGTATTGAATATAATCATAATGAGATAAATAGTGATGTCTATAATTTTTATTTCAAGCTCATCCATCTTGAAAAATATTCCTTCCCATGTATGGATCATACCTATGTAAGGGAAATAATTTTATATATTCTCATTAATTTTGTAATAAAATACTCCTTTAATATTCAGGTACATTCATTGCACAAACCAAACTCTATGTATTTGGATGTAAAAATCTCTATCAACTTCCATGGTCATGGGAAATAGAATGTAAATGTATTGAGGATGCTTTGTTTGACAATGCACAAAATTTCCCAATTGGATCTGCATAAATTGCGCAGAAAAAAGTCCTATCATCCAATGTAAAATTAATCCCCATGATAGGATTTACCTATATATGTATGCTCCAATAATATTTTCATCTCATATAACCTCTCATAATCAGAATCCCCCATATTATATAATACAAACTATCCCCTTCATTCTTGAGGATGGTGGAAGAGTCATGGAAATTTTAAAATTAAGAGGACAACTCATTTATCCCTCGGTCAAATATAAAATACCTTATAATGTTTCCCGCAAACATCCTTTTTGTAAGATGTTAAAAAATATTGTCCATCTCTTAGTTGAATGAAATTAAAATACAACACGTTTCACCCTTCCTTGACACATGTAAAATTCGTGTAGGAGTGTTCCCTCAATTGTTTCTAGTGCCAATACAGATTCCTTCATCATTTTTCAGACACCATTCCCTAGAAAACCAACCCTTGATAGTCTTGAGAAATCTGAATTTTCGTAAATTACCCGATCATCAGAAATGGATTGTCAATGTTCTAAGGACACCTTTGTTTGACTATTCACAATATTCCCTAGTTGGCTCCTCATATGTCAACAACAATAAAAGGCATTTCAACCAAGGTAAAATTTATCCACATGAGAGGCTTATCCTATCCTCGTACACCCCAAAAACATCATGTTAGAAACTGTTCTAATGGTTTCATGAAGATTTGGGTTTTTTTGAACCACTACTCAATTAATTTCTTATTTACCTAACAACTCACCATATCTGAACACCCTAGGGTCGATCTTAAGGATGCCAGTTACACCACACTATCTTCCTTTTGTCATTATTTATAATCCAAGTAATATAAAAATATTAAACTATTATAGATGGGGGGAATTGGAATGCATTAAATATAAATAATATATATATACATAATTAAAATTAAGATAAAAAATAATTTTTCAGAAGAAAATTGTTTTTCTTTGGAGTTCATAGGGGTGCTGTCATTGTTATTCAAAATATAATCCTCATTATTTTATTCATTGTAGAGATCCAGACCTTCACTATGCACCATATCATTTGAATGGTATTAATCTACACTAATACCTATTAATGTATTATTAATATATTCAACATCAATACCTATAAAAACTCCATCATTTAAATCACATAGATATCAATTAGTATGAAAATGAGTGAATGTGGAGGAAGAAAATAGTAGGTCAGAAAGTGGGGAAACCTCTCACCATGATTATTCTAAACATTACTGAAATATTATAATAAAATATGAGAAATCATGAAAGTGTAAAAAACTCAAACACCACCACTTCCCCCTTGAATAATAGTAAGGTTTAGCTCTTAAAAAACATTGAGATTAAAAGAATCACAATAGAAAAAACACAAAAAATGAAATGATATAAAATAAATAGAAGAAAAATATAAATAAACTAATAAATATTCAAAATAAAAAATAACTAATATAGAGGAAACATTACACATTACCTATATTTAAATGGATATCCTTTATTTTAAGAGGTTAGACACATATTTATAGGGGAAATGGGTGAATAATTGTCGCTTAAAATTTTATCTGTGAAATAATTCACATGGATAAAACATTAAATGGATAAAGGTATTCTTAATGGGGTTTCCATATAGTGTTTCTTGTACACGCATAAATTTTCATCTTGATTGGGCCTAGGATGAAGGCATTATGGTATGGTTAATAATTTAATTTAATTCTATATATGTGACACTTCATATTTCAAAACATCAAATTCTCATCCCATTATGACCTTGAAATCGATCGATTCACACATGAACAACATTATAAAAATTGTTAATTAATACCTTATCAATCCCCATGTTGAATATTATATTCATTGAATTTGACCAATTATAGATATAAGCTCATCTTGAAATGTGACTAGATCTGTGCATCGTTTCTGAGACCTATATTGTATGATGATTATGGGACTCCAAAAGATGGATTGTGGTTTGGGTACAAAAAGATGAAATGAGTCCAAATATGTATGTAAACCTAAAAAAATTTATTCAAAATTTTAAAATAAAAAATAAAATGTCATTTATTAAATATAGAATAAAAAATAGTGAAATCTTATATTAGAGCATTTTAATATTTAAGCTCAAAATACAAGAAAAACATAATAATGTGACAATCATTGATAAAAAAACACTATGGTGTGATTATAAAAATTTAATTATAGTATAAAAATTATGAAATATTACCTTCATCCTTACTCCACAAGTAGTTTCCCCAGATTATGTCTCATATTTAAAAATCATAAAACCAGCTTCGAAAAAATACCTGATTAATATCTGAAAAATATTGGGAAATTCTCAAATAGTAATCCCAATTATGGTCCTAACCCCATAATATTGGGTCAACATTGTTCAACATAAGATATATATTACATTAGTATATCTTGAAAGGTTATAAACTTCCCATTATAAGATACATAATACTCATAAGGTGGAAAACATACAAAGTGAAGCATGGGAAAAAGTAAAGTACGATCTCGCTAAACCTATGATTTTCATGGTCTGGGGAAAAATTAGTGATCAAAATAAAATGAAAAGGAATAAAACCCATTTGGTTGAAAACCCAGAAGGGTGAACTAATAAACAGTGAATTTATGCCTTCCAATCTCATTCTATATTGATCTTAGGAAAAAAAACTGGGTGATTATAGAAAAGACACAAAGTTTATCATGTCTCCCATAAAACCATAGAAATAATGAAAACTATGTTTGATGAGTCCCTTGGCTCATGTAGAAAATAGATGATTCCATGACCACGTTAATTTCATTATCCAAGGTTTAAAATACAATTAATATACAGTGGAAACTATCTTTCAAGATATGACAAGTTATAATTGATTTGAATTATAGGGAAAGAAAAAGGATTGGAGTTTAATAGGGAAAATGTTTCCATATATTTATTGAATGGAGACCATATAGGAACATCCACCACTTAGAGAATCTCCATGAGAGTAGATCATTTATATTATAGATCCTTCTCAAAAAAATTCACATAGTTTAAGTATTTTAGAGTGCATGCCCTCTATGGATTGGTGGAGATCAAACACAGTTGTAGTCTCATCATTAGTATTGGCCAACAATTCATTTCCCTCTCAACAAAATCCAATCCTACCTTTAACTCCATCCTCAACAATAATTTCCCTTCATTAATAGCTACCTAGGTTTGATTGAATTATTTATTGAGCCACTCCATCTCCAGAATTTTTTTTTTCTTACCTCATTAAAAAGATTATTTGATAAGGTCCTCTACTATGTAAATTTACCCTGTCTCCTCGCGAAAGTGCCACCATGTTTAGTAACTACAATAAGCAGGATTTTCCTGGATGTAGGAAGATGGGCCACTAAATCATCATTTTAAAGTTGAAAATGTATAATTCTAGTCCTCTCTCAAGTGGAAACCACTTTTTTCACAGTTTCTTGAATGAAATAATAATAAAACCCCTCATTCCCAATAAATGAAACCAGGTAACCCAATTTGAGTATCTCTATTGGTATGTTTTTGATTGGGGTCCAAGAAATCGACTTCTATATATCTCTCCAAATTTTCTGAAAGGTAATTCAAATATCATTCAATGATTCTTGGTCCACATTGGAATCAAACTCATATAGTGAAATATATTCAGAAATAAGTGCCACCATAGAGGTTCAAGACTTAGTGACCTTAAGATGGCATGGTTCTTCAATAGTCAAATCCCCTGTAATATATGTTGGCAGGATGAGAAAATCATCAACTACAATAGTGGAATAATGGGGCCGTAATTATTGAATAAAAAAATAATTTATTCAATGAATATGTTTTGAAAAATAAAATAAAGGGATTATATAGAAGATTAGAGAATATAACTCAACTTTTAGGTGCATATGTATACCTAACCATAATTTTTTCATCATCACATAGGAAAATGGATTCGACATAATCTTTCTGAAGGTTGAATTTATGTTCTTCCAGAGATAGCCAGGGTTTCAGATCATTCTTAGTCAGGTCAGTGGTCTCTAATATATCGCTTATGGAAATTATGTTTTTAGGAATAACCAACATGGAACTAGGGGAGATAGATGATTTTGATTATCCTTGAGCATAAATAAATCCATCGTCTATGGTTGTGCTCTTCAATGGTTCTGGATCAATGTTCTGAATAGGAATTTATACCCTTGAAGACATCCCCTCCATAAGAAAAAAGTCATTTTATTGGGAAGGGTTGACAACTTGGGTCTTAGAATATCCCTGGTCTCCTCTATTGTCTTAGGATCCTAATCCAGTTAAGGAACAACAACTGACGGTATCACCTTTATATCATAAGAGATAGAATCTATGGGACCCTGGATGATTCCTACATAATTACTCACCATACATGCCCCAATTAATGTTCAAGATAATCAGTCAGTTCTTCAAGACAAATAACATCACAACAAAATAAATAAATACAATCTTCACATATTATCACTAACTTTATATGTATCACCAGTTTTGATTCCGGTTAATGGTTTGTTTTGTGCCATGAGAATGACCCTTGGAAAGAAAATAGGGTTGGTTCAGGGGTGGAAATTATCTAGTAGGATCTTCATAAACTGACTCCAAATTCTATATTTCCATAGGGGGCCGTTTCCTGTGACTCTAAAATCCAAAGGGGAATTATCAAAATCTATAGTACCCCTAGTGGTTATTTTGGGGAAGAAATATTTTACTAAATATCAATAGGCTCCTACAAGTACCAGGAGTCGGGGTTCACATTCTTGAATATAAGAAAAAGGAGATTTGGTAAAAAAAATGTATTTTTTATTTATTAGTGTTTTCCTTCCCCATCATGATCACCACCATATCCTCTAGTATATTGGACCAATATGTTCTATCCTTTTATGAGTGGATGCCAGTGTCCATATATTCTAAATATATATCCACTTCATAAGGATATTCTCAAGCGGAGATCCACGTGGGGGGGAGTAATCAATTCAATTCACATAAGCTTAAGGGGAACTTCCTAGACCATTTCCCAAATGTATTAGTTTGATTCTCTTTCTCTCAAATTAGCCCATGATTTCCAAGACATTGGGAGGTATGTAGTAATGGTATTGGATAATTATAGAAGATCCTCCCTGAAAATCAAGTTGTGTTATAATATCCACAATTTCATTATGGGTTCCTTAGGCACCATAGAACCCTCAATGGACAAGCACTTGTGAGACCTTGGAAAGGAATGGGGAATTTATTCAGCACCCATCATGGACTGATGGTTGACTTCATAGGCCCCCTTTGAATTGTGACTATCATTCACTTCAATTTATTTAGAATCAGGTCTCACCATTGAGAGAAATCTCTTGGTATACCTGTAATAGTTTTATAGTGAATTAGCTAAGGCATCAAGATCACAAAGTTATTATTCTACCGTATCAAGTTCATTGGAATAAGAGATAGTGTCAGGAGCTGACATGTAACCATATCTACTCAACACAACATTTTCGTCTCAAAAAACCGCAGTAGGGAATGGATATAATCATCACCCCTTAAATAATCGCAGTTTCAATAGGCTATTTCAAGGGTGGAATCATGGGAGATATACTCCTAACATTTTGAAGTAGTGTTAGAAGAATGGGGGTTGAACCCCAAGATCTCCACATCTTCCATGGGGGATAAAAAATTAGGGACATTCTTGGTTGCTTCATAGAACTAGAATGCCCAACTATTTTTCTTTATTTCCCTCCAGGCTCATGAACTTTCTAGGACTCATCAATAGGAATTGAGTTTTCTATTTGATCTTTAGGGTATGATTAGTTCTAGAATTAATAATAGGATCTAGAAAGTGAAGGATGAAAACCCATGAAAGGTGAATCCCAATATGGAATTATGTTCCCTATTGAGTGAAGATCGTCCATATTTTCCAATATATCATTAAGTGTTTCTCATAACATACATTGTTGAGGGTTAGAGGACACCTAAACTAAGCACAGTTGAATTGATACATAAATCTATAGTGAACACACCCCTCACATATAGGCTCTATGTTAGTCCTTGAAACCAAAATTCCTTCTATTAAAGAGATAACATACCACCATATGGAATGATCCCTGGAGGAATCATTTAAAAAAGTACGAGAAGATAATTTTAAACGGATCACATGTGAAATTTTCATGACGATTGAGTCAATACATCCATTCTGTTTTACTCTAGTCTAACAGGTGTATCTGATTATAATTTGAATATATGTTTAGATGGTATCTGACATGATCTAATGAGGGTTGATATATCTATAGCCTCCCATATGAGATTCTACTTATCCCCAGATAACATGGAATGGACCCACCAACTGGTATGGTGGCCTCCCCTCACCGATATGTCACAAAAAATGGTAAATTTCACCAACAATGGGAAGGAAAGGTTAATAAACCTATCAATGCCCACTTTTCCACTATTATGAAAGTCATGACTATGATTTTGGTACCCGAATCATGAAATAGAAGCAACTAGATACTAATAAACTTTTCTAGAATGGCTGCTAGTCAGAATAGCTGACCGACATTGGGGACAATCTTCCAGCCCAACTCATTAAACAGACCCTCCTCAAGCATGTGATAATAAGAAACCATTAACCTTTGAGTCCTGATAGTTTTAAATGTCCTTAGATTCCCCACACAAGTCTCTGGGATGATGAAAGTATAAAATGAATTGATCAAATCAAAAAATGAGATGTCCTTCTTTGGATAAAGGTGTCTCTTCAAAAGGACTGTCGCATTTTCTGGGAGTGTCTTGGAAAGATGTGTGGTCCTGTCCAAATCACCCCAATCTGAAGGTTTTAACAAGAAATCATCATACATGTCACCCATTTTGATCACCCAAAAAATCATCTGGATATCCCATAGACTGATATCGACCTCCCCATACACCAAGTGGAAGGTGTTGTTGTCCAGGATCCACTTGGTAAGTAGTCATGGGATAAGTTATTAGTTCCAATGAGAGTAGGTATATGATTCCTATACCACCATGTTTATACCCACATACTTAAGCTCAATATTAAATTCATCACATGTCTGGTGGACCCTAAAAAGACACCCCCAGTCCATGATGAATGGCCCCCCAAGGTCAAGGTACCATTTCGAGTGCCACCCTAGTTTATTTATTGTTATTTCCTTCCATGTGATGATATGGATGAAATGGAATTTAATATCCAGTGCATGAAAAGTTTTTTCTAGTGACCGAGGAGCATAGTTCTAAAGATACTTGATATCATGGGTTTCTAAAATGAATGTCCCCCTCACCGAGATGTTGACTTGGTGAATATTACTATTTTTTTATCCATGCTACAGGTTGGATTATTGTGAATGATGTCATAATTGAATAATCAGATGGTATCCTGAATCAATAACTTGAAAACGTGTACAACATCAGATACCCCCCTTTACCTACACTGAGAAGTCCCTCCAGGTGTTGATAAAGAGGGTTGTTGATAATTTTATCATTAGTGTCAACATAATCGATCACATCATTACTCCTTTCATCAGAAACAGATCGAGGATCAGTAGTAGTAGTATAAATACCTTGTAAAGGTTTCATACTTTTTTCTACATAATACTCTATAAATAAAATGGTTTAGTATCAATAAAAAGTTTAAAATATAAATAACTATGAACCATCAGTTCATGAATGAATAGGTCACGAAGCACCCACCCATGTAGCATTGTCCCATGAAGTGTTGGAAAGAGAAACATCAACTCATCAGGTGATCACCCCATGATTAATCATCAAAAAATTAAATAAAACATGAATCATCCACATTATATGTCTACATAAAAAATAGTGCCCATGGGCATCAATTTTTAGTTCATTGAAATGGAATCCGTAAGCAAAATGATATACGGAAGTAAGGAAGACTAACAGTTTGAAGACTTCTCATTTTTCTAAGAAATATGTGTAAATAAAATTGATATAGGCCCCCTATTTTTAGGTGTGGGTACCTCTTATAGTTCCACAATTTTTAACACAAAAAATTACAAAACATGACCACGTTCTAAATCAAAATATCCTCCTTTAAATGCCAATCATAACCCATTCTGATGGGGGGAATTTTTTGGGTCATGAAAATTAAACATATAGAAAGATGTTAATTCCAATAATCTCAGAAAGGAGAAGACTAAAACCAAAGAGTATTTTGAATAAAATATTAAAATAGAAGAAACTAAGAAGGATGGATTGATCTTTAAAAGAAAATATCCCTTCACATTCTACCACTCTACATGGAATTCCGCCACTTTGTGAAGCACCCCATGAATGAATTAGATTGCGGGACAAGATGGACCACTGATGACCATGAAAGAAACACATTCATTTTTGGGGCCAGTTGGTGATTTCATTCACTGAAAATGGCTGCCCCCATGAAAAAATAGATCAAAAGATTGTATGTTATAGTTGGTTTTGTCAAATTAAATGAAATAATTTGTGGGCCAGATGGTGATTTCTTTCACCAATGTGAATGGTCCCCATGAAAAAAATTATTTGTGTGCTGGTGAGTCCTCTTAGGATCCCACAATATAAGGTATGTGAATCACCATGGATGACCATCCATCCTGTTACTAGACCATTCCATTCCTCTATAAATTATCACCAAGCACAACTTAAGGGGATGATGAAAATGTGAATATCATTGGAGAAAATCCCATACAAAAGACAAAGAAAGGATATTTTTTTCCTGGTAGGTAAAAACTGAACACATAACATTTAGGGTAATATAAACGAACATTCAGTTGATGGAGAAAACTAAACCTTTTGTGGACACCTTCCCACGAGGCATAAATATATGACCCCTCTATTGACCAGCACCCCTCATAGCATAACACTTTGTGGGAAGAACCTTTCCCTACATGGAAAAGTTATATGAGAGGGGAACATGAAACCAAATAGAAAAATGATACACAACCAAAACCTATACCCACGTAGCACCATGATAAATAGAGGGAAACCTTACCTTCATAGTCTCATACTTTGTGGATATAACCCCATCTCATATAAGAACATACTAAATATAGTGGGGACTCCTAGGGTGTTATGTGATCCAATTCCCATAACTCACTTTCACCATCTCATCAGGACCTGTATTGGACCCTCTATGAACCATTCCAATGGCATCAGAATAAGGCCTCTTACAAATCCCCCTAATATATATGGTTAGTTCATCAGAAACAACATCATTTCCTCTTGAGTCTAGATACCTGTGGTAAGTGGAGTCACATGTGTAACCTCTTCAATTAGGAAGATCCTCAGAATATATTTGGGTTAACATTCTTATGGTAATAAGGGTTTTGAACTTGGAGGTTCTCACATGAACCTCCCAATTATATGGATTTAGGTGAACCACTTGACTTTCCTTTCGATAAGGACCATTTCTAGACAATCCTGTCTTCCCCATGGATTAGTAGGGTTTCTCTCCTTGAGTAAAACCCTATTATTTCTTATGGGAGGTGGAAATCTTTCTCCACTTCACCATAGAATGGGTTGTAGCTGGATGGATTACCAGATGTGACTATCTAGACAATTAAAATATGATAGGATACATGCACACTCAAGAACCTATCCCTCTACCTTTAGGCTTTAGTACCTTGTCCGATAGTGTACATAAAAGAATGTTAGATATTTAGATCCACTACATACTCTGGTTTCTAATACCCAACATGAATCACATGGGCGTAAAGGTTAGGGGTGATCATGAAATCCTCACAATACCAATCGAAATGGGCCTTCTCCATAGATGTATGTTCCAACATATATTCCTTTGGGGATCCTATACAATATAACCCTCAATCTTATCCACTCAAAAGGGCCTTCTCTATAGATGAAATCCCCAACCAATATTCATATGGGTGACTTCCATGTGTAAAAAACAAACCCATGGTCCTATGGTACACTTAAAAGATGTTGGTTCTAACTAACAAAACTACATGGTATTTGATTACCAAATGACATGGATACTTAGGAATCCTACCAAAGGTCCAAACCCCAAACCAAAATAACCCTACAATTGTTAGGTCCACAGTCCCAGTAGGTTCATATCCCTATAGTAAACCTCATCTCTTTTAGGTCCTTCAAGCTACCTCAATGTAAGTCCAACACCATCCATGACTAGGAACCTTCTCATAGACATGCTTTCCACATGACATTAGGCTTTATGGTTTGGTCCTCATCACATGACCTTAAAAGGTTATGTGCCCGGTTATGTGGCACTAAACTATGTCTATTCTGATTCCTCTCATGAGGATACGTAAGAATCCAATATTTTGGGTTCTATATTGATATGTAAATAACATTCATCTACTTTTATAATAGTAAACTCTAGATCACATCACCACATGTATTAAAGTAGAATAATCCTAATAAATATCCACAAAATCTCTAATATATCCATAAAAGGGTATCATTGATGGAAAACCTAAGATACATAAAAATATCCCTTTCAATAGAGAACTTGGATACATGAAAATGATTACGGACCCATTAATATTGATAATTGATCATTACCTCAGGGTAATCTGTGTATACAAGCTTTTCAATGAACAAAGGATTCACAAAATTATCTTAATTCTATATGAGATTCACAGAATAAGAAATAGTTCCCTCCAAAAGCATGAGATGAACCTAAATTCCCATCCTCTTGACCAATGTGAGGTTTTAAGTTTCATTGGAAAAGTTCCCCAATAAATTACTACAACTGAAAAGTAGGTCCATGAATAATAAAGGATAATAGGGATTTTAGGAATTTCTAGTTTGATGAAAAAAAAACCACTGGAGACCATTCAAAGATAATGTACATGACATTAGTGGTTGAACATAATTAAAGAGAATGCCATCAACCATTGGGATCCATAAAAACGTTTTCTTAAAAACTGTACATTAGAAACTGAAGTTTAATAAATTCCTATTTACCATATAAACACATATTACAAAACAATTTTCCACAATTGAACCATTATCAATATTTAAACTATTTTAGAAAATATTTAAATCTTGTTTATTAAAATTACCATTTTTATTATTTTTAAAAATAAAACCAATTTTCCATTTCATAAAGAAATAATGTTATAATTACTAATGTAGTACTATTTTTATATTTTACTATCAATTCATGTCATGAATAACTATACATCTAAACCTACGATGAAGAAGTGACAACTCACTAAGAAGTGTAAAAAAACCCCTCATGTACCGAAAAACCATGGTAACTTGATGTTCAGCACAAAGAGGTTAGATATTCATTTTTATGCTCTAAATTTCTAGTTTTGATAATTACATCTCTAGAATACAATTGAATTATATTTAAAAATACTATTTTTAACTCCATGACTAAATAAAAAAGTCATTATTTTTTTAAAATTTGAAGATGAACGGACCAAGACTAATAATATTTCTTATTTTAAGGACCCGAGAAGATGATACCATTTCCTAAGTTGAAGAAAATGATGATATCATTTGTAACATCCCAATACTCTATAATGGATTGATAATAGGAATATTTGATACTTGGACATAGGTGACATCCCTAAGAAACCAAAGGATATAAATAAATTCCAAGGGCCTTATGAATATTTGTAAGATTATTTTCTCTTTTGAAACATAAAATATCCACAATACATAATAAATTACCTATAGAAAAACTATATGATGCCTGAGTATAATATAATAATTAAAACATAAACAAACCAATTCACCATATCATAATACAAGTGGAAACCAAAAGGAATACTAAAAAAGAACCGAAAGACCAAAAAACCCAAACCACCCACACGAAATCAACCAGTGACACACAACCCACTCCAAGCTCTAAATAAAACTTCCATGTCAACACTATCAAGTAGCATCACTAAGGAACTGAGATACCTTGACTTTTCCTGTGTATCAATATATGACATCTGGATATACACAATTTTCATGACCTATCCTTGTGGGGCCCATGCCGTGACTCCCCAATCCCACCTCTAATAGGACATGGGCTAGGGACTAACAGCGATTAGGCATATCACTAACATGGGAGGAATTGCCTAATTACCTTAGCACATGCACACATATACAATCCCAAAAATGATGTAATGTAAAAAACCACTAAGGAATAAAATGCATACATACAACTAAACCCAAAAAATTGAGTACAACAGAAGTAAAGTGCGAAAAGTAAACTGGGATAGAATACATGACCACTAAAAGAAAGAGTAAAAACACTACAAAGTCAAACATATAAGCCAGAAGATATCCTAGGACCACTTCTTGTAGCTGTAGGAACACATCATCCAGTAAAGAACTCAGAAATCTTTGTCCGATCCTGGTCCGCCCTGGACTCTGTTAAAAGGTCGGTCGTCTGCACAAGACACGAAACGTGCGGGAAAAGCCCATGCATGGGAGAGTATAACAATACTTATTAGGGGACCCCAAAAAATAAAAAAAATAAAAAATTGTAGGTACAATCATCTCTACATAGTATATGTCTACTGAAAATTTAGCAAGGTAAACACATCTAGATATATTCCAAACCTGGACCCGTAGTCTATAATGACAGCACACCTATACTAGGGATTCAGTTCTAAGATTCCAAAAAGGACTCATCCAAGAGAACTCACTCCCTGAGTTTGATAGCTCTGATGATGTCTGTATGAGAAGTATTGTTCATTGAAAAATACATGAGAGAGGTAGATGCAATGAAAGATTTGAAGAGAGAACTGATACACCCATTTCATGAGAACACAGTCCTGAGTGGGAAAAGATCACGATATAATGATGAGGATCACTGACAGGGCCTTGGTGGATACCATGGATCATCTGGATTCCACCTGCTATGTATAGAATCAACGTCTTGTTGGATTTTTAATATCGATACCTCAATATACCTAGGGTCAAGAATAGATAGAGGATCTCACTCTGGGCCTCTCAGAGGGATACCTGACACTATATAGGAAATTTTTACTGAAGGGATCACACTCATGTGGATGGAAATGATACCTGAACTTCAGGGGAATGAGTAAATGGGGCACTAACTGAAATGAAACCTATCTAAGGAATGGTGGACAAGAATATCAAGCCATGTAAAAGGTAGTGCACGGTGTGTATAGGGGGTCACATGCCGTGTCCCTTGACTCTGGCTACAACCCGTGTAACACGACCCAATTATGGAGAACATACTGTGTAAAAACGTATATATACAGAATGTGTGAAGGATCACATGGTGTGTCTGAGTATCTGAGGTCTACTCTGTGTACGCTGGCCATGTTCCAATACACGTCTTCAACCCGTGTGTTCTAGACCATGCACTTGTACACGGGGTAGCCCACATATCCATCCAGGTCTGGCTATGTGGGGGAGTACATACCATTTAATCCACCCCGTGTCTTTGTATCTCCCACAATACAAGCCGAGTTCATGTAAGTACCCCACATGCCATGTGACAATGGTCACACTCCATGTTAAAGCTTCTCGTTGACTGGAACTCCAGCCGCCGCTGGGTGGGGCCCACAAGTCATGTCCTCTTGGGAGAATGCCATATCCTTCACTGTGGGAAGCATAGAATCCCTAGACACAACTACGCTAGTTCCACACATCGTGTTCATCAGAATACATGTCGTGTTCATCGTTATTTCCCAGAAAATGTTGTTCTTCATCGTCGTGCCCTGAGTGCTCTTTTGGTCTTCAAACCATCCATCCGATCACCTCAAAACTCAAGATCTAAGGTCACCCTGCAATACCATCAGCGTTTCTAGGGTTCGATCATCCCCAAAAACACATTTCCACCATCTTCGTGAAGAACGACCGAAGAATGATTTACTTCGAACCATATCGATTCATCTTATGCCATCATCGTCGCACCTCTGTTAGGTCGCCATGATGCCAGATCTCCAAATTTGGATCTTTTCATTGTGAAATGGATAAAAAATTATCCATTATTCTTAGCCTCACAATGAATGCAAATAATGCGAGGCAAGGAGGGAAGAAATCCAATAAACAAAACGAGGAACGAACCTTCGACATTGTTTGTCATGAAATTGTTCCACTCCCATTAGTAGGATTAAATAGGTTGAATCAAAACCAAAAAATAAATCTAGCATGGATTAATTCCCTAAAACAAAATTCCCAATGGAAATGGAAATAAACACCCTCTCGCAAGAATGCACAATCTGCAGATCCATATATTTTTGTGTTGATCCATGTTCATCGTTTAATCACAGAACGGGGAAGATATAAATAAAAATAACAAAAACCCTACCTATATTCAGTTGGAGAATGATTTCCACAGCACCTTCGTTGGCAAGGTTAATTCGAATTCAAGGTGTGTCGATCGATCGATATGTCTTGGTTTGTTGTTGAGAGGTTTCTCCAAGGGGTCTCCACTCCACGCCTCATGATAATTTTAGGGTTATGAAACTAACCCCGAAGATTCTCTTAACAACTTACATAAAAGCTCCCATTTTCACATTATGGAAATGTTTAAAATATAATAGTTTATTTTATTTTATTTCCTTTAAAACGTCGAAAAACTAGCTTATGCTGCCAACCCGTGCCAGTCGACATTAGGCCCCGCCTAATGTAAAGTCGATGTTATGAACACAATGGTGCAATAAGATTTATGATATGAGGAACCATTTAAAAGGTATTCCACTATTTCAGTTAAACTACACTTGGGTACCATTAAAATGTTCAAATTATTTAAAACATTTATTCTGGGCACCTCAGTCATCATAATTGCATGCCGTCATATATCCTAGTCTCATAATAATCAAATATAATATTTAATAATAATACACATAAAATAAAAAAACATAAAATACCCCAACCTTAGGGATTTTATGTCCCCTAAAAGCTAAAATAAAGAGGCTACTCAAACAGATGTGGGTACTATGCACAAATATGATCCTCAAGCTCCCACATGCTCTTCTAAATATTCCTGTGTTTCCACTGAACATGTACCAAGGGAATCAATCACCCATGAAGGATCCTCTTCTATCTATCTATGATATCCACTGGGTACTCTATGAAGGTTGCTCCATCCTCGATGTCCAGCTCACCCCAGTCGATGACGTGCGATTGGTCAGGCATGTACCTCCTCACCTGCGACATGTGGAAGTCATCATATAGAAATTGCAAATTTGTTGGTAGATCTAGGTGATACACCACCTCACCAACTGTGCACAGTATCTAAAAAGGGCTGATGAACCTCGGAGAAAACTTACCTACACAGACAAATCTTCACAACCCTCATCTAGGAGAGACTCAAAGGAAGACATTGTCTCCCTATTCAAGCTCCTGAGGTCTCTGTCATCTATCATCATATGACTTCTGCAGGCTCTGTGCAGTCTTCATCCACTCCTGGATAATCTACACATTCATGGTGGTAGCTTGAACCAATTCTAGGCCCATGAGTGCTGACTCTCCAGGGTCAGTCTAGCCAAGTAATGACTAGAAGGGTCTCCCATATAAAGCCGTAGACTGTGCCATGCTGATGGTGGAGTGGTAGCTGCTGTAGTATGTGAACTCCACTAGTGGTATGTGGTCCTCCCAACTGTGACCAAAGCATAAGATACAGGAACACAACATATTCTCCAGAACCGAAACAGTTATCTCTTTCTGACCATCTATCTAGGGATGGAATGTCGTTATCAATCATAACTGGGTCCCAAACGCATCCTGTAATCCCTTCCACAACCGAATTGTGGAAAAAGAATTGTCATATGAGAATATCATCGAAGAGACGCCATGAAGTCGAACTATCTACTACACATAGAGGCACCCCAAGCTTTCTATAGAACTCTACTCCCTGATAGCTAGGATGTGGTTCAACTTGGTGAGTCGGTAAACAATCACCCATATGGAATAGTGTCCCTTGGACATCCACGATAAGCCCATAATAAATTCCATTAATATTCCATCTCACATCCACTCTGCTACTTACAGGGGGTGAACTAAGCCTACTAGAACCTGGTTCTCATCCTTCACCTGCTGGCACGTAAGGCATCGAGAAATGAACTCTACTACTTACTTAATCATACCTATCCACTAGGACTGACTTCAGAGGTCCTAGTATATTTTTTCCACTCTGATATATACCGCCGAGGGGTATTTTTGAAACTCCCTTAGAACCTACGCCCGCAACGCCACTGGTACAATCATGTATCCTTTGAAAATGTCGGCGTGCTCCCTACCTTGCGAATATCTAGCAGGAGCATGTTCTATGGATAACTGAGCATGTAAAGTCTCACAACCAACATCATCCAACTGTGCCTCCCTGACTCAAGGTAAGAGTTGGGGGTTAAAACTATCAACTGGAGATAAGCTGCATCATCTCCATCCACAAAGGATAACTTCAGTGAGGCCAACTTCTCTTATTCCATAATCAGCAGCAGGGAACTCGATCTCTTACTGAGGGTATCTTGCACAATGTTCCTCTTCCTAGGAGTATAGACGATCTTGAAGTCATAACCCTGGATGAACTCTTGACATCTCCTCTTCCTCAGATTAAAATCCTTTTGTGAGAATATGTACTTGAGGTTCTTATGGTCAGAGTAGAAGACAAATCTTTCACCATTAAGATAGTGTTTCCACATACTCAACATTAATACTACTACTATCAAATCAAGATCATGGGTTGCATAGTTCTTCTCATGCGACCTTAGCTGATGTGAACCATAAGTAATCACCACCTATCTATGAATCAGGACACATCCATGCCTAGTCCATGATGCATCGTAGAAAAAAACGTACTGGAAACCCTCTTCTTAAAATCTCATGATTAGTGCGCTCATCAGAATCTACCTCAACTACTAGAAATCCTCCTGCCACTTGTCCGTCATTGTGAAAAGATTCCCATTTTGGGTCAAGGCTACCATCAGTGCTAATATCTGGGGAAAATCAGGGATAAATCTTTGGTAATATCCTTCTAGCCCAAGGATGCTCCACACCTCTGTCACACTCCGGGGTGGCTCCCATTCTAACACCTCCTCAACCTTGGATAGGTCCACTACTACTCCATCTGCTGAGATAACATGTACAAGAAAGTGGAACTCCTTTATCCATAACTAGCACTTTGAGATAATCCCATAAAGGTGGTGCTCTCAAATTACATCTAGAACCAACCACATGTGACTCACATGATCCTCCTCTAACACTGAGTACATAAGAATGTTGTTGATGAAGACCACTATGAACCGGTCTAGGTATGGATAGAATATTCGGTTCATAAGTCACATGGACACTACATGGGAATTATTCATGCCGAAAGGAATCACCAAGTACTTGTTGTGATTGTAGCGGCTTCTGAAAACCGACTTTGGTATATACACATACCATACACGTAACTGGTGGTAACCCGATCAAAGTTCAACCTTTGAGAACCCTTTCTCACTTCTCAGATGATCGAAGAGGTCATATATTCTCAGCAGTTGATACATATTCTTAACCGTTACCTAATTCAAGCACCGGTAATCCATGAACAACCTCAAACTATCGCCTTCCTTCTTAGTAAAAAATAGGGACTGTCTAGGGTGAAACACTGGGTCATAAAATCCCTTACTCTGAAAATCCTTCAGCTGAACCCTCATCTCGTGAAGCTCTACTCGATCCATCCGATAAGCTGGTGAGGATATCAATGTCGTCTCGGGGTGTAAGTCGATCTAGAAGTCAATATCCCAATAGGGATATAATCCTAGAACATCTTCTGGAAAGTCATACTTGTACTCTGCCACTACTGCTGGGAACTGAAATATCACAACATCTACTTCTCTGAGGGTAAGGCTTTCCAAATCATGGGTGATTGGATACACCCTCTTATGCATAATCCCATTTTGTGCTTCCTAGGTTTCCTTTTCACCAAAAAGTAAAACCCTGTTCCATTGCTACGAACCCACCACACTTTTCAATTAAATCATTAAATATGGGAATGGACCGAAGATAACTAATCCATACTGAGAATGACATCATAAGGCCTCTATGCTGCCACCAAGAGGTTCCAAATGAAACTCTCTTCTCCAAGAGAAATATCAGACTGCCTAAAAAGATGCGTGATCATCAAGTCTCCTCCCGTGGGTGTCTCAAAGCATAAGGGTTAAGTCAACAGCTCTACCGGAATCTCATGGTTTTTCAAAAGACATGTGGAATGGAAGGAATGACTGAAACCTGTGTCTATAATTACATAAACTGAGGTATAAAAGACATATATCGTATCTCAGATCGTCCCTAGAGTCCTTGGGTTGTACGCCTCAACTGTGTACCGATGTGCTCACCCCTGTCCCCTAGCTCCTAGAGCCTTGTGCAAACCACCTAGGGGTGGTGGTGGAAGTATATCAAAGATCCTTCCACCACCTGCACCTCTCCATACTCCTCTTCCACATTCACCGCCTGGCGGGTCTTCCTGCTCCACTCTCTGCCTCTACCTTTGTGGTCCATCCACCACCTCCCTATCAGTAGTTTGACGGGTTAGACAGTCTCTAGTGAGATTTCCTCTACTATCTAAGAAGTAGTGTCACATCTCCCTAGGTTTACTGGATCCATCCTGAGATCCTTGTATTATCAATCCCCTTTCATGGGTCTCCTATGACAATCTCCCATGTCCTAAACTCTGTGCTTGATGCCAGCTTCCTGCTGTCGAGTCATTTTCACCTGTCTTCCTACTGTTGACTTCCACTAGCTATCTCTGCTCTACCAAGAAGATATCAACCACCAATGTTTGCTCGAACACTCCTCTACAAGTCAAAATGAACATATGCACTACAGTAGCTCAGATGTCCCATCATAGACCTTGATCAAAGGTTTGATCTTTAATATAATAATCCATGACAATATCTGTCGAGTACCTGGTGAGGTCGGTGAACCATGATGAATAGTCATCCACCATTGAACTAACCTACTAGAGCTAAAGGATCCCATGGATATGAAATTATCTTCGCGTGACTAGAGATAAATCCTTCCTAAAGAGTCACTAGAAATCAAACCATGAAAGAGTCTCCTCATCGCGAGTCTACGTGGTCAAACTCCACCAGCATCCATCTAAACCCTAAAGAAGGCTCGCACTTAGGACCATCATCTCTCCTGATCATGTCATCACTAGATGGAAAACACTTCTCAACACATCAAGATAGTCCTCAGCCCCTGGAGGGTCAGACTCTCCTTCGATCCTAATGGGTCTATGTCTTTGAAACTCATGGAGCACACCCAACCTAAGCTCCTCGTCTGTCGGTACTATAGGTTCCACGTCCTACTCCAATAGTGGTTGTATAGCAGGTGTACCACCTATAGGTAATGCCTGGGTAACTAGTCCCTGTACCAATGCCTCGTCACTGAGGGGGTCATCCTCGTGATCGAGCTACTAAATCCTAGTGGGTATGTGTCATAGAGGCATACTGTAAAAAAACAAGACGTACCATGGTCAACGAGTATATCCAGATATCTGACAGAAAGGACACCGAAAACACCACCCATTCTTATATGATGCATGTAACATTATTTTATTTCCCTTCAACTAGTGTTTTTATATATGGAGTCAAAAGTAGGTTATCAGTGTCCCAGTGTATGGATACGTTAGCTGCCTGCACCAAAATTAGGATCCCTATCCTGAAAGCCGAGCTTGAAACACATAACACTCTTTCCCCAAACCAATATCACATAATCATGGTCCTAAATTATAAATGACCACCTCTAATACTACTCTGTCCCAACCCATTCTAGTTGGGCCCATGCCACGACTCCGTAATCCTGCCTCCAATAGGGCAGGGGCTAGTGACTAGCATCGAGTAGGCATATCACTAACATGGGAAGAATTTATTATGTACCTATACACATGCACACATATCCAAGCCCACAAATGATGAAACATAAAAACCACTAAGGCAAAAAAATTCATGCATACAACTAAACTCAACCAAGAGAGTACAACATAAGTAAAGTGAAAAATGTAAATTGGGACATAATACAAGACCACCAAAAGAAAGAGTATGAAAACTATAAAGTTAAACCTATAAGAAAAAAGAGTTATTAAGACTGCTGGTCGTAGCTATAGAAACACCTTGTCCTACAAGGAACTCATAAATTTTAGTCAGGTCCTTGTCCGCCCTGGACTCTGTCAAAAGGCCACTCATCTGCACAAGACACGACAGGTGAAGGAAAGCCCATGCGGGGGTGAGTATAAAAATACTCAGTAGGGGACCCTAAAACCAAAAATAAATACACAATGTACAATTATAGTAATATATAAACAATATATGTCTACTGAACATATTGAAAGGGAAACATATCCTGATATACTCGAAACTCAAACCTGTAGTCTACAATGACCACACACCCACGCTAGGGATTTAGTTCGAAGATTACACAAAGCACTTATATGGGAGAACTCACTCCATGAGTCTCATATCTATCATGACATCCATAAAATAAGTAATGTTCGTTGTGAAAATACCTAAGAGAGGTAGATGCACTGATAGATCTGAAGAGAGAATAGATACACTTATTATGAGAGAACACACTCCTGAGTGGGAAAACATCATGATACATAGAGGAGGATCACTACTTGGGACTTGGAGGATACCATGAATCATCTATATTATACCTGATATGTAGAGCATCAGTGTCATATAGGATTGTTCATGTCAATACCTGACTCTACATAGGGTCAAGAATGGATAAAGGATCTTACTCTGGGCCTCTATGATGGATACCTGACTCTATCTCGGAAATTCATGCTGAAGGTACCATACTCCTGTGGATGTAAATGATAACTACCTTCCAAGGGAAAGAGAAAAGGGATCACTAACCCAAATGAAATCTTTCTAAGGAACAATGTAAAAAAAGATCAATACATATAGAATGGAGTACACGGTATGTAGAATTGGTCACAAGATGCATCCCTTGACTCTAGGTACCAATATTGTACAAATTCCTGAGTTTATAGAACATGTCGTGTAAAAAATATTTGCACGACATGTATGAATGATCACATGTCGTGTTTTAGTATCTGGGGTCTGTTCTGTGTACGCTATCCATGTGCTCATACACAGCTTCAACCTGTGTGTTTCAGACCCTATATAGGTAAACAGGGTAGCCCTCATTTCAGGCTAGGTCTGTCTGTGTGGTGGAGTACATGCCATGTACTCCACCCTGTTCGTGTGTATCTCCAATGATGCACGCCGAGTCCACGTTAGGACCCCACACACCATGCGACAATGGTCACACGCCATGATATTGGTTCTTGTTGCCCGGAAATCCAGTCACCGCTGGGTGTGGCCCACATGTCGTGTCCTCCGAGGAGCACGCCGTGTTCTTCACTGTGTGTAGTACAGAAACCTTATCTGCCTCTATGCAAGTCCCACATGGCGTATTCATCACAATATACATTGTGTTCATCGAGATTTTCCAGAAAAAATGGCTCTTCGTCGCCACACCCCGGGTGCTCTTACAGTATTTGATCCGGTTGTCTAATTTCCTCAAAACTCAAGATCCGAGGTTTCCCCTCAATACCATCAGTGTCTCATGAGTTTTTGTGGGTTTGATCGGCCTTGAAAACTCATTTCGATCATCCGCGTGAAGAATGGTCGAGGAACGATTTCTTATAAACTGTGTCCATTCATCTTCTACCATCATTGTCAATCCTCCTTTCAATCATCATGATTTCATATCTCCAATTTTAGATCATTGAATTAAGAAATAGATTCCCAAAGATCCATCATTCATAGCCCCATGAAGAACGCAATGAACGCGGGGAATGGAGGGAATAAATCCAATAAAAGAAATGTGGAATGACCCTTCTCTATTTCTCGTCGCACAATTGATTTGTTCCCGTTAGAAAGATTAAATATGGAGAATCAAAACAACAAAATAAATGTGGCATGGATTAATTCCATGAAACAAAATGCTCAAAGGAAATGGAAATAAACACCCTCCCACAAGAACGCACATTCCAAGAATCAACCTGTTTGGGGGTTGATCTGCATTCATCATTTAATCCAACAAAAATGAAGGACATAATAAAAAAAACAAACCACTACCTCGATTCAGTTGGATAAAGATCACTGCGTCGCATTTGTTGGTGAGGTTATATCGAATTCGAAGCGCATCGATCGATTGATCTATCGTCATTCATTGTCGAGTGGTTTCTCCATGTTGTCTCCTCTCCACGCCTCTAGAGAATTTTAGGGTTATGCAACTAACACTGGAGACTCACTTAACAACTTATTTAAAATCTCCCATCACCGTGTTACGGAAACATTTAAAATAAAATATTTTATTTTATTTTATTTCCTTTCAAATGTACAAAAACTATCTTCTGCTTCCGACCCATGCCGGTCGACATTAGGCCCTACCTAAGGTAAATTCGATGTTCTAATCACAATGGTGCCCTCATATTTATGATTTGGGTGACCATTTAAATATTATTCCACTATTTCAGGAAAACTTCTTTTACATATCATTTAAAAGTTCAAATTATTTCAAACATTTATTCCAAGTACATCGTGCCTCAGAATCGAATGCCCTCACAAAGCCTGGTCTCGTAATAATACCATATAATATTTAGAAATAATACTGGGAAAATTGGAGATATTAAAATTATAGTTCCCATGAATGGGGTGAGTCTTAACTTAGTAGGTTTTCCCCAATGACTTTCTAACTAATTCCACTAGGACTAAACTATTTATTACAATTTATATAATATAGTTTTATGAATTAAAATAGTTTATACCAAAGCCCAAAAAAAATATTCCATGGAAATTATAAACTATTATATAATCAATTTCTCATTGAATGTTTCATATTCTTTTCCATTATTTCACACAAAACCACACATACACACCATTCCGGGGTTTCCATTTATAGTGGACCACCACATCCATACACCACCCCATTTTAATGGTGGTACTTTATGAACATTATCCATTCCATTCAATACACACCCAATAGTTTATTCCAAAATCATAACAAGTCATACCAAAAAAAACATTTATTTAAATAATTTGAATAAATGATTTAAATTCATGAAACCAAACCATGTTTTTAAAATCATCATTTTAAAATTATATACAGAGTGTTTCTCAAAAACCAATCATCATTCCACAATTTCTATGACAATACCAAATTTATATTTCCATAAAGAATCACACACAAAATCATTTAAATAAAATCATTTAAATAAAACTAAGAATTCGTATTCTAAATCATGTTGATTTGAAAGATAATACACCTATATCAAAATTATTGATGAAAACAGTAATCAACACAATGAAACATCAATATATGATCCCAACCCATGTTACCCTCAATAGATTGAAAAATATTTCAACATAAAACAATTAATATAACATATATATATCCATAATGGACATGATATATGGTTCTAAGACATATAAGAATATTTGATCTAAGAATAACAAGGAATAAAGGGAAATTACCTATGAATTAGGCCTCCAATTCACTTTTTATTCTCATGATGATCACTCCTATTTAAAAGAAAATCGTATCTCAGGCCAAGGGAGAAAAGGAATATGGAATATTCCGAGTTTAGGGGGGAAACGAGGTTAAAGGGTTTAATTCGAACTATATACCAATATAAGGATAAAAAACTATACACCATATGATTAGGCCAGAAGTTTGGAAAAACTTGTTCTAACTATATGGTGATACTTTCTTAAGGCCACACCACACATATTTGGCTGACATAGTTAGACCAATCAGGTTTCGACCATTAGTTTACCTCTTTTATAAGATAAATTATCTCTCCTGGGAATTCACATGGTTTTATCAAACCATGATCCTACAAAGTTAACATTGTCTTTCATTGTCATGGTTACTCAAGATGTTGCATAGTTTCTACTAACATCACAAAAATGGTGAACCTACTGAAATGAATAAAAAATGTTCCAAAACCCCTTATAACCTTCTGAATTTTATCCTGACAAAAATATAGATTCAAAATACAAGAAAAATAGTGATGTACCTAATAATAGTGGTCCTATATTCTTTCCCAGAAATAAGTACATACCATAGGGGGGAATCATTAACCTTAATCTATTGTTACATTTATGGAGACGTCTATTAAATATTTTTTTTCAATTTCAAATGGTGTAAAAGTAATGGATTTTTGTGTAACTATCAAAATGGGGGATAATATTGAGTGGCCACATGATCTAAATAAATTAGTTTTTTTATAATTCAAATATTTTGAATTTATTTTGGTGAATAGAAAATCATAATACTGGTTAATTTCTTATATGTCATTATTATATTATTAGTAGACTATTGGAAAACAAAATAACTCTAGAAGTGGAAAGGAAATGTAACCTTCTAATATGACCTTGTAATGTGACCTTGTAATGTCACCTTATGATGTAACCTTGTCATGTGACCTTATGAACTGACCATTTCTAGTGACATTGTAATGTGACCTTGTAAAGATAACACATGAAGTGAAATGGTGAAGTGACCCCATCAAGTATCCTTTTCAACTTAACTTGTGAAGTGAACTTGTGAAATGACCCAATTAAGTGATCTTATGATGTATCATTTTAATGAAATGGTATGAGGAAAAATGAATTGACCACGTAATAAAAAATCAAATGACCACATGAATAAAAATCAAATAACCACATAAAGAAAACTAAAGTGATTTTAAGATGAAAAATGAAGTGATTGAAAGAATAAAAATTATATTACTAAAATGTGTTGATTTTTCCTTATGACCTACCTAGACCAACTTAATTACTTTTCTATACTTTAGTTTAAACCTTCTCCATTTTATTTATACTTCTATATTTTGAAATACTTCATGTATTTGACTGATTATCTTTATTTTATTATTGCTTAAATAGTTATTAATTATTTAAATACTGAGTAACTTTATATGTAATAATTATATACATTATTTAATGATTATCATGTGGGATAATGTCTCATAGTGATTACTTTAGAAAACATGGGTTTCAATTTTTTTTACTTTTAATAGTTTATCTCACATACATTATAGATGTCGTCCAAGGGAAATTAATATTGATTACTATCATTTTGATGTTAGTTATTTAATTATTATAACATGTTATCATTGAATATCTTGTTTATTAAATATTACCGAAGTGACCCATGTTAGTATTTTTTTCTTGCACATTCAATGACATAATCATATGTTTCTTTCGGAAGGATGAAATTTAATGGGCTTCATTTTTTGAATTTGTTGTCCATAGTAGAACTATATATAATGATTTTGAAAATACCATATTAAGACACAACGGTTTGAGGATATTATTGAATGATATAAGTGATAAATACGTTTCTGATATAGTACTTCATTCAAATGATGTATAATAGATTTATCCTTTTTTATATAGAGAAAATATCTACATTGACACTCAGATATTTAATTTTATATTTCATTATATGAATTTAATTATTCTTATTCTTTTCTATGTGTTTAATTGTGCAAGGTAATACCACCCATCAAAAGGTAGGATAGATGTCTGTGACTGCCAAAAAAAATTCAATAATTAGGTTCTTACATAACTATAAAATGTTAGAGGATTTTGTTTTTCATTGTACTGATTAAATGCTTGTTTAGTTTCTACCACCAATTAAAAATGTAGATTCCGAATTTTTCCTTTATTAATGTAAATGGAATAGTGATCGGGTTATGACACAAGTTGTGTAAAATGTAGGGTGATTAATTCACTAGTGCATAAAACATTTACAATATTGGAATTTTTTATGTCAGTTATAAATAACTGATTTACAAAGCTGTAAAATTTGGTCTATCATGTCGGTTAAATTATAACCGAAGTAAAATATGTCGATATTTTATTTTTTACGTCTCTTACTTTATAAATCATGTAAAAAACTAAGTATTGATTATTCACACTGGTTATTTTATAACTAAAGTGAAAAATAAACATACATGCTTTATAACGTCAGTTATTTTATAACTGACGTAAAAATGTGTTTATCACATTGGTTATTAAATAACCTAAATGATAAATGTAATAAAAAAATAGTTTATTAGATCAGTTATTAAATAAATGAGTGATAAGTAATTTAAAAAATTTATCAAGCCCCATATTGAGTAATGGTGTATTTTTCGATTGGGCGACTACAACTCGTCTCTCTCGCACAGAACAACTAGAAATGATTCTTCAAAATCGTGTGCTCCAACCACGTTTTTATATCATTGATCATCATGTGTACTATCACCAGATCCATCAGATCGACTCTCAACACTCAAGTAAGCCTCGTTGGCCTCTAATTCATTCGTTATTTTTCATGTATTCCGTACATTTACATTTTGCGATTTCTTTTTTTTAAATATCACAATATCTTGGATTATTTCCTAATGTTATCATTATTGGACATTGTTTTTCTTATCCTTGATCTGAAATAAATGGGGATTAAGCTCCATGTTACTTTTGTTAGCTTCTTCCATATTTAAATATTAAATCCCTATGTTGATATCATGGAGACATTGGTTATATACCATATAACCCTTCTCATTTTATAAAACACATTACTTTTTTTGGTTATTCAAGATTAGAAAAAAAGAAGTTATATTTGTCTAGGTGTTTTGTGATGAATTTGTAATCAGTCTTCCTATAAGAGTTCAACCATTCATTTATTTAATTATTTTCTTATATGGTCATGTATTATGTAGAACATATATTATGTGAACTTCTAGTATATATTATGACATAGAATGTTAATGCATGGTTGATTATTTATTTAGCACCGCATTCATTAACTATTTACTATTAGTTAAGTAGCCCCCAAAACTATATGTCAACATACCTTGAATGTGATATTTTCACCACCTTCCCCAATCTAGGTTCCTCTTAAGGGCTATACTTTTCATCTAATATAAATCCATGTCAAAAACTGGCTTAGAACCTAATAATATCAACTTACCACTCAAATCAATTTCTACAATACATTATACCATTTTACACAAAAAACTCAATAAGAATGATAATACTCATATATGTGACCCTCAAAATTAAATTAAATAAAGAAAATATTTTATTTCTAAAAAACAATATCTGTATAGTTTTCAAATATGCTTATATTTTTTTATATTATATTTCAAAATTATGTTACTTTAACATTATGTAATATTTAATACAAATATAAAACTATTATATAGAAATTTAATTTCTTTTTAAAATTAATTCCATGGATATCTTTTTCAAATACTCATATAATTGTTTTATGTTTGAAAATTATTTTACATTCAAAATATGATATATTTCATATAAATATAAAATTGGCTTATCTTAAGAAGAAGTATAATTTTGATATTTGTTTTATGTAATAATAATTTAATGTTGGATTATAGAACATAAAATGAGTAATGAATATGAGTGGAATTTTCTAAACGAAATTTTCTAAGCAACGACCTGTTTTTCAGTCCATGCTTGAAGTATTTGAAGGTGGAGAAGTTGAAAAGTAGAGAGATCAAAGATCATCTTATTTTTCATGGTTTCAGTCTGAGTTACAACCCTTGTATTTGGCATAGTGAAAGTGGACATAATGTAAGATCTACTGATTATGTTGATTTGAAAGATGGTAACTCCAATGAAATTGAAGAAATGATTCATGATGTTATAGCATGAAAATTGAGATAGAACTGAAAGTTGAGCATCTATATGGTGATGCTGAAAAACCATTTTATCCCGGTTGTACGGATTGTAAAGTTTTATCGTCAGTGTTAAGATAGATTAACCTGAAGTTAAAACATAGATGGAGTGAAATGAGTTTTACAAAGCTGCTACAATTGTTGAAATACATACTTCAAAAACACAACGATCTTCCAGATTCACATTATAAGTCCATGAAAATAATTTTCTTGATGGGATTAGGATACATGAAAATACATGCATGCTCGAATGACTATATGATATATAAAAAGGAATATAAATTTCTATCAGTGTGTCCAAAATGTGGGACATCACGGTATAAGTTGAAAGAAAAATCACAGGCTAATATAGGGATTATAGAGATCCCTACCAAGGTATTTTGGTATATTCCTAGAATTCATTGTTTTAAACATCTATTTTCTAATTAACATGAAGAAAAAAAGTTAATATGGCATGATGATGAGTTTATATGTGATAAAAAATACATCATCCAGTTGATTTTCCACAATGGAAGAAAATTGATGAGTAGTATCTTATATTTGGAAATGAAATTAGAAATCTCAAACTAGGGTTTTGCACAGATGGAATGAATCCATATCGAAGCCTCATTAGTACACATCATTCATAGCCAATTTTATAATTAATTTACAACCTATCTTCTGAAGTTTTTATAAAGTGAAAATATGTCATGTTGAGTATAATGATATTGGGTCGAAAGCAACACGAAAATGATATTGATGTTTTCTTGTCACCATTTATTGTTTATTTGAAACTTTTATGGGAGGATGGTATTAGGTTGTATGATTCTTATAAAATATAATATTTTCATCTGCATGTAGTGCTTAAGTTAAATATAAATGAATTCCCAACATATAGAAATTTGTCTGGACACACTATTGAGGGGCATCAAGCATGTCCAATTTGTGAACAACAGACATTATATTATCAATTTCATTATGGGAGGAAAAAACTATACACATTTCATCGAATTTTATTGCCTATGGAACACACTTATAGAGGAAAAAAATGCATTTAGTGGCTCAAAACAATTTCAAATTATTCCAAAACCTTTTTCAACTGATTAGTATTTTGAGAGTGTGAGAAACCATGATGTGACATTGGAAAAGGAACAAACATATGGTAATGATAGAAAAATTTGGAAGAAAATTTCAACATTTTTGGAGCTACCATTTTGAAGATATCATGAAGTGAAAGATAATATTGATGTCATGCACGTGGAGAAGAATATTTGTGATAGTTTGATTGAAACATTGTTAGATATTAATTAAAAGACTAAAGATGTGTTGAATTCAAGATTAGGCATACTATTAGTGGTAATAAATTTGAAGTTAGCTCCCACTCCTAATGGAAGGAGAACATTTCTTCCCCCCACTTGTCATACATTATCCAAGAGGGATAAAATTAGCTTTTTTCATTGTCTTCATGATATCAAAGTTCCGCGAGGTTATTCTTTAAATGTAAAATATTTTTTTCTCCTTGAAGGATTTAAATTTGACAGGTATGAAATCTCATGATTATCACGTCAAGATGCAATGACTTCTACCAATTTCATTGCATGAAATATTAGCTATCTGTGTTAGAAATACTATCATGAAGGTGGGTTATTTTTTCAATTCAATTTGTAATAAGGTGATTGATGTGGATACTTTGAAAATTTTGGAAATGGATACAATTTATATAAATTTTCAATTGGAAATGTATTTTATTCCATATTTTTTTTGATATAATGGTGAATTTAATGGTTCATATGGTTTGAGAAACAAATCTTTGTGGACCTGTATATCTTTATTGGATGTATCCTTTTGATAGGTATATGAATATATTGAAGAGGCATATTAAGTGTCCATATCGACCTAAAGCCTCCATTGTTAAAAACTATATTTCTAAATAGTTTGCGGAGTTTTTTATGAGCTACTTGTCTGCAGAGGAGAAAATTGGTCTGAATCCATCTCACCATGAACAAGTTAATAATAAGGGTAGGGGGATTTGTGGATTAAAATTAAAATAATTTTTTTCTGAATAATTGAAGAAGTTGCATTTATATATCTTGAAAAACATAGTTGATGCTCAACCATATATCACGTATCATATTAATGAGTTGAAACAATGTCATCTATAGAAGAAAATAATGTGGACTTATAATGAGTATAAAAAAAACAATTTTCCACAGTTTAAAAAGACCATGCTTGGAAGATTAGATGCATTAGAGTCATTAAGATGGTTAGTGGGTGGTCCATCTTGAAATGTGATAACATGGTCTAGGTATGACATTAATGTATATACATTTCATATGAAATCTCAGGACAATAGAAGTGAAGTTCAAGATAGCATGGTATTGGTGTTTGTAGAAGTAATGCATTTTTTGAGTTCTCAAGACAAAAACCTAATTTATGCATCAAGTGCATATTATGGAGTCATTGAAGAAATATGGGACATTGATTACTTTAAAATTAAATTTTTTGTGTTTAATTTCAAATAGTTTATCAGTAACAATAATGTCAGACATGATGAATTTGGATTGACCGTTGTCAATATAAATAGATTGGAAGACACAATTTATTCTTTTATTATGGAAACACATTAAAAACATATTTTCTATGTTTTTGATCAATCATATATACAGTGGTCTATTTTTTTACAAGTAAAAAAATATTTTTGTGAGGATCAACTTCATGAATATGCTGATTTATGTCATATCCCTACTTCCATGGAAAGATTAGAAAAAATAATGATGGTCATGTTGTTAACATGGTTTGCGCCATAAAAAAGGACCATGATTAATGAATTTGGGAAAACAAACCATTTGTACATTTCTTATATTACAAGTAACATATTTTTTATTTTTATTTTATATTTATTGATTTCATAAATTGTTAAATATTTTAATTTGTTTCTTTATTAAAACGCGTATTCAAACAAATAAGTATAAATGTTTGTTTATTTTAGTTTTTTAGTTTACCATGTTTACAATTATATAACTTATATATTTAATGATTTTGTTGAATGATAATTACTTTAATATGTTTACCATGTTTACCATGATTACCATGCTTACCATGCTTACCATGCTAACATTTTTAACATGATTACAATGCTTAATTTGTTTACCATGTTTACTATTACATAACATAGATCAATTTTCATTTTTTTGTTTACATTAGTTTTGTAATATTTGAATTTGTATATTTGTGAACTAATGATGGGTTTTTTTGAGTTTAATGATAATGAAAGATCAATCAGTTGATCAACCACATAATTATAGAGATGAACAATGTGATCATATGATCGAGGAGGAATATTAACATGCTCTTCCGGATGTTCCCTGATCTTCTTCATGTGCTCCCACAACAAAAACGAAGAGTTCATGATTTGGTAAATGTGGAAACACACATTTACCAAAAAATTCACCTTAACATATCCAATACCATAGGATGGTCATAGAGTTTGATGATAATGATATTCCAAGAGGTCTAAATGCAAAATATTTTAAGAGTTTTGTATCAAATCAGGGTAAAATCAACGTAACAATTTCATATAATGAATGAAATAGTTTGAAAAAATATATACTATCTCATTTTTAGGAGATAATTTTGGTAATATATTTTTCTATTGTTTGAATAATATTTAGATTTTTATAGTATAATATGTTTTCCCTTATCTTTATCAGATCAAATATGAAAATCCTAACACAGGAAGAGTCGGGAAGAAATGTTTATCGATGACTGCTAGAAGATGGAGGGGTTCCAACTCACAAATCACATATGATTTAATTTTTTTTCATAGAAAACATGACAATCCATGTCATATATATCTTTTATAGATGAAGACACATGGAAACAATTTGATAAAAGTATAAGAAAAGAATAATTTTTGGTAAGTGCAATGTAATTTTTTTTTAATTTTTAATATATTAATGATCTTATTAATGTTTTGTTAATGATTTCTTATTATTATTTTACAGAAAACAAGGAGATCTTGTTAGGATATCTAGTCTAAAAATGTACACCATCATAGTTTATCTTGGGGAGGGTAATCTTTATTGGAAGAACAAATGATGGAGGAAAAATTACAAAAAATTTGAGCTGAGTCTTCAAACTCTGGAGAGGTTTCTCCTCCATCCCCTCCATCTAGACATAAAAAATGGAAGAGTGTTTAGATGGGAAAAAAGGAAATATCTTATGAAAGAATTGTGGATCCAAACTAAGAAAATTATAAGATATTTATTTTATTTATTTAAGTTAATTTTCCTTTTTATATACTTTGAGACATAAAAAGAATTTTTATTTAATTTATATAAGATTATCTTGAGGATTAGAGAACACATGGGTTATTTACATCTTCTTGGAGGTAATATATTTTATATGCAGCATTGGGAAATCCCAAAAACTCGGGTCAAGTACGAGGATACCAAAAAAGTTTATTTGTTAGAAACGTGTTGCTCAGTTCTTCATCTTCTTCCATTGAGAGTTTTTATATAAAAATAGAATATTTGGAGGATAATGTTTATAATATTAATGTGAGGATGGATTAAAATAACAGAGCATCGATATGGTCTATGTTTGCAGACATGCATTGATAATTTTAGACATCATCTCCCACTCCTCCACCTATGCCTACATACTCAATTTTTATCCTCCACCTTCACCAGAAGATCCCAATCCCCCACCTCCAGAACCCATTATTTATCCTCAACCTCAGCCTGCATACCCCATTTTTTATCCTACTCCTACACCCCCTCCTCTACAACTTCAAAGTTTTTATGAGTTGCATGTTGATGATCCTCACCATCATATAGTTTCATATGGGATGATATATTATATAGTAGATATAGTTCATCATCAATAGTTAGAGGTAGAGAAACATAGGGTTGTTGTAAACGATATTATAGATATATCAGTATGAGTACCATTACCTACAGACGAGGTGATGACATTTGGACAAAGTGTCATCCACTTTTTAGTTTGGCCATCCTGACTTCTATGACCTATTACCATAGAGGTATATGTATGTTATATATTTTATTTTATTTTTGTATTAATTTTTTAGTATAATTTGAGAGTTAATATATTTATCTATTTATTTACAGGAATACTTTAAACATAAAGAAATTATTTATAGGAAATAACAATGAAAAATAGGTATGACACTAGATACCGATTCTAGTTGTCTCGACAGATTGTCAAGATATTCAAATTTTTTGGTGCCTCATTATACATTCCCAATAGAAGCTCATACTTTTGGATGTGAAATAGATGTGGGGATTATGAAAAATGATATCATCGAGCTTATTACTAGAGATAATTTGGTCATCAATATGGTGATTGTTTATATGTAAGTCTTAACACAACTCTTTCCATGCATTAAATTTAATAAAAATGTATACTTTTTCCTGTTTTTTATTAGGTATCTTTAGAAAATGTGTGATAATAATGAGTAGATAGATGTATATGGATTCATGGACTTTTAGTTTATTTCCCCTGAAGCACATACATTGGATGAGGAAAAAAGAACAATTTATGTTGGTAAAAGATTTTAATAGAATATAACCAGATAGTGATGGATGATTTATTTTTGTGAGAGGTATGAATCATATATATCATAATGTGTTCTTTATCACATAACATAAAAAACACTAAGGTTAAATTTTATTATATATCAAAGACCATTGGAATTTTGGTGTTTTATGTCTAAGGGAGAAAACACTTTATTGGATATGCTCTCTCTATGGTGATGTGCGAGAAACTTTTAGGAATATGTTTGAAAAATAGGATTAAATTTGTTAATAGTTGTTTATATTAAAATGAATTATAAATTTATCTCATTCATATTATTTTCTATCTGGGGAAGGGCTTACATTCGAAAAAACACAAAGAAAAAGACTGCCAAGATAAAATATTTAAATCTAAAGGTAAATATCTATTTATAATTTTTACATTTGGGATGTATTACATAAAAATGATATTTTGAATTGAAAAACCCATTTAAACATAATTTTTATAAAAAAAGGCATCATTAGATGTCGATATTATATATTAAAATTTATGTATGAAATAATTAAAACTGGAAATTTATTGAAGTTTGACGAGGTGAGATTTTCTTATTAACTATTCAATAATATTTCATTTGATTTATTCATTATACATGTTAACTAATTTCATTTTAATTTATAGCTATTTGATTATCCTCAATGTTATAGTTCCCAAGAGGTAAAACACTTAAAAGTGTAATGGTCAAATTATTTTACAGTTCTGATTGGATTGTATTTGTTTGTAGTGTAAAATGTAATTTTGAATGTTGTAATTATAAATATTTATTTGGTAGATTTTTGGTTGAATTTAGGTTCATTTTTTTTTGATATTGTAATTTTTAATTTTTATAAATATGATTGTTTAATTTTGATGCTAGTTCTTCTTATTTTGGTCTAGTTCTTCTTATTTTTCTGGTTTGTTTTTGGTCTGGTTTCTAGTCTGGTTTTGGTCTAGTTCTTCTTGTTTCAGGTCTAATTTGGTAGTTTAGAGGAATGGTTTCCCTAGTTTTTTTAAAAAAACTGGGTTTTACATTGGTTATTTTATAAGTGACGTAACATATTCTTAGTTAATGGTTTTCCGCATTGATTATCTAAAAACATATGTGGTATCATGTGTTTTTATATCGGTTATTTAATAATCGACGTTAAAAAATCATCCCGAATCGTTTTACACGTCGGTTATAAAATAATCGGCATTGTATAATGTTTTTTTACATTAGTTATTAAATAAATAACATTAAAAAATCATCCAAATCAATTTCACATTTGTTATTAAAAAACCGACGTAAAAAATGCTTCGGAGTCATGGTTTTTGACGTCGTTTACTTAATAACCGACATGGTAGATTGTTTATAAGGTCGGTTACGAAATAACTAATGTGGTAGATTTTTTATTACATAAGTTATTTAATAACCGATGTAAAAAATCTACATATAGAACCATTTTGTAACAGAAATTATTAAATAACCAATGTAATAAATTATCCACCACGTTAGTTAATTAATAACCGTCATAAAAAAGTGATTCCACTATAGGTTTAAAATGTTGGTTTTTTATAACTGATGTAAAAAAATGATATTTATGATGCCGCCTTTAATAACCTTAGCTAAATAACAACCTAAAAAATATAAAAAAACCAACGTTAAATATGTTTTCGACACTAGTGGTTTAAGAAAAGAGTTGTAAAAAGGAAATTCATATTGGTTTGTTCCTCCATGGGTTAAAAATTAGGTTGGAAAAGGGTTGTGACCGCCCTTCAAAATTTACAGAGTCTGTTATATTTGGTTCTATCCTTCTCAATTCATGAGAGGGGTATATAATATTGTATGAATATATAAATCCAAACTACTATATAAATATATATGTTAATTTATCTTTAATTTTTCTATCTATTAACAGAAATTCGATAAGTAGATACAATTATTTAAAAATGTTCAATTCACCACCTTTTTACCATTAATTAATTCTCATTAAGAGTCAATAAGTTAACATTATAATCTAATTATGTAAATACTACACTCTACATTATTCCTATAGATCTTTATACTGTTATCCTAATAGTTTTACATTTGTAGAGATAACAACCTAGGAGTCTTCATTTTAACTACTAAATGGTTATTGATGAATATTTTCCCTTATTCTTCTTCCTCTTATTTGACTTGTACAGTTTCATGAAAGGAATTCTTTTTGTTCTATGTGAAAATTATAAAAAACGAACTTCTTTCTCATTATAGAATAAAATTATCACTTCTATTCAAAAAAATGATTACATGGCTTATTATTTTTTATTACTTCTTAATAATTCTTCCACAAAACGTCTTATTCATTTTTAAATATTTATACATACAATGGTTCTTCTTATTCTATTTTATCATAAAATAATATCTCTTATAAAATAGTGTGTTTAATATCACCTCTTCACTAAATTCAATAAATAGATTGAATAATAACAAATATTTTTTGGCCTCTCTATTTCTCTATTATTTGGATATCTGAGTGCATTTCTATGAAAAACAATATCTTCTCTATAGACCTATAAAATTATATTATTTTTTAATATCATGGTTAGTCAACTAAACTTTTCATCTCTATATTTTTATGTATATATATATATATCCTATTTTTATAACACCTTCAACCTCTTCTTCATTAATTCCTATTTTTCATTATTTTGATATTGAACTTCTAGTAATCTAGGAAATTAAAATTACTCATAATTTCATGGTTTATATATCTACAAACTAAATATAGATATTTTTTTAGGATTTACATCTTTCTAAAATTTAATTATCCTTATGTTTTCAATGATATCAATATTAATTTTATCTTCACATGAATTCATGCTATATATTAAAAAAATACATTATGGTGAGTCCATCCATCAACTTTCAACATGTAATTAAAACTCAATTAATCCATTTTTAATAATGTTGTAAGTTTCTTTGACCTTTGTCTTGGATCAATGTATAAAACCATGGTATATGATGTGACTAACCTGAACCTGGTAACCCGTAGCTGGTGTCTACTTTATTACATTGTAATAATATACAAGGAATCATATCACAAAGTAAAAAATAGTTTAATAGTCTTTGTAAACTATATATATTCATAATTAAAATAATAAATTTTAATATTTAAATTACCACATAATTTATTTGGAGAATATAATTATTCCATCTAACATATCCTTGCATGTCATTCATAGTACACTTACTGGATTCCTAGTAATGGAAAAAAATATGGGCGACCTCAAATCCCCAATAAGAGTTCAGTACGTCATAAGATATCAGGAATCAATAATCATTATCAAAATAGAAAGGTAAATTACCAAAAAAACAATAAATTTCAATATTTTGAAAATCATAATTAGATAAGGAATAATAAGTATGGTAAAGTAAATAAAAAACACATATTCCATTTAAATAACTTAACTATCATGAATAGATAATAAATACTCAATATAAAAAGGTAAATAACTAAAAAAATTCCATTTAAATAAAATTACTATCATGATTAGATAAGGAATAATCAATTTGGAATCGTAAATTACTGATCGCACGTGAAATTTTATGAAATAATATTATATTATTATTAGATAATGAATATTCAATAATGAAAGGTAAATTACTAAGCACCCATTACATTTAATCAATAATCAAAGAATTAAATGAATCTAGAGAAAATTTCATTAAAAAAATATCATGGATAATAATAACTAAATTATTAATGATATAAATGCTTAATTATTGGACTTAATGATCTCTAAAATCATGATTCTACTACTATCAAGACCTTCCACAAGAATGTTTAAAACTATGGGTAAAAACTCATTTATTGCTATCTTACTAATTTTATTCGTGATCTATTGATATATCAAGGGGATATATAAATTTTTGGTCCCACCCAACACTACATGTCCAAAAAATTCCTCATATTTAAACTAATCAATTTAATTCATGAATAATAATCATTTTCTTCACATATTTTTATTGACTAATGATGATAGATTTGTCAATATTTCAACTGTTAAAAAATATGCTTCAATGTAGAACACCGTATGTAGAAATGATATATGGTTTTGTCAGAATAAATATCCCTGATAAATAATACTGATATTTAAGGTAAATTTAATTTCCAATGATCATAGGAAGTATATATTTCAATAGAAAATTAATGACTACAAAAAATGAAAAAATAATGTGAATTTTGGTACTTTCCTTTGTAAAAATCATCATAACTCATCCATATAATGGATAAGGATGGTATCAATAAAAAATATCCCTAGTGTATTATAATTATAATAAGTTTTTATATTGGTGACGAATATAAATTTCCTAAGAAGATCCTTTAAAACATTATTGAGGAATAAAACCATTGATATTTCAAAAGCACTTTTTAAAAATAAAAGATCAATTTTTTTAAATTAATTTTCATTCAAATTAATTTTCATTAGAAATAACATTTTAATATTATAAATTTATCTGTAAAACAGTTAGTTTTATTTATAGCTTGAAATTTCATTCAAGCAGTTGATTTTAAAATCATGATTCTTGTAACTTTTTCCATAAAATCCAAATGGTCCTTGTTTTTAAAATGGCATGAATATTCATTTGAGAAATATTTATAAAAAGTAAAATGGGTAAAATTTAATTTAATAACTCATTTCCAAAGTAATTAATAACCGGAGTATAGGAATATTAATGTTTTTTTATCAAATTTTCAATTAATTCCCTTAAAAGGAATTTCTTCCAACAACCCAAGATTTACGTACATGGAAATTACATTTATTTTTCAGAATACTTAATACATTACACAAATATATTCAAAAATAATTTATTATTTTAGTGAATTTGGAGACTTGGAACATAATCTTCTATCTTGGTGAATGATCTTCAACATCTCCCATAAATATATTGCCCTTTTGTTTTCATACCTAAAACCTTTCTTTATATCCCGAGGGAAATGAAACATATTAAAGGGGTGATCTCAAATTCTCAGTAAGGGTAAACATGAAAAACATCTAATAAAACATAAACATAATAATATGAAAAAATGAACATAAATTTTCAATATTAAAATCATGAGTCATGAAATAAATATTGGGAGTGTGTAAGGTACAGATCATAAAGGAATATTAACCCTGATAAAATAGCATTGGCATAAAACATGGAATTGTGGAAAGTAAATAAGAAAAAATATTATTTCAATAGTTTCCAATAAATTTCTTCCATGACGATCATAGTGGAAAATTTCCATTACTGAACCAGGGTTACTTTCTGTTCCAGGCATGTATTACTGAATTGGATTTACTTGTCGTTCCAACCCTGTATTACTGACATAGATTTAATTTCCATTACATTAATGTATTTATAATGAGATATAAATATTTACCCAATTATTTGTAGGGTGATATAGGTCTCACCCATATCATAATGAAATCATTCTTAAATGTTCCACAGAAAAATTATCCATTCATCGTAGCATAACCCATGAAATAAAATGGGTTTCTTAAATATCATTCCATCACAACATAATCCATAAAAAATGAATGTATTTTATAAAAAAAATTCCATAATTTAAACAATAAAATAATAGTAATAATAGGTATATAATCATAACCTTATGTCATCTTATATGGAAAATAATTTTGATAAAACACTTGAACCTAATTCCTAAAGAAAATAATATTTCTTATTCAAAAACATTTTATTTTCTCAAAATGCCAAAACAATTTAATAGAAAATAATTTAGTTTGAAAATAAATGTGAAATATTATAGAGAATTATTCATTGAAAGAAGGTGGTAAGAAGATGTAAAAACCCATTAATTCCATATAAGTTAAAAAAACACTATCCTTGTACTATTTCCGGAAAAGTCAACAAGTATCTCGTATGGAAAAGGAAAGAAAGATTCCTTCCATATGGTTTAATAAAAACTCACAAATGGTTAAAATTAAATTTAAAAAATATTATAAGAATATAAATAATATTATATATTTAGGGAACATTTATGTGAATGATAAATATACCCCAACAAATACTTACGAATAAACAATCTTAGATACTAATGAGATTGTAAAATTATCCCTTACTATAGGTGCAATATCATATGTATGTGTCCTAAACTCTTATATAGTGGGTTTAAACATATTATTTACTTATAAAAGAACCATATTAATATTTATTATATCATATATTATTCACCTATTTCTTTATATTACCCATTCATTTGTCAATTCCATGTTAAAGCAACATTTTGGGTAATAATCGTTTTATTTATCGTATGAGTTTTGACTTGTTATTCTTGATATTTTTACTTATATTGTTATTTAATTACTTATAGAATGTAAAATATGATTTTTATATCATATATATTCATTATATAAATATATATATAATATATAGATATACGAAATGGAATACACCTTTTATCGAGACGGTAGATCGTACATACACATGAACGTTGTTTTTGTTTTCTTAGTGAATTGAATGGAAGTAAGTAAATGATATATATATATACATACATATATCTAGTATAATTATTTTGTCATATATTTAATTATTATTTATTAGATATAAATTTTAATCATTCTTGAATGGTTAATGTGGAGAATTAATCTCATCGTGTCGTGGAGACGGTATGCCGTATATATCCACAAGCGATGATATAATCCCCCTAATTATTAAAGGGAGTTCAATTTTATGGTGTAAAATATTTTAGGATCAATATAATTTTATAATTAATATATATAGTTATTATATCCATTTTTATACCCATCCAAGTAAGTTGGTGGTGAAAAATAGATTACACCACGATGTGGAGACAGTAAGTCGTTTGTATGCACGCGTGGTGATTTTGTATTTCTTGGGATGGATAAAAATTAGAATAAGGTTGTTTAATAATTATAATGACACATCAGTATATAATTTCTATTATATTTATTATTATATAATTAAATAACTCATTAATTAGATGTAGAAGTAGGAAGAAATATGAAAGAATTGGTATATTAGATTACCTCTTCTTTGACATGATCTATTTAGATATACTCTTAATGGAACAAGAGTTTGTATTTTGAGAAGGAATGAACATATATAATGTAACGAGTGAAGTTTATAAGAGAATTGGGGAGGTTATGGATGAACTTTAAGGCTTAATTAGTTGTGGAGAAATGAGGGATGTGGTGCCCTTTTATAATTGAGGTGAGGGGCACTTTTGAAAAACTCAAAAATATTAATTTATAATAAAATAAAACCACACTAAAAAACCTAAAAGAAATAACAATTTATAATATTATATGATATAGGGTCGTAATCTCATCAACTAATAAATTTTACACAAACCTTATGTTTTCAATTTAACAGTTAGTTATTATATTTCATTTTAACTAGGATAACAAATATTTCAATATTAAAAGGGTACAATATTTACTTATTTGATGTCAATTAGATCATAAATAAAATATTTAGAATCTCTTTGACCATATAATAATTATTATATATTTTTAAAAATGTTTTATGATCTTTAAATAATTCAATAAAACATTATTTTGATAAATAGTCAATAGTGTGAATTTTTTACACTATTCAATTTATTAATTTTCAAAATTATAAATATAAAAAGATAACTTAGAAACAATTATTTTATTATATTTATATAATGTAAAGGTTATCTATAAAACTTATTTTAAATATTAATTATCCCAAAATATATTTATTTTAATACTATTAATATCATTTATTTGATGTCTTCATTAATAAAATGATTTCTACAATGATTTTGTGTAATTATTTATAACAATTTTTTTGAGTTAAAATTAAACATAAAATTATATAATGAATATAAATTTAATATATTTCATGATAATATATGTATCCTAATTTATATAATATAAAAGAAAACATTAAAAATGTTATACTTATTAAAGAATGAACATGACAACTTTAAAATTACTTTCAATAAAATAATATAAGTGTCATAATATATTTTACAAGGATCCAAATGGTCACTATCTTAACTTTAGTATGGTTATGGTCGAGATATACTCAACCAAGAAGATTTTTTCACGTGTTTGGTCCTTTTTATGGTTATTAGTATTTTAATAGAAATTGTTTCATTGATTTCTTATCAATTAATTAATTTTTACACCATCAAAGAATAAGACTTTGAGGTAATTATTTATTTCCTAAAAATTAAAATTAAATTACTATGATGTAGTTAATTATTTTTATTCCCTTGAAATATTTATTTTTGAATACATAACCTTTTTATCCTAATATTAAAATTATTATACTTATTAGGAATTTGAGTTTAAAATTTGGTCACTTTCATTGGTTTTATTAATATATATGTCATTTTCAATGTTAAGTAGAAATTAAATGAATATGTTTCAAACCTAAGATATTACAAGTATAATTATATTAATAAAATAGGATTTCAGCATGTTTTTGGATAATTTTAATGTCCTTATAATATTATTCGTTACAGTAATTTACCTAATTTACCTTTAACCGCGTCAAATAAAAATTACTGTAGTAACTATTCATAAAAAAGTAATATATTAACATAATTTTGACCCACTAATTCAAAATATAGATTCTATTTTTCAAAATTCTAAACACAGAATTTACCTTAATTTATTTAAAATTAATCCGGTTGCCAGAATAAAAAAATGGGTTTTTGTTTAAAAGTTAAAACGTTGCAAAAGATTGAAATGTTTTTACTTATGAATTCATTTTAAAATTATTGAAAATGACATAAATTTTATTAAATTATAAAAATATATTCTTTTTATACATTAAAAAAATTCAATAAAATAATTTATCCACATAAATTATTTTTATGAAAAAATTTATTTTCAATTTAAATTTTGTTCATTTCTACTATTCATAAATTATGAGAGTTATCAGAAAAATATCAAAAATTAATACAAAGTTATACAATTATAAATAAGAAGTTTATTTTTTCAAATTGAACTTATAAAATTGTCAATAACTATATTTAAAATATGTGTGCCATCAAAAGGCAGTAAAACTTCATTTTTTGACAAATAATTCTTTTATCCGAAAAAATTCAATTTTTTCTTATATAATGTTCAAGAAAATATGTTAGATGAACTATATTGTTATATAAAATTAAAAATTTGGTTAATAATATTTATAACAGCTAGTCTATATCCCATTAAATAATAATATTTGCATAATATATAATTGTTTAGTGAAACTCGGTATTGCGTATAACACAAGCTATCACGGAAGGTGGCTATTGCGTGTAACACAAGACAAGTTAGTGTTGCGTGTAGTAAAAGATTCCTTTAGTGTTGTGTATAAAATAATCCAAACTTGGTTCATTTATACATTGAATAAAATTTATACTTAGTGTAACATGAAATTAATTCTATCAAAAGAACTAGAAATTGTGTGCAACAGAAGCCAAGAATAGTGTTTCCTATACTACATGTTAATAAGGTGTTGTGTATATTGCAAGCTAAGCTTCATACAACACAATAAATCAATGAAATAATAAAAAATATATCTCATAAAAGCTTAGGGTGTTACATTCTACCCCCTTAAATGATTTTTTCCTTTGAAATTCATTAGCGTTATAAATGGTTTACTACTTGAAAGTTTATTTCATGGAAAACAACATCGTAAAAAAGAATACTAAAAAATCATTATAAAGAGTAAATTTCAAAATATAACAGTTACCCAAAGTAACTCATCACTGTGTTTTAATATAGGAGAACATAGGTGGGAAGTGAAAACATGTATATGGAAGAAAAATATAAACATTATGTTTTGATGGATAGTGATAGATAATAAGGTTTGGAGAAAGTTAACTACCATAAATAAGTAAATATATGATGATTTAAGGGGTCATATGATTCATTAAGTAAGAAGGTACTAGGATAACATTTTTGGTTTGAAGATCCTATTCTGAATGTTTATGAATTTTTTCTTGAGGAGAAATACTTACTTGATTTAAAAACAATCTCACCATTGGTCATTCCCTAAATAATTTCCACTTCATCTCTTATTTAATGAAATGATGTTGATTTTTTCATTCTTAATGTTTTAGCAGAGCATGTGATAAAATGACAGGTTATTTCAATTTTCTCAACAAAAAAGTTATCATAAGTAATCAAATATGCATAAGTCCACCTATATTGAGATAATATATTGATCCAACAAACATCAACTAAAGTATAACTCATACTATCCATAAATGGATAACCTTACTATCCTTCCAAAAACTGAAATCTTTAGAAAGAGGTGAACTCAATTGACTTAACATTTACCTTCCATATCACATAAGGTAGTTCTTGGTTTTCAAATTCCAAACATGTGAATACCATAATGATATATATTCTTAAAACATTGTAATAATATAAATAACCATAGAAACCATAATGAAAACACGAATTCTATCAAAATTATATCTTTCCACACACCAAAAATGACAAAAATTCCATATACTCAAACCATGATGTCAATTTGTCCTTATATTAGTCTTGTGGTCATTAATGCTATCAAATAACCCATTACCTCCTTGTCCTATAATTATTCACATATCATGTGTTTTCCAAAAATATATAAATAAATTTTCATGGTTACCGGTACCATTAAATATATACTTTCAAATACTAAAATAAAAAAAATAGTGAAAAAATCCTTAGATGTTCATATATTCCATTGTACCATAAAATTACTTATAAAACATCATTATTGATAACATTAAATCATTCCACTATCTAATTAAACCATTGTACGAGATGCATTGTTTCATTCCTCAACACTTCTTTCATCTCAAATATCATTTAGAGTCTCTTCATCGCCATCGACATAAATACCACCCATACAACCATGATGATTCTCTTCATTAGATTTTCCCTTAGGGAATATATTTTCATAATGCTTGTACATTTCACAATTAAAATATTTAACCATTATTGATGTCTTATCAATACCATTATCCTTTTCTATTATATTAAAGTAACATTTTCCTTTGGAATTACTAGATTTGTGTCCTTCTTTTCCACATCCAAATAATCTTCTAGTTCCTTTGAAACATTCTACTTTATGACTCTTCCCACATGATTTAAATGATAAAATTTTAACTTTCTATCCTATATGATCACCATGAGACTCCATCTTTCTTTTATTAACTAGGTTAGGAACTCCCCAAAGTTGAGATTATTGGCCATATTATGAGATTTCCTATTAGGTATAATAATAATCATTTCCTTCCAATATCCATTTCATTTGGTTTATAATGAGGAATATCATTCCATTTTCTATCATATTCTATATGACCCTGAATCATCCTGTTTCTAACCATTTTCTATAACCCAAAAATAATAGCGTGAGAGGAAAAAATCATACCAGCAAAACAACATAATCAAGGGGGGTAGTTTCAATCACTAACATCGTAGTTTTAATCCTATGTTATTCATGATAATTATTATAATTCTAGGACTAGAACTAATAGTTATAAATACCCTTAGGTACATCCGTAGACATAGCATAGAATTTCTCTAGGGATCTCACAAATTTTTTCATATCCTAGTTTCATATGGTTAACTAAACCTTCTATCTGATACCAACCCTAACATCCCATACTTGATAAACAAGGAAATTACATTTCTTTTGAGGAATACTCACTAAATTACAAAAAATATATTCCCAAATACCTTATTATTTTTTTGTCTTTTGAAACTTGGAACATAATCTTCTATCTTGGTAAAATATTTTCAATATCTCCCATAAAGATCTTCCCCTTTTTTTTTTCCTACCTAAAACCATTCTTTATATCTGGGGGGAAAAGAAACATATTAAAGGGGTGAGAAAAAATTCTTAGTAAGGGTAAAGATAAAGAAAATAAAACAAAACATAAACATAATAATGTGAAAACAAGAAAATAAATTTTGAATATCCAAATCGTGAGTCATGAAATAAATATTGGGAGTGCGTAAGACATAGATTATAAAGGAATATTAACCATGATAAAATGGAATTGAAATAAAACATGGTATTGTGGAAAATAAATACGTAAATAATATGATTTCCATAGTATCCAAAGAATTTCATACATGACCATCATAGGTGACAAATTCCATTACTGAACTTGGTTTACATACCGTTCCAACCTTTTACCACTTAATAAGATTTACTTGTCGTTGCAGCCCTACATTATGGAACTAGATTTACTTTCCATTCCAGTTGTGTTTATTTCAGGAGATATAAATATTTACCAAATGCATTTTCATGAGATATAGGCACCACAGATCTTATAATGAAATCATTATTACATGTTCCATAAAAACATTACTCTTTCCTCATAGCATAACCCATGAAATAAAATGGGTTTCTTAAACATCATTGCATCATAAAATAATCCATATAAAATAAATGGATTTAATAAAAATAATTCCATCATTAACAAAATAATATAATTTTAATAATAGGTATTGAAACATAACCCTATTTTTTCTTAGATGGAAAATAATTTTGATAAAACACTTGAACTTAATTCCTAAGAAAATTATCCTTTCTTCTTCCAAAAGGTTTTATTTTCCCAGAATACCACATAATTTAAAAAAAATAATTTATTTGAAAATAAAATTTAAATCATGTATAGGAAGAATCATTGAAATAATTTGTTAAGAAGAGATAAAAATCTATTCATGTTGTATAATTAAAAATAAATTCTCCTCGTACTTTTACCAGAAAAGTCAAAATATACCTCGTATAGAAAATCAAAGAAAGATTCCATCCACATTGTTCAATAAAAAATCACCAATAAGTAAAATTAAACATAAAAAATAGCATAGAAATAGAAATAATATTACATATTTAGGGCACATGGATTTGAATGATAATTATAACCCATTAAATATGTACGAATAAAAAATCTCAGATAATAATGAGATTGTAAAATTATCCATTACCTTATGACCGATTACTTCCGTATGTGCTAGAAATCCCTGTATAATGGGTGTAAAAATATTATTAACTTGTGAAAAAAACATAATTATATTTATTATATCATATATGATTCACTTATGACTTTATATTACCCATTCCTTTGTCAATTCCATGTTAAAGCAACGTTTTTGGTAATAATCGTTTTCTTTATAGTATGTGTTTTAAATTTTTATTCTTGATATTATTACTTAGATCATGATTTAATTACATATATAATGTAAAACAAGATTTATATGTCATATATATTAAATATATAAAAAATATATATATATAATATATAGATAATTGAAATGAAATACATCGTTCATAGAGACGGTAGGCCGTACTTATGCATGGATGCTATTTTAGTATCCTTAATGAATTTAATGGAAGTAAGAAAATGAAATCTATATATATATATAAATATATTAGCATTATTAGATAATATATTTGATGCTTATTTTTTATATATACTTCATAATCCTTCATAAATGGTTAACGTGGAGAATGGATCTCATTGGGTCGTGGAGAAAGTAGGCCGTACGTACGCACGAGCGACGATATCATTCCTATAATTACTAAATGGTATTTAATTGTATGGTGTACTATATGTCATAATAAAAATATTTTTAAAATAATCATATATAGTTATTACATCCATTTTTATACTCTTCCAAATTAGGTGGTGGTGAAAAAATGATTACACCACAGCGTGGAGACTGTATGATGTACTTACGCACGTGTGGTGATTTAATTTTTCTTAGGATAGATAGAATGTAGAATATGGTTGTTTCATAATTATAATAAATTATTATTATGTAGTTATACTATAGTTATTATTCTTTATTGCAACAAATAATGAAGTATAACAGGAAGTAGAAATAAATATGAAATAATCGGTAGAGGGGATTATCTCTTCTTTTGCGTGCTCTATTTAGATATCCTTTTAATGGAACTAGAGTTTGTACTTAGAGAAGTAAAAAACCTAGATAATTTATCTATGAAAGTTTATAAGTTAAATGGGTAGGCTATGGATTAACTTTAAGGATTAATTAGTTGTGTATAAAAGAGATAGGAGGTTCTCTTTTATAATTTAGGTGATTGAAACTTTTGGAAACCTCAAAAATATTAATTTATAATAAAACTAAAACCCTCTAGAAAACCTCCAAATTGTCCCCATTTAGAATATAAGATGATATAGGGTTGTAATATCATAAACAAATAAATTTTAGACAAGTTTCTATGTCCATTCAAACATTATATTTTCAATTTAACACTTAGTTATTCTATTTCATTTTAACAAGGGTAACAATTAGTTCAATATTAAAAGGGTAAAATATTCGCTTATATGATGTCAATTAGAACATAAATAAAAAAATTAGAATATTTTTAACCATATAATAATTATTCTATATTTTTATAAATGTTTTATGATCTTTAAATAATTTAATAAAACATTATTTTTATAAACAATCAATAGTGTCAATTTTGGCACTATTCAATTTATTGATTATTAAAAATATAAATATGAAAATATAAATTCAAAATAAATATTTTATTATATTCATATTAGTTATCAGTTAACTATAAAATTCATTGGACATATTAATTATCCCAAAAATGTATTTATTTTAATATTGTTAATAAAATTTATTTGATATCTCCATTAATAAAATCATTACTGCAATTAATTTGTGTAATTATTTAATATAATTATTTGTTGAGTAAAAATTAAAAATAAAATAAAATAATGGATAGAAATTTAATATATTAATTTAAAATATATGTAGTCATATTTATCTGCTATAAAATCAAACATTAAAAATGTTATACTTAATAAAGTATGAATCTGACCACTTTAACGTTACTTTAAATAAAATTTTATAAGTCATAATCTATTCTATAAGGCTCAAAATTATCACTATCATGACCATTGGAAGATTATGGTTGATTTATACTTGTCCAAAAATATTTGGCCATGTGTTTGGATATTTTTATGGTTTTTAGGAATTTAATAAGAATGGTTTTATTGATTTCTTATCAATTAATTAATTTTTACATCATCAAAGAATAAGACATTAAGGTAATTATTTACTTCCAAAAAACTAAAAATAAATTACCATGATGTAGGTAATTATTTTATATTTCCATGTACTATTTATTTTTAAATATATCACTTGGTTATCCCATTATTAAAATTATTATACTTATCATAAATGTGAGTTTGTGATTTTGTCACTTTCATTGGTTTTATTAATATCTATATAATTTTCATTTTCATGTGGACATTAAATTACTATTTTTCAAACCTAAGATTTTATGGGTAGAATTATATTCATAAAATAGTATTTTGGAAGGTTTTTTGAAAATTTTATTATTATTATAATATTATTTTGTACAATTATTTATTAAATTTAACTTTAACCACGTTAAATAAAACTTACTATAGTAACTGTTCAGAGTATCAAAAAAATAAAAGTACCTTATTAACATTATTTTGACCCACTAATTCCAAATATATAATCCATTTTTCAAAATTCAAAACATATAAGTTGTATTAATTAATTTAAAAGTAATCCCGTTGTAGGAATACAGAAATGTGTTTTTGTTGAAAAGTTAAAACATTACAAAAGATTGAAATGTTTCTACATATGATTTCAATGTAATATTAATGAAAATGACTTACATTTTATTAAATTATAAACATATATTCTATTTTTTATTTAAAACCAATTATTAATATATGCTTACAATAAAAATTATTTTGATGAAAAAATTTGTTTTTATTTAAAATTTGGTGTATTTTTACTATTAATCAAAATATGAAAGTTATCAGAAAACATAAAAACTTCATCCAAAGTAAATTTTATTTCACACTTCCAAAGAATAATTTTATTTTTTAAAATTTAACTCATAAAAGTTTCAAAAATTTGAATTAAAATGGGTTCTCCATTAAAAGGTGGTAAAAATTCATTGTTTTTGAAAAATACTTCATTTTTCCAAAAAATTTGAATTTGTTATTATATAATGTTCTAGAAAATTTGTAATATGAATTATAATGTTATATAAAATTAAAAATGTTTTTAATAATATTTGAAATGTATAGTTTATATCCCATTAAATAATAATATTTTAACAATATATCGTTGTTTAATGAAACTCGGTATTGTATACAATGAAAGCTATCAAGGAAGGTCTCTCTTGTAAGTGATTCAAGGCCAGTTACTATTGAATGTAGTCAAAGATTTATTTGGTGTTGTGTAAAAAATAATACAAACTTAGTTATTTTTTTAATTGAAAAAATCTATACTCAGTGTTGCATGAAATGAATTCTATCTAAAGAAAGTGAAATTGTGTGTAACACAAGACAAGAATAGTGTTCTATATACTGTAAGCTAATAAGGTGTAGTGTATAGCGCAAGATAATACTTTTAAAACAGAATACATTAATGAAATTAAAAGGAATCTATCTCATAAAATAACTGGGTGTTACATTCTACCCCCTTAAAATGAATTTCAACCTCAAAATTTTTTGGGGTTATAGAAGGATTACTACGTGAACGTTTCATTCATGGAAACCCACATCATAAAAAGGAATACTGAAACATAATTTATAAAAGGGAATTTAGAAACATAATGGTTACTAATAGTAACTCATCATTTGGTTTACAAATGGGAGAACCTAGGTGGGAAGTAAAAACATAGATATGGAAGGGAAATCTAACCATTAATTTATGATAGATAGTGATATAGAATAAGATTTGGAGAAAGATGACTACAAGAAATCTATAAATCTGCGATGATTTAATGAACCATATGATTCATCAGATAATAAGGTAATAGGATAACGTTTTTGGTTTCAAGATCATTTTCCTAAATTTGACGAATTTTTTCATGAGGATAAATACTTACTTGATTTCTATAAAATCTCACCATTGGTAGTTCCCTGAACAATTTCCTCTTCATCTCTTATTTAATGAAATGAAGTTTAATATTTCATTCTTGAAGTGTTGTAAAATCATGGATAAAATTGTAGGTAATTCCATCTATCTCAACAAAAAAGATAGCATAGGTAATCAAATATACATAAGTCCACATATAGTGAGATAATATACTGATCTAACAAACTTCATCTGGAGTATAACTCATACTATCCACAAATGGATAACCCTACAATCCTTAAAAAAATTAAAAACTTTAGAATGATATGAACTTAATTGACTTAACATTTATCTCCCATTTCTCATAAGTTAGTTATTGGTTGCCATATTCCAAACATATTAATACCTTAATCATGTATTCTCTTAAAGCATTGTAATAATTTGAATTACTATATATCCTTAGTGAAAACATACATTCTGTCAAAATTAACTCTTTCCAAACACCAAAAATGAAAAAATTATATATAATCAAACCATGATATTACATTGACCATATATCAGTCTTGAGGCCATTAATACTATAAAAAACTCATTATCTCAATACACCATCATTATTCATATATCATATGTTTTCCAAAAATATTTGAATAACTTTTCATGGTTACCGGTACCATTCATCATATACATTCAAATAAATAAGTAAAAATAATAGTGTAACAATCCTAAGATGTTTATTTATTCCATAGTACCATACAATTACATATGAGACATTATTATTGATAACATGGAATCATTCCACTATCTTCTTAGACCATTGACCAAGTTGTATCATTTTATTCCTCAACACTTCTTCTATATCATATGTCATTTGTAGTCTCTTTAACATCTTCAACATAAATACTACCCGTACGACCGTACTGAATCTCTTCATGATATTTTACCTTGTGGAATATATTTTCATAATGCCCGTACATTCCACATTTAAAACATTTAACAATTTTTGATGTCTTAGTAATTCCATTATCCTTGTCCATTGTGTTTACTGAACCTTTTCCTTGTACAATTATTGTATTTGTGTCCTTAATTTCTACTCCCAAAGAATATTACACTTCCTTTTGAAACATTATCCTTGATGCCTCTTCCCACATGATATACATGCAGATATTTGAACTATGTTTCCCCTATAATCACCGCAAAACTCCATCTTTGTCTTATTAGCTAGGTCAGGAAACTCACCAAAGTTAAGATTATTGATCATATTATGAGATTTTTTATTAGGAATAATAATGATGTTTTTCCGTCAAACTCTGATTTAATTTACTTTCACAGGAATAATATAAATCCATTTCCCATCATATTCTCCATTAACAAGCATCCTCATGTTTCCATCCATTTTATAAAACCTAAAAAGAATAGTGTGAGAGGAAAAACCATTCTAGGAAAACAACACAATCAAGGGGTAGTAATTTCAATCTCTAACATCATAGGTTTAATACTAGGTTATTCATGATCATTTCCATAATTCTAGTCTGTATAATCTAGTTAGACATTCACTTATGGACATCCCTAAACAAACCATAGAAATATCTCTATGGATATCACTAATGTTTTTGTATCATAGTTTTCAAAGGATAACTAACCCTTCTCTCTGATACCAACATTAATGACCTAAGATTTACTTACATGTAAATGGAATTTATTTTTTGCAATACTTAATACATTACACAAATATATTCCCAAATGCCGTATTAGTTTAAACATAATCTTATATCTTGGGGAAAGATCTTCAACATCTCCCATAAAGATCTTCCCCTTTGGGTTTTCTACCTCAAACCATTCTTTATATCCTAGGGGAAAGGGAATATATGAAATGGGAGAGTTAAAATTCCTAGTAAGGTAAAAAATGAAGAACATCTTACAAAACAAAAACATAAGAATATGAAAACATGAACATAAATTTTGAATATCAAACTCGGGAGTCATGAATGAAATCTTGGTAGTGTGAAAGTAAAAGACCATAAAAGAACATTAACCATGATAATATAACATTGAAATAAACCATGGAATTTTTGAAAATAAATAATTACATAATAGGACATCCATAGTATCCAAGGCAATTCTACCATGACCATCATAGTGGACAAAGTCCATTACATTACCATGTTAACTTTTTGTTCCATTGATGTATTACTGAACCAAATTTACTTGTCGTTCCAACCCTGTATTACTGAACCAGATTTACATGTAATTCTAGTCATGTATATATCATGAGATATAAATATTTACCCTATTCATGGGAGTGAGATATATGTCCTAACCATCTAATAGTGAAATCATTCTTACATGTTCCACAAAAACAGTATTCATTCTTAATAGCATAACCCATGAAATAAAATCGATTTCTTAAACATCATTCCATTATAACATAATCCATATAAAATAAATTGATTTTATTAAATTAATTCCATAATTAGAATAATAAAAAATAGTAATAATATGTATATAAAAATACCCCTATGACATTTTAGTAGGAAAATAATTTTGATAAAACACTTTAACTTAATTCCTGAGGAAAATATCCTTTCTTATTAAAAACACATTCTTCTCTCAGAATTCCATAGAATTTTAAAATAAAAAAATTTATTTGAAAATAAAAGTGAAATCTTGTAAAGGATTCTTCCTTGAAATAAGGAATTCAGAAAATGTAAAAATCTGTTCATTTTGTATTAGTTATAAAAAACATTCTCCTCGTACTTTGGGAAAAAAAGTCAGAAAGTACCTCATATGGAAAATGAATGAATGATTCCTTCCATACCGTTTACGAAATATTCTACCATGCGTAAAATTGATTTTAAAAAATAGTATAAGAATATAAATAATATTATATATTTAGGTAACATGTATGTGAATGATAAATATACCCCAGTAAATACTTACTAATAAACAATCTCAAATAATAGTGAGATTGTAAAATTATCCCTTACCTTAGATATGATTTCATCCGTATGTGTTTGAAACTTTTTTATTGTGGGTTTAAACATATTATTAACTTATAAAATAACTATAATTATATTTAATATGTCATATATTATTCACTTATTACTATATATTACCCGTTCATTTTTTAATTTCATGTTAGAGAAACATTTTTGGGTAATAATCATTTTTTTCATACGTGTTTTGACTTGTTATTCTTGATATTATTAATTAGATTATGATTTACATTCTTCCATAATTTAAATAAAGATTTATATATCATATAAATAAAGTATATATATATATAATAGATAGATAAATGAAATGTAATACCCCATTAATGGAGATGATATGCCATACTTACACATGAATGCAATTTTCGTTTCCTTAGTGAATTGAATGGAAGTAAGTAAATGAAATATATATATATATATATATACATAAATCAATCCAGTAGAATTTTTATGTCATAAATTTCATTCTTATTTATTATATATAGTTGATAATCATTCTTTAATAGTTAACATGGAGAATGAATCTCATTGAGTTATGGAGATGGTAGGCCGTATGTACGCACAAGCGACGATATCATTCCTATAATTGATGGATGTTATTGAATTGTATGGGGTTCTAAATTTTAGAATAAATATCATTTTATAATAATCATATATTTTTATTACATCCATTTTTATACCGATCCAATTAGGGTGGTGGTGAAAAACTGATTACACAACAGCGTGAAGATGGTAATCCGTACGTACACACGCGTCGTGATTTTATTTTTTTAGGATGGATAGAAAGTGGAATATGGGTTTTATATAATTAAAATAACATATATTTATATAAGTGATATTGTAGTTATTATTCTATAATTAAACAACTCAGGAAGTAGAAGTAGAAGTAGAAATAAATATGGAAGAATCGGTTGAGGGGATTACCTCTTCTTTGACATTCTCTCTTTATATCTCCTCTTAATGGAACTAGAGTTAGAATTTTGAGAATACCATAACCTATATAATGTTACTAAGAATGTTGAGAAGAGAAATGGGATGGTTATGGATTAACTTTAAGGATTAATTAGTTGTGGGGAAATTATGGAGGAGGTGCCCTTTTATAATTGAGGTGAGGGGAACTTTTGGAAACACAAAACATATTAATTTATAATAAAATAAAAACCCACAGAAAAACCTAAATAATGTCACAATTTTAAATATAAGATGTAATAGGATTGTAATCGGATAAAAAAATAGACATGTTTCTATGTCCATTCAAACCTTATCTTTTTAATTCAACACTTAGTTATTGAATTTCATTTTAACATGGGTAACAAATATTTCAATATTAAAAGAGTAAAATATTTACTTATTTGATGTTAATTAGATCATAAAAGAAACATTTAGAACATTATTGACCATATAATAATTATTATATATTTTCAAAAAGGTTTTATGAACTTTAAATAATTTAATAAAACATTATTTCGATAAACAATCAATAGTTTCAATTTTGACACAATTAATTTTATTAATTTTAAAAAATATAAAGAAAAAAAGTTAAATTCAAAGAAACTATTTTATTATATTTTTCATGAGGTCATGTTTATCTATAAAATTCATTGGACATGTTAATTATCTAGAGATATATTTATTTTAATATTGTTAATAAAAATTATTTGATATCTACATTAAAAAAGTAATTACTACAATGATTTTATGTAATTATTAATATACAGATTTTCTGAGTAAAAATTAGAAATAAAATTTTAAAATGAAGATAAATTTTATATATTTTCTTTATAATATAATTAGTCTAATTTATTTTCTATAAAAACAAACATTAAAAATTTTATACTTATTAAAGTATGAATGTAACATCTTTAACATTACATTAAATAAAATAATATAAAGGCCATAATCTATTCTATAAGGCTCCCAATGGTCACCATATTGACCTTTGTATGATTATGGTTGATATATACTCTACCTATAGTATTTGGTAATTTTTTTGTGTCTTTTTATGGTAATTAATATTTAAATAAAATTGTTTCATTGATTTCTCATAAATTAATTAATTTTTACATCATCAAAGAATATGATTTTAAGGAAATTATTTATTTCCTAAAAAATTAAAAAAATAACCATGTTATAGTTAATTATTTTATCCATAAATAAACTATTTATTTTTTGAGATATTACATGGTTATCCCTATATTAAAATTATTATACTTATAAGAAATGTGAAATTTACATTTTGTGACTTTAATTGGTTTTAGTAATATCTATGTAATTTTAATAATCAAGTGGACTTTAAATGACTATGTTTTGAATATAAGGTTCTAAGAATATAATTATATTCATTAAATATGATTTTCAGGTTTTTGGATAATTTTATTGTCCTTATAATATTATTTCTTACATTAATTTACCAAATTTACCTTTAACTGCGTTAAATAAAAATTACTGTAGTTACCATTCATAATATCAAAAAATTAAAATTAACCTATTAACATAATTTGGAACCAATAATTAAAAATATATAATCCATTTTTCAAAATTTAAAACACATAAGTTGTAGTAATTAATTTAAAATTAATTTCATTGTTCGAATAAACGAAAACATGTTATTGTATAAAAGCTAAAACATTACAAAAGATTGAAATGTTTTTACTTATGAATTAAATATAAAATTAATGAAAATGACATAAATTGTATTAAATTATTAAAATATATTCAATTTATACTTAAAATATAATTCAATAATATAATTTAATCATATATATTATTTTGATGAAAAACGACTTTAAATTAAAATTTAGCGTATTTCTATTATTCATCATAATATGAAAGTTATCATAAACATATAAAAAATTAATCCAAAGTATTTTTTTTTCATTTACAAATAAGAATTTTATTTTGTCAAATATAACTTATAATAGTGTGAAAACCTAGATTTAAAATGGGTGCACTATCAAATGGCGGTAAAATGCATTTTTTAAAAATACTTCTTTTAGCAGAACAAATTGAATTTGTTCTTGTATCATGTTATAGAAATTACATAAGATGAATGGAAATGTTATATAAAATAAAAAATGTCATTAATAATATTTATAACCATTATTTTATATCCCATTAAATAATAATATTTTAATAATATATAATTGTTTAGTGAAACTTGGTATTGCATACAACATAAGCTATTGAGGAAGGTCACTCTTGCGTGTAACGCAAGCCAAGTCAGTGTTTCATGCAGTAAAATATTCCTTTGGTGTTGAGTATAAAATAATCCAAACTTATTTCATTTATACATTGAAAAAAATATATACTCAGTGTTGTGTGAAATGAATTCTATTAAAAGAACTTGAAATTGTGTGTTACACAAGACAATAATAATGCTTGGTATACTGCAAGATAATAAGGTGTTATGTATAGCACAAGATAATATTTATAAAACACAACAAATCAATGAAATTAAAATTAATATATCACATAAAATTTTAGGGTGTTACATTTCTAGTGTAAATAATCTCAATTAAAATGAGATTATGAAATAAGTCATTTAATATATAAAAACGTTGAAGTGAGAATTAACCAATGAATAGATTGTTTGTATAAAATGAAAATAAACATATAATTTTTTATATATAACATAATATTTTCAAAATTAAATACACACATAATATTAAATATTCAAATAAAATAAAGAATTAATATAGACCAATGAAAAGAAATTGTGTGTTGAAATTCATTACCACTTTGTAATTTTCAAGTACTATAACATTGAATGAAGTAATTTAAATTGAAACATAAAATTCTATGAATTATCAATGAATTATTTTATTAAATGTAAATATAGTATTATATAGACCATATAAAAGATACTAGGAGCATGATATTTTAATATGCCTTAGTGAAGGGAAATTGAGATAAAGTCCCTTAATTCATGCTTACTTTTGGTTGATCGTGATTTAAACTCTTATATAATGGATTTAAGAATGTTTTTAATTTATTAAAAATTATATCCATATATATATATATATATATAATATCATATATGATCCCCTTTTAACATTTTACCATTCGTTTATTAATAAAAAATAAATACTTTCATTGTTCTAAGAGTTAATTACCTTGATTTATGATTCATTTTTTTTGTCATAATAGTTAAATATAATGAAAATATTTTATAGTTTTATCATATACAAAATTATATTAATGTTATAAATATTTTGTTTCATTAGATTCATATTGATAATCATTATTGAAATTTGAACGTAGAAAATGGATCTTATTGCTTTATAGAAATGGTAGGTCTTACATACACACGAGTGACGTTATCTTTTCCATAATTGGTGAAAGGGTAAGGAAGTGGGTTATAAAAAAATTTTATAAAATAAATAAAAATTCATAATTACCATGTATTTTCACTAAATTATTCTTTATTTCCTTCTATGTAAATCATGTGGGAAAAAAGAATCACATAGATTTATGAGGCGGTGGTCCTCTAAAAATGATAGATGATGTTATATTTTAAATGAAATGGAATATAAGATGGAATATTTGATATTAAAATTAAATAATTATACTAATATTATGAAGATAATATTCATGTTTTAAATTTATAATTTTATCGATCCTTGAATGGTAGTGAGGAAAAACGAATTATATCAGTTCGCGAGATGATCGTTCTCTGTACACATGATCGTGAGTTTTGTTTCCCATTTGATAGAAGAGGATCTGGATATAGTTAATTACCAAATCATAATAAAATATAATTATATTTAAGATGATGGTATTATTATATAATCATGGTTTAAATTTTTTTTAAATAGTTGGAGAAAAAAATAAAATAAAAACACTCGGTTAAGAACGCTTCCTTTTTTCGACAATTTTTAATACCCTAGAATTCCCAAAACAAATTATTAATTAAATGGTATTATTTCGATACAAGGTGCTTAGAAAATGTGCATCTCTGAGGACCAGATTTCTCAGAATGATCCATTGGAAAATATTATGTTTTAAAATGAAAGAGTGAGCAGTTCTCTAAAAAAATTGGAATAACTCTTAAAGAGGTTCAAAAATTATAAATCTGAGGGCACTATTTCATTCAAGATGGTGAGTTTACTCTATTAAAGAGTTAATTTTAGTCGGGGTGGGCCTATAGTGAGAAAACCTGAAATTGGAATAACCATTAATAAAATAATTAAATAAAATTATTTTATATTTCAAATCCTTATAACTCAAGAATGGTGACTCAGATTTCAAATTAGAGACCACCGTTGAGCTCATGAGGGTATCCTTTCCTTAGGCAGAACCTAACATTATCTGGTACGAGTCAATAGTGGAACATAGTTTTTGGGTTTAAATAAAATAATAAAATAATGTTATTTTATTTTCAAATCTGTATAACTCATAAATGGAAAATTGGATTGGAAATTCGAGAGTACTGATGAGTTCATGAGGGTATGCTTCCCTCAGGCAGATCTTAACATTAGTCAGCGTAGGGCCTCTATGAATGTTGGTTTTGGGGATGTAACTGCAAACAAAATAATTTAAATAAATTTTATTTTAGTATAGAATCCTCATAACTCAAAAACGGTAACTGGGATTAAAAATTTGAGACCACCGTAGAGTTTGTAATGATATTTTCTCTTTAACCAGTACTTAACCTCAACCCGAGCGGGTTGAGAAAAAAATCTATTTCTAGGATGTTTTAAGGAAAAATAAAATAATCTTAAAAAGTTTATTTTATTCTAAATTGTTTTGTAGCAACGAATAGAAGAGTTGACTATTTTTTTCCATAAATGGAACCACGCAATGATGCTATAATGAAAAGTAAAAGAAATATTTTTTCATAAATGAAACATCGTAATAGAGGAGACTCAACATAATAGAAATTTTGCGACATTTTTTCCAATTTTAATGGGATAACATGAATTGGATATCAGATTTGGATCTTGAAAATCCCTCTGAGTCTTAGAAGAAAAACTCTCCAATGAAGAATGTTGACGAATTAGAAAGTGGTGATGATACCCTTGGAAAGAGAATTGGAACTAGAGATCGATGAAAGATGGCAAATAATCATCCTCAATCAATTTCATTTCCCATGTAGGGGGTTTTACTCTAAATGAATTCTTACGTTTTCTCATTCTGGAAGTTATATGGAAAATACAGACCAATCAATAAACAAATTGGCCCGCAGATTGATTTTTGTTTTAGGAAGGTTAATGATGCAAGATAAATAGGATATCACTTTTTCTATAATTAATTATAATTTTTTTGGTTCATTATTATCCTGCTAATAAGAAAGCATCCGGGACTATACGAATAAATACCCATAAAATTATTTGGGTGTTCTTATGTGTGAATTCTTCCCATATCCTCTTCATGTGTTCTTCTAGTTCTTCATCGCATAATGAATTTGGCAGGGATGGTATCCACTGTCTAGAAGGGACTGAAGTGGCGCATCATCCAACAGTAGGAAGCCCCAGGAGATGGTGACATTGGATGGGAAGGGTCGTGGCTAGGTAGGCCACGACATCAGTAAGAGGTCATGATACAAGGTTGCAGTGGCGACAGGAGGCCATAGCTCACGATCGCGGTGGTGGTGGAGGCCGACAATGGAAGAACCCATGGTATCCAGCCCTGGGGTGGTGGTATAATATGGACATGACACCCAGGTCATAGCAGCAGAGGATGTGTATATAAAATCCATGTCATGGGAGGTAGTAATTGGCCATGACACAATGCCACGGATGAAGGGGGACCCACGGCAGTTCCACGAGTTGGTGCTGGACATGCGGTCTTGTACTGTGGCATGCATGTCATTTGGGTTCGTCTGGCGGATGAACCCCCACAGAAGCTAGCCGTGAGGATAGGGTCAATGAGGTCACCGACCGCATTCGACAAACTGGTGAAAAGCTTTCCGCTTAGGCTGCTGGGTCGATGCAGCGAACCGGGCCACTGGGAAACCCGGGATAGAGGAGAATCAGGCTGCTATTATGGGCTGGGCCAGATGGGAAATTGGGTCGCTGGGTGGCCCAGGCTAGAGGAGAACTGACCTGCCATTACGGACTGAGACAGATATAAAATTGGGTCGCTAGGCAGCCCAACGGGGCAGTACCAGTATGACCAAATCAGATTGGACTGGACAATATGGACCGGGTTTCTGGGCGACCTGATGGGCCATACCACGACCGAGATGGGCTAGGTACAGCAAATCCCAGTGGGCCTGGCCACTAGGAAATGCTAGACTGGTTTGGCCTAGCACCAAATGGTTCGGGTCATGTCGGTCGCACTGGATTGGTCCTTGCGGGACCCCTGGGCCGGGTTGTTTGGGGTACCTACTAAGTATTTGGTTACTCACACCTGTATAGGCTTCGAACACATGTGTCGTGTCCCATGCAGGTGATTGATGCTTCGATAGTGACCTTGGTAGTGTGGGACTGGGTGGTTCTCAATGAAATGTGACATACATGCATACTTCTACAGATATAGGTAGGTTCCTTTCACCTACCCTTCAGGTGGGGTCTTGAGTGGATGTATCATGGAAATTTTACTTTCCATTGTTGTTTTGGACTTGTATTATGGCCACTTTGTAATTTTAGTTTGTACCATACTCTCAGTAGTTTTCTTAGTGAAAATTTTGGTTTACTTTGTTTTTAATTTACACATTTTGATCTTTTTTCATGTGTACATATTTAAGGGAAAATGATTTACCTTTTTGGGATATTCCTACTCAGTGCTAGTTGCAAGCCCCTAGCACATGGAAGGCAGGCCATGGGTAGTCACGACATAGGTCCTGGGGGATGGTTCATGATAAAGTAATATCAAATGGTGGTCGGTTCTACCATACCAACTACGAGTCTATAATGTTTTTGGATAAATAGTGTTAAGTGTTTTGAGTTAGGATTCTAGGCCAGGGAGTGCAGTGTTGGTGTGATGTCCAATGTATCCAAACACCACGATGCTGAATTTTTCATTTCGACTCGATACATGAAAGCCCTAGTTTTTTGGATCTTTGAATTTGTTTTCTAATGATCTTTTTGTCTCAGATTCATCTAACTAGGTATAATTTATTAATCGTGACTCGTCCTGATCTCCTTAAAGATGCCTACATGTAGAAAACCATCCAAGAGTCCAGTGTGTGACCACGAGAACATTCCATAGAGTGATGAGGATTTGGTATAGAGACTGATTCCTGAGGTAGAACCTTCAAAAGGTGTCCTAGCTCTACAAACACCCATTGGTCATCAGTTACTACCGGTGATACAGGTAGAGTATGAACGTAGGCTCAATACCTTACATGACTTCTAGAGGCAGAGACCTCCTTGTTTCAGTGTAGATACAGATCCTCAGGTCACTGAGGATTGGATAGGAGTGGTGATGTGAGTCTTTCGCTTATTAAGGATGCCACTTGACCAGATGGAAGTCCAATCTATGAGCCTTCAATAGGGCTCAAATGGGAGATGGCAGAGTTTGACCATCCCAATGCATGAGGAGTCAACCTTCACCTAGACAGACTTTGAGTATCTCTTCATATAGAAGTTATTTTAAGAGACATTGTGCTCAGTGAACATACATGAGAAACTACCAAGCAAGAGTTGGTTGAGTCATCTGTGGCACATAGCTGAAAGATGACGTAGAGGTCCCATGATAGAGAATCTGTATCTTAAGGATCATAGCGTGTGTCCAGTTGGTCTGGAAAAAGATACTTATTTTTAAGAGATGGTAGGGGACATCTCGCTATAGAATATCCAACCTGTCCTGCTGACAGTAAAATATTTGTTGAGCCACCGAGGAAAAGATAGTGACATGAAAAGATTATTATGTAGGGCGGCATATGTGGAAGAGGAGATGGAAGAGCAGTAGAATGTGGTATAAATTTCAACATGTTATAACCAACACTCCAATGTGGTCCACACTAGTCATAGGAGCTGGAGGACAGTGGAAGGAGGTAGCCACATGCAACCAAGGATTATGACCCAAGGGATCCAAAAAATGATTCTAGGTACAGTATGTGTCTACTTATAGCTTCTGTATTAATAGACACAAGGTCTAATCAATCATTATTTTCATGAACCTTGTTCAAGACCTAGAGATTCTAGTTAAACAGTTCACTTGACCCTTACATATGGAGATAACGATGGGAGGATACTCGACAATCACACTTATGATGATGGTGTGATATGACCCTTGAGGAGAGAGTTTCCATTGGAACCTCTTGGGGGTATCTTCGAGGCCTTACATGATTAGTTTGGGGATGGAATGGTCATCCAAAATTCATGCTCATATTGATTATTTTTGGAAAAATGATGTTGTATGTCCACAGCTTTGGAATGGGGTTTTCCTTGGTCAGTGAAGAAGGAATCCCACACAGAACGGGATAAACTCATTCATAGGAGGGTGCAACCGATCACACCTGAGTCGGCCAGAAATTCCCACATGGTAGTGGATGTTTTGAGTTTTTAGTTCCTAGTAGTAGTGGCATAGTATAGGGATGTCTATCCAGAAAAGAGTTCCTTGATTACCTCCCCATAGGGATATGGACATCTACATCATTCTACAGACTGAGATGGCACTGATACCAGCATTAGTATATCATATTTATTTCGTAGAGCTTTGCAATTTGGGGTGTAAGAAAATCATATTAAGACCCAAGGTTCGAGGTTATATATGGATTACTGGCCCTTTTTCCAAGTTGTCATGTAGAACGAGTAACCACTACCAAAGAAACAATGAACCCATCCATCAGTTAAAAGAGGTGGACTTTCATGTGGATGGAAAGGTACCTATATGATTTTCAAAAAATTAGATAGAGTTTGACAAGAAACCAAATCTTGAGTTGGTAGTAGTAGTCTTCACATTGATGATGTGGAGAAACTACCTCCATGGGTGAATGATTCATTGTCTAATCTTACCATAAATGTCTCAAATATATATTTTCTTAGAAGGATCTGAATCTGAGATAGTGAAATTGGCATGAGTTCCTCCTGGACTATGACTATGAGTTGGCCTATACTCCTGGGAAGGGGAAAATGGTGGAAGATGCACTGAGTATGAGATCAAGTTTAGAGATAATTACTGAGGCCTCAGAGCAGTTGGACTCACTTCAGATAACCTTCGTGAATAGAGAAGATGCTAATTTTCTTCAGTTGATTGTAGTTTCCCCTTTACTATTACAGTGAGTCAGGGAGGCGCAACTCAAAGATTCCATCTATGAGAATACACGTTCCTAGATGTCCACAGAGCATGCCCTTGATGGATATTCTAATGGGGGGGATCACATCATCCTTTTTAGAGGATGAAACAAAGTACAAGTGGAATTGCTAGAGGAGGTGTTGTGGGAGTTCCATATATCCCCTTTGGTAGTGCATCAAGGTGAGTAAAAGATGTAATGGGACCTCCGATGTCAGTACTAGTGACTGGGGATGACAAAGTCAGTGGCAAAGGTTTTCCCAAGATGACTCACCTTTCATCATGTGATGGAAGTTCAATAGGTTTCAGTAGGTTTGACACAGCACCACAAGGTACTAGAGTAGAAGTGGGATGAGATATCGATGAACTTCGTGATAGGCCTACCACATACATCCAGGGGTGTAATACCATCTAGGTGATTGTTGACTGAATCAACAAGTAAGCCCACTTCCTACCCATTCGAGAGTAGGGTTTATTAGATAGCTTGGGATGTCTCTACATTAAAGAGATAGTTCGACTCCATGGAGTCCCATCTACGATAGTCTCATATCAGGATGCATGATTTACATCCTTGTTATTGAAGGGATTACTCGAGACGATTGGGAATCAGCTGCGCTTGAGCACAAAATTTCACCCATAGATGGATGGTCAGGTGGAGCGGACCATACAAACCTTGGGGGACATTCTTCGTTCTTGCGTTCTGGATTTTGGTCATAGTTGGGATGACCAACTACCACTGGTGGAGTTTGCGTACAAAAATATCTAAAACTACAACATTGGTATGTAACCATTCAAGAAATTTTACAGATAACCACAAAATTCACCGCTATGCTGGATTGACCCATGGGAGTCAGCACTCATGGTTCCATAGATAGTACAATATACCATTGAGAAGGTGAAGGTCATCCAATAGATATTGAATAATGCACTAAGCCAATAAAAGTCCTATGCTGATAGGAAATTAAGACCCTTGAAATTTAAGGAGTGGGGCCGCATATTTATATGGGTATCTCCTCAACGAGGGATCAAAATATTTATCCAGGGTAGCATTTTATCTTTGAGTTCCATCAGACCTTTCCTAATACTACCTAGAGTGGGTGAGGTGGCGTACCTCTTGGCTGTATCACCATAGTTAGAGAGGGTGCACGACATTTTCTATGTATCCCAGCTGAGGAGATACGTTCATGACCCTTCTCACATTATCGACCACGGTGAGATGGAGATTGATGACAAAGCGATATGCGTGGAGTACCCTTTGGAGATAAAGGATAGACATGAGGGGATCCTTTATGGATGGTCAATTCCTCCAGTGCATGTTCATTTGAAGCATGAGAATCTCCAAGAGAGTGTGTGGGAGTGGGAGAATCATATTCATTCTTAGTACCCCATTAGTTTGATTAGCCCTTTTTTTTTCTTACAAAGATGCAAAACCCTAATGGGGGAGTAATGTAATACCCTATAATTCCAATTTTTATTTGAAAATTAAATGTGATTATTTTCAGATCATTCTCGGAGATGGCGTGTGATTCAGAGGAATGGAGTTACCTAAATGATCCATCGAAAAACATTAAGTTTCACATAGTGCGCTTGAGTTTTTCTACTTAAAAAGTGGAATAACTCTTAAAAATGTGTCTGGATCATAAATCAGAGTGCACTATTGCATTCAAGATAAAGGTTTTACCCTAGTTCCCACTTTTGTTTAGTCAGTGTAGACCTCTAGTGAGAAAAGTGAAAATGGAATAACAAAAAAAAACAATTAAATAAAATTATTCTATTTTTCAAATCATTATAACTCAAGAATGGGGACTCATATTGAAAATATAAGACCATCGCCTAGATTTTCAGGATATGATTTCTTTAGGCATATCCTAACACTATTTAGTGTGGGTCAAAAGTGGAAAGTAGTTTTTAGACATAAATAAAATAATTGAATAAAGTTTAATTTATTTTCAAATCATTATAACTCAAAAACAATAACTCAAATTGAAAATATGAGAGTATCATTGAGTTCCTGAGGGAATTATTCCCTTATGCAGAGCCTAACATTGGTCAGCAGCTGGCAATGAAAGTTGTTTATTAGAAATTAACCATAAATAAAAAAATTTAAATAAAAGATATTTTATTTTTGAATCGTCATAACTCACCAATGGTAACTGAGATTAAAAATATGAGACCACCATTGAGTCTGTAATGAGATGTTTTCCTTAAGAAGGACATAACCTAGATATGATCGGGTTGAGGGGAAAAGTTATATTTCAGTCATTTTAAGAGTGAATATAATAAACTTAAGAGGTTTATTTTATTTGAAATTGTTTTGATTCAACGCAGTGACAAGCCAACTGTTTCATTCCATAAATGGAACTGCATAACAACACTGAAACTCAAAGCAATAGAAATGTTTTTTCATAAATTAAACAGTGTAACGATGGGGAATTAGTGTAATAGAAACATTGTGATGCATTTTACCCATTTAATGGGATAATAGTAATTCTAGATCAGACTTGGATCATGTAAATCTATTTGTGTCTCGAAAAGAAAAATCTCAAATGATGAACACTGGAGAATTGGAAAGCGGTGATGGTACCCTTTGAGAGTGAATTGGAACCAGAGATCAATAGACGATGATGAACAATCATCCCCAAGCAATCTATTTTCCCAGGTAGGGGGTTTTATTGTATGTGAATTTTTTAATTTCCCAATTCTTGAAATTCTATGATGAATGTGGACCAATCAATAAACATATTGGCTCATGGATTGAACATCGTTTCAGGATAATTAATGATGTGGGATAATGGGGATATCTTTTTTTTTGGTGATTTATAGACACATTTTGTTTCATTGTGATCATGCTAATAAGAACAGATCGGGTTCTATAAAAACAAATACCCATATCATTCTTTGGGAGTTATTATGTGCTAATTATTCCCCTTTCTTCATCATGAATTCTTCCCATTCATCGCAACACAATGAATTTGGTGACTGTTTTTGAGGTCCAGATGGGACCGCAGGGCACATCGGTGCATTGGCCCACAGAATGAGGGGGCGGGAGATGGCAATATCAGATGATAAGGGTCACGACTAGGTGGGATGTGAAAATGTAAAGAGGTCGTGACATAAGGTCACGATGGTGGAATAAGGTCATGGTGGCACCTGGAGACCACAACACATGGCAGTGGCAGCAGTGGAAGTCACCGAATCAAAGGCTGGTAGTGGAAGTCCCTAGAGAACCCACCCTCAAGGTGGTGGAAGCCCAGGGCCATGGAGGCGATAGAGGAGCCCGCGACACCAAGGATGAGGGCAGCAGTGAGAAGCCACAACATGAAGCCACGTGAGATAGTGGACCTACAGACCAGCCTGGTGGCACACGGCCCAACCGCGTTCCTCCGACGGGTGAACACCCACGCCAGCCAGCCACAGGGAGTGGGTCAACACAGAAACCGACTACTTCCTCCCATCTAGAGAAAATACAGCCGCTCAAGTGACTAGACCGCTGCAGCAAACCAATATTTTAGGTGGCCCAGGCTGGAGGAGAACCTGCCTGCCCCTGCGGGCCGTCGGAGCAGTACCAGTCCAACCATGTCAAACCGAGCTGGAGAATAAGGAATGGGTCACTTGGTAACCTAGCAGGATGGACCCACGACCAAACTGGGCTGGGTCCAGCAAAGCCCTATGGGCCTGGACACTTGGCCCGGCAAGACCGGGTTGGTCAAGACCCAAATAGTTAGGTTTAGGTTAGGTCTTCTCAAACTGGTTTAGTCATACGGGACTACAGGGCTAGGTTGATCGGGTCGGTCCGACCAAGTAATACCGGGCCTGAACACAACCAAACTTTGTTTACTAAAACACCAATATCTTTTAGCCCGAGAATCCGATTGACGTTCCACCTATGGTGTTGGGACCCTTTTGATGAGACAATCCTTCAGGTATACTCTATGAGAGTTTTGTGGTAGTTGAGATATGAACAATGGCTTGAGGAGTAGATTTTCTTGGAATCAAGTGCACCGGAGAGTGGGAATCCTATAGGTGGCTATGAAACAAAGGATATGACAAGAAGACCTCAGTTGTCTTGCAAACAAGCGAAACACATTGGTCTCAGTAGTCTAGAAGAGGACCAGACCTTAGTGGTCCAATAGACTAGGTGAACTCAGTGGTCCTGTCAGTGAGTGCACCTCAGTGGTCCAGCAGACGAGCGAACCTCATTGGTCCAGCTGACGAGCGAACCTCAGTTGTCCAGCAGACAAGAGAACCTCAGTGGTCTAGCAGACGAGGGGATCTCAGTAGTCCAGCAGACGAGCTGACCTCAGTGGTACGACTAGGGATCAGACCTCGGTGGTGCAGTAGATGAGCAGACCCTAGTGGTACAGGATCCGAGCGGATCACAGCTATACAATAGCTGAGAGGACCACAATGGTCTATTAGCCAAGTGGAACTCAGTAGTCTAGTAGCTGAACGAACCTCAGTGACTCATTAGGGATGAGTCCCGTCAATAGTACAATATGATTCAGTTCTATAAAAAATTCTTAATTAATATACATTGATTTATACCTGGTGTGATCTATCTTTATTTGTGATATTCCTTGCTCTGTGTTATTTCCATTATGATTTGAGGTCCCTCCTGAGTATTGTGTTACTCACCCCTACACGGGCTTCTCCCACACCTGTCGTGTCCTATGCAAGTGATCAATGCTTCGACGAAGACCGTGGGGGTCTGAGACAAGGTGGTCCTTAGTGATACGAGACCAACAATTATACTTATACGACTATAGGCAGTAATCCTTCACCTACCCTTCAGTTGGGGTCTCGGGTGGATGGACTATGGTAGTTTTACTTTCCTTTTTGGGTTTGGGCTTGTATTCTGGGCAGTTTATACTTTCAATTTATTTTGTACTCTGATTAGTTGTCTCAGTGATACTTCTGCTTTACTTTGTGTTTACTTTTCGCAGTTTTATCTTTGTGCGTGTTTACAATTTTAAAGGCAAATGCCTTCCGTTTTTGGGATATTCCTACTCGGTGCCAGTCACCATCCTCTGGCCAATGGAAGGAAGGATTGGGGTAGTCACGACATGGTCCTTGGGGGACCGGTCGGGACACAAATAATTTATGTTTTCACAAAAATCCTTCCTAGGATTACATTAAGGTCAAAATGGTATCTAGTATTTGTGTGTGGGAGTAAGTAATTTATTTATTCATGAATTTTCTAAACCAAATTTTCATGGATGTGTGAATATGGGAGATGATGGGTTTACATTTTATTAGTGGGGGAGAGGACACATATGGAATTTTTGATAAAATATATTTACAACAACGTTTTTATCATATAAAAAGACTCAAATGGGTTATTAATGATACTTAGACATGATTTGGTTGAAATATGGACATCTAATGTGTTTTTACATGTTGGTAGGACATTTTAACCCTTATGTTTTTAGTTTATCCTCCCATAAATTAGTTTTTAACTTAACTGCAGTAATTAAATTTTATATTTTTTACTAACCCTGATGTTCCATAATTATGTTGACCTTGTTAGATAATATTACATATTATGATCCTAAATATGGAATCAATATTTCTAAATTCAATTCAAAAAATTGGTAGTATACAATTTAAAATTACAACTGCTGAAGCGAAGAAAAATGGGTTTCAAAAGAAAAAATTCACATTTGTATATAAGGTTTTAATATCATTACTTAACAGTAAATTGATTTAAATGCATAAAATTTGATAAATTGTAATATAATTGAATTATTTTTAATTTTAAAAAAATTTAAAATATAATTTATTGTTTTATATTATTTAGATATAAATTCTAATTTCAATAAATATCTATCTTCTTCACTTTTCATCAAAAAATGAATCATTTTAGAAAAATACCAAAAAAACCACAAATAAATTTTTTATGTGATTATTTAAAAAATTAATTTCATTTTGTAAAATAAATTTTATAGAAGTGGTATAAATTAATTTTTTTTATGTTGGAAAAGCGTGACTAAATCTTTTTTAGAAAAATAAAGTATTTCAAAAAATAATTCATTTTCTATAAAATTATTTATATTTTATTTATAATCATTAAATAAACATAATTTTCATAATTTAGTTTTTACTATTCATAAACACCAATTTATAAGCTAGTTTATAATGGTTAATTGTGACACGGTTCATTCAAACTTGGGTTTTTCTTTTTTAAAAACTATCAAAGAGATTAAATATATAGAAATTAATTTTGTGGGTTGTTTAACATCTATGTTGTCTGTCACATATGATATTGAATAAAACATTATTATTTTAGAATTTTGGGAGGTTTCACATTCTCCATACTTTACAGAAACTAAATATTTTCAATTTAATCTTTTACTAAAAAATAAAAGGTTTGATATATTAAAATTATGTTTTTGATACCCCACATCATAAATTTTTGTACTAAAAAATCATCTAAATAAGAGATAAAGGGAAGTAAAAAATTTCTAATGAAATAAATATTAACTAAGTTTATAAGTAGAATAATAGTGTTGGAAATTAATTTTATGGACATAGATGAAATGTAGAAAAAATTATATAGATATATAGAGATCATTGGACATAATAAATTTAATGATCAATAAACTTTTAAGGACCAAAAAACCATAAATATATGTGGATTTAAAATACCATGTGATTCCTCAGAGATAAATGGTATAGGATAAAATTTCTATTTCATGATATTTTTTCTAATGTTGAGGAAATAATTTTTTTTCTAAGAGTGTAATGAATTATACTTGATATATTTCAATTTCATTAACCCAATTTCATCATTTGGTGATGTGTTTTTCAAATGTCTAATTCTTCTCCTACTCTAAGAAGTGCACATCCAAAAAAATTTTAGAAAGGAAGTGCTAAAATTCATCATTAATGTATTGTAAGACCCATAATGTATTAAAATGTCTTTCCCTAAGTCTATAACTATTTTCAAAAACCAATACGGTTAGAAAAAATATTTAATATAATAAATTATTCTCTAAATCTCAATAGTAACACCCCTGGTTAATCATTAATATTTATTCATAAAATTTATTTAAGTAAAAAAAATGACATATTAACAGTAACATCACACAAGATAATGGTAGGTGTTAAAACCTTAACACCTTTTGATTATTGTCTAAATCCACACTTCCTTTATGGATGTGATGGTTTGTCACCTAACAAGCAAGTTTTATATTTTCTAAATCCTTATTAACATTATTCCTATAAAACTACCAAAGTGTAGTAATGAATAGTTACCTAAACATCAAATATAAGTTTAACCATAAAGGTTACCAATAGAATTAAACTTATTCCAAAAATATTAAGTTCATTCTTCCTTAAATAACTTGTTCACTAAAAAATATACTTATCTAATTGGTTGTATTTCAATAAATTTCACCCAAAATATCATTAATCCCTGTAGATTCTCTTCAAAAATATCTTTAATAGGGTTTTTAATAAATATTAAGGGAAGATCAATATTAACCTGATAAATCCATGATGTTATCTATAAGAATTATGTTAATGAAAAAATATATTATTTTAAAATTTAACATTATCCATAGATGTTTCACGATTCTTATAAACAAAATACCATTTTCAAAAACACTTATACAATTTAATTCTTAGATCCCAATACATAAATAATTAATCCATTTTATTTAAACATATTTCTTTTATTAACCTATGGGATAACGTTTAGAATAGGTCATTGACTCAAATAATTCCCATGTTCCCCATATTTTTTAAAAATAAATATAAATGGATCCCTAGGATGAGTTTTCTTTCTTTTCACCATACTATTAACTTTTACTCAGCAATTCATCACTTTATTCCCTTCATTTACAAACATAAAAATTTTTACATTCCATTGAGGCACTTTCCTCGGCTTCTCTTTCCAAATTTATGACATGAAGGAAATCAAACTTTCTTTCCTCCATGGTCTCCACCAATTGAGCTCTTGGAGAACTCCATCAATCTCTTCTTTTTTTATTCTGATTATTAGTTAAGAGATATGTTTTTAATTATATTTTTGGATAAATAATTTTTCATAATCATAATGAAATTCACCCCTATAATAATCTCATTTTTTCATAGTCACTATATTGTTCTTCATATTCAATTTTAACACAATCTCTTTATGTATCATCCACCGAGTAAAAGAAAAAATAATAGTTTGAAAAAAAAAATGTTGGAAAACCATATAATCCATTTTAGGTTGGATAAATCACTAAACATTATGTTCAATCTAATTAAAATATATTTTTACCTCGATCATTCATTTTCATCATCTTTTCAAACCCTACATAATGGTTTGTAAAGAAAAAGTGAATTATAAAAGAATATCCATAGGTAGTATCAAACGATGTGTTTAGTAAGGCCCATTTTCACATACTAGGTAATGTTCTTATCACACTTGATGAACATTTTTAGAATTTATAACAACAATTAAAACTGTACCAAAACTATTTATAGTTTTATTACCAATATATGGATGTATTGATTGAAAAAACTATATAAAATCTACCTTACCAGAACATTAGGATATTCAACTATAATTATCCAAACAATTATACCATAAGTTTGTGTTCCCAAATATAGTTTCTCTTAAATTTACTCCCAATGGTTCCTATTAAACTTCCTTCGATAAAAAAATATGTGACATGACCCTAGTAACCCAAAGCTGGTGTTTTATTTAATACATTTTCATAAGATACAAGGAATCCCATCCTAAATTAAAGAAAAATTTATTAGTATTGGTAAACATGATACATAAATGATTCAAATAATACAAAAAACATAAAAAAACATACATTTTTATAGAATATCATTATCTTATTGAACATATCCTTTAATATCATTAAAAGTACACTTTCTAAATTCATTTTAGAGAAAACAATAAGTGTGGGATAAAATTATATGTAAGAGATAAGTATAGTAGAATATGTAATGAATCAACAATCATAATGAACATAGATATTTAAATAACAAAACAAACATTCCATTTGAATAATTTGACTAAAATGATTAGATAAAAAATAATAAATATTTCAGGGTAAATAACTAATCACACATTCCATTTAAATATCTTGAATATCGTGAATAAATAAGGAAAAATCAATATGGTATGGTAAATAGCTAAACAAACATTCCACTTAAATAAGTTGACTATCATGATTATGTAAGGAATAATCAATATGGAAAGGTAAAATACTAAACACACATTCTATTTAATAAATAGGTTGACTATTATTAATACAAAAAGAACAATAAATATGTAAAGGTAAATAAATGAGAACACATTCCATTTAATTAATAATTTAATGTTCAAATTACTATATAGAATATATTAGTAGAAAAATATGATAGATAATCAAAATTAGATTCTTAATGAACTAAATTATTAAATATTTGATTTCATGAACACATGCATCATGATACCTCTACTATTCATACCATTCCAAATATAGTTTAAAAATTTGGGTAAAATACCCAATTAATGCTAGCTTACCGATTAATCTCATTAGATGCATCAAGAGGATATATAATTTAGAGCCCCACCCATTACTGCATGTCCAAAAAATTATCCATATATTGAATAATAGATTTAGTTCATGAAAAATGTGTCTTATCATCAAATATATATTTTGAATAAATAATATGAATTAATCATTTTTTCCATAGATAAAAAAATAAAATTCAATTTCAAATAACATATGTAAAAATGATATAATGTTTCAAAATTTAAAAAATATGTTATAAATAATATGAATATTTAGGGGATTATTAATGACCAATTATCAAAAGAAAGTGAGTATTTCAATGGAAATTTAATGAAAAAAAATTAATCAAGAAAGGGGATGATAATAATTTCCTTATTTTAAAAGAATCTAAACCATCCATATAATAAATAAGTATGGTATAAATATAACATATACCTCATGGAGTATATGTTAAATGGGGGTTATTGTCAATTATGAATATAAATTCTAATAAAATATATTTTAAAAAATTCTTGATGAAAATAACATTTTTGTTTCAAAATATCCTTTTAAAACTAAAATTTTAAAAAATAGTTTGAAAAACAATTTCACTGAAAATAAAATTTTAAAAATATAAAATAATCATAAAATCATTTTTTGGCCATGATAATTAGATATTATGTTCATTTTGTGAATGTTAAAACTAATATTCCTTTCAATGTTTCAATAAAATTCAAACATACAACTTATTTAAAATGACTTGAATATTAAATTAATTTTTTTATTAAAATTAAAAATTGTTTATCATTTATTTAATAACTAATTTTTAAAACTCTTGAAAAAAAATTTAAAATAAAATTTTAAAATAATTATTGTGAGAAAAATTGATTCTCTATCGAATAGAGAAATAAAGTCTGCTATTCATTACAACATTTTATCAAAATTTAAGTACCAATGAGTGGATACATGAAATAATTAGAGGAAAAAATATTTAATTACTTGAGGTTATGAAAATTAAATAGTTTTTTATCCAATGATAAAATAATACCCTTTATTGGAAATTAAGGCATAAACAATCTCGATTAAAATGAAAATAAACCCTTAAAATTATAATGTTTAATTAAGAATTAACCAATGAATTGATTATGTGTTTCAAAAATAAATAAACATAAAAATGTTAAAATAAAACCTAATATATTCAAAATAAAAAACACACATAGTCATAAAATAACAATGACATTGAAGAAGTTTTAGAACCCAAATAAATGAAATTGAGTTATGAAATGAATTACAAATTGGTAATTTTTAAAGAAAGTCATCTTATTTGAAACAATTCAAATGGAAACTAATAATACCATGAATTATTTATGAATCATGACATTACATTTTAAAGGGGAATTATCTATACAATATAATATAAAATAGGTCAATGATATTTTAATATGGCCCAATATATGGAAATTGAGATGATATCCCTTATCTCGTAATTAATTTTGGTTTAACGTGATTTAAACTCATGTTTAATTGTTTTAAATTTTTTATTTATTTTTAACATAGTCATATAAATATTTACAATATCCTATATGAACCCCATATAACATTTTACCACTCATTTGTTAATAATAATTCATTATTTTCATTATTTCATGTGATAATTTTATTGTTTTCTCCTACATGTTTTGTCATCACTGATCATATCCTCACCCATACTATATATTTAAATCATAAAAATAATTATATTAACGTTATAACTATTTTTTCTTTTAATTATATACATTTATATAATCATTATTCAATTTTTTACACAGATAATGGATCAAATTGCTTCATTGAGATGGTAGGTCGTACATACACATGATTGACTTTATCATTTACTTAATGCTTGATAGGTTACAAATGTGGTTGACATATTAAAATTTAAGAATAAATATAACTTTATATATACCACATATATTAAATAAATTTATCATAATTACCTAAAATGTTATGTATATATGAAAAATTAATAATATTGCTTTATGGGGCAGTAGTGAACCACACACGAAATGACATAATAATATTTTAAAAGGAGTGGAATGTAAGAATAATTACATGAAAATAAAATTACATAATTATAAAAATATTTGATATATAATATAAATTTTTCAAATCTAGAATTATATCCATCCTTGAATGTTGGTGATGGAAAATGAATTTCATCCGTTCCTGAGGTGGTAGTCCACTATAGAAACGATCAACAGTTTCGTTTCCCATTTGATGGAAGAGAATATTTATATAGGTCATTTACAAAAAAATAAAAAAATATATTAAAGATAAATATACTAAATTTGTTATAAAATCATGGACTAATAGTATTTAAAGGAGGTGGAAGAAGAAACAAAATAAAAACTCCCACTAAAGAAAATTACATCTTTATTAGTCAAATTCTTTGGGTTTCAACCAAAATCCTTCTAGGGATGGATTTATGATCAAAACAAGGGCTCTATGATTTTTTTACGGGAGTAAGGAAGTCATGTTTTCAGGTCATGGATGAATAAAATGGATTTTTAAGTGTGGAGATGGGAGGGGGTGTCCTTTTATAACTTAGGGAGTGTACACACATAGATGTTTTGAAACTTTTCAGTTACCCAAATGTTTGTATCATACCAAAAGACTCCATTATGGGACATTATAGATACTTATATGTGATAAGGTATAATTATTGAATTAAAATGGTTTTTGAAAAAGTTATAATGTCATTTTAACAATTTTACATTTTGTTTAACCCCTTGGTAAATCTATTTTTACCATAACCACGATAATTAATTTTTATTATTTTCACTATTAATTATGGTGAACATAAAATTTTACCTTTTTAGATTATAAAAATTATTTTTATTACAAATATTTATTCAATTTTAAAAAATTAATTTATTGAAAATAAATTATATTTTAAATTATACATACTAATGTAATGGAAAATCAGGTTACTAAAGAGAATATTATTATAAGTATAGAAAGTTTTAATATAAAAAATTTAATTTTCAATTGATTAAATTACATAATATTTTGAATTATTAATATAATTTAACAAATTATAGATTATAATAAATTTATATTTTAACACAACCCAATAAATTGTTTAATTTAAAACGATCCTTCCAATATTTTTATGTAATTTCCACTATTGATAAAAATAAGAAACTTGTAAGAAAAATAAAAAAAAGTCACCCTTGACTATTTTTTAAAATATTATTTGAACAATTAATTTTATTTTGTAAAAATATTTTTAGATAGTGGTTAAAAATAATTTTAAAATTAGTGATCAAAACCTGACCATATTAATCATGAGAAAAATATATTTTTTCTGAAAACATTAATTTTTTTAATAATTAATATTTTATTTATAATCAATAGATAACCATCATTTTTATAATTTAGTTAGTACAATTAATACATTATAATTTAAATTCTAGGTTATATTGGTATACTATATTACTTTTCCTTTAGGCTTGGGGTTCCATGTTCCACATGAAACCAAAGTGATTAAAGTTTAAGAAATAAATTTCATGGGTTTTTTAAAATTGGGGACTCATGTCGCATACACTATCTAATACAACATTTTTATTTTTTAATTTTGGTGTGTTACACATGATTTAGGAATAATTATAAATATATCTATGAAATTTCCTATGTGATAGATCCCAATATCATCACATATCATGTCCATATGCCATGCACCCTGGCTTAGTGAAAAATACATTGTAGTTTTGCCTCCAAAACTCTGAGCACCACAAGAGTTTTAATTTTATTCCAAATATTTTAGACAAAAAATCCACATGTCAACCATGTATTATTCTACTATGAGGGTGTTCTCTTATATTGGATTTTTACTATAGAAAATCCTATCGACCACATATTTCTTTGAACACCCTTGATACCGTTTGGGAATCCTTCTTCTGCATAGTGAGATTGCATAAGTTCCACATCTTCCACCATAGATGTGTTCATGATAATGTTGGTTATTTTTAACAAAGGGTATTCAACTCTATACATTTCCATACCACTAACTTATCCATGGTTATTCTTTCCTTGGTAGATTTATATATGTACTCCACCAATGCACCGCGACTAACCCTAGGGAGTGGCGCAACATACGTGGTAATTTTGTACCACCCATGACCGTCAAAATTGGATATACCATAGGAATAGAAATTTTATGATTCTCTAAAAATCCCTCACCATGGACTAGGACTTTATTAATTGGCCTTCATTTCTCCCAAAATACTTCATCACATTATTAAACTTTATATCAACTATATAAGTTCCTTCAAACATCATAAATGCATTGAAACATGATCAACTAATTGGGTAATTTAACTCATGAAAAACATTTTAAATGTAATAAACTAATTTATCTTTATCTAAACATAATTATATAAACCTTATGAAAACAACATCATCATTGATATATTACAATAATCCTAATTAAAATTGAAAAAATCAAATTCATTTTCTAAGAATTAAGAACTAAACTGGAACCACAATACTTAGGATATTTTTTGTATTCAGGCTTAGGACCATTATGATGTTTAATTAATAGATCATAATCACAAAACATATTCTTTACTTAAATTCATCAATATAAATATTGATATCAATGAATAATACTTATTCACTAACAATCATAAACACTCATCGACAGTAAATACAAATCACAAAAAGTTGTATTAAAACATTTAATTTTCAAGGTATTTTTCTCACCAAATCTATTATAGAGTCCTCCCATTGATAAAAAAATTAAAACTAATATAAAAACGTCCTCACAAATTTATTGACATACATCATTATTCAATTTTGAAAGGGAAACCAAAAAATATATTTTTTTACAAAATTATTAATCCTTATAAGATTGATCATCTAACTTTCCCCCAAGGGATGCTCTTCAGTTTTTCTTTATCATGAATGTTTCTAAGAATTTATGATACTTTATTAAAATTTAAAACACTTGGGAATATGTAAGTTCCAATATGGACAAACTTCTTTATATTTATAGGTTTTGAATTTCAAAATAGTCCTCTATTTAACAACATCAATTATCATAACTAAGGAACAAGACTGGTTTTCATGTCAATAAATATAGTCTCTAATAGACCATCAGTGTGAAAAATAGTGTTTGGACATAGATATTCACATAGAAACATTTTTAATTGAATATTTAAGATTTTGATAACACTTAATGGGTTCTATACCATTTACATCTCACATATATTCTTTTTTTAGTAGAATGTATTTCATTTATATTTTATTATATTAATAGTAATAACAACCTTCTTCACCATAGGAAGAGAGATACTTTCACCGTTTTAATCTTAATATATATTCTTATGCATTTAAAAATATACACAACATATATTTAGGTATTAGTTTTTCAATTAAACATACTTATTTATGTGTGATTAATTTTTATTTAAAAATAAATATTTGAGCTAAGAGTCATTGGAGCATTATAATTTTCCTCTAAGAAATTATCTTGATTTTTCAACCATGTAAATAAATTAACAGCAATATTCTCATCCTCTAATAACATTCAATGGACATATTTTTAAGAGTTCGGTTTACCATTCTTATTAAGCCTCTCGAACTCATCATCATTAATGCCATTCTCAAAAACCAATCAAGTAAAATATTTGTTAAAATAATTAATTTCTTGATAATTCAATAAAAAAAATTTAAATTTGATATTCAAGAACATCTTCATATGTTTTTTTATTATCTCTTACCATTATATGGGTTTAACCTCACTATAGTTACATCCTAATCAACTATATTTTCTAACTTCTGAGGAGTTTTTTTTCTCATATTTACTTTTAATTTTTCCCCTCACGGTAATATTGTATTCTTTCTTCACCTAATATGTTTTCGGGTTTGGAATTATTTTTATATTATCACATATTTTATTTGGGTTGGTAGATTCCATTTCATTTTTTAATATGAAGACTTCTCTTTTATTTCCCACATAAATTTTATAAACACCCAAATATATTCTGTTGAGATATATTTTTTTTTCAACTATGAACTTTACATCAATCATGTATGTCTTCTATCTTAATAATCCTTTCCCCAACTAATATAATGATTTCTAAAAAATCTATTTAATTCAATTATATAACAGTAAATTATTCTATATTTTCTAGAACTCTAGTTGCACGAGTAGTAGAAACAACATTTCCTTTTTTTTAACTTTTCCCATAGCCTAGCCATAATGTGAATTTTTTTGAATACCCTATTATTATGGTATTTGATTGGGGTGATTATTCTCAAATAAAATATTACCACCACCCTTGATGATTTTTTATACACTATATATAATTTACCCTTACAAATATATGGGGATATAGAATTTAATGTCACACTTGTGTTCAAAAGAGATTTATTATAATGTGATTTAACTAAATAACATGATGCCTTCTTCAATGAGATTGTTATAGATTGATCATGAGATGATTACAAGATCCTTATTCCAATATTTTGTGTCTAATTTGAATAAATATTATCATCAATAACTTTTTCGTCAGTATCCTTTCAATCAGAATATTTTGATGACTCTATGAGGGTGACATATATATTATTACCATTGATATCCAAATCTAGAGGTTTCAAGTTAATCATTAAATTTTATTTTCTATTTTATTACACACATTCATAAAACAATGTCTCTATAATATTTATTTTAACGTCATTAAATATATTTGTCTTTAATAACTATTATATATCTATTTTATTCTCATAGATTTAAAATCCTGTTGATTATATTTTATTTATAAGTTAAATTGCCATAGTTTTACTAATGTGTGAATTAGATCTGTAACAAAAAAAATAATAAAATACTTATCTGAATTGTACTCTGAGATTCATAGTCAATAAAATAAACATTTCCATTCAAATTTGAAAAAAATTATCTATGGAATTCACATGTTTTTTGATGATGTCTTTCTAACCCACTTTTTAACCAATGCTTCTTCTGTATAACATGATTCTAAGTATAAAATGGATTTTTAAGCCTACATCCCTCTTATGTTATAAAATAAATATGTGTGTAAAATTCAATGGGGATTTTATTTAGAGACCTATTGATTTCAAAATAAAAAAATAGAGTGATTAATTAAACTTGACTTCATCATAGCTTGGGATTGATTCATCACTTGAGTTATAATCTTCAACAGATTAAGAGAAATGATTGTATCCATAATTTTTTTACCTATTGGATAATCATGAATCATTTTTTTTTCAATTATTGATTATTGGCCTTTTTATTTTTCCAATTTTAGAAAGTGTTAGTCGAGAATTAAAATTTTTCATTGTCATAAATGGAAACAAATTATCCTTCATAGGCTAATCAGAAGAGGTTTCAAACCTTTTATTCATAAAAATAAAATAATATTTAATGGTTCTAAAATAGATATTACTACACTGAACCTGGTTATCTATAATAATAAATTTTAGTACTTGTGGACTAGTGTAGACAACTAGTCAGTGAATCAGGTGTGGTCAAATCTTTTAACAAATTCCAATTTTTTTTAACTATATCCCCATTTGGTATTTGGTCCCCTATTACCTATGAAGATATAAATATATATAGTTTGTAAAAAACATAAAATTCCAGATACAATACAGAATATAACGGGGATTATCACATGGTATGTTTTATAAGTATTTTCATCCTCTAGTAAAAATACTTCTTACCATGAACAATATATCTAAGTCACCAATTAATCAATAAAATTTATCATATTATTTAGAGGGATAGATAGGTAGAATTTTAATACATGGTCACTATAAAATATAGGTGACTAAATGGTGCACAAAATGGTTATTTATGCAGTGTCTCGATAGTTTTCAATTACTTTCCTAGATTTTAATGTATATTACAACATTATTCTAGACGGTCACTATATATAAAAAATATTATATCTTTTATCTCAATATGGTGATAATGACTGCATTGGGATATTCAAGAATAATACTATGAAACATATCCTTATATCATATAATGCCTTCTAAATCATCATTATAGTATATTTTTGGAGTGTTTTTCACTCACACATCAAGGTTTTTGACTTCCTAATAATGATTACTTGGGTATTATGAACTTCAGCCATCTCAATCGCTTCTTCTTCCTTCATTCCCATTTATTATAAAATATATAGTATAATATGATCTTGTTTCATACATTATTATCCCAAATTTTCAAATCTATCTTCAATGAAATGTGTCTCCTCAAGATAATTATGTCAACATCTCTTTGTTCTAAAATATAATTATTTTAGTTAGTCATGATGTAGTATCATTTCCTTATTATTTTCATAGATATCTTAGGGTTATTCTTACCCGAGGTTGTAGCAATTCATCTGCACCTATTTCTATTTATTCTCATCCTTTTATATGTAAGTGATAATAATATATTTATTATAAATTCAATCTAGATAATTTTCAATGAAATTTAGTTACACAATATCATTTTCAATATTCGGTAATCACCAATGTGTGGGTCTCTCTAGAAATATCTAATTTAATTCTCATCATTTTAACATGTTTTTTATTCTTATTTATTGTTAATTTATCTCTAATATGGTATTACCAATTAAAATATTTGGAATATAAAACTTCTAATTTATATTATGTATATAATTCTTCCATTTTATTCATCCAGCATTCCTCGATATCTTTCTCTTTTAAAAAAAATACTAAATCCATTCATTGATTTTTTTAAAAATATAAAATATCCCTATTTTTTCATAGATTATTAATCACTACATGAGATCTTCTAAAAAATATATTTTGTTTGAATTCAATCACTCGGTGTTAATCTCAATTTATCCCTTATACATTTGATCATTTGTCTTGAATAAAAAAACAATTTTTAATATTTTAATCAAAAAATTTCACCAACATCTGTATATTTTGTCTCAAAAACTACCACCATAATTGATATCCAATACTGATTCAAATATTTATTTAAAAATGAAAAATGTGTAAAATAATGATGAAATCATCTAATATTTTCATCTTATTAATCTCAAGATGAATCATGGATAAATAAATCATTATAATATTTTGATCCTGAAAGAATAGTTTTGACATTATCTAACAAATTTTATTATTTAAAATATGTATGCTTGATTTCCTAATTTCAAAAAGATATCTTAATAAGTATGATTATATTATAATAATTTTTTATTTAATATAATAATTGGATATCATGTTTTCCTCATAAATATGTTACGTATGGAATATATTATTTGAATCAATTATCTTACATGCACAAAAATATCTAATAAATCATATAAGGAATCTTTAGACAATGTGATATCATACATGTGAACCTGGAATATTATGATTTTTAATAAAATATGAAACTTATATCTTTTCATAGGTATCTTATTAAAACATCCCATATAATACATTATATTTTAAGGAAGAATCTCATCTTTTGGGGTAGAAATATTACACAAAACACGTATTTTATGAGCTATAAAAATAATAAATGGTCCATTTATCTTAAATGATCTATATATCTTTTCAAATCATTGTGTCTTATAATATATTCATATATTTCCAATGGAGTGTATCTTTTGAATAACTCATGTCTTATGAATATATCCATCATATCTTGCTCTCTATTGGTAACATATATAGTTGAAATATATTATGAATAGATGATATCTTATACACTAGTAAATATTTTATAAGGTATTTCAAACACACATGATATGTATATTATGAAGATCCATATATCATATTCATGTTGTTATCAAAAAAAATGTCAACACATATCCATTTTGTATCTAAAAAATATGGAATTGTAGACCTTTCATACATAGTATATAATCACATAAAATAATTAAAATTCCTTCTAAAATCATATCAAAACGATTTTGGGAATTTACTAAACTTATTCAATATTTTATCACCATTACCAAGGTCTCTGGAATCATATTTATTATTATTTTATTCCTTCAATTTATCTAACTTCCTTATCAATATTAGATTAACTTTTTCTATCAAAATAATTAATCTAAGTTCATTTTTTCAGTTATTATAGAAAATTTTATGTTATATACTCTAACGATTTTTTCTTTATATCTTATATAGCTTTTACCAAACCATTAAACTAAATTTGATGCATTTAATTATAGTTATAAAAGTTGTTCATCGCTAGTTCAGTATCTGGATTCAACCTCATATTTTAAAATATTTTTAAATGGATTTAGATAGTACAAAAAGCATTATAACATTGCATTCTAATTATGATTATCTGAACGATAAACACATTTTATATGATTCTCACCAATAATATTTGTTATCCACCACCATTTATAAAGGTATAAACATCAAAATATTAGTTGGGTGGATACTTCATCAATCTTTCAATACACCAACATATATTAACATTCACATCGATAAAATATAAAACCCTATATCTTTACTTCCATTTATGCACTTCAATAATTTAACTCCATGTGTAGGTTCTTACCAAATCGATATGTGACATGGCCTTAATCAACCTGATGTGATATACATGGGTTGTGGATTTATAGTATGATTTGTGCCTCTCATTAGAATCATAGGTGCTTGGGAACATGTAAGATAATGTCCTTGACCCCTCTTAGTCGTGAGTCATTTTTTTATATTCGTATAATACCTATGGAATTTTTTTTGGGGTGTGGTTTGAAGGAGAATTTATTATGGAGTTGATCATTGGATGAAAGAAATTAATAGGATTTAATTATTATCAGAGTGGTTCACAGTATTAGGTCAATTAGTTCATCTGATAGGGGGGATATTTTAATGTCATATATATCATTTTCCCTAATCCCTGAGTGACATAACCTTAATTGGACACTTATAAGCTGCATGTGGTGTGTGTTTCTAGTAAGATGTGAGTCCCAAATAGGCCATGGTAAATCATGTGCGACATATGAATATAAGGGTTTGTACCTCTCCCACAAATCAATAATGTTTACTATGATTAATATGTATGGATATTCTAGAGTGAATAACTTTATTCTCAAAAATAATGTGTTGTACTTTTAATATTTAGATAAAATAGAAGTCTCATGTATTTATCTAGTTTAACAGCACAATATAGCTATTCAGTCCTTTGGGATGTGAGTCATTGTATCTTATTATAATTTAATAAAAAAAAAATTGGCTCTGGGATACTAAGGATGTGGTCCCCATAGTTGGTATTAAATTATGTTTTTTAGAGACCATGTGAACTGGAGTAAGGAAAACATAAATTAAGAATCATAATAATATGATAAAATTTTAGGATAAGTATATAAGAACATGATAATGATTTGGAAATGATGATAATATGTGTTTTTTGTGATACATCTCGGTCAGTATACTAAAAGTGGATGTGGTTCTATACCAGATGTATCTAGGGTCTATAACACCGAAAATGGAACATTGGGCTTGACCCGATCATCACTTGGTGAATGATAATGGTCCTTAATACTCACCTATTTTAACACTTTTATAGGATACACTTAGGATAATTAATATTTTCATTACAACAATTAATGAAGGATTTGAATTGATGATGAATATGAATGACCAAATTTAATCATAAAGAGTCTTATTTTTAAAATCTGGTTCCTCTCGGTAATGGTAAAATGATTTATGTGTGAAAAGGGCATAACCTAGTGAATTTTGGATGGAAAATGAAAATTAAGATGGAAGGAAATAAATATCATCCTAGGGATCCATTTATAATTTATTGTATTTAATATGGTGAAATTAGCCATTATCCAAGTCAATTCACTCTTCTAAATGTTGAACACATTTCCAATAAAGTGTATATTTTTAAATAAAATAGATTAAATATTTTTGTATTTTTATTTAATAATTAAATTATAGATGTATTTTACCAATGATATTTTTTCTATAAGATTCATGAAAAATCTATGGATTTTGTTAAATTTTAGAATTATATTTGTATTCATTAAATTAAGTGTTATTAATACCAACATGGCTTTATGAGTTTATGTTTGACCATCAGTTCAAAGTATTAAACACATATTTTTGGTTTTATATTATGGTAGTCTACCAAGATTAATGTTATTTTTGTATAAATTTATGGAAACCATAATTTTTAGTTGAAATGTTATTTTAGGAATAATACCTTTACATTTTATGGACACAAGTTTAAATGTATTGATAACCATTAGTGTTAATATGATCAATATATAAATTATAATAATAATCAAATAAGGTTATTACATTATGTGTAAAAAATATGTTCTACTTAAAACCTTAGTAGTAAAGTTATTTAATGTTTAATTTTAGTTCAAGGATTTGAATCATAATATTTTGGGAATTTAATAATAATTATGTTAATATAGTTTTGGAAAAAATACAACTAATTATGCCCATCAAGGCCATGACTCATGAACACAAAACCAAATGAAAAAAGGATTTAATGAATACCACTGGCCAATGTGATGTACTAGTTAATATTTCATTAGTTAGAACATTTAACAAATAAATATTAATGATGAACCACTGGTGTTACTGCTATGGTATATAGATTAATGTATCAAATTAGTAGTGTGTGAAAACTATATTTTTTTGGAAATTTTTTAGAAACAAAAGGAAATACATTCCACACTTTTATGGATTTTATGATACATTAAAAGTGAATTTTATTTCTTCAAGAATAACAAATTCATTTTTGGTTATTCAATTCTTAGAGTAAGTGATGAATCGAAAAATGATCAAAGCCTAACCAATGGGTGATATTTTTCTTATGAAATATAAATATATCAATTAAATATATTTCCTTATATTGTTAGAAAAAGATAACACCCCATATTAGAAAAATGATCATTAAATAGAAATTTTATCATATTAAATTCATATCTGATGAATCATATGGTATTTTAAATTTTCATATATTTATTTTTTTAGGCCCTTATCTTTCCATTGATAATTCACTTTATTGTGATCAATGACCTAAATAACTCTTTGTAATTATTTATAATTTTATTTCATGTACATATATTCATATTCCTTCCATTTTCTCCTATATGGAACCCAATTTATTTTATTATTCAATAGGAAAATCTTACTTACCATTATATTTAACTATGATTATGTTTTATTAACTCTTATTACAATGTGTGTTTTTAATAATGTTATTTTTAAATTCCATACACTTTATTTCTTAAATAATGTTTAAATGTTGAGAACAAAATTTATTTATGTTGGGGATATTGTAACACCCCAAAATTATAAATTAATAACATTTTATTTGATAGTGTAAGTGACATTCAACACCGATCTTAAACAACCCATGAAATATATTTTATTAAATTTAATCTCTCTGATAGCTTGTGGAGCATGAAACACCATGTGTAAATGAACTATGATATATAATAAAATAATTTCAAACAAATTAAATTGGTGGTTATGAATAGAATATAATAAATTATGATAATTATTGTTATTGATTAAATATAATGAAAATAAGACCATTTTAAAGTAAAAGAAATGTTTTCTCAAATTTAGTATTTTCCAAAAAGATGTTTATAAATTATTTCCCTGAATAATTTAAAATTATTTATTAAAACATGTGGACTTTTTTTTAAAATGGAATTAATTTTAAAAATTATATGAAAACAATTATCTTATAGTGAATTTTTTGGTTGTTTCTAAAATTTTCATTTTTTTAATAGTGAAAAATACAGAATTGTAATTGAAAATTTCTTTTTCATTTAATTTTTTATATATTTAAAATATATTTGTAAATGGTTTAAAATTTAATCAAGTTTAATTATATATCAATAAATATAATTTAGGTTATTTTAATAATTTATATATTTAATGTTTATATAAAAACATTTAAATATTTTGTACATTTGCTCTTTGAAAACTAGCTTACTCGTCACCTCTATGGAGTTATTCTTAAATTAAAATTTCCCACTTATAATAATGGGATTTATAAAAAAAATTTCAATGTTTTTAATACTAATAATATAATTATTTTAATAAGGATAACTTAAATGTTTACCAAAAACTATAGTGAGAACATTAAATATTAATTACCATAGTCAAAGAAAAATATATTTACCTGGGATTAAAATAAAATATTAATGGTATAAAATAAATTTTTAACATTATAATCTATATTGGATGGAAATATTTATAATCCATCATGTCTAAGGATCAATAATCCTTTATTTTTGAATGTTAAAATCATGGGCACACCTTTGTGTTTTCCATAATTACAAGTGTGTCACTCATATCACTTATAGAAGGCCACCCACTCTCTTCTATTTTGGATTGGAAAATTCATTCTCAAATAACATCCCAAAATACATAAACTCATACTAGAATCATTAGATTTGGAATAAATCTAACCTATAAATTATTTTGGTGAAAACCTAAGGAGTATACCCAAAGAAGAGGTAACATTCTTCAATAAGTGTTTTAATTTTATTTATTACTCAATATCATTCATTTATTATCGAAACCTACTTATATAATAACGTAATTATCTCAAATATAATTATATATATTTTTATTTTAAGGGAATAGTGCACAAACATCCAAACATCCATTAAATGGGTTGCATAATAATAATTTGTGGGTAAGGCGAACTACCTTCTCATGAACTAGTGTCATTCATTTTTCAATCAGCACCTCTCATGGTTGGGCATAATGATGAATATAAAGTATATTCATGATATTTATAAACAAATTATACATTATGAGTAATTAAATAAAATATAACTTTTCTAATTTCCATTCTGTATGGAATTCAATAATGTCACTCGTTTGTATGGCGGACTACAGCCTCATGAAGCGATGCAATATTTCTTTCACTAACAATTTACATGGAATGTAATTAAGATAATGTTACTAAATATATGTGATATAAGTGAAATAATTATTATATTTATGTCATATTTATCATTAAAAATGATAATATGTCATTTTCATTTTTTACATTGAGAAATGATAGTCATTCATCTACGGGTGGACTACCACCTTCAGGATGCAATGAGACTTTCCTTTAATCACCACACCACATGAATGATATATAAAAGAATATTTAAAGAAATAAGATGTGATAAATGATATTATTATCATTATATAAAGCTAAAATATTACATTCCTCCTTTCCATAAGTATTGTTGAAAAACTAGAAACATTACTCATGCGTACATACAGCCTTCATTCTCTATCATTATAACATAGTCTATTTTTCATTACCATCCTTCGTGATTGGTTTTAAAAGTATAAATTATATAATATTATTAAAATTAATTCATGATTATTATCCTAGAAATTATGTAACTATATAATATTGAGAAGAACCTTAACATTCATTAAAAATCATGAATGAGACAAAAAGTAAATTAACACCCCAAATAATGAAAATAATTAAAGATTGTTAATGAACCGATGGCTAGATATTGTAAAAAGAATCATGTATGATATTATAAATGTTATTATTCTCATATTAAAAGATAATAAAATGTTTAAACCTACTATACATGAGTTTATTTCATGTTCAACCTGAAGGAAGTGTGAGTTAAGGGACTTCATATCAATTTCTCTTCATTGAGGCTTATGGTAATGTTATGAACCAAATTTCATTTATATGATGTATATAATGCCAATTTTACATTTAATATCTTGATTTATTCGTAATTCAGGTAATTTTATGATTCATTTTTTTTATTTCATCTAATGGGATTTGAATTGAAATTTTTTATGGTAAATGTTATTGTACAATCTTATGTTCTTTTGTGATTGTTAATGTTACCTTAAAACAATCACGTTTTCTGATAATGTTTTATTGTAAATTTAATTTATCTTCAATAAAAATATTATTTTATGAAGTATTTGATTATTTCCTCAGCTATATAACATTTTTAAATTTGTTTTAAACATTTAATGTTATTTTATTAACTCTGAAAATATTGATAAATCCGTATTATTTAATAAATGTGGATGTTTTATTATAAAGAACAATTTTCAATAATTAAATAAATTATTAAATATATAAAAAATTCAATAGAAATTTAAACCAGAGTGGGGGTATATTATAAGTAGTCCCATGATTCATTGGTAGTCTAATGGGGAAAATCAGTAAGCTAGCAAAAAATCAGTTGGCCAAACTACATGAGTTTGTACCCCGTACTTTAAATGAATGTTTTAAACGCATTTATGGTAGAGTTATCATGTTAGTGAGTCAAGAAGTCAAATAATTAATAATTTCCTTTATTTATAATTCAGTTATTATTGTCCATTATATTTTCAAAATGGTATTATCTATAGATTAATTTTATTATCGGTTATTTATTACATAGCATGTGTATTATGTTATTTACCTTTCCTAATTGATTTTGAATTATTATGTTATGATAGTAATTGTATTTATTAAATGGAATGAGTTTTTTTTCATTTACCTTTCCATGTTGATTTTTGTAAATGTAATTTTTATATTAATATTGGCTCTGGAAGGACTTCCATCAATGTTTATTGATTATATGGAATGTATGTTTAGATATTTACCAATACCTATTGAATATTATTTTTTAATTGTTAATAGATTCCACTCTATATAACCCTTACTAATAATTTAATGTCATCATAGTTTTCCTTTCTTTTATTATGAATCAATGAAGTTTACTATGATTGAACTGAAGTGATATTCTAGAGGTAATAATGATTTTTTTAAAAAAGTTATAATTTATATATTCATATATAAGGAAAGACTAATGTATTTATCTAGTTTAAAAAAAATTATAAACTATGTTCTCCTTCAAGATGAGATTCATTTAATCCTATGCTAATGTAATAAGTTAGACAATGACTTTAGACAACTAATATCAGGGTTGAAACATAAATAAGCTATAATATAGTATACCATTTTAACCAAGATTCAAAATTTTTAGGTGTGAAATATAATTACTAAATTATGAAAATTATGTTTATCTATTCATTATAAATTAAATTTTAATCAATTTAATAAAAATAAAATGTTTTTTGAGAATTTTATTTCTATAAAAAAAATTAGTCATGATTTTCCAAAAAAATTAAAATTTACTTTTTCCAAATTTTATAAAATTTGTATTATAAAATAAAAATAATTTTATAAATTATCCTATAAAATTTATCTTAGTTTAATTTTGTTTGGGATTTTTCCAGGAACAATAATGTTTTTGATAAATAGTGAAAAATGGTGATATATAATGAAAAAATAAACTTCATTTAAATAATTTACAATGTTAAATTACATTTTAAATTAGTTATAATGTAAAACCTGTTCAATTATATTAAAAATTTACAATGTTAAATTACATTTGATAATTTCTCCTTGGAAACTGTCTTTTGTTTTCACTTTTTTGGTATATTATTAAATTGGACTCTTACACTTATGTTAATTAAATTTATAAAAATAGATTTAATATTTTAAATAATTTCAATTTAAATTATATCATAATATAAAATTAATATTTTAAATTAGTGAATAATTAAAATAGTAATAATTAATTACAGTGATTAAGGTAATAACTGGTTTACCAAGGAGTTAAACATATATTATAAGGGTTACATTAACATAATAACTTTTATGAAACCCATTTTATGGAAATATTTCAATATTTTAACCTCTAATGGTCACTAATTACCCATTTTGTAATCCTTTTTCATGACATAAATGTGGGTTCAATTGAATATTTTCAAAAATTATTTATCTTTCCTTCCCACCACATATAAAATTACACCCACTATCCTACCCTCATCACATATAAAAATACATTTGGATCAAATAATTATATCCCAATTAACTTCCAAACTCTCATAAAGATAACTCATAACCTTGGTTTGATCCTAAATCCAACATTGGAAGGATTTTGGTGCAAACCTAAATAATGTTTCCGAATAAGAGGTAACATTATTAAACTTGTGTTTTTATTTTATTTCTTCCCCCACATTGTTAAAATATTTTTATAACATGATAATATAACAAAATTAGTAAATTAAATATATCCTGATTTTATAATTCTAATTTAATGACCTATATCCATCTCATCTTCAATCAAATATTAAATGAAACCGTCAATCGTGTGTACGGAGGGCTACCACCTCGCGAACCGATGTAATTCGTTTTAAATCAAAAAAATTAATGGATGTATTTAATGATTTACTTTTCACATTCTTATGATATTTATGATATTATTATTCATATTTAATATTAATATCACATATACCTACTAATGTTCCATTCCCATGAAATTATGATGATGTCACTTGTGTGTAGAATAGACAACCACCTTATGAAGTGATGTGATTCATTTTTCACTTACGTTGTAAATGGAAGTTGATGTAGATAAATTAAGAAAATAAATATAATATATATAAAATAATATTGAGTACTGAAACCTGATATATCAACCTCCTCCTTACCCTTTATTAAATTAATAGTAGGACAACATCACTCATGCATATGTATGGTCTACCGTCTCTGTGAAGCGAGGTGATCCATTCTCCATTTCCAAATTTAAAAAATTATTATAAAAAGGTACCTAATAAAAAATTTATATTAACAAAAAAAAATTTAATAAATAAATTATTTAATTATATAATAATTTTAAGAGCCTCATATTTCATGAGAATACATGCATGATAAAATAACGCAATTAACACCCAGAAAAATGTAAATAAAAAATTATTATTAAAACCCCACTTGTGAAATGTTTTGAGTAGATAATATATGATATTATAAATTTGGATATGGTTATTTTATAAATGAATAACATTATTTGAGTCAATATATATTATTTTAAATAATGTTCAACCAAAAGTATGTATAAGGTAAGGGATTTAGTATCAATTTCTCATCATTGAGGCATATTGAAATGTTATGAAGAAAATATCATTATTTGATGTATATAAAACCTATTTCAAATGTATTATAATTATTCCATAATAATTCATCGAATTTTGAGTATCAGTTGGAATTATTTCATCCAATGGAATTTGACTTGAAAATTTCCATGTGGTAAAAAAAATATTAATATAATTTCTTTTCATTGGTTTATAATATATCTTCATTACCCTTGATATTTTATAATTATGTATGTATTTAATTTAGAATTTTTTATGTCATATATCCAATTTCATTATCTTGATTTCAATTTTATACAAATAACGAATTCATTGGTTAATTCCCAGATCAATATTATGACCTTTGTACGATTTTATTTCACAATACCATTTTAATTGGGATTATTTATGCATGAATTTCCATTGAAGAAAAATATTTGATCAATGGATAATAAACCCATTTCATTTTCAGCTTCCATATATGTTCATAATGTTTTAAATTAATAGTGTCATTTCACTACTCATTGTTACTTAATGGTTTTGATAAAATTCTATTAAGAAAATCCATATTTATTTCTCTCATTGTCAGAAAATCCCTTTACATCAAAATCCATGTTTTCAAATAATATTTTCAAAAATATTTTAAAATATCTCCAAATGGTTTTTTAAATAAATTTTCACCCAATTTTATTAAATAAAAATTTAATGGAATATTCAAGTCATTTTCAAAACAAGGATTATTTGGATTTTACTGAAAAAGGTGAATGGAATTATTATTTTAACTTGTACGATATAAATGTCATTTTTAACCATTCAAAGTGAAATGGTTATTTCATGAAGAATAATTTTATACATATTTTCATGGAATTTATTTTCATCAATGACAATAATACTTGTTCTACTTATGCTCCACTAGGGATACATTATATTAACACCATCCTTGTTTATTATATAGATGTGTTATGATCATTTTGACCAAGGAAATTTTTGAAATTCACTTTCTGAATTATATTTTTTGTTCATTAACATTCCCATGAAATAACCACTTTAATTTGATCATTATAAATTAAATTTCCCCAAAATATCCATATTATTTATTATGGACATGTTTATTTTTTAAATTGTATATCATTTCTACATATGGTGTTCAAAAATGAAATTTATCTATATATATGGGGAAATATTGATAAATCTATATTCATTACTCAATAAAAATATTTGATGATAAGGAACATTATTCATGAATTAAATCAATTATTTGATATATGAGGAATGCTTTTGGAATTTATTGATGAGTGGGTCCCATTATTATATAACCCCATGATGCATCTGTGGTGTTATGAGGTGGATTAGTAAGCTAGCATTAAATGGGTTTTACCAATATTTTTAAACTGTCTTTTGAAATGTCATGGAAATAAATGTATAATAATACCTAAGATCATGAAATCCAATAATAAATACCTTCATTCATTAATAAATCATTGATTACTACCCTCGTTATTTTTACATTGATGTTATCTCTGGATGCATTTCCTTATAATATTATTGATTAAATTGCATGTGTGGTTATTTATTTACCTTGCCATATTTATTAAGAATTATCTATTAATAATTTTCAATTAATTTATTAAATGGAATGTGTGATCATTTATTTACCTTTACTTAATGATTATTCATTATATATTTTTAATTTTTAATTTGTTTATTAAATATAATATGTGTTCTTTTATTTACCTTTAAATATTGATTATTCCTTACCTATTCATGATAGTGAATGCATTGAAATGGAATGTTTGTTTAGTTATGTACCTTAAAATATTGATTTAATCCATATCTATTCATGGTTGTAAAGTTACAATTATTTTCTTCCTTTTATCCGAATCCATGAAGTGTACTAAGAATGATATTTAATAATATACTGAAGGGTATGATGATATTCTCAAAACAAATTCTAATTTTTATATTAAAATGAAATATGGGAATCATATATATGTTTAGTATACCCAGAATACTAAAATTATCGGGATATTGATATGTGATTACTTTTATCTTATACTAATGTAATAAATTAATCATTTGGATTTTAGTTACCGAGGTCAGGGTCTTTAGATTTTGAGTTTGACTAAGAATAAATAATCTTAAAAAACGTTGTTAAGAACATATGAATCTTCCTCGGATAATATCCTTAATAAATTCCCTTAAAAATATTCTTTGGTTATTTATGATAGAAAAAACCTCGTGTACCTGGGTAGGATATTGTAAGGGGTATTTAGGAATAGATTAATTGAGCTTTGGTGATCAAGTGGTATGGATGAGTGACAAGAGATGGTTCCCATTAATAAGTGGGGGAACTTGAGCCCTTGTAAATATTGATAAATTTAAAACAAAATAAATTTATTTATCAGGTAATGTGGATCTAATGTAGTATAATTTAAATTATAAGATAATTTAATTTCCAAATCTCATCATCCAATAATAATTAGAAATGTTTAATTGGTATTTGAAGTCTTATATCGTTTTTTAACCCAGCACCATTACCCCTTAACCATTTCCATGGTGATAAGATTTTAACCATGGTAACTATTCATTATGGTAAAATAATAAGTTTAATATGTTATATATAATTTATTATGTTTATTAATAATATATAATCCATTTTATTTGATACATATCCTCTAATTTTTAGAACCTAATTCAAATATTTGAGTAAAAATTGGTAAAATCCTTTTTAGAAAAAAAAAAATTAATAAATACATGATTTTATTCTCATTTCACGCCTTATGATAAAAGATACTAGATTATTAATTTATATTATTGAATATATTATATAGATATTTTATTAGAACTATTCATCATAGTGGATAACACAATTTTTTAAGATAAAAATCATCTACATAGAAGTAATATTGTTTTTGGGAAAAAAATCTAATTTTATTGAAAAATTGATTTCTATTCATTCATCAAAATTTTATAATCAATTTATGAATTTTTATTCATTTATCTATATGTAAAAAAAATAAATTTAAATATGTTAAATAACAAAAATGGTAAATTATCATGTACAAAAAATATATGTAAAAAAATATTGTTTGTAAGAAACACATTATTATTTAACTAAGAATAATTAATGTAGAACATATTATAAATACATAATTTATTTTTATTGTTATATTTTTTATATATTATATTTCATTTATCATTTAAATAATTAATTATTCACTTATGATCAGTTTTTCATGCACCACAAGCTATCAAATGCGTTAAATTTATTAATGATAAATATACTCTAAAATTTCAGGGTGTTACATTATAACTCTTCTAATAAATTTGACCTCAATATGAGGTTTCTATGATGAAAAAAGAGGATAATTTTCCCCTTCACTTCCTTAATTTCCCAAGTTTTAATCATAAATTTATGGTTTGTCACAAAAAATTGACTAGGTGAGTGGTATTGTTCTATATCACTTTATATATTCAATCAAGAATCTCTACTAATTTTTTCATAATAAATATCATTCTATAGTGGTTAAAAATATATGTATTGTATATGTGAAAAAAGAAGTATATACTTCCTTAGAATAGATACATCAAATATATCGTGAACTTTGGTGTGGGTCGGTGGAAATAAAAAACAATAAACTCTCATCTTTATTGGACCAAGAATCTAATGGGGACTAATATATATAGTTTTAAACATGCCCTACTTTTAGAATATCATAATGTTATAAAAATTAGATATTTATAAGAATATATTATCCATAACATAGAACTCTAAACCCCTCTATAAAATTTAAGCATAATGTTTTACTTCACTCTGATCTCTTATGATGTTATATTGAATAGCTCTAACATTATTTACAAATTAATCAACAAGATTTGGAACCATTATCCTATGTTCTCAAGCATCATCCTTCAATTTTTGCATTATTCACTTGTTTTTAAAAAATATATTTATATTTAGTGATAAAAATTAAAGAGTTAAAGTTATAATTGTATGAAACTTTCACTAGATCAATGTATTGATCCAATACACCTTTCAAATTCATAGAGTAATATATAAAAAACATTTTATCATGTGAATGGTCCCCTCAAACTAACCATATGTTGAGAAAAATTCCTTCTCTGTATTCAAAATAAGGAGGATTCTCTAGAAAATCATGTTAATCGTCATATCATTATATGATACTATTGAGAGTCATGTTCCATAAAGTCTTACCAAATCCTTAATTTATATCTTGGATGGTTGATTCAATATGGGATATTCACTACCATTAATGAAATTTTTTTAGTTTATAAGGTGATCGACTATAACCTAAAGGGTGATATTTCCTTTTTGATGACATGGGAAATCCAACAATAAAAGCCACAGGGATATTTTCTTATTTCTATATATGAATGGGTAATGATTATTCACCTCACTTTAAATATAATTAGTATCCCCAACATTATGATATATAAGGAATCGATATACATAATACATAATAGCACGTTTTTAAATTGAGAAACCAAAAATTATCATTTTTATATCTATAGATATTTCTACATCGAGGAATGATAAAGAGATATTATCTATTTTTTTTATTCCAATTTACCCATTTTTAATTCTTGTATTAAAGGAATTAACAACCATATCCTAAATATTATAACCCCATTATGGTAATGTTTAAACATAAAAAAATATTTACCTTCATTTTTACCTCTACATCTTATGTGCCTCTTTAATCATCACTTGAATGGACAGTTGAACATCTATTTGAGAAATATAAGATTTATCCAATTACCACATTATTTAGAGTCACATCCATTAAATATACATTATTAGTTGATATCTATAAATCCTCACCATAAAAAAACTAGGATTGGGCTTTTAAACCAGATAATCATCCATATTATTATCCACACCAAGGTGGTAATGTATTGATTAGTCATTAAATATAGTCTAATTAAACCATATCCTTTAAAAGATATTAAAATATATCCGAGTGAATATATACTTAAATATTTTCTGATATATATATATTTATATGCATATATCATAACATTCACGATAAAGATAACGACTCTATATTTTCAATTTAAAATTTACCCCTACCAACTCCAAATGTCGAGTCAAGTAATTTCACTCATGGGCCTTCAATTTTCATTTGGAATACACCACTATCATGTAATTCTACATAATAAAAAGTATCATTTCTTTATTTGATACATCATTATATATTAAAACCCCTTATTAACTACATGGTTATGTATATATAGGTACACATACTAACCATATCTTCAATTCTATGAACTTATTCTCATATAAATCTCTCTAAATTAATTTGTTTTCCTTTATGCGTCATCTTGGTTAGTGGATTTTATAATTGAGAAAAATCTCACAGTAACAATTGACAGTGTACACCAAATCCTTGAAAATTATGGATCTCAGTCACAAAGGTTTGTCTGGTTCATTTTTTAATAACTTCCATCTTTGAAGGTTCCATTGATATAACCTCTCTTCAAATATTTGACCAAAAAATTATAATTTCCCTAGAAAGAATTTATACTTTAAAATTTGGGTAAAAAACTTTTCCTTCTTCAATATCTGTAGAATAATCCTTAATTTATCATTTTTCCATTCCTTGCACAAATAATATAAGATAATATCATCTATAAATTTAAATAAATTATAATCATGGAAATCTATAGATAATATATTCATTAAATAAGAGAATATATTGTTGGAAATGGTAGGTCCAAATAGAATAAATTAAAATTAATTGTTTCCACACCTCATATGAAATGTTTTCTTAAGAATATACTCCTTTTATACTATTAATTGAATAAATCCAAATCAGATATAAATATTAGAAAATTATTGAGCTTGATAAGCTGATTAAACAAGTCACCAATATTGGATAGAGTATACCTTTTCTTGAATGTAATCATGTTAAGTTATCGATAATCATTAGAAATATTTACTAAACCGTTATTATTAACAAAAAGGATATGTTCACCACATGGTGATGTACTACGTACAAAATTTGTTTCCAATTTTCTCTTGTATATATTTCAATAATTACTATAACTCAATTGGGGTTATTCTATATATAGTTTTTAAAAAAGATATGGCACCATGTATGGGTTCATTTTCAAACTCAAAGTCATGATTGTAGTAAAGATTATGAAATTATTTAGAAAATACAACATAATATTCTCAGAGAATTTTTATATATTAAATTTTCTCCCTATCCATTTAAAATAAATAACCCTCATGAATTGGTTGTAATACCCATATAATATAAGTAATTTCCTTTAAAAGTTTATGTTTTAAATCTCACTCATGGATGATAAAAGCTTGATTTGGGATATCAAATATTACTTCCCTTCCCCAAGAATTGATATGGGACATATATAGAGAGATTTAATCCATGCCAAAAATAACATCAAATTCAACCATTTCATGAATAAAAAAAATACATGGATAACATTCTCAAGAATATCTATTCGAGACATGTTATAGACTTAATATTCAATCATCGTACCATAATGTTTTATCATCGGAAAAAAATCTAACAACTGAGGTGGTGATATAACACTAATTGAATGTAACAAAAATATAAAATTGTGGGTGAACATATAGTCAAATAATAAATTCATATAGAAAGTGTGGATTAATGTTGTACGTTTCACCAATTCATTCCCATTTACCACTTTACAAGGTGTAATTTCAAAATCCATCTCTTGATCTTTTAGAATAAGAGCATATTGATGCTGATTTTCACCATTAATACTTATATTTGTGAAATGTTTGGTTTGATTTCTGTATTAATTTAAATTTTATAATTTAATTATGCATGGAAAATTAAATTGATAATTATCACAATTTATTTAAATGGATGGACTTTTCACATCACATTATAATTTATATACTCAATGACCTTCTCATAAGGACATGAATCACTTACATGTCCCTTTGAGAAACATTACATTATTATTCTTCCAACATATTTGGTATAAAAAGATACTAATTTTATTCTCCCCATTATTTTTATTATTTAAATTTCCATTTAAATCCATTTTATTATATTTTATACAAAACAACAAGAACATTGAGTTTTTCTACTCTCCATTTCTACCATAATAACAGATCAGATGAATTTTTCATAGCTATCAATGTCTTATATAGATGGTGAATTTTTGAGACTTCATTTTAAGCCAATAATTAGAAAATAATTTTTTTCATGGTTTATAATGAAATCAAAATCATAACTTACATGTCCTACGATAGTTTTTATAAGGACCCACCCTTAAACATTACTTAATCTACATATTTCAACTAGATTTCACTTCCTTACACATCAAAAAATCATGTCAGTTTTGTGTTTTATAAAGTTAGGACATAACTGATATATATCAACACACAAGAATAAAAACTTGCTACCATTAAAATACTATCCATTTATTCCGAAACATATTAGTTTAACACAAAAAAATTACATTGTTTCTTTGAAAAATCTTCATAACATTTAACATGACATTTTCATTTATCTTACACATGCTTATAACATGTGAAAAATATTTAAAAAAATCGGATGAGGATAAAATGATCTGTAAGGGATAAAAAAATAAGGAAAGAAACCATTAGCCAATGAATACTTATAAGCACATGAAATCATTTTCATGAAGACATACTTCTCGCCCATATATACTTACATTATGAAACATGAGATTTCCATAAAACATAGGGAAAATATATAAAATAATAAAGTTATCTTGGGGAATTAAATAATTATATTATAATCCTCATAACTACCATATGATTTGAAACCCTCAAAGCCGCCTTACAATATAACCCTCACGACTACCTTATGGTGTAATCATCGCAGTTACACCTCGAGTAACCATATGGAAGACCTCCAACTTACACATACCCAATAAATTAGAGGGAGATACAGAACCAAAAAATAAACATAAAAAATTCCCTACAACCAAAACATAATCATAAATCATGAATAATTTAAAAAAAAATTTCTTTTGATTTTTGAAAAATAGAATTTTAGAATATGATTTTTAAGGAAACTCTCTTGAAAATATCGTATAATTGAGGTGATAATTAATAAAATGAATTTATTATGTTTATACACTATAAATAAACATGATAAATCATAATACAATTGAAATTAAGTACACAAATAATCTCAGAAGGACATAATTAAAGAAGTAGAAGGTTAACCTAATGAATGGAAATTGGGTTAGAATTCCCATAAAAGTTTCATTTGAAAATAAAAAAATATGGATTATGGTGATTAAAATGGTTTTACAACATTATCTGAAGAAATTAATGTAACTTTAAGGCACATCATCTAGAATGTCAGTATATCAACACATCATAAATGGTGTTTTTATTTTTAGAATTATAGTTAGAGGATTGCAAGAGTGATGATTGAATTTCCCATAAACATGATAAAAATACAATATATATATATATATATTACAATATATTTCATTCCTCATGGATAAGGTGAGTTGAATATAGTATAATAATAGAAAATAATTGAAAAACAAAACACAAGAAAATGAAAGAGTATTTTTACCTCTTGATCTCTTCTTCTTGAGATCCTCCTTAAGGCCATTGGTTTTGGCGTTTTTGTGAGACCATATGGTCTTGGAAATGTAAAATCTCTTTAGGAAGGGGATCTAATAAAATTTAGACGATTCTAAAATCTTAAGAGGCGCAAGGAGAAGAGGGGGGGGGGAGCGTGGTACTTATAGTGGAGGAGAAGAGGGGGTTTCTGTTATTTTAATAATTAATTAAATATTTTTTTTCAAGACTACAAATAATACTAATTTTTGTGAAAAAAAGAGTAAAAAGGTCATGTGAGTATGAACCAAGGGTTCTTGCATTAGCCACGATGCTAGGAATATTTTATTTAACATATAAGATATATATACTGTAAATTACCATATTTCACTATTCATAAAATATTCTAGTATTTTAGAAAAATCCCAAAAATTTAACCTAGCCATATTTTGGAATTTATAAATAAAATATGAACTCTATTTTATCAAAATAATTATCTAAATATAATAAATTATGTTTTAAATAAAATCATAATTTATTCCAAAAATATAATTTTTAAACTATAACTGATTTTATAACACCATTAAAAATTAATCAAGGTCTCATAAATTATAAGAAATTCATTCATTAGTGAGGTTTCTATTAATTTGATAATATTAACATTTATAAGGGTAACATTACCATTCATAAGGGTTTGTTACTATTCACTAAAAATTTAGTTTGTCTTATCAGAATATAAATAACTAACTCATCGCAACCATGTATGTCTATTTTTTAAAAATAAAATCATCAAAGCGACGAAATTATGTTTAGAGGTATTTTATAACTACATACTTAAAAAAGTGTAACTATAAAGAGACACAGTACTTCATGCATTTCAATTTATTTTTTAAAAACATGGGGTGTAAAATTATCCCGACCTTTTAGAAATTGCATCCTCCCAATTTTTTCATTGTCTTATTAAACAAGTTAGGGTACCTTTCCATCATATTATTTATATATTACTATGTTTCTTATTATACCATGTCATTTCTCAAAAAAAATATTTCTTTATAGATTTCTTTATTCTACAGTACTTTCTCTCTATGATCAAGAATCTGAATGAGGTTCTCTTCATAAGAAAGGTTCTCATCCTGCGAAACTACTTAAGGGATCAAAACATGTGTTAAATCGAGCACATTCTTTCTCAACATAAAAACATGGAAAAAATTATGTGCCTAAGATAAACTCAAAGGAAAATCCAATCAATTGGGAGCTGGTCCAACTTTATCTTGGATTTCATAAGTTCCGATGAACTTTGTACATATCTTTAATTTCTAACCAAAACACATAATAATTTTCCATGGTGATATTCTATGAAAGACATGATCACCTACCTGAAAAGAAAACTCTTTCCTTCTATCATATACATAACCTTTAATCCTGCTCTGAGCTGACCTCATATGTTGCTGGATCATTATCACTTTATCAGCCACTTCCTCTACGAATTTTGGTCCCATCAGCTTCATTTCAATGACTTCATCCCAAAATGATAGGGTTAGACACTGCTTACCATATAATGCCTCAAAAGCCTCCATCTTTATACTAGAAGGAAAATTATTATTTTAAGAAAATTCAACTAAATATATATGTTGATCCCAACTTCCCTTGTAATCTATCGAACAAGCTAGAAGCATATCCTCCAAATTCAAAATTTTCTGTTCTGGAATCCAATCTGATTGAGGATTAAAATATTTACACAAAATTAATTTTTTTCCAAAAAACTTCTGAATTCAATTCCAAAAGTTAGAGGTGATCTTGGGTTCATAGTAAGATATAATAGAAAGAGGAACTCAATGTAACATTAAAATATATTTGAGGTATAGTCAAGAAATATTATCCAAATACACGGTATCTCAAATTGGAAGGATATTAGAAGATTTAGTTAGTTCATCAACAATAACCTAGATTTAATTGTTATGTTGAGAAGTCTTTTTTATTCCCAAAACAATGTCCATGGATATGTTTTCCTATTTACACTTTGGATCTATAAAAGTTTGAATCATATCCTTCGGAAATTTATGCTATTATTTAACCTATTGACATGTCAAACATTTCACAGTAAAATCTGTAATATCTCTTTTAATTCTATCCCACCATTAATACTCCCAAAGGTCTCCATACATTTTTTTACTATTAGGATGAACAGAAAATGGAGAACTATGATCTTCATACAATAATTATTTCTTCACCTATGAATCAAAAGGAATACATAATATATTTTCAAATATTAGAATAAAATCTTTATAATTATTAAACTCTAGAAACATACCCATTTCAACCAATTATACATTTTTCTGTAACACACCATCTTTGTTCTACGATTGATTAATTGTGTATGAAAAATATGACCGCACTAAAACCAGAAAAAAAATAGAGGAATTTCTTTCACTAACGTCTTCCAAGACAAAATTCATTAAATCATTAATCAGACGGTCTTATTCCAACCGTAACATAGTTAATAATTCATGATGTTTTTGACTCAATGCATCTCCCACATTGTTTTCTTTTATAGGATGGTAATTGATCATGAAATCGTAATTATTTATCAATTCAAGCCATCTTCTCTATTTCATTTTTTATTCTTTCTGAGATAAAATATATATCAGATTTTTATCTTTAGTATATATTTCACATTTCGATTTGTATAAAGGATTCCCCAATTTTTTCAATGAAAAAAAAAACATATTATAATTCCAAATCATGTGTGTGGTAATTTATCTCATGAGGTTTCAGTTGTGTTAAAGCATAAGAAATTACCTGATCATTCTATATCAAAACACAATGAATTCCCTTCAATGAAGAATCACTATAAATGAAAAACTCACTATTCATGGAAGGCAATTCCAAAACTAGAGGACTCACAAATCTCTACTTATCTTTTTGAAAACAAACCTCGTATTATTTTTTCCAAATACATTTAACCCCTTTTCATGTTAACTTAGTTAGAATGAAAGATAAATGTGAAGTTTTTGGAAGAAACCATCAATAATAACATGTTATTCCAATAAAACTATGAATCTCTATAACATTTTTCCTTCTTGGAAAATTTTCAACCGATTTTTTGTAGGGTTAACTATTATTCCATACTTATTTTAAATGTAAACATGAAAATAAATCTGTTTCAGCCAAAAATAACATTTGCTAAATTGTTTTAGTAACTTATTTTATTTGAGAGTTTGAAAGACAATCCTTAAATGTTTTTCATGATCCTCATAATTTTTTTTAGAAAGACCAACATATGATAGATAAAAACAACAAAAAACATATTCAAATATTCATAGAATATTCTATTCATAATACCCATTAATACATTCAGTACATTAGTTAACCCAAAGACATAAAAAAATCAAAATTTCATTATCTAGTACAAAAATATATTTTTGGGATGTCATCCTCCTTCACCTTCATCAGATGGTATCCCGATCTCAAGTCAATCTTAGAAAAATAATGAGCTCCCTAGAGATGATCATTCAAGTCATCGATATGATGAAAAGGATAATTATTATTAACAGTAATATTATTCAATGATCTATAATCAATGAAATGTCTCATGGAACCATCTTTCTTTTCAATAAACAAAACATGATCTCTCCATGGGGAAGTCCTAGGATGAATGAAGCCTTTATCAAGAAACTCCAGAAAATGATTTTTCAATTCAATAAGTTTTATATGAGCCATTAATTATGGGGGTTTTGAAATTGGAATAGTTTCAGGGTATAATTAAATAGAAAATTAATCTTACTTTTCATGTATAACACTAGGTAAGAAATTAAGATAAACATCAAGGTATTCATTTACCACTGGTACATAATTAATTTAAGCAGTTCCCTTGTTTTAAATAATATGATAAAGATAAATTTAATTTAAATATTTCAATTGTTTCTCAATTTCCTTATATGTTTTCAATTGTATGGATTCGTTATTGTATATAGAATTGAAATCTTTCTGAAAAAAAATTCTTTTCTATCTAAAATCAATCTTATCATGATAAATATAAAACCAATATATACCCAGAATGACATCAAAATCAACTAAGGAAAAAACAACAAGGTTTTAAGGTAATGTATTTCCACATATAATAATAAGAAGATTATTAAAAATCCATTTTCTATAAAATTTTTCCTTAGTGTTTTAACAATAAGTTCTGGTCTCATTTATTGTGGTGATATTTCCAATTTACTAGAAAATTTCTCAAAAATAAAGGAATGTGTACACCCCATATCAAACACAACTTTAGAAAAATCTGATTAAATAAAAAAGTACCTGATACCACATCATTGGATGTCCCAAAATCTGTTGATGTAGTGGCATAAGATCTCACTACACCTTTATGGTTATAGTCTGACTGCTTCCCATCATTCATATCTTCTTTTGGATAGTTATTTTCATAGTGACCCATCTCACCACATTTATAAGATTCTATATTTTTCATATCAAGATTAATATTAGGATCATTTTTATTAAAATATCATGCTATATATCCCAACATACCACATTGCAATCACTTCCAAGTTTTAGTAAGGCATTCTCCAAGATGCTTTTTACCACACTTTTCAGAAACTGGAAACTAGACTTTCTATAACGACCCATACTTTATATACATTGTTAGTACTTAAAAATTTAATCACAGTTATTAAAACATATAGAAAAACCAGGAAAGGACCGTATGGGTATAGTGTCTTTAGAAACTGGGAAACATAAACTACTGGTTCGTAAAGCGTCTACACTGTCTCCCATTTATACCATCATATCTATAGTCCCTTTTGGAATATCTTACTTAATAACCTTCTTCCTGACTTGGGGAAAGAAAACATACAAAAGGGTGATCTCAAATGATCAGTAAGTGTAAATAAAAGAAATATCAATCACATCATATTCATAAGAACATAACATTTTGGAAATCATAACCTTTAAAAGAGATCATAATTTTATAACATGGGATAAATCATAGTAGTGAAATGTAATCCCAATAATCTTAACGTATAACATGAAACTTCGTGGAATACACACATAATCATAGAGAATAATTTCTTATTAGTCAAGACTCATTTCAATGACTATCTTCGTGGACAAAGTCCATTTCTGAACCGAGTTCATTCCTCATTTCAGTCCTGTTTCACTGAACCAGTTTAACCTTCCGTTCCAGCCATGTCTATCTCATGAGATATAAAAATCATTACCCAATGCATTGAAGAAGATATAGGTCCCACCCATCTCATAAGGATAACATTCTTATGTGTTCCACAAAATCAAAAAACATACATCATTGCATAACCCATGTAATAAAAATGTGATTCTTAAACATCGTGACATCGTAAATCAATTAATATAAGATAAAGGAATTCATAAATATAATTCCATCACAAAATAATCAAATCAATGTAATAATAGGGATAGAAACAGAACCCTATATTGTCTTAGATGGAAAGTAATTTTGATAAAACACTTGAATTCCATTCTTGAGGAAAATATCCTTTCTACTTCAAAAACATTTTTCTTTCTTAACATGTCAAATAATTTTGAACTAAAAGAAGTTGATTAAAAATAAACTTGAATACTTGTAAATTAATCTTCATGGAAATAATGTTCTAAAAATCCATTCATGTCGTATAAGTTAAAAAAAACATTCTTCTCGTACTTTTATCGGAAAAGTCAAAAAGTACCTCGTACGAAAAACGACAAAATATTCCTTTCAAATCTTTTACTAAAAACTCACCAAAGGGTAAAATTGGATTTAAAAAATTGTAGGTGGATGGAAATAATATTACATATTGAGGAAACATGGATGTGGATGATAAAACAAACCCCAGTAAATACCAATGTATAAATAATCTCGGATAAAAATGAGATTGTGACATTTTCCCTTACCTTAGGTCCGATTTGCTTCGTAAGTGTCTGAACCTCCGTTATAATGTTTTAAATAATGTCATTGACTTATTCCAGAATCATAATAATTTTTATGATATCATATATGGTCATATTCTTCACTTATTATTAGTAATATTTCATTGCTACTTGTTATTCGGGTGTTTATTACTTTTTTTTCTTATGTGTGTTTTGTCGAATAAATTTTTATTTTTCTTTTTAGGATATAGATAACTCATTTCCAGAATGGTATTAGTGTAATATATATCATATTTATTCACTCAATTTATTTATGTTATCATTATGCAATGAAATTTGTGTAGAAAGAGTCGCATCACATCGTGGAGACGGTATTCCGTACGTATGCACGAGCGATGATATCGTTCCCATGATCATGGAATTTTATTGGAGTGTATGTTATACTATTTCAGAATCAATATCACTTTACAATAATCATATATATTCATTATTGACACCATTATACCCATCCAAGTATGGTGGTGGGGAAAAATATATTACACCATGGCGTGGAGACGGTATTTCGTAGGTACGCACGCACGGTGATTTCATTTTCCGTAGGATGGATAGATAGTGAAATAGGGTTGTTTAATACTTATAATAACATATCAGTATATGAGTGATACTGATGTTATTAATTCATAATGAAACAACTAAAGAAGAAGAATTGGAAGAAGAAATAAAGTTGAAAGAATCGGTAACGGAGATTACCTCTTCTTTGAAGCGCTTCTTTGAGACCTCCTTTTAGGGCACTAAAATTGGTCTTTGAAGAAGACCAGGACCTCTAGGATGTTTCTATGGAAGTGGAGAGGAGAAATTGGCAGGGTTTGACCGAGCTTGAAGGCTCAAATTGGTGTGAGGAAGAGAGGGAGGAGGTTTCCTTTTATAAGGGAGGAGAGGGGCACCTTTGAAAAAACTCAAAATATTATTTTATTATATAGCCATATTCGGTTTTAAATAGCTCAAAATTGATTTATTTAGAAGATAAGGTGGCGATGGGTCGAAATAATCTCATCCAATATAATTTGGAAATGTTTAGTTTACTATTTTAACATTATCATTTAGATTTAACCTTAAGTTAGAAAATTTTACTTTTACCGTGTCTTTTTGTTTTCTTACACTATAAGGTTAATCAACTTACTATAACAAGCCAAAAGAACCCAAAGTTGTTTATTATTAATATATATAACCTTATCTAAGTCATTTGGCCGAACCATAAATTTTTACGAATAAAATAACAATTAATAATATAATATTTTCTTTAAAAACTATTTTATGTCAATTTTGATACTATTTAGTAATTGATTTTTGTAAAACTCATAACAGAATTATTAGTTAGGAAAAAGTTAATTAAATCAATACTAACATGTCATATTAACCTATAAAATTATTTTAATTCATAAAAAGTCTCAAATTACATCTATTTGGGTATTTATAACATCAATTATGTCAATATTTTATTAATAAGAAAATTACTGCATCATCTTTGTGTCATAAATAAATTAAATTATTTAATGTCTAAAAATTACAAATAAAATACCATTATGTATGAAATATTTTTAGATTTCTAATGAATATTTATAGTGTAATTTATCTTATGTAGAACCCTGTATTAAAAATTATTTACTTATTAATCTTTGATTTTAACTATTTTAACCCTTTTTTAAATAAATTAATAATAAATGTCCTAATCGAATCCAGGTGGGCCTAAATGGTCATATTTTATTTCTAAAGTTTTTTTTGGTCGAATTAAAATTATACAATAGAATTAGGACATGTGTTAGGGTAATAATAATATCATTTTTACCCTTAATTACCCTATTTACTTTTAACCGTGGTAAATAAAAGTAAAATGTTACTATTCACCAAAAATTATTTTCATATCATTGAACCAAATTTTACTTACTGACATCAACCGTGTCTCTCGGATTTTTTAAATTCCACTCATAGAAGTGGTAAAATTATGTTTTATGTAAATTTTCAAATTCTCCTAGGAGGTGGGTAAAAGATAGTGAAAAGTTCAATAAAATTTTTATATATCTAAAATTATTATTAAATTAATCCAATGAATTAAATTGAACTTATATAGGTATTATGTATCAATTTTGACCAAAAATAAATTTAAATAATATAAATAATTATTTAAATAAAAATTCGGTTTTTAAATAGTAACCGAGTGTTTTCACTATTCATCAAAAATTGAAAACTTCCAGAAAAATACCAAAATTTCACCGTAGGATAATTTCGATATTATGAATCCAAAAATGAAGTCCATTTTGAAAAAAAAAATACAAAATTTCAAAAAGTACTTATTACTATTCATAATGGCTAGTTTTTATAACATATCGTTGTTTAGTGAAAGTCGGTATTGCGTATGATGCAAGCTATCAAGGAAGGTCGCGATTGCGTGTAAAGAAATCCAAAATAGTGTTGTGTGTAGTGAAAGATTCCTTTGATGATTTTTATAAAATAAAAACAATATATTTCTTATAAAAGTCTCGGCTGTTACATTCTACCCCCCTTAAAATGAATTTTGCCCTCGAAATTCGTCACTTGTAACAAACAGATTGGGATACCTCTGCCTCATCATATCCTCAAGATCCCATGTAGCTTCTTCTAATTGGTGGTTCCTCCATAAAACTTTCACCAAGGGAGTGGTCTTGTTCCGTAGGGCTTTTTCCCTATGATCGAGAATCTATATCAGCTATTCTTCATAAGAAATATCTTATTCCAGCGGTACAACATCTGAGCTGAGTACATGTGAAGGATCAGGTCTGTATTTTCTCATGAGAGATACATGGAACACATCGTGATCTTGAGAGAGATTCGGTGGAAGTGCCAGTCGGTAAGCTACCTTCCCAACACGATCCAGCATTTCGAAAGGACCGATATACCTAGGGCTCAGCTTTCCCTTCTTTCCAAATATCATTACTCTCTTCCAAGGAGATATTCGTAAGAACACTTTATCACCCACTTCTAACTCTAAGTCTTTTCTTCGGTTGTCGACAAAACTTTTTTTTCGACTCTGAGCTTCTCTTATGTGTTGTTGAATAGATCGGACCTTTTCTGCCATCTCATCAACAAGATCAGGTCCTAATAGCTTTCTTTCCCTAACATCATCCCAACAAGTTGTAGTCCTGCCTTTCTTTCCATAGAGTGCTTCATAAGGATCCATCTTAATACTGGAGTGAAAGCTATTATTATAAGAAAATTCCACCAAAGGTAGGTGTTGATCCCAACCACCTTTGAAATCCATAGAGCAAGCTCTCAACAAATCTTCTAGAGTTTGAATTGTCCTATCAGACTGACCGTCTATCTAAGGATGATAAGAAGTGCCGAAACTCAACTCTGTATCGAGAGTATGCTGAAGACGTTGCCAGAACTTTAAGGTGATCCTCGGATCCTGATCAGATATAATAGAAAGTGGTACTCCATGCAATCTTACCACTTCCTTTATAAATATCCTGGCAAGCTGATCCAGAGAAAAATCCTCTCTAATTGCAATGAAGTGTGCAGACTTTGTAAGACGACCAAATATGAACCAAATAGAATTATTGGATTTGGATGTTTTAGGAAGTCCTGTGACAAAGTCCATAGTGTTGTTTTCCCATTTCCATTCGGGTATGGGTAATGGTTGTAACATCCCCTTAGACTTGTGTCTCTCAGCTTTAACTTGCTGACAAACCAAGCATCGAGAGACATATTGAGCAACATCTCTTTTCATGCCATCCCACCAGAAGTACTCTTTCAAGTCCCTATACATCTTTGTGATTCCAGGATGAATAGATAATGAATAACTACGAGCCTCATCCAGCAGACCCTTCTTTAATTCGGGGATGGGAGGAACAGAAACCCGATTCCTGAACTTTATTATCCCATCACAATCAAGGTTGAATTCAGGAACATTTCTCGCCTTCTTTTGTAACTCTACATCTTCTTTCTATGCCTCTTTAATCTTAACATGTATAGATGGTTGAACATTCATTTGCGAAAAATATGATTTTCCCCTTTCATTATAATTCCAAGATCCATCCATTGTAAATCCATAAATATTGGATCTTTTGTGATCCTCATCATGGATAAACTAGCTTGGTCTTGTCAACTTAATGCATCTGCCACATTGTTTGCTTTCCTAGGGTGGTAATGAATTGAGCAGTCGTAATCCTTAATCAGCTCCAACCATCATCTTTGGCGCATATTCATCTCCTTTTGTGTGAAAATATACTTTAAAATTGTATGATCAGTATAAATGTCACACCTTTCTCCATAAAGATAATGCCTCCAAATCATTAATGCAATGATTACCGAAGCTAACTCCAAATCATGAGTTGGGTAATTTTTCTCATGGATTTTCAATTGTCGTGAGGCATAAGCTATCACTATATCATTTTGCATAAGAACACACCCCAATCCATTCTTGGATGCATCACTGTAGATCACAAACCTTTCTGCACTACAAGGCAGTGTGAGCACAGGTGTACTGGATAATCTTCTTTTCAACTCCTTGAAATTCTCTTCACATTCCTCCATCCAAACAAACATAACTCCTTTCCGAGTCAACATGGTGAGTGGATTAGATAATCGTGAAAAATATTTCACAAAACTTCGATAATATCCTGCCAAACCAAGAAAACATTGGATCTCAGTTACTATTGTTGGTCTCGACCATCTTTCGATAACCTCTGTTTTTTCGGGATCCACATATATCCCCTCTTTTGAGATAATGTGACCCAAAAATGAAACTTTTTGAAGCCAAAATTCACACTTGGTAAATTTGGCATAAAGATTCTCCTTTCTTGGGGTCTTCAATATAATTCTCAAGTGATCTTCATGTTCTTCCTTTATCTTTGAATATACAAGAATATCGTCTATAAAGACTACCAAAAACTGATCAAGACAGTCTCTAAAGACTCTATTCATCAGATCCATGAAGATAGTAGGGGAATTAGTAAGACCAAATGTCATCACTATAAATTCATAGTGTTCATACCCTGTACGAAAAGCCGTCTTTGGTATATCCTCCCTTTTGACCCTTAATTGATGATATCCTGAACGACGATCAATCTTGGAAAAAGTATTGAGCTCCGCGTAGTTGGTCAAATAATTCATCAATGCACGGGAGATGATATTTGTTCTTGAAAGTGATCTTGTTAAGTTCTCGATAATCAATGCAGAGCCTCATTGATCCATCTTTTTTTTTAACAAACAGAGCAGGTGCTCCACAAAGTGATGCACTAGGGCCTATGAATCCCTTATCAAGATTCTCTTGGAGTTACTTCTTCAATTCCTGCAACTCAATTGGGGCCATTCTATAAGGTTTCTTTGAAATAGGTAAGGAACCCGATACGAGTTCTATTGAAAACTCAACTTCACGATTTGGCGGAGGACCCGACAATTCCTCCGGAAAGACATCATCAAACTCCTGTACAGTGGGAATAATCTTAATCGTGAGTTTATCACCAAACATTTGAGATAAATAACATTCATTTAGTGGAATAAAGACCAATAAGATGGAAGAAATTTCCACAGGAAGGTTATGTTCATCCTTGCATCGATAGATGATCAAAGATTGATCTGGAATATGAAATGTGACTTCCCTTATTTGGAAATTGATATGATCTCCATATAGAGAAATCCAATCCATGCCAATAATCACATAAAATTCCACTATAGGGAGGATCACAAGATTTTCAGGAAGCACTTTCCCACAATCTTCAATCGGAGAAGAATTATAAACTTTTGATGCGACTGTTGTGCCATTAGGGGTTGTAACAACTAACTCAACATCTAATTGTTGAGGTAATACGGTGATACCCTTAGAAACTTCTTCAGAAATAAATAAGTGGGTGGATCCAGAATCAAATAAAACAATTGCTACTTTAGAGTGGATAGTAAGTGTACCTTTCAACACTTCGTTATCGAACTCCACAACACTGATAGAAATTGCATGTGACTTTCCTTTGTCTTTAGCCTTAATAGTTTGTTAACGTCGATCATCATCAACAACCCTTGGATTAGGGCATTTATTGGAATAATGCCCCATTTCCTTGCACTTGTAACATTGAAGTGTAGGAGGTACACTTTGTGTAACATTTTCATTTTTCGCATCACTAGACATCTTCTTCCCATCATTGCGGCATTCAAATTCCCGATGAACTTCCTTTCCACATTTGAAACATTTACTTGCCCCTTTAAGAAAACTCCCTATATGTTTTTTTCCACACATAGATCATAAGGGAAAACTCATCTTCTTTTTAGTGTGCTCTTTAGATTTTCCTTTGAATTCCATTTTCCTCTTCTTATCAAACCCATATGACTGATTGGTTAATCCAATATCATTGTCAACTTTGAGAGCACATCAAACGATTTCCTCGTAGCTATTGAAGTCCCTTATGGATAACGCCCTTCGAAGACTTGGTTTTAAGGCACTAAATAATCGATCGATCTTACTCTCAGGTTGGATAATAATACCAGAAGCATACCATGCAAGTATTGTAAAATTTTCTTCGTAGGTACCAACAGATTCATCATCCTTTTTCTTTAGTTCAAGAAACTCCTTATCCATCTTTTTTCGGAGAATACGAGCGAAGTACTTATTGGAAATTAAGTTCTTAAACTCGTCCCATTCCATGGACTCAATTTCATCTCTTGGCCTCATATTCTTGATAAGATTCCACCATTGATCAGCATCACCTTCCAGACAATACACTTCTAAGATGACTTTATCATGTCCAGAACATTGAATAACTGAATATATCTTTTCAGTAGTACTGATCCATTGTTTAGCAACTAATGGATCGGTAGACCCGCTGAATGAAGGTGGACACTATCTCATGAAGGATTCAACATAATGTTGGTCTTTACTTTGCTTGTTTGGAAGTCTTGAATGATTCATAGCTTGAGAAAGTTGTGTGAGCATGGATAAAAGATTTTTCATTCCAGCTCCCATAATGTTTGGTTGCTCAGGGGGCAATAATTGCATTGCCCGTCGCATTCCACATTAACACGGTTCCATTGGGTTATAGCCATTGACTAAAACCAAGAAAAATAGTTTGAGCAACACTAATTATAATAGGAAAACCACATAATCAAGAATAAAATTTCACACTTAAGGTCTTATCCTAGGTTATTCATGGCCATTTCTAAAACACTAAGATTGTGTTCTATTCTTAGACTTATCTTTAGTATTGTTACTAAGGCTTTCACATCCTAGTTTAAAAATGTTGACTATACCTTTCCTCTGATACCAACTATAACGACCAATACTTTACATAAATTGTTAGTACTTCAAAATTGAACCGCACTTATTACAACATATAACAAAACCAGGAAAGGACCGTATAGGTATAGTGTCTTTAGAAACTGGGAAACATAAACTACTAGTTCATAAAGCGTCTACACTATCTCCCATTTATTTCATCATATCTATAGCCCCTTTGGGCATATATTACTTAATAACCTTCTTCCTGACCTGGGGAAAGAAAACATACAGAAGGGTGAGCTCAAATTCTCAGTAAGGGTAAACAAAAAAATATCAATCACATCATATTCATAAGAACATAACATTTTGGAAATCTTAACCTGCAAAAGAGATCATAATTTCATAACATGGGATAAATCATAGTAGTGAAATGTAATCCCAATAATCATAAAGTAAAACATGAAACTTTTTTGCATACACACATAATTATAGATAATCATTTATTATTAGTCAGGACTCATTTCCAAGACTATCTTAGTGGACAAAGTCCATTTCTGAACCGAGTTCATTCATCGTTTCAGTCTTGTTTCACTGAACAGGTTTAACCTGACGTTCCATCCATGTCTATCTCATGAGATATAAAAATCATTACACAATGCATTAGAGGGAGATAGAGGTCCCACCCACCTCATAATGATACCATTCTTATGTGTGCCACAAAATCTAAAATCATACATCATTGCATAAACCATGTAATAAAAATGGGATTCTTAAACATCGTGACATCATAAAAAAATTCATATAAGATAAAGGAATTAATAAAAATAATTCCATCACAACATAATCAAATCAATGTAATAATAGGGATAGAATCATAACCCTATCTTATCTTTTATGGGAAATAATTTTGATAAAACACTTGAATTCCATTCTTGAGGAAAATATCCTTTCTACTTCAAAAACATTTTTATTTCTTAACATGTCATATAATTTTGAACTAAAAGAAGTTGATTAAAAATAAAAATTAAAACTTTTAAATTAAGCTTCATGGAAATAATGTTCTAAAAATCCATTCATGTCGTATATGTTAAAAAACATTCTTCTCGTACTTTTGTCAGAAAAGTCAAAAAGTAACTCGTACGAAAAAACGACAAAAGATTCCTTTCACATGTTTTACTAAATACTCACCGAAGGGTAAAATTGGATTTAAACCATTTTAGGTGGATGTAAATAATATTACATATTGAGGAAACATGGATGTGGATGATAAAACACACCCTAGTAAATACCAAAGTATAAACAATCTCAAATAAAAATGTGATTGTGAGATTTTCCCTTACCTTAGGTCCGATTTGTTTCGTAAGTGTCCGAACCTCTTCTATAATGATTTAAATAACGTGATTTACTTATTATAGAATCATAATCATTGTTATGATATCATATATGGTCATATTCTTCTCTTATTATTAGTAATATTTCATTGTTATTTGTTATTCGAGTGTTTATTACTTTTTGTTCTTATGCGTGTTTTGTCGAATAAATTCTTATTATTATTTTTAGGTTATAGATACCTAATTTCCAGAATTGTATTAGTGTAATATATATCATATTTATTCACTCAATTAATTTATGTAATCATTATTCAATGAAAATCATGTAGATCGAGTCGCATCACATCGTGGAGACGGTATTCCGTACGCACGCACGAGCGATGATATCGTTCCCATGATCGTGGAATTGTATTGGAGTGTATGTATACAATTTCAGAATCAATATCAACTTACAATAATCATATATATTCATTATTTACACCATTATACCCATCCAAGTAAGGTGGTGGTGGAAAATTGATTACACCACGACGTGGAGACGGTATTCCGTACGTACGCAGGCGCGATTATTTCATTTTCCATAGGATGGATAGATGGTGAAATAGGGTTGTTTCATACTTATAATAACATAGAAGTATATGAGTTATACTTATGTTATTAATTCATAATGAAACAACTAAATAAGAAGAAGAGGAAGAAGAAATAAAGTTGAAAAAATCGGTAACGGACATTACCTCTTCTTTGAAGTGCTTCTTTGAGACCTTCTTTTAGGGCACTAAAATTGGTGTTTGAAGAAGACCAGGAACTCTAGGATGTTTCTAGGGAAGTGGATAGGATAAATTTTCAGGGGTTGGCCGATCTGGAAGGCTCAAAGTGGTGTGAGGAAGAGAGGGAGGAGGTGCCCTTTTATAAGGGAGGAGAGGGGCACCTTTGGAAAAACTCAAAATATTATTTTATTATATAGCCATATTCGGTTTTAAATAGCTCCAAATTGATTTATTTAGAATATAAGGATGTTATGGGTAGAAATAATCTCTTACAATAGAATTTGGACAAGTTTAGTTTACTATTTTAACCTTATCATTTAGATTTTACTTTAAGATAGATAATTTTACTTTTACCGTGTCTTTTTGTGTTCTTACACTATAAGGTTAATAAACTTACTATAAATATCTAAGCTAACTCCAAGTTGTTTATTATTAATATATATAACCTTATCTAAGTAATTTGACCAAACCGTAGATTTTTAGTAATAAAATAACAATTAATAATATAATATTTGTTTTAAATACTATTTTATGTCAATTTTGACACTATTTAGTAATTGATTTTTGTAAAAATCATAACAGAATGATTATTTCGAAAAAAGTTAATTAAATCAAAACTAACATGTCATAGTAACTTAAAAAAATTAGTGGAATTCATAAAAAGTCTCAAATTACATTTATTTGGGTATTTATAACATCAATTATGTCAATATTTCATAAATAAGATAATATCTGCATCATCTTTGTGTCATAAATAAATTAAATTCTTTAATGTCTAAAAATTACACATAAAATACCATTATATAAGAAATATTTTTATATTTCTAATGAATATTTATTGTCGAATTTATCTTATGTATAACCCTATATTAAAAATTATTTACTTATAAAACATTGATTTTAAAAATTTTAACCCTTCTTTAAATAAATTAATAATAAATGTCCTAATCTAATCCAAGTGGGCCTAAATTGTCATATTTTATTCCTAAGGTTGTTTTTGGTTGAATTAAAATTATCCAATAGAATTAGGACATGTGTTAAGGTAATAATAATATCATTTTTACCCATAATTACCCTATTTACTTTTAACTGTGGTAAATAAAAGTAAAAATTTACTATGCACCAAAATTTTTTTTCACCTCATTAAACAAAATTTTACTTACTAACATCAACTGTGTCTCTCAGATTTTTGAAATTACATTCACATAAGCGGTAAAATTATGTTTTATGTAAATTTTTAAATTATCATAGGTGGTGGGTAAAAGACGGTGAAAAGTTCAATAAAATTTTTATATATCTAAAATTATTATAAAATTACTCCAATGAATTAAATTGAACTTATATAGGTATTATGTATCAATTTTGAACTAAAATAAATTTAAATAAAATAAATAATTATTTAAATGAAAAGTCGTTTTTAAAATAGTAACCTAGTGTATTCACTATTCATCAAAAATTGAATGTTTCCAGAAAAATACCAAAATTTCACCCTAGGCTAATTTCAATATTCCGAATCCAAAAATGAAGTCCATTTTGAAAAATAAAAATGAAAAAATTTCAAAAAGTGGTTATTTCTATTCATAATGGCAAGTTTTAATAGCATATCATTGTTTAGTGAAACTCATTATTGTGTACGGCAGAAGCTATCAAGGAAGGTCGCGATTGCGTGTAAAGAACGCCAAGATAGTGTTGTGTGTAGTGAAATATTTCTTTGATGATTTATATAAAATAAAAACAAAATATTTCTTATAAAAGTCTCGGGTGTTACACTTTCATACCATCAAATTTCTTTAATTGATTCTTAACCATTACTTACCATATGGGCCACTTCTTATTTTTGGTCTCAGGGTACATGTGATCACCAGAAACTCCATTTCTACCCTCTGAGAACATCGAACAAGTTTCTCATAACTTTTTAGTTCTTGGGGGCCAATTCCCTTTGGAATATTGGATTCAATCATGAGTAAAAGTGATTTATTTTTATATGAAGATCCCAAATATGACTGGGAGCATACCTTGAGAGTTGGGTGAAGTTTTATTCATACATGGCCACTGAATCATCCACATTTTTCCTAAATTAAAATAATTTCTTCTCTATCCTATATCAAACAACATTAGAAAAATATTTTCAAGGAAAATATTTTTTAAATTCATCCCACTCTACAACTTAAATATACAATTTATCCCTAAAATTATTGACCATTAAACACCACTGGTCATCTTCACCTTTAAAACGATAAATTTAAAGACTTGCCTTTTAATTATTTAAACATCACATGACATAAAATATCATTTCAAGGGATTAAATCCATCCCTCATCCACCACTCGATCAAAACATCAACTGAAAGCAAGAGGATGTTGCATCATAAATTTTACACCATCATCATGTTCCTTTGTGCTAGCTATAGTTGTTATCATTAATATATAAAACCACCCTTTATTTCCTACAACATGTGATCCATTACTATCACAAACTGCTCAGTTCCAATTCCCATCATTCCCAATTGCAAATTCGAAAAGATATCAGCCTCTATCTTCATTCCAACTTCAGCTTACCTATTTCTTCTATGGAAAACCATTCTGAACAAACATATATAAGATGAATCAACATTGTAATATATAAATTCTATACCCTTTAAACATAATTTATAATTAATTTATGATATCTTGTTAACATCATACTAACTCCTAAAGTTATCTAAACTGTGCTCTGATACCAATTATAAGGACCCAACCTTAAACATTACATAATCTATCTTTTTCAACTAAATTTAACGTTCTTAAAATCCCAAATATCTTTAAGTTTTAGAGTTATATATAGTTATTAAATAATTTATACATATCAACCCACAATCATACAAAGTGGGTACGATTAAAAAAATTTCCATTTCTTCTAAAACATAATATTGTTAACAGAAAACAACAACATGATTTATTTGAAAAATATTCCTAAGATTTAAATATTACATCATTATTTCTCTTATACATCCTTATAAACTATGAAATATATTTAAAAACATGGTATTAACATAAAAATTATAGTAAGGGATACAAAAAGAGGGAATGGAACCATTCTTCCATGGATACATATAAACATATGAAATCATTTTCACAAAGACATAATTATCTCCCATACATACTTAATTTTTGAAACATGATATTTCCATAAAACAATATAGAACATATATAAAACATTAATTTATATTGGATAATTTATTACTTATATTTTAACCCTCGCTTCTACTTTATGATTTTTAAACCCTCATGACTACCTTACAATGTAACACTCACTACTACATTATAGGGTAACCAACATAGTTACACTTGGAGTAACAATATGACTGACCTAAAAATTATATATACCCAATGAATTGTATGGAGATATATGTCCCACCATTAATCACCAATAATTCCCAAGAACTAGAACATTATCACAGAAAATGAATAATTTTATAAAAACGTTTCCTCTGGATTTTATAAAATAGAATTTTGAAATCGTATTTTTAAAGGATTAAAAATATCATATAATTGAAGTGAAATTTAATATCATGAATGAATTATGTGTATAAAATGTAAATAAACAGAATAGATGATAATATATATGAAATTTATTTCAAAAATAATCTAAATGGCACATAATTAATGAAGAATATGGTTAAACCAAATAATGGAAATTGGGTTAAGAATTTCATTACCTCGGGTTCGTCTTACTTATAACTTGATTAAAACTCATTTATAATGGTTAAAACAATGTTATTAATATTTTACCCAAGTATAATAATGTTTATAACCCCATATAAAATCATTTTATAATATCATTCGACCCATTTCTTACTAATATTTTTCTATTTCCATTGTTTTTGGTGAATGCTTTACATGATTTCCATAGTCATTTCATAAAGTGTTTTCTTATCGAATAGAAGAAAAAAACCAAAAGTGGATTGAAATTGTGTTAATATGTTTCCAAAATATTAAATGTTGACAAAAATAATATTTTTTATATGTTATGAAGAGGAATCATAAGATAAATCATCAGTGATATTCATTTAGATAATTTTTGTGGTTATTCAACAATAACAAAATTATTTCATCATATACCATTAATATTATGAATATAAGTTAATTACATAACATAATAGAGGTCATATCATAAAATTAAAAAAATCAACCATTAAAGTGGTATTAAAAAAGATTTTAGGGAAGTAAATGATATTGAAGACACATCATTTATGATGTCCGTAAATCAACACATCACATGCCATGTTTTTATTTTTATAATAAGAGGAAGAGGAGAGGGATAATATTAATGAATTTTACTATAAAAATTATAAAACCAAATAATTTATATAATAATTTATATTTAAATACTCATGGATAGAGGGAGGTTAATATTGTATAATATATGAAAATAATTGAAAAGAAAACACAAGAAAATGAAGAGGATTTTTACCTCAGGATCTCTTCTCCTTGAGAAACTCCTTCAGGCCTTTGGTTTTGGCCTTCTGGTGAGGAAAATAGGTCTCAGATATTATTAAGTGCCTCGGTAATGGTATTGGGATGAATTTATAAAATTATCAAATAATGAGAGGTGTGAGAGGAAGGGGTAGGGGGGATTGAGCATGGTATTTATAGTGGAGGAGAGGAGGGGTTTTCCATTATTTTAACAAAATATTTAATATTTTTTCTCAAGTATATGTATAGTCTTGATTAATTTGACCCAAAAACTTAAATATAGAATTTTAGTTATAAAAAAGTGTTCTTAAATCATCCATGATGCTAGGAATAGTGTATTTAACATATAATGTACATATACTGTAAATTACTGTATTTTACTATTCATAAACAATTTATGTATTTGAGAAAAATCCCAAAAAGTCACTCTACCATTTTTAACATTTATAATTAAAAAATGAACTCCATTTTATCAAAATAATTTTTTAAATATAAGAATTTTGTTTTAAAAAAAACATAATTTATTCCAATAATAACAATTTTCAAACTATAACTGATTTTATAACACCTTGATAATTTAATCAAGGTATCATAAATTATTAAAAATACATTCATTGGTGAGTTTAATATTTATTTTCTCATATTACTATTCATAACGGTTGAGTTAGTATTCCTAAGTGTAGGTTATTATTCACCAAAAATAGTTTTGTCTTATCAAACACAAAATAACTTACTGATGGAAATCATGAATGTCTATTTTTTTGAAATTCAAGTCATATAAGTGATAAAATTATGTTTAATGGATATTTTATGACTCCCCTTAAAACAAACTATCATTATTCATATAATATGTGTTTCATGCATTTCAATTTATTTTTGAAAAACTTGTGTTGTTATATTTTTTACATATGTGAAAATAGATTCATTATACTTCTATTTTTGTTCCATGAATTCCTACCACATTTTATTGTAAAGAATTTGAGGAAAATACTAATTCAAAAATACATTATTGAACTCTTGACATCTCATTTATTCAATCAATTCCACTTTACTCATATTCTTTCTAATATTCCACCATTGATAAAATTTACCATACAAATAATATAAATCCGAAAAAACATTATCTTGGTCTAAAAACTAGTGAAAAATTAATATGGATTCTTTAAAATTTATACATTTATCAGTGAGAAGTGTGTTAGAGGACCCACTAATGGATGGTAATTGTTTACATATAAAATACTCGATGATGATTTGTCCTTTCCTTTGGATTTTTGGATTTTCATCATGATTTTATTTATTGTTCATAAGATAAGATATTTTGCTGTGTAAAATAAAAAGGTTTTTCATCCATAATCCCATTTTAGATGGTTTTTGTTGAGAATTATAATTTAATTATCCATCACTTTTTTCATTTATAGGATTCCCCTTATTTCAATCCATTAATAATGAAAGAAAAATATTATTCTGGGTATCAAACATCAATAATCAAAGGAAAAAATGACATTATAATGACAAAAATTCATAGGATAAGGTAAATTTTGAAACATTTTTATCAACATATGAAACATTATCTTTTTCTCATATTAAATTGGTTTATCATATGTTTTCATAGGTTATATCTACTAATTTCTCATGACTTAATATCTAAATATAACTACTAATTTTTTTTAATACCAATTGAGGTGACTTGAGCATCACTTACATTAATATTACGTCATTTTAAATGAATTTCAATACATATTACAATAATACATACCCTAGAACCATAATGTATTAGTTTATTTAGAGATTGGTTACACAATCAATTCTTTCATAAAGGATCATAAATATCTCTGAAAATTTTCCTCTCACATAGTATCATTATTATACATTTCCTACCTAAAATATTTCTTCATAACATTGCGAAATGGAAACATGATATATAGAGACCTATGATGTTTAGTATGGGAGAAGGTGGTAGATATCAAAATATAAACATAAGTGAGTACAATATATGATTAATTTTATGAAAATATGATAAGAACATACAATATCATACCTAAAAACTCAGTAGTTGTAATACTTGATTCATGGAATAATTATTTATAATATCAAAATACATTATTGAAAAGAGTATTCAATCATAAATAATTAATCATTACAGTTGAGAGAACATCATAAGAATAATGCATAAGGTTTTGGAATACCATATGTATAGAAAATAATTTTCTCACCCAATTCTAACTTCCAATATCATCATAAAATTATTGATTGAGTTCCATAGTGGATTGAGTTCACGCCCTAATTCCATAAACATAGAAATATCTTTTCAAAGATACTTAATATGATATTTATCACATTCTAGGATTGGAGCATAATTTGTTTTACCTTATTTAGGCCTCTAAAAAGTCCACATGTACACTCTTAGGGTTGGATTAATAACCTCTATACCCTCTAAGGATTTCTATAATCACTCATGTACCCTCTTGGGCTTGAGAAAACCTCCCATATACCATTGGTCTTGGGGAAAAACCATGTATACAATATTGAAATCATAACATATAAAACATTAAAATTTAAATTGTAGGTCCATAATTGACCCACCAATCAAAAAAATAATAAACCATTCATAAATATACCATAAGAATATAAGATAATTCATTAATCCTTCATAGTTTAGTTAACTCATAAGAATGAATCTAGTTTCATCAAATATCATTAAAACAACATGATTACATGAAATCCATAAAAAACTAACTCATGGTATCATATGATATATCCACAATTAAGAATAAAAATACTTAAAGTGTGTTGACATAGATGAAAAATAATTTTATAAAATCATTATAAATATACATTAAAAAACAAGTGAACATGATTTTATTTTTATAACTTCTAAAAAAATTACTCGAACTATGGGACACATATTTTCACTGAAAAAAAGTTGAAAAATTAAATGTTAATTAAATTTACATGAAATAAATGGTGGATTTGAAATCCATTCATGACATCCAGGTTTAATAAAAACATTATTTTCATGCTTTTGTAAAAAAAAATTGATTAGTATGCAATAATTTTAAAAATAATACTACTTAAACCATTAAGAATAAATTTGAATATAGTTGTAAAATAATTTAAAATTAATTTTAATATGTATAATTAAATTCCTAAAAAATTATTAAACTATAACATGGGAAATGATTCCCATAAAAATGATAAATACAAGTATTTTTTCGTAAAAACATCATTTTGGTCTTTTGGGTGCCAAAGAGTTGAAAATAGAAAGAATATATGAAAAAATAGGGAATAACCAAGGGAGAAGAAGGTATACTGTCTATATAAGATAAATAAAATTTTATTTCTCAAATTATAAATTTAAATAGAAACAATCTAGATAAAAATTGTAATTATATCATTAAACCTTACCTCAAATCTCAACATGATTCGTAGACACTCTACCCTATTCTATAATAGAATTTTAATTATTATAAATATATAAAAATATTTATATCCATACTTATATAAATATATATCATTCATTTTTAATTTCCTAATCGATTTTTTCCAATAATTGTTCATTAAAATAAATATTTGAGTGCCAGTGCTTCTTTTTTACAAGTAGGCTGTGGTTAATTAATTAATGTCCTTACACCTTGGATAAAGTTTAATAATATAAATAATCATAATACATTAAATAATATAATATTTATTCAATATACAAGCTTTTAAAAAAACTATAAAATTACTCATTGAAAATTAATCGAATCACATCCTAGACAAGGTAATTTGTCTGTATGCACGAGTGATGTTTCCATTTTTCAATTGATGGCCAAAAAGATAAAAATTAATATAAATTTTTAGAATCATCAATATATAATAAATATAATACATATTCATTAAATATAACAATATTACCTTCTATGATATATAGTAATAATGAATGAAAAATATCATTTCATTGAGGCGGTATTCTACCCACACACATAATCGACATTTAAATTTACCAACACAGGGAAATGAGATATAAAGTGGTTTAAAATTAAAATAAAAAATTATTATATTAAATATATCCTTTAAATTGTTTAAATTTATTTGTAGATGAAGACAATTTAATAGTAAAAAAACATAAAAAAATTTCATTGAGAACATACACCTCTTTCTTGGATAATCTCCTTCGGAAAACAGCTTAAGGCATCTTGGATGGATCTTTTGGGTTGAATAAAACAACTAAAAATTGATGAGGATAGTAGGGAATTTATTTTATTTGCAAATGGTAGAAAAATATGTGTTTATTTATTTTAATAAGTGAGAAAAAAGGTTACCTTTTATTTTTGAGGGGAGTAAATCTTGTTTAAATATGAAGAAATTTAATATAAAATAAACGTTATTATCAGAGAAAGTGGATCAAATTTTTTATAATTTATAAAATGTGATATTTTATGATAACAATTCAAACATAAAATCCAATTTATTAATCATTTAGTTATATTTGAATCCTTATTTCTTATTAAACCTTATTATTAACCCTTCTAACCCTTACTATGGTGATAAGATTTTTACTATGTTAACTAATTATTATGGATAAAAAATATGTTGTCCTTAAAAATTAACATTTTTTATTTTAATTACATTTATTGAATCCATTTTCAAATATTCAAATTATATATTTGGTATAAATTTATTCTAATATTCATGTAGGATATGCATATTTTAAATAAATATGTATTTTTATGCATAATATTGATTTTATTCTTATTCCTTTCTTATAAAAATCACATTATGAATGTTAATTTATATGATTGAAGATTATATATAAAACATTAATTAAAAAAATCAAAAATATTGATTTATTTACTTTATTAATGGAAATGTACATTTCACATATAAAAAATACATTTTTGAGAGATATTCATCTTTTTACCTTCAAAAGCATTTGCCTTCATTTCTATCCATTTTAAAATTATTTTATGAAATATTTTTAATAAATTAATAAAAATTAAATATTTTTATAACTCTCATGAGAGAATTTAACTTTAAAATAAAACATATATAATAAAATAATGTTTATAAAAAATACATTTCTTTTTACCATGAATAATTAATGTACTACTTATTATAATTTCTAAAGTTATTTTACAAACTAATTTTAATTTAATTATATTTTAATTTATTTCGTTTTTTATTTTATTAAATCATTATTTACTTATATTTTATGTCTCATGTAACCCAAATCATTTAATTCATCTAATTTATTTAATGGAAATATATTATAATGTATTGGGGTTTTCATAAATTTGTTAAATATAGTGGATTTAGGTAATGTAATTGGAAATATATTAGTAACTATTGTTCATTAACTAGTTTAATAAAATATTTATAGATTTAATTTTCGGAAATACATTAATTTCACCCTGAATGTACAAGAGTCATATAATTATATTTAATATCTATTCAAAATATATAGATATATATTTCATAAATGAATGAATTATATAGGGGTAATTTTATCTTTGGTAAGTTTTTTAAAATAGAAACATTTTTATCAAATCTATGAGTTCACTGAGATAAAAAATGGTCAGTTGCATAAAAAATATGAGGCATATAAAGAAAATGATATGATTTTTATTGGTCTTCAATTATAAACTTTTGGTTTACATGTAAAACAAATATTTCTTTAACTTTTATTAATTTATTAATATTCACAATTATACAAAGGGGTTTTAAATTAGTATTATGAGTTTATTTACATGTCATGATGAAGTTCTTGTATTGAGATACCAATATAATCTAGTGTTGAGTATTAAATGATGAATTATATTGTTATGATAATCCACACAAAAATTTTATTCAATCATTAAAGCTTGGGTAGAATTAAAATAATAAAGTTAGTTATTTAATATTCCATGATAAATAAATCTAAAGACTCATGGAGATTTAATATTACTATAACTAAATTCATTTATTTGATGAGAATGAAATTTAATAAAAAAATAGTTCTAACATATATCACATGGGATTTATGTATTTTGATATGGAATGATATTCATGCGATTTGAAATATCAAAATCTGAGAAGAAAAGAGAGAAGGGTTCAATGGTTAATAAGAATCTATATTCAAGAAGAATAACCAGAGTATCAAATAAGGATGTACATGTGACTACAAGATATTTTTGGAAGAGGATTATAGGAAGAATATTGTTATTATAGATGTTTTTAGTGACTAATTCTAACAATAGTGATTATTCATAAAAAAGTGTTTCTAAGTTATATTAGTATGGACTATTGGTTCCTTTATCAAAGACTATTTCCAGAAAGTACTTTTATAGGTTCACATTTCACTATCTACTGAGTTCTATCCAAATTATAAAATGAAAAATGTAATGTTGTGGGATAAAAACCACCACACACTAAGGATTTATTAATACATCATGAAGGTGATGTTCATTAAAAATATTCTATAGTTACTTCCTTATATTGCAACACTATTGTGAGTTAAAGGGATAAAGAAGATAAATAATAAAGATATCATTTAAAATTTGGAATTACAATTAATAAAATTAATTGACACCCCTCCACTATTTACCTTATCCTATGGAATCATAACAAATGATATCATATAATATATTTTATCTTTTTGATATCTAATTAAGTCTGCAATGGATCAACAAAACGTAGTCAAAATAAAAGGTATAATGATATTTTATGGAAATGGATTTCATATTTTTAAGGTGGTAATGTTACCAAATATATTCCATGTTAGTGTATATGTTTACGATTTGTTTCTATAAGGGATAACACTACATGTGATGCTTCTACATGGTCAAACATTGACAAGAAGCAAATTGAATATGATATAATAGATATAAATGCTTTATCATTCTATTTATTTAATAAATAAAAAGAAATATTAATGGGATTAAAAACTAAAAATACAATTTTCAAAAACAAATCATAGTATTTATTATGGAGAAAAAATTAAGAATGAAGATACATTTCAAATAAGTTTAATGTGGTTTTATTATTTCAAAACGCATGAATTGGAATCAAATAATATATTCATTACCAAGGTCAATATTATTTAAATATCTATAAAGGGATTTTTATAAAAAATTTACTGATATATTATTGTTAATAAATTTATGATAATTTTTGAATACATATTTTATTGTAATGCGTCATCCCTTGAAATTATAGACCCTGATGATATCACCATTGCTGAAATTCTTGGAAGCCATTACATTAATGAAATAAATAGTTTAACCCTACAAAAAAAAACAATAGAATAAAAAATTAATATATATTAAAGTTTTCATTAACTTAGTTATTTAAAATTATCACACATAGTTTGATGAAGAAGAAAATATGGTGTATTTGGTCGAAGGACTCTCTCTGATGTTATGAATATTTAAAAATGGGAATGAAAGGTATCTAGTGAAACTAAAATTTAAATATTTTACCTATTGAAAGATAGATAACTTGATATACATGTTCCCTACGGCGATCAATGATGAAAATGAATATAATAAAAAAAATTATTCACTAGAAAAAAATATTCTTACAAGAGAATACAATCACTATCGAAAGAAATGATCAAAATGAAACCCATTTTATTTAGAAAAACATCAAATTAGTTAAATAATAATGTTAAAATAGTGATCATATCTTTGATAGAATGTAACTATCTAAATATTTACAAAATGTCCTCTTGTCACATGAAAAGTAATATATTGAATATTGAATGGACAACTCATTAATTAGTATAGAGTTTTTGAAAAATAAGGAGAATAATTGGGGGATTATACCATGATAATAGAAATAATAAATCATTTAATGGATATTGGAAGGATAATAGAGGAGAATTTAACAATATAGAAAAAACTAAAAAATTTTATTATATCTTGATTGAGAAGTAAAGTGTGATTAATGATATTTAATGGTTTAAACTTGAAAATGATAATTAAATGAATATAATGAAATATATTACTTCCTTTATAATTCATATGGAAAATTAAAACAACATATTAACAATAAATATGATTTAAATTGAAATTAAGAATGAGAAATTAAAATTTTACAATAGTAAAGAAGCTATAAGATATGTTGACTACTCCAAGTATCAAGAACCCCTACTGTGAAAGATATTAAACTTATTCAAGGTAATTGAACTAGAGAGCTACCAGAAAATAATTTCATTCCACATGAATAATCTATTATTAAAATTGAATGTGAATTAGCATAAAGGATAAAATAAAATACAAAATATTATCACAAATTGAAGAATAAGATTTCAAAAAATAAACCCATAAAATCCTCGAAATCATTGAAGGTCTTCAATACATTTAATGGAATAGACTATATGGATATTTATGAAGGAAATTAAATATAAATCTATGTAGTAGTATACTATAAATCAGTAGTGGGTGTTCGAGGGATACTGCTATATTTTTTTTCATAAAGCCTATAATATATAGTTTAGTAGTTATTTTCCTAAATAATAATGGGTCATGAATTACATGGGTGATAATATTAGTTTATGAGTACTAATAAAAATATTTAAAAGACTCAAAATATAATTGAAGAAAAAAAATATCATTGAAAATATTAATAAATAATGGATGAGGTATGATAGTGATGGAAACACACCAAATGATTTCCCCCCATGCATCCCAAATCAGTAATATTATCATTAGAAATTGATAATCATTTAAAATAGATGTAAGACAAATCATCTGGATAATGTTTTTAATGTATTATTTATGAATGAAAATAAGTGAAACCTAGTGTTAATGGTATTGGATACTCATCTCATACGATATATTTTCCAAGAAACATAACTAATTTTAAAATATATAAGGGAGTAAATGTCATATTTATTATTGATAGATCTTTTAAAAAGTTGTGATGAAACATAATTTTTTTTAAAAAAAAATTATATTAGTCCTATTAATGTTTTTTTTATTATGGGTTTAAGTATAACATATTGAGTGTGTCCCATATTTTGAAATATGTTTATGAAGTTATAGTTAAAAGGAATGGATTCTTATTTAATTGTTTTAGAGATGAAAATGATAATAGTGTGATTTTTAACACAATGTAAAATGTTTCATGTTGATGAATATCGAAAATATTTCAACATAATATTGATGGGTGAAAAATAATATTTCAAATAGAAAATAATACCAAATTTTCCAAAAAATAGAATGATATTAATCTATGAAGAGGTGGTTATATATATATACCCATTTTGAAATAACACACAATCGGAACATAGAAATATTTTAAAAAGGGGAATATGGTGAGTTGAAGCCACAAGGGTGTTGATATATAGACTCACAGACCATTTGAGTTAGTTCATTCTGATGTATGTCGACCAATGACTATGAAATCAATAAGTATGGATAAATATTTCATAACTAATATTTATGAGTTAAAATAATTTATTTATTTCATTTTTATGATTCATAAATCTCAATACATAAAAATATTTATGTTTTTCAAATGTCTAGAAAAAAATAAAAAGTTTTTTAAATGAAAATACTAATCTAATAAAATGTTAGTGTATATGCCAACATGTAGTATCCAGAATAACTTTATCAAAATGGAATAATACATGTGTTTATTAAATCCATTACTTCATAGAAATGTATTGAATTAAATTAACAACAAGAGCCTTATTGAAATAGTTATAAAAAATCTACTTGGAAACATTAAGAAACATTTAGTTATAAGATATTATAAATATAGGTTTAACATAAAATTATGTTTATTTATTCCAAATTTAGATATTATTACATATAAAATTTATTTTAATAATAATAAATATTTGAATCACATTAGAGTGTTTAGGAATAAGGTTTTGATCCATAATAATTTTGGAAGTGGTGGTAAGTTTGATGAAAAAGATGAAGATTAAATTTTACTTGGTTGTACATATTTTTTTTCATAAATATATTATAATAATAATGTATAATAATGTCATATATCAATGATATGAATGATATATTTAATTAAGAAGGTCTTGGAAAATAAGTTATATCTGTTAAGGAAGGAAAATGTAGTCAGTACTAAATCTACTACATAGGTTGATTATTATTAAAAAAATCCATAGGAAAAAATTAATAATTTAAGGGTATATCGACATTGAAAACATAATATAAGATAATAAAAAATGGGTATATATAAAAGGAATAATCATTTAATCTAGTCTCTCTAGTCTAATATCAATGTTTTGACCCTAAACTAATATTGAAGACTTGGATCATAAAGAATGTATTCAATCTACGAATAGAGAGATGGATCTAATTGAATGGAATTAAACAAGGGAGTTTATACATGGAAAAATAATATGAGTATTATTAGAAAAAATGGGCATTGATAAAAAAGTAAAACATGTTGGTTGGGTTACAAGAAACAAAATGAATAATTATTTGATAAAGGGTACATAAATATTGATGGAAATTATTTTTATGATTTTTTTTCATATTTCCAAATGGTAATTAGTAACACCAAATGATTTTACTTTTTAATATTTCATCAAATAAATACAGTTTTGAATAAATTTTTTCTCACATAAGACAAAATAAAAACGATCTCAGTTAAATTTTATTAGGATTTAATATTATAATAGATGATAAATATAAAACATATTTTGAGAATAAAATATGAAATTTCATTAAGAAAAGTAAAACAGGGATAAATTTAAATGTGAATAAAAATACCATTAAAAAATATATATTATCATGGTTTCCATAAATATCATACACCTAATTAGAAATTTAGAAGAATTTAGTAAATTTGAAATATAATAATCATTTTGAGATGGAAGTAAGTATGGTGAATTATTTTAATAATGTTTTTAAGGATATATAGAGGATTAAAACATAACCATTATACCTATAATTATTATTATATATATGGTATTTTTGATATATGGTCATTTATAAAATAGGCATCAGATATATAGTCATTTGGAATGAAATTATTCAATAGTTATATTAATTTATTTAATTTGTTGGTCGGAGTGGATACTCAAGAGGGGGGAGGTGAATTGAGTTACAATTAAAATTTCTGTTAAAATTTTGTCTATTTAAAATCCCCCAATTTATAAAACAAGTTAAACTGTAGTGAATTTATACATATTTTAAATGTTCACTTAGCTTCTCAAAGATTGATTAGTTCTCAGTTAATTTATCCACAAGATCAAACTAACTTTTGAAACTAACCTACTCATTTACAATAAGTGTAAACACTTGATAATTTAACTATCAATGTAGCTTTAAAATAGTTTTGTATTTCAAATTAATAGCAGTAGAATAAATAAGATATATGTTGTATACTATAAACATAAACTAAAGATCCACAACAGATATAACAAGAGGTTCAGTCTCAAGCTGAGACTTAGTCCTCTCAAATTTATATAAATTTTATCCACACCCTGGATCAGGGTTAAAAATAGTTTACAAAACAATCCAGGCTACGTAGGGTCCTCTACCACTGTTCTTCATGGGAAACAAAACAAAGACCAGGCCACACAAGGACCTCTTCCATAGTTGACGTGGGTAAACAAGAGATAAGAGATTTGGAGTGAGTATTTTTATATCCTCCAGTTTAGTGCAGGAGACAGTGTGTGTATAAGAAATAAAGAGTAAACCACACTGCTCAAAAGTTAATAAATAAATCACTTAGAGAGAGAAGATAAGAGTTTAGAAAGCTCTAGTGATTATCAATGCAGCTCTGGACTCGTTGGATTCAGCAGGAATGCTTCTGAGTCCTTCTCTGGTATTTCTGTTGAAAAACAGATTGTCGTAGTCAGCTTATCTTCTACATGAATGAAAAAGATCTCTTGATTCATCATGTGTTCTTCAGTGGTGTTGGATTGCATGTATGAGAATTCTTTGGAAGTCTGGAAATATATTTCTTGTTCAAGATTGTTCTTCTTGTAGTGCTCTCGGTGTATGTAAGTTCTTCTCGTTGTATATTCACACTTGCACACCACTTCTGTTCTGTTTTTCTCTATATCATGTACTGTATCTTAATATTCCTTATATTCCACAAGTTCTGGCGGTAGGAATGATTCCCTTTTAATAGGTACGAGATACAGTTTCTTGAAATTCCAAAAACTATCATTAAATAACATTAATTTCATTAAAAACATCAAATATGACCGTTAGTATTTTTTAAATAATATTGACAAAAAGTTAAGGAACAGTGTCACAGTGATTATGTAGACGGTGTCTTCTTCATGGTATGAGGTTCACAGTATGACCATGTCACGGTGTCTAGCTCACGGTGTCAAGGTCACGGTTTGTCCTTCACAGTGTCTAGGTCACGGTGTCTGGGTCAGGGTGTCTGGGTCACGGTGTGTCCTTCACGGTGTCTGGCCTTTACGGTGTAGGGATCACGGTGTCTCGGTCACAGTGAGTCCATACTTAGACAAATATATGTATTTGGACTTAAATAGAATATGCAGAATATAGATTAAGTTTAATCGTTAGAGAGTAAGAGAACTTGAATCATAAACACAAAGTCTTGATAATATATGTGAGATTTGTGATTATGCATAAGACTTTTAAATAATAAAGAGTGTAATTAACATCCAAAATATTTGTTATTATTAAAACATGATGAGTAGTTGTTATTGAGATTGAAGAGCATTAGAAAGATGGGAAATGAAGATCGAGATTAATTAATAGTAAAAGAATTTGTGTTTATTAAAGCATGATTAACACATGAGGAGTCCAACAATCTCCCCCTTTTTGATGATCACATATCAGATATAGTTAGAATATAAATGAAATGTAACATTAAAGATACTAGCATAGCAAAAAACATTATATAATAGACACTTGTAATTTTTCTCCCCTATTTATACTTGTAGATTTTTCTCCCCCTTTTAGGATTATAAAAAAAGTAGAGAAAATGAAATGAAACTCGATATTTTTCATTAAATAAAGGGTTCAGAATAGAACATATAGGATAAGTAGAAACATTAAACAAGAAATGACATCCCATCAAAAAGAAAATAGTCTATAGACTCTTTAGGGATCCATCTTTTCCTTGCCTTTATCAGCAGCATGAGCTGGTACTGAAGTAGAAGAAGGCATAGATGCAGTAGATAAACAGGGTAAGGGTAGACCTTCAAAAACAGATGGAGCCAAAATGGGAGTAATATAAGATATAGGCTTAGGTTGGTCAAGAATGACTGGCCGGATCTAAGAAAGAGCTTAGATGACTGTCATGGCAGTTGAGGCTACGGCAGTTAGACCAGGTCTAAGGGGTGCAGCAGCTGGAGCAACTATAACAGTAATCTACTCATGAAGATACGGTTTCAAAAGATTGATGAAATCAGTAATTATTTCACCACCATATTGCGTAACCTTTTCAAAATCATCCTTATTCTCCATAAACTTGTCCAACAATCTGGTGAACTCTGTAAGTTTCTGAACTTGAGCTTTAAAATATTGAGTCACCGGAGGGATTCTCAAATGTTCAACAAGATATCTAAAGTGATCTGTCATATCAAATTAAGAGAAAATATGGAATAGATAAATATCTATTTTCTTTGTGATCTCTTTTTGGGAATCATTGGATATCTTAGAGTGAATCCTAACCAAGTCCAATGCTCTATCACTGTTCTTAACCACTTCTGACAAAGAAGATAGATCCAAGCCACTAAAGGCACTCTGAAGTTCTTCCTTGATTATAGATCTCAGCATAGAATCATCCAAGGAAGATGTGGAGATCTGACCAGAAGCAGGTGAAGCCTTGACAACTTCGGTTAGAATTTTGATTTATTTCAACACTTTTTGCAGGCATCCAGTGTATTCATCTGTAAGCTTATTCAGATTTTCCACAAGCTCTCTTATGCGTTCCAGCATCTTGGTGTGTCTTTTTCCAATCTTTTCATCAAAAGAAATCAGGTATGGATGAACTTGAGACACAATATCCCTAGCATGGAGGGAATCATATGTCTCAGGAGAAGCAGCAACAGGTGCAAGAGAAGAAACAGGAGCGGGCTCTGATCTCAAAGATAACTCATTCTGCAAATTTGCTATCATATTTTTTCAGATTTGCAACATCAGCACTCAGCAGCTTTTTCTCAACTCTGACTTCTTAAATTTCTCAGATCATCATTGGTTGAATATGAAAGATAATATTTTCCAAGAGAATTGATGCATCTTCTTGACTTAACTGAGTTACTGGACGAGGTTGGGTGGAGAAAATTTTCTCAACTCTAGCTAATAAAGTTTCTCCAAAAACTTTCAGATCATCTTTAGTCACAAAGGAGTGATTCTTGGGTAAGGCTGAAGGTAAAGGTAGTGGTTCAGATTTTTGTTGAGGTTCAGAGTCATCTTCAGACTCAAATTCTAATTCAGATTGAGGTTGGGGCTCTGGTTCTGGTTCTGGATGAGCTACATATTTCAGTTGAAATAGAGAAAAAAGTTCCATTCCAGTAGTAGACACTTTCTCTGACTCATTCACATCATAAAAGCTTGGGAAAAAAAATCGTGTGTGCATAGAGTATGAGACAAAAGGTTGAGAAGCTTCAGCAGATCCAGCTTCTATAATCTCAATGTTATGAGGTTCCTCCCCCTAAAATTGTGCTTCCTTTTCAGATTCTTGAGGCTCGTAAACATGAACAAGATCCACAGGATCATCTCTGATCTCTTCATGAAACTCTTACCATGCCAGCTCGAAGGAAATTTCCATCCTCTCTTCAGTAGAGAGAATTATCTCAGGAACCGATTGTTCCACTGGTTGAACTTCCAGACTTGTTACTTTTTTAACAAAAAGATCCTCTTCAATAGGATCTACCACTAAAGTTACTTGATGTTCTGAATCAGGAAAAACCAACTTCCTTGAAGCATTAGGATGAGCTTCTGGATTTTAACTTGCACTAGAAACAAGAGATTCCTCTTCTCTCAAACTAACACCAACTTTCTCTTCGTGAGGTATTTCAGCAGGGATAACAGTAGGGACAAAAGTCATTTCTTTTTCAACACGAGTTGTTTCCATTTGAGGTCTTCGAGCTTCTTTTCATGGAGATACTTCAACTGTTACTTCCTCTTATTCTTCTTCTTGAAAACTCATCCACTTCATCTGGTTCCAAACCAGGATCAGATAGATTCTTTGGCCTTATTGGATAGTCAACAGGATTAAACTTTTTATACACTTGATCATTATCCTCAACCCACTGCTTCTTCCAGGGGTTCCAGATAATCTTCATCCTTCTGATGATAGGAATGGATAGGCAGAAATCAAGGTCCTCTAACTTTTTTCATTCCTTCCAACCATCCCTTTGGAAACTAACGTAGTTGAAATCATCCTTGAGTAAAACAAGGAGGTGGATTTGGAAGTTACATTGATCATCTCACATATATGGTTGATAACATACTTTCATAGGTTGATCTTATGGCCATTCTTCAATAGGTGAATCAGGAACACATCCTGATACATCATCACAGAAAAATCTCCTTTTCTTGGGCTAATCAAAATTTGAACAAATTTGAACAGAATTCTAGTCTCCCCATCTAATTCAGCAGTTATGGCCCTTCGCATGGTGCCATTTCCAGTCAGGTTTTCCAAAGAAGTCTCTAGGTCAAAGATGTTGGTTGTTGGAGGAGGGTCTCTCTGGTATTCCTCACAAACATTTTCATGGTGAATCCCTAGGCATACATCCCACAGCCTCTAAGAGAAAGAGCACTTTTGACCATTTATCCAACATGAAACCATAATGCTTTCTCCAAACTCAAAAGAAAACATCACATACTGATAAAATTGAGATACCAATCTTGGGTAGATTGGTCTATTCTGTCCAGTGAACCATCCAAGCCACCCTTGATCTCTTAAAACTTTTAAAACTAAAGATCTGCTGGACAACAACCACTCTGGGCAAACCTCTTTTTTAGGTACAATTGTACGACTTACCAGGTTTGTGTTTAGAGGTCCTTCGGGAGCTATCCTCGGTATCCTTTTCGGTTTCTTCGAGCGACGCTTCCCAGAAGAGGGTGAAGATGGATGCTTCATCCTTGGCATCCACTGAAGGTTCGGGAGAGAGATAAGAGAAGGTTTAGGAGAGAGTTCATGTAAGGAATCGAATTAAACCCTTAAGTTTTATCATTTGGGAATGTCAAACGTCATAAACAAATGAGGTAAATCAAATATCGGTAAAATAAAAATTATGCGACAGAGGTTAAAATAAGAATATAAATAATCTTCACGGTGAGACCGTGAGCAGACGTTACGGTGTGATGAAAACTAGTCATCACGGTGAGACAGTTGGTAGTCGTCACGGTGAGACAGTGACCATTCTATGCAGTCATGGTGAGATAGTAAGTGGACAGACCGTGAGCATAAAGTCTTGACGGTGAGACCATGAACATAAAACAGTATCTTAGAAACAATGACTATGAAACCGTAAATTAAAATACAATAAAGTATTAATCATTAAGATAAGTAAGATATTTACTTATGATTAATCATACCAAGATCAAGTATGATGTAGTCAAATATTTCATAATTTAATGGTTTAGTGAATATATCAGCAAGTTGATATTCAGTACCAATGAATTCCAAAGTGATATCACCTTTTTTGATAATGATCCTTCAAAAGGTGATGTCTTACATCAATATGTTTTGTCCTAGAATGAGAAACAAGATTCTTAGAAATGTTAATAGCACTTGTGTTGTCACAATTTATTGGGACATGTCTAAATTGATATCCAGAGTCTAGTAATGTGTGTTTCATCCACAAAATTTGTGCACAACAACTGCCAGCAGCTATGTATCCAGCTTTTGCAGTAGATAATGCAACATAATTTTGTTTCTTACTACACCATGATACTAGTGACTTGCCTAAAAGGTGACACGTTCCAGATGCTCTTTTTCTATCTAACTTACATCCAGCAAAATCAGCATCAGAATAACTAACTAATTCAAATGATTGTCCTTTGGGGTAGAACAATCCTAAATTGGGAGTATTCTTGAGGTATTTGAAAATTACCTTTACAACATTTTAATGTGACTCTTTAGGGTTTTCTTGAAAATGAGCACACATAGACACATTAAACATAATATCAGGACGACTAGCAGTCAGGTAGAGTATACTTCCAATCATTCCTCTATAAGTGATTTGATCAACAGGTTTACCATTTTCATCAAGATCCATCTTACAGGTGGTACTCATGAGAGTGTCACTACTTTTTGTGCTATCCAATCCAAAGAGTTTTAAAAGATCTCTAGTATATTTACGTTGAGTTAAAACAATTCCATTATCATTTTGAAAGATTTGAAATCCAAGAAAGAATTTAAGTTCACCCATTAAACTCATTTCAAATTCATTTTGCATCATATTAGAAAAATAAATACATAATGTAGTTTTTGAAGATCCAAAAATAATATCATCTACATAAATTTTTACAACTAAACATCTTTAGAAATTCGTTTTATAAACAGAGAAGGATCAGATATTCCTTTTGAAAAACTTTTAGAAATTAGAAAAGTACTTAATCTATCATACCAAGCTCTTGGAGCTTGCTTTAAACCATATAAAGCTTTTGATAATTTGAAAATATGATTTGGAAAATGAGGGTTTGAAAATCTAGTTGGTTGTTCAACAAAAACATCCTCAGCAATATATCCAATCAAGAATGCACTCTTGACATCCATTTGATATAGTTTGAAATTTAGATGAGCATCATAAGAAAGTAAAATCCTAATAGCTTCTAATATGGCTACTGGAGAAAAACTCTCCTCATAGTCAATACCTTCTTCTTGACTATATCCTTGTGTAAATAGCCTAGATTTATTTCTAACTATGTTTCCAGATTCATCTACTTTATTTCTAAACATCCATTTAGTGCCTATTGTGAAAGTGTCCTTAAGTCTTTCAACAAGATTCCAAACATTATTTCTTTCAAATTGATTGAGTTCTTCTTGCATAGAAATTACCTAAAATTCATCATTAATAGAATCATCAATGTTTTTAGGTTCAAGTTTTGATAAGAAGTCTTGATGTTCAACCTGATTTTTAAGAGAAGCTCTAGTCTATGTCCCTCTATCAATATTTCCTACAACAACATCTAAAGGATGATTCTTTAGAATTATAGTTGATCTAGTAAAGGTAGGACTAGAAATTTCAGGTTCTTCTCTGGGTTCAAGTTCATTAGGAACAGATTCTGGAATAATTCCAGAACTGGTTGTCTTGATAGCAGGTTCATTAGATTTGTCATTAAGGTCCAGAACAGATAAATATTCTTCAAGATTTTCAAGAGAGTTTTTAGGCTCATGTGGATCAGTTTCATAAAACTTGATGTGAACAGATTCTTCCACAGACTTGGTTCTCTTATTAAAGTCTCTATAGGCTTTTCTGGTTAAATAATATCCTAAAATTATTCCTTTATCACTCTTAGAAGAAAACCTATCAAGATTATATTTTATATTGAGAACAAAGACTTTGTAGCCAAAGACTCTAAAGTAACTAACTTTAGGTTTTCTATTATTCCACTACTCATAAGGGGTATTCTTAAGAACAGGGCTAATTAAGACTCTATTAATGATATAACAATCTATATTGATAGCTTCATCCCAAAAGTAAATAGGCAGGTCATATTCCTTAAGCATAGTTCTAGAAATTTCTTGCAGGGTTCTATTCCTCCTTTCTACTACACCATTTTGCTGAGGTGTCCTAGGGGCAGAGAAATTGTGACTATAGCCATTGTGTGAGCAATAGGATTCAAACTCATGATTTTCAAACTCATGGCCATGATCACTTCTTAGGGTTTTAATCTTAAGTCCACTAAGATTTTCTACAGATTTTGAGTATTTAACAAAGTAAGAACAAGCTTCACTTTTGTGAGGTAAGAAGTATACCCATGTATATCAAGAAAGGTCATCTACTAGGACATAGACATTGTGCTTCCCATTTAAGCTAGAAACTCTAGATGGTCCAAACAAATCCATTTGAACCAACTCGATATGTTGATAAGTTGAAACTTCTTTCTTCGATTTAAAAGAAACCTTATGTTGCTTTCCCTTTTGATAGGGATTACAAACTTTGTCATTTGGAAACTCAAGTTTAGGTAGGTCTCTAACCAAGTTCTTCCTAGTTAGTTTTCTAAGTGAGTGTAAATTGCAGTGTTCTAATCTTCTATGCCATAACCCAGACTCTTTATAAAAAGCATTTAAACAGGTAACATTTTTCTTAGGTCAGGAATTTAAATCAATAGCATAAACATTTTCATTTCTTAGAGCAGAAAAAACTAAAACGTTTTTAGAATTAAAAACATTACAAGAATCATTTTCAAATTTTACATTAAAAACATCATCACATAATTGAGAAATACTTAATAGATTATATTTAAGTCCATCAAAAAATAAAACTTTGGAAATTAAAACTGAATCAGTGTTACCAATTTGACCTAGGCCGATGATCTTTCCTTTAGAATTATCACCAAAGGTGACATGACCTCCATCAAAATTTATTAAAATTTTGAAACACGAGTAATCCCCAGAAACATGTCATTAACATCTACTGTCCAGATACCATGTCTTCTTGTGGGAACTCTTCAATAAGGTTTCCTACAAAACAGATTTAAATAGGAAATGATTTTGGTACCCAAATCTTCTTGGGTCCAGACAGGTTAACAATCAAAGCTTTCGGTACCCACATTTGTCTTATGGGTCTCATATAATTTACATAATCAAAATATTTTGAAAGATAAACTCTATTAGATTTATAACTAATTGAATAACTTGTTGAAGCATATAAATTTCCAGAACTATAACTTGTAGTATTCTGTCCAGATTTAGGAATAAATATATTCTTGGTAATCTATCTCTGTCCAGGTTGGTATCCTATACCAGTAGTGTATCTAGGTGAAATCTTCTTACCTAGCATTTGAGTTAGTGTATCTTTTCCATTTGTGAATTTCTCTAAGTCCTTTCTATATTGCTCATTTGATAATTTTAGTTCAGTGTTTTCTTTAAGAAACCGGGCATTCATTTACATTTCTATGTCAAGATCAGATTTATGTTTAACAGTTAAAGTATACTGTTTCTTTAAACATTTTTATTTTTCTTTTAGCTCATTACAGGTTTCCTCCAACATATCACAATATTCAAACAGTTCATATTTTGACATATTTTCAGAATCAAAATCATCTCTAGAATAATAAGAATTTAGAACATGAGTTTTAGATGTTACATCAGAAGTGTTTGTCATGAAACACATGTTGGCATGTTTTCTTTCAGAATCAGACATTTCAGATTCACTTGTGTTGTCTTTAGAAGCACTCCAGGTAGCCTTCATAGCCTTTTTGTACTTATTGTCCTTGTAATCATATTTCATTTTGAATTTTTACTTTGGGAATTCTGTTTTATATATCCTTTTCTTTTTAACTCATAGAAAACAACTTCATCACTTTTATCTGGATTCTTCCAATCCTTCTTCCAATGCCCCTTATTGTCATACTTTCCTTTGTAATTTGATTTTCTGAAAAATTTATTCTTTGTATAAAATTTATTAAACCTTCTGGCTATCTAAGCCATTTCAGCATCACTATCAGAGTCTGAATTATCACTGGTTGAAATATCATATTGTATTTGAGCTTTATCTTTGTCCTTACTATTTGATGTAGTAGTCTTGAAAGCCACATATTTTCTCTTAGGTTCATCATCTTCCTCTTTATTCACCTTGAGTTCTTCCTCATACATCATGAGCATACCAATGAGTTCTTTGACAGGCATATCAGCAATGTCACATGACTCTTTGATTGAAACAGATGTGCCTCTCCATCGGTCTGGTAAACATCTCAAGATTTTCATAATTAGTTCCTTTACTGGAACAGCCTTTCTGAGTGAATTCATTGTATTGAATATCTCATTAAACATGAGATACATATCAAAAATAGGTTCATCAGTCTTCATTTTAAAATTATCATATTTAATAGTATAAGTATTCGATCTCATTTCTTTAACATTTCTTGTTCCTTCATGAGAAACACCCAAAGTATCCCAAATTTCAAAAGCAGTTTTGCAAGCAGAAATTATGTTAAACTCTTCATCTCCTAGAGAAAAGTACAGGGCATTCATAGCTTTACAATTATTATTGTAAGCATTCTTTGTAGGTTCATCCCAAGTTATTCTTTTAGTTTCTGGAATTTTATATTGCGATTCTATAGCATTCCAGATATCAAAACCCATCCTTTCTAAATGAATTTTCATTTTAAGTTTCCACTGAGCATAGTTTGTACCACTAAAGAAAGGTGGACTGTTAGTAGCAACACCCTCTAGTCTATTATCCATAACTACATTTTAGAAAGATAATTTAAATAGATAAAATTTAGAACTAATATAAATTTAAGATCTTTAAAGATGCACCTAAAATCACAGTTGAAAGACATAGTATTTCAAAAATCCTCTGATACCAAATGTTGGTCGGAGTGGATACTCAAGAGGGGGGGGGGGTGAATTGAGTTCCAATTAAACTTTCTGTTAAAATATTGTCTATTTAAAATCCTCTAATTTATAAAACAAGTTAAACTGTGGTGAATTTATAAAGATTGTTAATGTTAACTTAGCTTCTCGAAGATTGATTAGGTCTCAGTTAATTTAACTGCAAGATCAAACTAACTTTTGAAACTAACCTAATAATTTACAATAAGTGTAAACACTTTCTAATTTAACTATCAAAGTAGCATTAAAATAGTTTTCTATTTCAAAGTAATAGAATCAGAATAAATAAGATATATGTAGTATATTACAAACTTAAACTAAAGATACACAGCAGATATAACAAGAGGTTCAATCTCAAGCCGAGACTTAGTCCTCACAAATTTATATAAACTTGATCCACACCCTGGATCGGGGTTAACATCAGTTTAGAAAACTGTCCAGGCCATGCATGGACCTCTACCATTGTTCTTCGTGGGAAACAAAACAAAGACCCGGCCACACACAGACCTCTTCCATAGTTGACGTGGGTAAACAAGAGATAAGAAATTTGGAGTGAGGATTTTGATATACTCCAGTTCAGTTCATGAGACAGTGTGTGTATAAGAAATACAGAGTACACCACACTGGTCGAAAGTTAATAAATAAATCACTTAGAGAGAGAAAATAAGAGTTTAGAAAGCTCTAGTGATTATCAATACAGCTCTGGACTCTTTGGATTCAGCAGGAATGCTTCTGAGTCCTTCTCTAGTCTTTCTGTTGAAAAACAGATTGTCGTAGTCAGCTTGTCTTCTACAGGAATGAAAAAGATCTCTTGATTCGTCATGTGTTCTTCAGTGGTGTTGGATTGCATTCATGAGAATTATTTGAAAGTATGGAAGTCTCTTTCTTGTTCAGGATTGTTCTTCTTGTAGTTATCTCTGTGTATATAAGTTCTTCTCATTGTATATTCACACTTGCACGCCACTTCTGTTCTATTTTTCTCTATATCATGTACTGCATCTTAATCTTCCTTATATTCCACGAGTTCTGGTGGTAAAAATGATTCCCTTTTCATAGGTACGAGATACAGTTTCTTGACATGCCAACAACTATCATTAAATAACATTAATTGCATTAAAAACATTAAATATGACCATTAGTATTATTTAAATAATATTGACAAAAAGTTAAAGAATGGTGTCACATTGATTATGTAAACAGTGCCTTCTTCACTGTATGAGGTTCACAGTATGACCATGTCACTATGTCTAGCTCACGGTGTCGAGGTCACGGTTTGTCCTTCACGGTGTCTGGTTCACAGTGTTTGGGTCACAGTGTCTGGGTCACGGGGAGTCCTTCACAGTGTCTGGCCTTTACGGTGTCTGGATCACAGTGTCTCGATCACGTTGAGTCCTTCACGGTGAGTCCATACTTAGACAAATATCTGTATTTGGACTTAGAAAGAATATGTAGAATATGGATTAAGCTTAATCGTTAGAGAGTAAGAGAACATGAATAATAAACACAAACGCTTTATAATATATGTGAGATTTGTGATTATTCATAAGACTTGTAAATAATAGAGTAATTAACATCCATAAGATTTGTTATTATTAAAACATGATGAGTAGTTATTATTGATATTGAAGAGCATTAGAAAGATGGGAAATGAAGAACGAGATTAATTAACAGTAAAATAATTTGTGATCATTAAAACATGATTAACACATGAGGAGTCCAATATAATTATTAGTAACAAATTTAAAGTAATATAATTCAAAAATAATAAACGAAACACAAAAAAGATAATATTTATCTGAAATATTTTATTAGAATAATATATATTTTTATACTTTGTGTATTATTCTTTTATTGTTAAATAATATTTTTATGTATCTCTTGAATTCATAGATTTATTTGAATACTAATGGACTGAATGAATTAAAAGGTTAAAAGGTGATCAATTAATTTTATTTGGATGTGGTTAATTTTTTTTAAATTAAATGATATTTTCCAATTTCTATTTATTTTGAAATTTATATTTTTGGAAATTATATTTTTTAATTTCAAATGATGAATATACCATATTTTATACCAAATAATTTTACAATTAGTTAATTATTAATCAATATAAATTATGATTTAGAAAACTTACTATATAAAAAGTCACTTTTTCTTTAAAAAATAATTCTAATATATATATTATATTTTAAATGATAAGATAAAATTATAATTTTTAAAAAATTAATTAGACTAAATAGATTAAGGAAATTTATTCATATATTTAAAATTAGTTATATAGATAAATTTAATTTTCTATCATAAAAAGGAGTTACAAAGGTAAAAATGTAGTTATAATTGTAAAGGTAAAATATGATAAAAAGGTTTAAAATATGTGGTAATGACTTAAAATATAATAAAATTTATCATTAAATTCTTGAAATGATGGGATTTATGAATCATATCTTTTATTTTATATCATTTTATCCATTTTTATTTTAATATGAAAACCTTACACCTTAATACTTTTTTTTGAAATTCCCCTCAAATTAAAACAATTAAAGTTTCCCACCCAATCCAATAAAACCATACCGTTCTCTCTTGAATATAATGAAATTATAGTTATACCCAATTAATAATATATTTTTGGTATATTCTATTTCAATAAAAATCATTGATCCTTCATTTTAAACAAACCCACATTGAGAAGGAGTGAATTTATGACATAAGTATCAATGTTCTATTTATAATTTTTCAATTACCTACTCATTTAGCATATGTCTAAATATCATTACCCAATATAATGATAATATATTAATATAATTTTAATTATATAAAAATGAAATCACCAGTATATAGCTATAAACACTTAATGATTCATTTGTATAAAATGTTATAGTCTTGGTCAGTTCAACCACCAAAATGAAAGATTCTATACTTAAATCACTATTTTCATCATGAATATATTTCATGATGATAATGAAGGTAATTTATGATATTGAATATCAATATATATTAATATTATGTCAAAGGTTTTATAACATAAAAATGAATGATAATTATAAAGTATCTTGTGGTTATCTATAAATCTCCTAAAACATTATCTACAAGGATTCCATACTGGTGAACCATTACCATAAAATACATAAATTGTACATGGGACTAAAAAAATGAAAATAAATGATTCTATTACCTCGGATAATAAGGTAATTGTGAAATTGGTATCAAATCATGGGGACGATATCACAAATAAAAAATTGGTACGAATTAATCAATATTGCTGACATCCAAAGATGAATAAAAAAAATCAATCTTATATTTACATAAGGACTAATTATAACTGAATTTTATTAATCTTAATAGATATTAACGTATTTATTATATAATTTATTGAAATTATTATGATTATTATACATTATTTTAATAAACATTCAAGGATGTTGGGAGAAAAGGATAGAGTTTCATTCCAAAATAAATTTAAAATCAGTATATTCTATATTTAAATTCATATTTGAGGAAAATTTATGTAAATTATATAAAAAAGCCATATATTTTATTATCATGTAGTTATTAATAGTTTTTACATATATTAATACAATTCTCCTCCATTTGGATTTTAATTAAACCAAAATGATGGCTGTAATTAAGGATCATTTGTAACACTTATTCTCAATCATCAATAAATCTAATTCACGTCCATATTCTATATAATATCTTATTAATTAAATTATTTAAAAATACATTATTCATCAATGACACTTCCTACACTCTATTACAATCCATACAAATGTTTTAACATAATATTATTAATATTTGTTTTCATGAATCATTTTCAAATGACTTTATCCTTGATAAAAAATTATTAAAGGAATCTACTCATTAAATGTTTTTAATACAAATAATTAATCAAATTTTATTTATTTTAATATTTAATAAAAAACCAATCCAAATTTCAATTTTTTCCAAGAAAATTTCTATTTATATTTCTTTATAAATTATTTACATTTAAAATGACTATTATCAAAAGTAAAGGATATTTTTTCATATTTTCCAAAGTAATTTCCTAAGGATTTTTAAATGAATTTTTCATAAATGTAAACATAAATTTATTATTTTTATTATTAAATGGGGATATTCACTAATGGTACCCTCCACTTTCATTCTCATGATGGATTATTATATTGTCTTTGGGATGGTTTCATGAATCCAATTTTTATTTATGGGCTAATGTGGTTATGATAGAATTAATAATTATTTCATTTTACTATGGCGCAAACCTTTTTTGTTTTATCATTATTTGAATGATGGGTCTATTATATACCTCTAATTCATCGTGTAATGTTTTATATATTGAGATATCCGGCTTAGATATGGATGGGTTTCCTATGTCAAAATAGGTTATGGGGCATGGGTTGTTATTCCAAGTCTATAATATCATGGGTTGGGGGTTAGCCTTGTCCCTTGTGATTTTAATGTCTTGGTTACTAGAATTTATATTTTTTTTATGATTTTTATTATTTTTATTATTCCACACTCTTATTCATATGTTATTTTTTCATACCCATTATCATCAACACATGTTTTCATATTCTTGGTTCTCATGTATTATGTTATGAGAAATAAATATTCTATGACTAATTATTTAAAATCTATATTATATTGGGTATGATTATCTTATGTTATGACTATGAAGCATTATTGTATTCATATAACCAAATTATCATCTTGTTATTCCTCATTATATTTTATTGATATCTCATATTTTTATCCTTACTATAAAACTAAGTCAACACTTTATTATTTTCCCATTCTGTAGGTTATAATTAATACCATTATGTATGATGTGTCTAAACAAGTGTCATATTAGAAGACTATATCTTGGAAATGTAAAAAATATTGAAAAATATGTTATTTCTATATATAATATCCCAATTCACTAAACCTATAAGTTATTATTTGTGATTTATTAATAGGTTTAATGAATAATAATGTGATATGATGTAACATATATGTAAGAAATGATTAGGTTGGAAGAGTTTTTAGTATATTGGGGTTTATTTATTTATTTATTACGTTATGAATAATAAGTGGGTTAAACCTAAAATAATTGATCATGAAATAAAAATGATATAGGAATAACATAAAATATCCGATTCTGAAATGAAGGTTTCATTAATTATTATATCACAGAATATATTTTCATTATTATATTATTTAATACACTGAATATTATTTCATAATAATGTAATTTTGGTTCAATTTTATTGTATGAATATGGAGGAATTGAGTTACTAATAATTTTTATGTAAAATACAATGATTTTTACATGGATGAAACAAATGGGATGGGATCTAGACTATATAATATCTTATAAATACTCACCCAATATTCTCTTGTTATGAAATATTATAAAAATACAAACGAACAATCAAAATCAACAAGGAAGGAAAAACTCTCCATTAAATCCTTCATATGGAGACATCCACCAAAAATTATTTCACTTCATAATTAACTAACCATAAAATATTATATCAACAAAATATAAAGGTTATTATCTAATCCTGGTGATCGGAGCATAAAAAATGTTATTGGTGATGTACCATTTTGAAGGTGAGGAATAGATATTGTGGAATATCATTAAAAATAAAATAAAAAGGTATAATGGAGAATCTATTAAATGGAATAATAATAAACAAATATTCTTCACTAAATAGTTTATCAAACACTTCACATGAAAATAGAGAGATAATTACAAGACTAGAAACAAAAGTAGGTTAAAATCATTGAAAATTATAAATAAATATTCTCAATATTTTAAAGTAATGTATATAATTAGATTATTAACACTAAATGAAAATTTAATCATTTCAATAGTAGATTAAATCCAATTATCTAGAATGAACTATCAATAAAAGAATTTTTTAGTTTTTTTTAAATATTATGTGATCTCAATATAGAAATTTATATAGGATAATACTATTATACTCATGGTTTTAGTGATAAATATAGAAAAATAATTATTGAGGAAATGAAAATGATAAAACACATAGATAAAATATGATTTATCTTCTAACATACCAAAAATATTAGGCGATATATAGGGTAAATACCTCAAATGAATAGGTTAATGAAGAAAGTGTGGAAGTGAAGAACATCAAGAACATTAATGGAGAATATTTATCAGGAGATCAACTTATGAAATAGATAGTGTGTAAGATCGTAGTATTTGGAAGGGTATGTTTTTGTTATGTTTTGATTGAATCCCTTTCCTTGGGCTTCAAGGGATTTCTTCTGAAAGAATGAGAGGTCTTGGGGGTGTTTCGGGGGCTCGGGGCATGAAAGAAAGGAAAGCTAGGCAAGACAAGCATGGGCGCACGACCTGCGCATGGCCAGGACAAACCATGCGGCCTACCCAAGTAAACCGTTCAACCCCTCCTCCTCCAGACAGTAGCATGGCATGGTTTGGGCATGGTTTTTCAAACTGTGCGGCCAAACTGTGCGGCCAAAAAGTGTGGGCTCTAGAAAGTTAGAAAAAATTACAATCTTGCCACCCCATGATTTTAAGAACCCACTCGGGATTTACTCTCCATTCCTCCCTCTTCACCCTAGTAATGAACCAAATCACCCAAGATCTCCAAGAGGTCGATCTCCCTCATTTCTAAAGTGTTTTTGGTTCCATTGGATGCAGATCAAAGCTCCATGTACGGTTAATCCCATCCTTGCATCTCTTTTTGGTTTAGGTATTGTATCTTCTGTCCCTCTTGTTCTAAAGCTCTAAAACCCAATCTTTTGGGTGAGTTCTAGGTTGAAGCTCCAATGTCTGGTCGGATTGAGGTCTAAGGACTCTATTGAGTGTGTGTTCAACTGCAGTTTTGAGGTAGGTGTTCTATAAACGTTATCCCATAGTTTCATGGTGGATATATGCATGTGTGGATTTGCTCATGGTTTCCTTTTGCTAAGATTGATCAACCTGAATGTGTTTGGTATAAAGGATGATTAAAATTAAATGGAAACCCTCACGATCCCCAGGGGATGCATTGAGAATGACTTGACCTGATTAGGGCCATCCATGGGGTGTTTCGGCTTTTCCCAGGCTTAGGGATTGTTATTAAACAAGTGACCTTGTTGTAATAAATGGTAGAGCCCTCAATGAATATGTTGGAGTGATTGGTTGAACTTGGAAAACAAGTTAGGTGATGCACCTAGACATGGAAATAACCTAAAGGTAATTTTTAATGGGTTGAATTGTTGAATCATGGAAATGATGAATGGGTTAAATGGGTTAATGTGTAAACTGATAAAAGACCATAATGGTATAGGTTATGGGGTTGTTGTTGAATGCTTAGTGAGATAGGCATAACACATTGGAATTGGGTGAATGGTTAATTGATGTAAAATGGTAATGTTTTAATGGGTTAAGGCATAATGTTAATTCCCATGTGGTTTGTTATGAATGGTGTTTGTCAAAGGGAAATGGTATGGTGGGTTGATGATTACTTATATAAGCATGTGAAAATGGCTTGGTAGTGTGGGGTTTGACTTGAGGATCTATGCCCATAGGTCGAGTGAAGACTGATGATCTTAACTCCACCCTAAATGCACGGGTTAGAAATGGGGACTAAGGATCTATTCTCCTAACAGTTGCATCCACCCGGACTGAGGCTTCGAGGTGAGGTCATGGTTTCTATGAAGGGGTTGGTCCTAGTGAGATAGATTAATGATGTTTTTACCCTCTTGCATGTGATTGTTGACCTTAGACCCATGTAACATAATGTATTTTATTAACCCATGGTAATGTGATGAAATGGTAAGTTATGATAATTGATGTGAAATGAATGATAATGGAAGTGGCAATGGACTTGGATCTGAATTGGTGAATGGAACCTTAAATAGTTACTTGGAAATTATCATTCATATTCCTTTTTCATGCACTACATGTTCATACTGTATATTTCATAGACACTGTTGGTGGTGGCCAACTGAGTTGTACTCACACCCTGCTCGGGCCGCCGTTGGGTACCCGAGAAGACTTCATGTTTGCAGGTGAGGAGAAGGGAAAGGGTCCTTGGTAGATAGTTGAGTGGACATGGGTAGCACTTGGTGGAGGATCCGGACTTGGAGTCGGGACTGTTTTGGGGATTTTGTCCATTGCCTTTATTTTTGGATTTTTTTCACTTTTGCACTAGTAGTTGGACATGGAATATTTATTATTATAAATTGTTGTTATACATATTATTTTCTCATTAATTATTGTTTCCTCTATTGGTTTATTTATTTTGTGGCTTACTCTGATATAAAGGGGGTATAGTCTCCCCACTTGACCACAAAGACCCCCACTTCCAGTCGGTAGCCTTTGGCGTACGGGGAGGTGCGCTTAATGTTATGTAACTACCCGGCTCAGAGCACCTGTTTAGTGGCTTCCGGGTCGGGAACATTAAAAAGTTGTATCAGAGGAGGTATTTCTTCTCATTCTATGAGTTCTTGTGAGAATGCCTTCCAAGATTTGAAGAAGCGGTTGACGGCCGCACCTATCTTGATCTTACCTGAGCCAGGTAAGAAGTACATTGTGTTTTGTGATGTGTCTGGAGTTGGACATGGGGCTTTGTTGATGCAGGATGAGCGAGTTCTGGATTATGGGTCAAGGTAGTTGAGACCCCATGAGCGGAACTATCCCACTCATGACCTTGAGTTGGTTATAGTGGTGTACCCCTTGATGTGCTGGAGGCACTATCTGTTGGGAGAACGGTTTACTCTGCTTACCAACCATAAGAGTTTAAAGTACATATTCTCACAAAGGAATCTAAACCTTCGGTAGCGTATATGGGTTGAATATCAGCAGTATTTTAACTTTGAGTTGGTGTTCATTCCGGGAAAGGGAAACAATTTTGCTGATGCTCTGAGCAAGAAGGTTCAGAATATGATGGTTCAGGAGTCCAGCACCGAGTGGATGGTGACGGCTTTGTTTGAGGAGATGCACCTGGAGGTGCAGTAGGAGAGTGGTCAGGTCACTCTTGCTTCCTTAACGATGGAGTATATGCTTTTGAGTAGAGTTTAGGAAGGACAACTTGATGATCCTGACTGTTTGATCATGAAGGAAAAGCTTAAAGGTGGGGAGCTACCTTCTGGTTGGGCTGTCGGCTTGTAAGGTGTTGTTCGTGTTCATGATTGTGTGGTTGTGCCGAAGAATGTGCGGGAAGAGTTGATGCATGAGTTCCATGCATCAAAGTGGGCAGTGCATTGTGGTTTGACCAAGATGTACCGTGATCTCCAAAGGAAATTTTGGTGGCCAGGAATGAAGAAGGAAGTTGCGGGCTTTGTGGCACAGTTCCTTACCTGTCAGCAGGTGAAGGCCGAGAATCAACACCCATGTGGTTTTTTGCATCCATTTCCCATTCCATAATGGAAGAGGTATGATGTAACAATGGATTTTTTCATGGTTATTCTAAGGACATCGTGGAATAATGATTCAATCTAGGTGGTTGTGGATTGGTTAATGAAAGTGGCTCATTTCTTACCGATTTAAGAGACCTTTACAGTCGGCTAGGTGGTTGTGGATTGGTACGCATGTGTTCTTGAAAACGACTTTCCACCCGAAGACGGACAGGTAGTCGGAGCATACAATCCAAGTGTTAGAAGACATGTTAAGAGCTTGTGTCTTTGACTTTTGTGGTTCTTGGGAGAGGCACCTATTGTTAGCGGAGTTTTCCTACAACAACAGTTTTCATCATATGATTCAGATGGAACCACTTGAGGCACTATACGAGGGGCCATGTAGATCTCCATTGTGTTGGCTAGAGGTCGGTGAATCTGAGTTGTTGGGGCCAAGTCTTGTGCAGGAGACTTCAGAGAGAGTTATGTTGATCAGGAAGCGGATGGATATGGATCAGAGTGGGCAGAAGTCGTATGCAGATCAGATGCGTAGAACTCTTGAGTTTTCAAAAATTGATAAAGTGTTCCTTCGGGTGTCGCTAAGGTTGGGTCACCATCGGATTTTAAAACAGGGTAAGTTGGCACCAAGGTATGTGGGGCCTTTTGAGAATGTGGAGAGGATCAGACCAGTGGATTACCGATTGGCTCTTCCACAGCGGTATGGATGGATGCATGATGTATTTCATGTGTCACAACTTCGACGGTATCACCCTGGCCCATCTCACATGGTTGGTGTAGAGGATTTGGAGCTTGACGTAGATGCGTTCTTTAAGGAGCATCCGGTTCGTGTGGTAGATCGTAGTGAAAAGGAATTTCAAGGCAAGGTTGTGCCATTAGTGAGAGTACTATGGTAGCATGGGAAAGTTTAGGAATACACATGGGAGAGATAATTGGATATGCGGGCTCAGTGGCCTGAACTATTCTCTTCAGTGGATCAATGAGGCTTGGAAACTCGGCTCGAGGATGAGCCGTTATAAGTTGTGGAGGTTATAAGATCACGGTTTTTGGAAGGGTATGTAATCGTTATGTTTTGGTTGAATCCCTTGTTTCGGGATTCAAGGGATGTATTATGAAAGTATGAGTGGTCTTGGGGGTGTTTCGGGGGCTCGGCGCATGAAAGAAAGGAAAGCTGGGCAAGACAAACCAAGGCGCACAGCCTGTGCCGGGGCCAGGAAAGCCGTGCGGCCTACCCAAGTAAACCATGCAACCCCTCCTCCTCCAGATTGTAGAATACACACAGTTTGCACACGGTTTATCAAACCGTGCGGCCAAACCATGCGGCCTCTTAAAGCTGGGAAAATTAAAAAAATTCCACCCTTGGATTTTAAGTACCTACTCGGCATTTCCTTCCATTCCTCCCCCTTCACCCAAGGAACGATCCAAATAGACCAAGAGATCCAATAGGTCGATTTACCTCGTTTCTAAGGTGTTTTTTGTGAATTTGGGTGCGGATCGAAGCTATGGGTAAGGATAATCTGATTCTTGATTCTCTTTTTTGGTTTAGGGTTTGTATCTTCTCTCCCCCTTGTTCCGAATATCTAAAACCCTATATTTTGGGTGAGTTCTAGGTTAAAGCTCCAAAGGCTGGACAGATTGAGGTCTAAGGAGTAGATTGAGTGTGCATTCAACCGTGGTTTTGTGGTAGGTGGTCTACAATCGTTATACCATATTTTCATGGTGGATTTATGCGTGTGTGGCTTTTCTCATGGTTTCCTTTTGATGATCTTGATCAACCTGGATGCCTTTGGTATAAAGTTTGCATAAAAAAATGTTAAATGGGAACCCTCATGATCCCCATGGGATGTGTTGAGAAGAACTTGACCTAATTGGGGCCATCCATGGCATGTGCTGGATTTTCCCGGGCTTAGAGATTGTTATTAAACAGGTGACCTTTTTGTAATAAATCGTAGATCCCTCGACGAATATGTTGGCATGATTGGTTGAACATGGAATACAAGTTAGGTGATGCACCTAGACATGGAAATAACCTAATGGTTATTTGGAATGGGTTGAATGGTTGATTCATGGAAATGATGAACGGGTTAAATGGGTCAATGTGTAAACTAATTAAAGAACATAATGGGATAGGTTATGGGTTTATTTTTGAATGCTTAGTGAGATAGGCATTACACATGGGAATTGGGTGAATGGTTAAGTGATGTTAAATGGTAATGTGTTAATGGGTTAAGGCATAATGTGAATTCCGGTGTGATTTGTTGTGAATGGTGTTTGGAAAAGGGAAATGGTATGGCGGGTTGATGGTTACTCATATAAGCATGTGCACATGGATTGGTAATGTGGGGTATCACTTGAGGATCTATGCCCACAGGTCGAGTGAAGATTGATGCTCTAAACTCAACCCTAAATGCATGAGTTATGAATGGTGAATGAGGATATATTCTCCTAACAGTTGCATCCACCCGAACTGAGGCTTCGAGGTGAGGATATGGTTTCTATGAAGGGGTTGATCCTATTGTGATAGGATAATAATGTGTTTACACTCTTGCATGTGATTGTTGTCCATAGACCCATGTAACATAATGTATGTGATTAACCCATGGAAATGTGATGCAATTGAATGTGATGATAATTGGTGTGAAATTAATGGTAATGGAAGTGGTAATGGACTTGGCTCTGAAGTGGTTAATGTATCCTTAAATAGTTACTTGGAAATTATCATTCATATTCCTTTTTCATGCACTACCTATTCATACTGGATATTTTGTAGACACTGTTGGTGGTGGCCAACTGAGTTGTACTCACACCCTACTCGGGCCACCATTGGGTACCCAAGAAGTCTTCATGTTTCTAGGTCAGGAGATGGGAAAGGGTCCTTGCTAGATAGTTGAGTGGACATGGGTAGCACTTGGTGGATGATCCAGACTTGGAGTCGGGACCATTTTGGTGATTTTGGTCGTCGTCTTTATTTTGGGATTTTGTTCATTTTTCACTTGTAGTAGGACATGGCATATTTATTATTTGAAATGGTTGTTATAAATATTCCTTGTTCATTAATTATTGTTTATGCTATTGGTTTATTTCTTTTGTGGCTTACTCTGGTAGAAAGGGGCTATAGTCTCCCCACTTGACCACAAATACCCCCGCTGCTAGTCGGCAACCTTTGGCGTATGGGGAGACGCACTTAATTTTATATAACTACCTAGCTCGGAGCACCAGTTTAGTGGCTTCTAGGTCGGGAACATTACAAAGTGGTATCAGAGGAGGTATTTCTTCTCATTCTCTGATGTCTTGTGAGAAATCCTTCCAGGAGATGAAGAAGCGGTTGACGATCTCACCTATCTTAATCTTACTTGAGCAAGGTAAGAAGTACATTGTGTTTTGTGATGCGTTTAGAGTCGGACTTGGAGCTGTGTTGATGCAGGATGAGCGGGTTCTGGCTTATGGATCAAGGTATTTGAGACCCCATGAGTTGAAATATCCCACTCATGACCTTGAGTTGGCTGTAGTGGTGTACCGCTTGATGTGCTGGAGGCACTATCTATTGGGAGAATGTTTTACTCTATTTACCGACCATAACAGTTTAAAGAACATCTTCTCTCAATGATATCTGAACATTATGCAGCAAAGATGGGTTGAATATCTCCAGTCTTTTGAATTTGAGTTGGTGTACATGCTGGGAAAGGGAAATAATGTTTCTGATGCTCTGAGTAAGAAGGTTCAGAATCATATGGTTCAGGAGTCCAGCACCAAGTGGATGGTGATGGATTTGTTTGCGGAGATGCACCTGGAGGTGTAGGAGGAGAGTGGTCAGGTGACTCTTACTTCCATAACGGTGTAGTATACGCTTTTGAGTTGAGTTAAGGAAGGACTACTTAATGATCCTGATTGTTTGATCAGGAAGGAAAATCTTAAGGTGGGGAGCTACCTTCTAGTTGGGCTATCAGCGTGGAAGGTGTTGTTCATATTTTTGATCGTGTGGTTGTGCCAAAGTATGTGTGGGAAGAGTTGATGCATGAGTTCCATGCATCTAAGTGGGCAGTGCATCGTGGTTTGACCAAGATGTACTGTGATCTCCAAAGGAAGTTTTGGTGGCTTGGAATGAAGAAGGATGTTACAGGCATTGTGGCATGGTGCCTTACCTGTCAGCAGGGGAAGGCTGAGAATCAATTCCCAGGTGGTTTGTTGCATCCATTTAGAATTCCGGAATGGAAGAGGGATGATGTAATAATGGATTTTTTTGTGGGTCTTCTGAGGATGCCGTAGAATAATGATGCAATCTGGGTGGTTGTGGATTGGTTAACGAAAGTGTCTCATTTCTTACCATTTCAGGATACCTTTACAGTCGATTAGTTGGGTGAGTTGTATGTTCAAGAAATATTTCAGTTGCCTGGTGTTTCATAGACCATAGTTTCGGATTTAGAATCGTGTTTCACATCACGTTTCTAGAAAGGGTTGTAGAAGGTTCTTCGTACACAGGTGTTTTTGAGTACCTTTTTCCACCCGCAGACGGATGGGCAGTCGGAGCGTATGATCCAAGTGTTGGAAGATATGTTAAGATCTTTTACTCGGACTTTGGTGGTTCTTGGGAGAGGCACCTATCATTAGTTGAGTTTTCCTACAACAACATTTTTTAGGATACGATTCAAATGACACCGTTTGAGGTACTGTACAAGAGGCCATGTAGATCTCCGTTGTGTTGGCTAGAGGACGGTGAATTTGAGTTTTTGGGGCCAAGTCTCATGCAGGAGACTTCCGAGAGAGTTAATTTGAATAGGAAGAGGATGGATACAGCTCAGAGTAGGCAGAAGTAATATGCAGTTCAAATGCATAGACCTCTTGAGTGTGCAAAGGGTGATAAAGTGTTCCTTTAGGTTCACCAAGGTTGGGTCACCATCGGATTCGAAAACAGGGTAAGTTGGCACCCAGGTATGTGGGACCTTTTGAGATTGTGGAGAGGATCAGACCAGTGGATTACCTATTGGATCTTCCACATCAGTATGGAGGGATGAATGATGTGTTTCATGTGTCACAGCTTCGGCGGTATCACCCTAGCCCATCTCACATGGTTTATGTAGAGGATTTGGAGCTTCAGGCAGATGCATCCTTTTAGGAGAATCTGGTTCATGTGGTGGATCATAGTGAAAAGGTCTTGTGAGGCAAGGTTGTGCCATTACTGTGAGTACTATGGAATCATGGGAAAGTTCAGGAAGAAACTTGGGAGCAGGAATCAGATATGTGGGCTTAGTGCCCCGAACTATTATCTTCAGTGGATCAATGAGGCTTGGAAACTCCGCTCGAGGACAAGCAGTTATAAGGTGTAGAGGTTGTAAGATCCCTGTTTTTGGAAGGGTATGTTATCATTATGTTTTGGTTGAATCCATTGCTTCTGGGTTCAAGGGATATCTTCTGAAAGTATGAGAAGTCTTGGGGGTGTTTCGGGGGCTCGGGGCACGAAAGAAAGGAAAGCTGGGCAAGGTAAACCTTGGAGCACGGCCTGTGCAGGGCCCGATAAAATGCTGCGGCCTACCCAGGTAAACCGTGCAAACCCTCCTCCTCCAGATAGTAGCATGCGCATGGTTTGCGCATAGCTTGTCAAACTGTGCAGCGAAACCATGCGACCTATTAAAGTTGGGAAAAATTACAAAATTGCCACCCTGGGATTTTATGAACCCACTCGGCATTTCCTCTCCATTCCTCCCTCATCACCCTAGGAATGAACAAAATCGGGAGAGAGCTACAAGAGGTTAATCTCTCTCGTTTATAAGGCGTTTTAGGTGCCATTGGGTGCATATCGAAGCTCTAGGTAAGGATAATCTCATCCTTGTTTCTCTTTTTTGGTTTAGGGTTTGTATCTTATATCTCTCTTGTTCTGAATCTCTAAAACCTTATCTTTTGGGTGAGTTATAGGTTGAAGATCCAAAGGCTGGTCGGATTGAGTTCTAAGGACTCGATTGAGTGTGCGTTCAACCACAGTTTTGAGGTAGGTGGTTTACAAAGGTTATCCCATTGTTTCATGGTTGATTTATGCATGTGTGGATTTGCTCATGGTTTCCTTTTGATGATTTTGATCAACTTGAATGCATTTGGTATAATGGATGCTTAAAAAATGGTAAATGGGAACCCTCACGATCCCCATGTGATGCATTGATAATGACTTGAATTTATTGGGGCCATCCATGGGGTGTGTTGGTTTTTCCCGGTCTTAGGGATTATTATTAAACAAGTGACCTTGTTGTAATAAATGGTAGAGCCCTTGACGAATATGTTGGAATGATTGGTTGAACATGGAATTGAAGTTAGGTGATGCACCTAGAATTAGAAATAACCTAATGTTAATTTGGAATGGGTTGAATGGTTGATTCATGGAAATGATGAACGGGTTAAATGAGTTAATTTGTGAACTGATTAAAGACCATAATGGGATAGGTTTTTGGTTTATTGTTGAATGCTTAGTGAGATAGGCATAACACATGGGAATTGGTTTAATGGTTAAATGATGTGAAATGGTAATGTGTTAATGGGTTAAGGCATAATGTGAATTCCCATGTGGTTTGTTCTGAATGGTGTTTGTCAAAGGGAAATGGTATGGTGGGTTGATGGTTACTTATATAAGAATGTGCAAATGGCTTGGTAGTTTGGGGTATGACTTGAGGATCTACTCCCACGGGTTGAGTGAAGACTGATGGTATGAACTCCACCCTAAAAGCATGGGTTATGAATGGGGACTGAGGATCTATTCCATTAATGGTTGCATCAACCCGGACTGAGGCTTTGAGGTGAGGACATGGTTGCTATGAAGGTTTTGGTCCTAGTGAGATAGGATTAGGATGTGCTTACCATCTTGCATGTGATTGTTGGCCTTAGACCGATGTAACATAATGTATGTTATTAACCCATGGAAATGTGATGAAATGGTATGTGATGATAATTGGTGTGAAATGAATGGTAATGGAAGTGGAAATGGCCTTGGATCTGAAGTGGTTAATGACACCTTAAATAGTTACTTGGAAATTATCATTCATATTCCTTTTTCATGGACTACCTGTTCATACTGGATATTTTGTAGACACCGTTGGTGGTGGCCAACTGAGTTTTACTCACACCCTGCTCGGGCCGCCGTTGGGTACCCGGGAAGACTTCATATTTGCAGGTCAGGGGAAGGGAAAGGGTCCTTTCTAGATAGTTGAGTGGACATGGGTAGCACTTGGTCAAGGATCCAGACTTGGAGTTGGGACCATTTTGGGGATTTTGGCCATTGTCTTTATTTCGGGCTTTTGTTCACTTTGGCACTTGTAGTAGGACATGGAAAATTTATTGTTGTAAATGGTTGTTATACATGTTCCTTGTTCATTAATTATTGTTTCTGTTAATGGTTTATTTCTGTTGTGCCTTACTCTGATAAAAAGTGGGTATAGTCTCCCCACATGACAAAAAAGACCCCCACTGCTAGTTGGTAGCCTTTGGTGTACGGGAGGTGTGATTAAGGTTATGTAACTACACGGCTAGGAGAACCTGTGTAGTGGGTTCTGGGTCGAGAACGTTAGATAGTGCGAGTTCTCAGCTGGATACACCACCCATATTCTAATTTTATAGTTGTGAGGTATATTGGAGTTAAGACAACCAGTTCACCAAACCCAAGTTTATTAGTGACCATAAACCTCAACAATCCCCTACTCTAATGGATATTAGGAAATAATATATAATAACAACTCATGAAGAATGTCACAAAAATTAATTGGTGATGGTTACACTCATTATCCACTAAAAAAGAAAAAAATATTATTTGATTCTCTTTATACTGAATCCATTATAACCTGAATATTTCATAAGGGAATCAAATCACTACCAAAATAGTTATACATAATATTTATTTTATAAAAAATACTAATGGTTTTATGATTTCATACCAAATATACAACTTTTATCAAATATATATTCATGGTCATGAGATTCCTAAAAATATTATTATTCTCTATTTTATGTAATTTGACATCTATTATACATGAATTAGATCCCTCTACATAGGTACTGTACTAATTATTTCAATAAGGTTTTCACATTTCATATATTCAATTAAACTCTGATCATCTATAAAATCATGGATTACCATGATCTCCCAATGAAAATTAATTCCATTATATGATTCTTGGTACCCATCAATTATGGTTATTTATCTCAAATGGTGTTAGAGAAGATAAATATTTAGTTTATTTTAATAATTAATAAATATGATTATTTTTTTGTAAATATATGGAAATTCTTACCCAAAACATGAGGTTCATTTTTCCAAAGAACTCATTCCATGTTTTTTTCTTATATCAATTACTCCTTATATAATGGTCTCGATTTAATTTGATGAATTAAAGAAGCAAGTCCTAGAGAATCTAGAAAATCATTTTATATAGCCAAGTGATTCCCCAACACATGAACTAGTCTAATTTGTTAGGAATAGATGTGGTTCAATGCATCTCTTCCATGATTTTTAAGGCTTAAAAATTCATTTTCTATAAAAAGTATACTATATGTGGTATTAATGACTTTCTCTATAACCATTATGAGGTGAATAATAATACAAATATTGAAATTTGATATGGATATCATAAATTAATGGTCAAAATAAAGGATGAATGCATGAAATACTTCCATTAAAAATATGGGTTTTAGTGATCTATAAATTTTCTAGGTTTGATGTAGAAAAAACTATAATTTCTTAGAGTCCCCGAACCTATCAAGAGTGAAAAAAAGTAATTTCAAATGTAGTATGTTACCACAAAAAATTTAATGTTTTATTTGGGTTTAAAATATATTTCTTACACAAACTATAATATGGAAGTGAACATTTTCTGTCACAAAGTGTCAAAAATAATATAGTAAAAATATTATACTATTTTTAAACTGTGATAATAATTTTTGACACTAAAAAATGTGGTTCATGAAATTTTTCATAGAATTATTGATACAATCCACACCTAAATAAATTTTTTTGATTCGGAGTAAAAAATTCCCTATAATGAAATTATATTATTGCATTTATATGTTCTTAAATAATTATCAGACACTGAAGAAAAGATATTCCTCAGAAACATTTCCTAGTCTAACATAATGGTGGTAAGAACATTCCTCTAAGAGTAGGTAAGCAATTACTAAAATCAATGACAATTTTTTTTACAACTTAAGATTCATTATTGATTGAATTATAATATAATTTTGAATCAAAATTTTTTTTATTTCACTTTGAGAGCTTCAATTTGACTAGTTTCAGAGCCCATAAAGACATAAGGATAAAATGATATGGCTCCCTGAATTTGAGAAAATTTTATAATGGAATTTTTTCCCACAAATTCCATTCAGATAACCCTTTCATGCAATTCCCTCATGAATTTCCATTCAAAAAAGGACCTAATTCAAGTCTATTCATGAAAAAATTTCACTATTTTCCACCATTTGTTCTATTAATAGACCCATATTCCTCTAATTTTAAGAGGACATATAATCTCTTAGATGATAAAGGAGGGTGAGATCTCCGATTGTGCATCTCGTTTTCCCATGTAGTCAATCCCTACAAGGGTGTTCTATTATGGACCACCCTCACAATAGAAATTCCCATAACCTAGTTATTGGGAGACACATAGACGGTGAACCCATACCTAGGTGGCCCAAACCTAGGTGACCGAGACCTGGGTGACCCAGACTTGGGCGACCCAGACCTGGGCGAGCCACACCTGGGCATCCCACACTTGGGTGATCCAGACCTGGGTAACCCACACCTGGGTGACCCACACCCAAGAGACCTCCACCTTGGGGAACTATACATGGGTAGTAATACGTAGATGATCCATACCTGGGTTATCCATACATTGGATAAGAATAAGAGAAATCCCCCAACTAGTTGAAGAACCTGAGAAATCCCCCACCTACCAGACCCTTTACCCTTATCATTCCACATTGTTGACCCTTTTCACCCCTTACTCCATTCCAAAGGAGATAAACCCCCTCAACCCGAATTATGATCATTGTGGGGTTGTAGTCTTTGGCCTCAATCCTAATCCATTTACTATAGTCACTGACCCCTACGAATAATGGAGAGTCTAACTGTGAACTATTTGGGATGACTTAAGGATATTTTGGGTTGAAACTCATACAAACCAACTACTCAAACCAAATCAGCATGAGTTGAGGTACCCTTATGGTTCCATAGATATGAGAATCCTCTTATGTGAAATCCCTGAAAAAACAAATTCACCATGAGTCAAGAAGATCATCATGGTTATTGAAACATGGAAAAACTCAAAGGTGAAATCCCAAACCAATCCAAATCACCATGGGTGAAGATACTCACCATGTATCCAAAAAAATGTTATACCTCATAGAATAATCCCTTTAAATTTTTGTAGGAGGTCACATCCATACTCCCCTTAATCTTCCAGGTTATGAAAATAAGATAGGTGACAGGAACATCGAAGACCTTTATTCATCTCCCATATCCTTGGCCTCTTACTCTAGAAAATGATGGATTGTGTGGTTTTACATATCTTTATCTTGCTATTATATGTCACTCAGAGGACGAATCATATGGTCTTAGTGGTTAGTAACCATCTTTACATCTGCATGATCAGATACATGTCTCACTATAGGTTACTTATTCATGTATTCATATCACGTTCCTTTAGAGAGACTCTATATGCATAGATCCTCAAAACCATGTATCCAACCCAGTGCACATCCAATTATATGCTGTAATCCCCCAAAAAACATCACATATACATAAAAGTTTAATATTCCCAATAAAGAAAACTATGGGCATCCTGTTATACAATGTAACCCCTCACTCCATCCTATCAAATAGTCACATTCCCAGTGAGATAAACATTCAAAAGGAATCCATAGGCATGAGTCCTTATAGAAGAACTACATTGGATTTTATTCCAATCCAAATGGGAAATGTAGGAAGCCTCCATAAGGTCTAAACTGAAAAACCCAAAATCAAACTAATTCTCTCTAGGTGACATTAACATTATTTTATTACCAAACATGGAAGTCCACATCCCTTCTAGGTTCTTTTGGCCACTTTGGTGTAAGTCCCACACTAGCTATTTGAATAGAAACCTTTATTTATGGATGGGCATGCCACATAAGATAATAATTAATGGTTTGGTCGTAATAATATTTATTTAAAAGTTATTATGTCTTCTGTTAAGTGGAATCGAAAAATATGGGTTCTGATTCCATTCATAACGGTGTGTAGAACGACCATTTAATTAATGATTTGTGAACATATCATAAATCTTTATGAGAGTAGTAGAGTAGAAAATAATTCCCCATAAAAGATAGTGATGAGATTTCACAGATGTCCTCTCAAATAATGTGAGTCCCTAATTGTTGTTGGAGTCATTTATTAATGAACACCTACATTTATATTGCAGGTTCATAAGACATATGAAATAAGTGAATCATTGGGTGTTTCTAGATCCCCAAACAAAAGGCATGTGGAGGATGTTCAGAAATGGTTAACCCGACATGTATGATTGTGAAACCATTCAACCACCATATTTAATTTTCCATTTATCATAAAATCAATTAAATCATTATTCATTGGAATAAATGAGTTTTTGAAAAAAAAAATTTGTATATTAAAAAGTATATGATTGATAATTTGATACCTTCATTAGATCTAGAATGCGGGGTAAACCCTAGGAATAGTGTATTCTCTATTTACATTAAGCATCCTAATAGTCCACACTTATGGAATAATTTTAAGTGATAAATTTAATAACTAAATAAGTCAACGGTTAATTATTTTGACATATACATATAGTAAATAATAAAATCTATGAAAAACACTATTTTTAGCCTCACAATGTAGAGATATTAGGGAGATTTCATCTGGGGGCACTAGTATGGATCAATATCCTTGAGATTCATGGTTAGGGAATTATTTTATCAATAATTACCATTTAATTTAGAAAAAACTTCTTCTTATCCAATAATCTTTTAATTTTCAAGGCATGGATGATTTATTTTAATATTATTTCCCTATTATTTTTAATTTTAGGCATGGATTACTTATATTCGTAAAATATTTATTTTTTTAAAAAAATTATATCTCATGCAATTTTTTATTTTCCATTTCATTAGAATTATTGTTTTTAACAATTATTAAACTACTTTTTTTTATATTTCTACATGTCTGTTTAGGGTTATGATTCATAGTGGCATTATATGATTCTTAGTAAGGTTTTTCTGTATTCCACCACTTATTCTATGAAAATGAAATGTTATCCTATGATAGGTAAGCACTTAAACTCTTATTCAAATACAAATCATAATCAAACTATCAATCTATGTTGGATTTGTGAAATCATTGATTGAGGAGTAAAATATAAGGATAATGGATCATATATTGTAAATTATGTGGTTTAAATACTCATTAGAGGTCTGACATTTGAAGTGGATCATGTGTTGAAATAGAACGTCATTAGGGAATTCCATTTCAAGTAAAATGTTCCTAGAAACTGAACTCATATGATGTTCTATGCATGAAAAAAGTGTTCAGTGATGTTTCAGGCATGCTTCAATGTGGAATCACAAAAAATAGCAGAGAAAGAAAACAATACATTGAATATTTTTATTTTCGAGTAATGTATAGAATACACGGTGTGTATTTTAGAAAAATACATGTTGTGTAACCTAGGCGATGTAGTGGATAATGTTTTTTGGTGGATAAAAATATCATCTACCTTATAGAATAAACTACACATTGTGTATCTCTAGTCAACAATTTTGGTATGTACAATGAGTAAATTACTAGGAACTCAAGTTTCCTTACATGTTATGTGTTTCAACTCAAAATTATTATCATTAGTGTAATACAACATAGTAATCATCATACACATTTATAACAACTCATTTTTCTTTACTAAATTTATAATAACTCACATTCTACATATATGGATCAATACCAGAAATATGGGATGTAATTTCATGGTCATATATTTTAAAAAGGGCGACACACCATCTTCTTATATGTAAACATAGTATAATATTCTGAGAACCATCCACATTCTATATCTCATTCCTTAGTAATGGATTAGGACCAATGAATAGTTTATCCTGAGTCGAATTTATGCTGGCGACATGGTGGGGACCTTTTTCTTTATCTAACATAAAAGTGTGAGAAGGTGTGAGTGGGTTTTTCCATTATGTAATGGATTGGATGATAAACTGTTTTAGGTGTGGTATCTAGATAAACATCAGGGTAATTATCCCATTTATTTATTGGCTATGATAGAGATTGGTTCCTTATATTTCTTGGAATATATAGGGTAAATACCCCCTACACACTGGCAGGGCATGTGTCCTACATCGGGGTTAATATCCCATTTGATATGAATTTCTATTGTAAAGGTATGGGTCCCCCACATTTTTTCAAGATAGGGTACATTGGATTTTAGTCTTGGGATAACACAGATTCATGGAGGTGTTGGTCAAATTTCAAGAATTATTTTCTCCTCCTTTTAGCTAGGTTTGAATGTCTAATATTTGATAGATTATTTGGGGTCGGTACTTTCTTGTAGACATGTTACCATAGGTAATAAGTTACCCATGTCCTATAGAAAAATGGTTCTAGTGTTTCCTTTTATGGAGAGCATTTTTTAGTTGTGATAATTCTCTCCTTTATTGACTGTATTTCTGTTTTAGTACATGGAAGATCTTATTGTGGGGTTTATTGAGACTTGTGACTCCACATCAACCCCTTAGTAGACTTCTGTTTTTAATGAGTGAACATATAGAAGGTTCATATTTCATATTATTTTTTTATACTCAGATCATCCATTATTTACTTTTGATTTTACCATAATGTATAAGTTCTTGGATGGTTGTAACATCAATTAATTTCACTAAGTACTAGATTGTTTGAATATATATAGAATATTCACTATTGAAAATATTTCATTTTTTATAATGAAATGATTAAGTAGACTATGGTTTTCTTTTGACCCTCCCAGACATTCACATAATCATATCTCATATTAACAGTTCATCTGAAATGATTCTTGTATTCATTCATTGTTTTTGGGTTTACCTACCGAGTATGTTTACACCATCCCATTCATGGGCATTTCCCATACATTTTGTGTTTGTATAAAAAACATGTTTATTAATCTAGTATATAGACATGGATAAAAACATTATTTTTTTCATTCAACATGCAATGTTTTTTTAAAATTTTTTGGGATGTTCATAGGATCCTAAAATATTCATGAGGATGATGGTTAGAGTAGTTACCAGACTTTGATCTAGGATTACTTTTGGTTTATTGGAACTTCATAGTGTCTTATGAAATATATTTTTATCACATGTATTTTCATTACCTATTTTAGATTTTGGGGTGACATTTTACTTGATGAATCGTGTATTTAGTTCTTTAAATTTCAGTCAACAATATTTTCAAATATTTTGGATGTATATGGTAATATTATTACATTATCATCATGTATGTACATGATATTATAGGATGTAACCTTCCATTTGTTAGATATTTCTACTCATGGTTAGTAACTAGCCACCAAAAAATTGGAGGTGGTAATGGTTTGAAAATCTTGTCTTACCCATTGTCCTGGAAGGTCCTTGGTGAGTAAGTACATCTCATGGGCAATATAAATTTAGATTGTTGCAATTAATACTAACAAAATAATCTTCCATATTCAAATATTTATAGAATATTCACTTTAGATATTACTATGAACAATTTTTTGTATTATTTATAGATGATATTTATATATATTAATAAATAAATTAAGATCATGAAGATAGTTTTTGGATTGCTCTAAATTCCCTATGAATGGGAAAACTATACTCCTACATTAGATAGTACAAATTTTGGGTTGATCTAGTGGGTACCTCATAACATTTCATCATCATGAGGGTTAATGCAGGTGCCCAAGAATTTTTATTCTCCTTTTTATCTTAAATGTGATGGACAAGAAAGGAAGGGTATAAGGGAATAAAAAGGTTCCTTCCATCTTGGGTGAATGTCATGGCTTGAAGTGGTTGTTTTAAATTTTATTGTTGATCCTACTAAGAAGAAAGGTGGGGGTAAATTCCCTCTAAGTGTTAGCCATGATTTGTCAACGTTCATGGCCCCAAATGGCCATATAGACATGGGATATATTGGAGACCATTACATGTGGTTTAACTACCAGAATTCTTGGGAGTGTTTTTGGAGTTGTTTTAATTGTTTTTTAGATAATTTTCATGCCATTTACTACTTTACTCATATGAAATATTCTGATCTTATTAGAGCGTTGTCTAACCATTTTCTCCTCCTCATTGAGTTGTCTACCATAACAGGGTATGTAAATCCTTTTACTTTCTATCATCACTGGATCTAAATGTTAAGATATCACCATATTTTAGAGGATTCCTTGAACAAGCCTTCTAATGGACGTCTCTAGTATGGGATTCAAAATACATTTAAATGCCTGAAAGGGGACCTTCATGCCTCGGTTAAGAGTCACCCATTTTCAAACAATACATGGAAAAGCTGTCAGATGATATTTTTTATGGAATAATTCCTTGAGTGTGAATTAAATGAGGACTTATTCAATGATTTATCTTATAATAAGAACATATTGAATGAAATTATTATGAGTCATAGGAGTTGGGTTCACAAACAATCTAGGGTAAAAATTTTAAAATAAATGGACTATAACAGTTCCTATATACATGAATGCATCAAAGATAAATGAAACTTGAATATACGTAATATATTACAAGAGTATGAAAAATTTTCTAATGATCATGAGTTAGTTAGAGGTTTGGTTGATTTATATTTCAAGTCCTTACTTACTGGTCCTAACCCTCTCATGCAAGAATGATATCTGAGGGGTCAGTCAGAACTATTTGAAGGTATTTTTAGATATATCTTGAATATAGATAATTTTTATTTAGAATCATTACCTCGACATGGGGATATTTTTTGGTTTATTTCAAGTGAATAATACAAAAAGTGTAGCTGGCCTCGATGATTTTTAGTTGTCCTTCTATACAAATTCATGGAACCTTGTGAGGAATTTTTTTGTGATGGAAATCCAAGATTTATTTTAGGGTGTTGATCTTTTTGTGGTGGATATGGATACTACATCTTTTCTTATTCCTATTATCTAGGATATATCATTATTGAGTCATTACATGACAATAATCATGTAAAAATTCATGTATCATGTCATAGAGAATGTGATTAGTATAAGGATAGATATGCATCTCCCCTAGTGTATCTCGAAGGAGTAGCATGGGTTGTTTCAGGGAAGGTAGATCATAATATCTATTAGTCTCAATCAAGATATGGCGAGTTAAATCTATGTAAAGGTTATTGGATTCAATATGGTCATAAAATATGATATGTAAAAATCTTATGATAGAATTGAGTTAAGTTATATTAATAAGGTTCTTAATAGCCTGATATTCTCCTCTTGGTATTCTGATCTCTTATTCAGGTTCTTTATCTCACCATGGCCATCAATATCATATTTATGTAGGAGATGTTTTTTTCAAGTCTATCTGAGGCTTAAGACATTGGGATCCTATATCAAAAAGCTTATTTATTGTTTCTCCAGATTACCACAACTAGTTCATTTATAAAAAAATACTGGAAGGTTTCAATTTTTAATGTACTAGAATTTATGTATATTTTTTAATTATATGGAATTATTTTTAGACCACGAAATTTAACAAAATTTGATTCTATGGCCCAGTGTGCCTAAAATGATCCATTGAAAAATGTTAACCTTTAAATAGTGCACGTGAGCGGTTTAGCTGAAAAAGAGGAATAACTCTTAAATCGGTGCCCAGATCAATAATCAGGGGGCACAGTTGCATTCAGGATGGAGGGTTTACCCTATATGCGACTTAATTTTAGTCAGCACAAGCCTCTAGTAAGAAAACCCAAAAATGGAATAACCGTAAATAAAATAATTAAATAAAAATATTTTCTTTTTGAAATGCTTATAACTCAAGAATGGAGACTCAGATAAAAATATGATACCACCATTGAGGTCATGAGGGAATGCTTTCATTAGGTATACATGAAAAGAAAACAGACCACTGGAGCATCTCCGTTAGCCCGCAGAAGCAACTGCTAGTGCGGTAACACTGGCGCGGTAGTGCTGGCAACCTGCAGCAACAGCCGGACGAGTCGGCCTCATGGAGGAGTGGTGCCCATAGGACCCACAAAAGTTGTAATGGTGCGGTGCTGTCATGATGTGCGTGGAGAGGAGGGGCCCGCTTGGACCGCTCGGCTGGACCAACGACCAGGTCCAGCCGTCCGTTTCAGAAGGAGGGGTGGTGCGTCGTTGGTGCCGCCAGCTAGCCCAACCGGACACACCATATCTTGTAAGGGCATCCATCAACTAGCCCAATCCACGGAGGATGTATTTTATTGGCGGGCTAGAACCAATGGCCGAGCCCAACCTCTATCGGACTTGGACCCGACCGATCTCGTTTCTCTAAATTGGATTTATCTCACAAACCGGGAATATGATTGACACACTGTCAGCAGTATGAGGACCCTCGTGATGAGGCAGTCATTTTCAGAAGGTCCATATTAGTTTTAGAAGAATTTTTATTTTGGAGAGGATGGATTGGACTTCAGTCCAACTAGGACCTATTTACCTTTTTTCTTATATCTTACTGAATGAGCATTCGATTGATGCTCCATCTGTCTTGTAGGAACCCTTATGACAAGGCAGCCCATCAAATTATTTCTTCATGAGACTTCGTGGCATTTGAAATATGATCAGTGTCTTGAGGATCAGTTTCTCAGGAACTCAAACGCACCAAGTGTGGGAATATTGTGGATGGCTATCAAGTGGAGAGCAACCCTCTGTGGATCGGTATGAGAGTGACCCTTTGTGGATTGACATCAGAGTGACCCTATGTGGATCTACAGCAGAGAAAACCTATGTGGATTGACAGTGGTGAGACCCTATGTGGATCGACAGTCGTGAGACCCTGTGTGGATCGACAGTAGAGTGACCCTATATGGATCAACACTATGGAGAACCTGTGTGGATCCACAGAAGCGCGAACCTGTCTGGATCGATAGTAGAGAGACCCTATGTGGATCAAGAGTTCAGCAAAACTTCATGGATCAGTAGTAGAACCTCTCAATAAAATAAAATGATCTAGCTGAAGCCTAGTCATCTTTATTCTTTCTCTCAAAGTAGTATACCTAGTGTGAGCTACATATTTTACTTTTGCTATGTGGTTGAGATATTTTGTGAAGGTTTTACCTAAGGGGTAATTTTATTTTGGGGGGTCTCGAGGTCCCTACTGAGTATTTTTATACTCACCCCTGCATGGGATTCAACCACACATGTTGTTTCCGGTGTAGACAATCGACGTTTCGATAGAGGTGCTCAGGGGGATGGGAATAACAGATGCTATGCGGGTGGACTTAGTGGCCTGGGATGAGGTGGGGCCTAGTAGGGCTGGTTAGGAAATAAAAACTACTTCAGCTTCTAGTAGCTTCACTACTCACATGATCAGGTGAGGTCTTTCGCAGATGGCCATTAGATTTTTCTATTTTACTTTACTATTTTCAGATCTTTATTGGGTTTGTATTCTAGCCCACTTACTTTCACTATTAGTTAAACTCATCCTTGTTTTAGTGGTATACTTCCCTCCCCCCATTCAGTGAGATGGGATGTGGTAGGACGTGTGTGTATAATGGTTTAAAGGCAATGTATTCACTATTTGGGATATTCCTTTCCGGTGATACTCATCATCCCCTAACCTATGGAATGAGGGCTTGGGGTAGTCACGACACAGTCCCTAGGGAATGGGCCTTGACCAAGTGGTCTCTAAGGGTGGTTGTTTGTAATAGAGTCTTTATTTTCAATGAGAGAAATAGTGTTAAGTGTCTTGAGTTTAGATTTAAGTCTATGGAGTCCAGTGTTGGTGTGGAGGGCGACGTATTCATACACCAGGACCCTGAATTCTAATTTCTGACTCGGTACATGAAAAAACTAGTTTCATGTGTTTTGAAAATGTTTTTATCTTGATCTCTTTTGAGTCAGCTTAATAGGTATGGCGTTTGACAATGGTTAATCTTTATTTTTTTCTAATACGCCTCCACGCAGATAGCCAGTGAGGACTCCTGTGTGTGACCATGCAGATGGTCCATAGATTGGCGAGGCTTCAGTATATGTACTTTTTCCTTACATGTTAACTTTAGGTTGTGTCCCAGTGATACCACTTCCTATTGGTCAGTAGTTACAACTATCACTACTGGTAGAGGACACATCTAGGATCACTGCCTTACACAAGTTTAAGTGACATATACCCCTCAGGTTCTAAGGGGAGCCCAAATCATAGGCATCTAAGGACTATATTTAGGTGGTTCATGAGTTTCCATCTATCCAGGGATCCATTAGATCAGATGGTGGTCCTAGAAGTGAGAATTCTATGTGGATCAGTAGGGAGATGATAGGGTTTCTATTACCCTGATCTTATAATGGGGTTAATTTTCCATAAGAAAATCTTGAGATCCTTCCTCAGTGAATTGGTATATTTCCATGAAAATATAAAGGTTATTTGTTCCCAGGAGCTTTTACAGATTTGACAGGACAACATTTTGGTAGCTGAGTATTAGTTGAGGTGTACTAACCATTCCAGGTAATCGATGAATACAATATGAATAGTTATTCAGGTCACATACCTCTGAGCGAGATGTGTTTTGGGAAATCCGTGCCAATACTATTCCTCTATGAATTCCTACTTATGTTAGGGTGCTATGTAGAAACAGTCAGGTTAAGAAATCTTTGGTTGAGCAGATACGACCATTAAATGTTAGTGGCAGTAAAGTAGGAAAACAATGTCAGTCTCAGATAATTGTATGTGTAAAATGTTTCGGGATGAGGAAGTGATAAGGATAAATTAATCTACAGGGCCTTAGACATATAAGGGGAGCTAGGTGAGCAACATGAGGTGGTATTCATTTTGGCATATTACAACCACCAACCCAATGTGATCCCCACCAGGTTCAGGGAACCGGAAGACATGGGAAGGGAGTATCTGCATGCAATCAAGGAGTGTTACCCAAGGGATCCAAAAATGTCTCAAGGTACGGTCTATGTATACTACTAACTGCATTATTAATAGACACAAGTACTAATAATTTCCTTCTTATCATAAATCTTGTTCAATAACTAGAGTTTCCGGTTAAACCATTACACGACCCTTATGCATGGATATACCTATGGGAGGAGACTTGATAATCAAAATTTTTACGAAAATGTGATCTGACCCTTGAGGAAAGAGTTTCGGTTGGAACCTATTAGTGGTAGCATCGAGACCTTAGGATGTTAGTTTGGGTATGGACTGGTCATACACAGTTCATGATCAGGTTTCCTGTTTTCAGAAACAAGGATATAGTATACATACATCATTGGAATAGGGGTTTCCTTGGTCGCCGAAATAGGAAACCTAGGAAGCATGGGGTAAACTCATGCATAGGATGGTGTAGTCGATCACTCTTGAGTCGGCCAGCCATACCCTTGTGGCAGTAGGTGTTTTGAGTTTTCAATTCCCTACATTAGTGGCATAGAGTTGGAACATCCTTTCAAAATAGGTTTCCAGGATTACCACTCCATTGGAAGAGGGAATTCTACATTTGATTGTACCCAGGGATGAAACTGATATCTAAAACTACATATCGGATGACTCCCTTAGAGCTCTTGGAACTGAGAGTATAGTTGGGGGACCTGTATAGGAAGATCATAGTAAGAAATAATGTTCAAGGTTATGTGTGGATTACTGGAACTTTAACAAAGTGGCCATGGATAATGAGTACCCACTAAAAAATGGTCGATGGGAATATCAATTAGTTAAAAGGGGTAGCCTTTTGTGTGGATGAAAAGGATACCGTAGGCCTTACAGGAGTTGAGTTTGTAGCGATGGTTGGAGTTTCTACAGGACTATGACCTTGAGATGGTATATACTCCTGGGAAGGGCGACACGGTGACAGATGTGCTCAGCAAGAGGTTTGGTTTATAGCTGCTGAGTGAGGCGACAGAGCAGCTAACCACGATGCTGATATCCTTCATGGATAATGATAGAGCAGCTTACCTTCAGTATATGGCTGTCACTCCCCCACACCATCAGCTAGTTAGGGAGGCACAACTTGTGGATGCAAATTGTGAGGCCCGACATGCTCATATATCATCAGGACAGACTTCTGGTGGATTTTAGATAGGTGGGGAGCATTAAATAGTTTCCAGAGGGTGCACCATGGTACCAGTGAGATTATGGGGGGAGGTGTTGATGGAATTGTATATATCCCCTTTGGAGGTACATCCTGGTGTAGAGAAGATGTTCCAGGACCTCTGATGTTAGTACTGGTGGGAAATGATGAAGAAAGCGGTGGCCGAGTTCATTTTACGATGCCTCACTTATCAAAAAGTGAAAGATGAGCATCCGGTTACAGCATGCTTGATCATAGATTTTACCCCAAGACAGTTGTTTAGACAGAGCAAACCATACCAAACATGGAGAACATGCTTCGTACTTGTGTCTGGGATTTTGGTCATAGTTTGGAGGACCACCTACCACTGGTGGAGTTTTCATACAGCAATACCTATCACTCCACTATTGGCATGACACCATTTGAGGCCTTTTACGGGCGGCCCTACAGATCAACTCCATGCTAGAAAGACCTAAGGGAGTCAGCACTCATGGGTCCAGAGTTGGTACGGGCTACAACTGAGAAGATTCTGATTATCTAGGAGAGGATGAGGACTACACATAGTAGACAAAAGTCTTATGCCTATAGGAGATGGGGACCCTTGGAGTTTGAGGAGGGAGACCATGTTTCCCTTTGGTTCTTACCCTGATGGGGATTGCAGAGATTTGGTAGGGTTGGAAAGCTATCTTCGAGGTGCATCAATCCATTTTCAGATCCTCAATACATTTAGAAAGGTGGCAAACTTTCTAGCTTTTCCCCAATGGATGCAGTGAGTGCATGATGATTTTCACATGTTGTAGATGAGTAGGTATGTGCATGATCCATCACACGACATCAACTAGAGATATCTAGGAATTGATGATAGGGTGAGGTTTTAGGAGTTCTCGTTGGAGTTAGAGGATCGACATGATCGACTCCTTCATTTATGGTTGATTCCTTTGGGGTGAATTCGATGGAAGCACGAGAATCTCCCAGAGAGCACAAGGGATCAGGAGGCTCAAATTCATGATCCGTACCCCCTATTTGTTTTATTTACTTTTGTTTTGGTTTATGGGGATGTAATTCCCTATGTTGGGGAGAATGTAATGTCTCAAAATTTCCTGATAATTTTTTTATCATATGGAATTATTTAGAGACCATGGAATTTGACGGAACATGATTCCTAGGCCCAGATATCCTAGAATGATCCATCGAAAAATGTTAAGATTTAAATAGCATGCATCAGTGGTTTTCATGAAAAAGTGGAATAACTCTTAAATTGGTGCCCAGATCAGAAATATGAGGGCACCGTTGCATTCATGATAGTGAGTTTACCCTATGTGCGACCTAATTTTAATCAACAAAACCCTCCAATGAGAAAACTCAGAAATGTAATATCCATAAATAATATAATTAATTAATTTGTTTTATTTTCCAAATTATTATAACTCATGAATGGTGACTCAGATTAAAAATCTGAGACCACCGCTGAGCTCATGAGGATATGATTTCCTTATACAGATCCTAACATTGGCTATCATGGGCCAAAAGTGGAAGTTAGTTTTAGGCGTTAAATAAAATAATCATGTAATAATTATTTTATTGTCAAATACATATAATTTTTAATTTGTCACTCAGATTTGAAATCCGAGAGTACCGTTGAGCTCGTGAGAGAGTGTTCCCCTTAGGTGGAGCCTAACCTCAACTGACACGAGTCAAGGGTGACTATTAATATTTTCTAATTTTTTTAATGTATGGTCAGTAAATGTGAAAGCGGGATTTTCTATCTTTTGAACTGGTGCTTGGATTGAAAATATGAGGGCACCGTTGAATTCGTATCACTCGGATTTTCTTAGGAGAAGCTTACCTTAGACCATCAAGGGTGGGATGAAAAAATTAATTTTGGGACTTTTCATTAATAATAACAAAAAAATAACCAAATGAGTTATTTTATTCTTTCTGTAACCATTGAGTGGCAAATGGTAGGACCGCAGTGTAACGACAAACATTAAAGAAAAGACAATTAATGAAACATCCCATTGGATGTGTAACCGAAACATCCGTGGTATAAAAGTTCATTAATTGCGATTCATTAATAAACCATATTAATGAATGCAACATGGTGTAGTTTCTTTTATTTAATGAAAACATTAACATGGGAATTGAGAATCCATTAGAGAAACCTTTGACAAAACGTCGAAGACTTTACTCTCCAAAAAAGAACGGTGTACGAACAACGACCATTGGGGGAATCGATCCGGTTGTCGATGAAAAACGACGAATGACTTCAAACATGGATTACTTCCATCATCCTCAACGGATTCCACCGAATCCAAGTAGGGGTTTTATGTGTTTTATGTTTCTTACCTTCCAAATATTGAAAAATACAATGAATGTGGACCAACCGACTAACAGGTTGACCCGTATCTCTTTTTTTCTTGTGGGTATTTATTGAGGGGTCCTAATTTGGGGAATTGTTCTTTATGATTGATGATTTTTGTCACACCATGATTGATTACTAATGCGGAGGGTGCATGCCAATCTGAAAAAGTCCCAGACCCCCACTGTTCTTGGTTTATGTGCGTTATTTGTGCACGAACAGAAAAAAATCGAGAAAAACGAATTTAAGATCCTCGTAGTGAAGGCAGTGACTCGGGAGGCCCGTAGGCATTGACGGAAATGAAAACAGACCACCAGAGCATCTCTGGTGGCCCGTGGAAGCAACCGCCAGTGTGGCACCATCGGCACAATGACGGTCGGCTGAGAAGGGAAAATGGAGGACCAGCGCCCACAAGTGCCACGACTGCAGGAGCTGCGGCCAGGTAGCCCATGGTGGGTGGAATGGCATAGCGCCGTCGTTCCACATGGGGAGATGAGCGGCCCGCTTGGCTAGACCAATGATAGACTCTAGCCAGCAGATTCGGATGGAGGGGTGGTGCCCCGTTGGTGCCACGAGCTGGCCAAACGGGAGGCACCGCGTCTGGTATATACATACAGAAATTGGCCCACATCCACACGGGCTAGTTTTTCTAGGCAGATCGAACCAACTGGTCGGTCCGGACCCACTGGTTGGGCCAAAACCCTACCAAAACCAGACTCAACCGGTCCCACATTTTTAAATTAGGTGTATCTCGAAAGCTGGACGTCCAATTGATGCCCCATTAGTGGAGTGAGGATCCTCACGAAGAGTTAGTCCTTTTGAGATACTCTACCTGAGTTTTGGAAGAAGTTAGAGTATGACCAGGTCGGATCCGAATCAAATCCAACCAGACCCTATTTACCTTTTTGTATATATCTTACAGACCAGGTGTCTGATCGATGCACTGTCCATTATGTTGGAACTCGTATGAAAAGGTGGTCCTTCGGGTTACTTCTTCATGAGACTTCATGGGGATTGAAATAAAACCAGGGGTTTCTGGAGTAGTTTTTTTTGGGAAGTCAAGCACACCAAGTGTGGGAATCTTATGGCTTACGATCAAGTGAAAAGATACCCTATGTGAATTGGTATGAGAGTGACCATTTTTTGATAGTCCATAGGGAAAACGTTTGTGGATCAGTAACAGAGGGGACCTGTGTGGATTGGCAGCAGAGTGTCCATGTGTGGATCGACAGTAGAGCGTCCTAATGTGGATCGATAGTTTTGCGACCCTGTGTGGATCGACAGAAGAGATACCCTTTTTTGATCAGTAGAAAAATCTCTCAATAGAATAAAATGATCTAGCTAAAGTATAATCATATTTATTAATATTCTCTTAGTCTTATACAATGTCTAAGGTGCTTCTTCTACTCTTTCTATGTGGTTGAGGTCTTTCTTGGTGTTTTTACCTCTAAGGTATTCTTCATTGAGGTGTTTTCCATTGCATATTATCATGAGACCTTCGGGGGTCTTGGGGTCCCTAATGAGTATTTTTATAGTCACCCCTACATGGTTTTTCCCACACGTGTTGTGTCTGGTGAAAACGGTCAACGTTTCGACATAGGTTCTCAGCAGGATAAGGCTGATAGACACTACGACGATAAACTTAGTGTACTAGGACCAGATGGGGCCTAGTAGTACTAGGCATGCATGAAATGCTAATTCAAATTAAGTATCTTCACTACTCTAACATTAGGTGGGGTCTTCTGCAGATGTCTATTAGAGTTTACTTTAATACATTACCATTTTCAGTTCCTTGTTGAGTTTGTATTCTATCCCAATTACTTTCACTTGTACTTTCACTCAGCCTTGTTTCAGTGGTATAATTGTTTCCCCATTTTTGTGTGATGTGATATGGTTTGACGTGTGTCTATAGAGGTTTAAAGGAAATGCCTTCCCTTTATGGGATATTCCTTTCTGATGCTAGTAACATGCCCCTGTCCGATGGAAGGAATGCTTGAGGTAGTCACGACATGATCCCCGGGGAACAGGCTCTGACACAATTCTCCTAAATGATACAAGAACCACTGATGATGCCATAATTTTTTTAAACACTAAAAAAATAACAATTTGTGGAATTAATTAAAATTTAGCTAAGTATGTAAAATTTATTTTTCAGTTTGAGAATCTTGAAAAGGGTAATATTTGTATTTTGAACCAGTGCATGGAAATAAAGGTTTCTTCCCTAAAGAATTTCATAGACCAATGGAATAAGGTTTCCCCTTGGAATACTAGGATTCTATTATCTCTTCTCAGAGACTCCATATGAATCATTTTTATATAGAGTTCAACAAAATTACTATAAAAATCTTGAATTGTAAGAATCAAAAATTTTATTGGGTGGGGGGAATTGTTTTGGTGAACCACATATTATCTTCTATTCTTATTCATGAACTTTCATCACTTATGTTTTTGAAGATTTTCATCAGGAATATTGAGAATGATTTTAATTCCTTAATTTTGGATGTGAATTCTGAAAAATAATCATTAGACTTGATGGGACCATATAAAAAAACCAATTATGGAAGGAGACATTAATCATAGGATCATGTCAAATAAAATGGACATTATGTAGGCATTTCTGGATTTGGAGATCATCATTTGAAAAAAAATTTGGGGAAACATCATCAAGGGGAAGTACATGAGGGGAACTGGAACCTTGAAGGAGATGTTGTCTCCACTTGGGCACTCAGTTATCCCCTATATTTCATATCTTCAACATCTAACATAGTGGATAATCGGGTGAGGTGATATCGGTTTCTAGAATCATAAATGGGTTTGTGTTAATTTGTGGTTTCCTTGATGTCTTACTCCATATATTACATTTAGATTGGAGTGCATGCATCATAACATCATTCATGATATCCTTGATAAAAATTAGTGAGAATGTTTGGAGAAGATTTTTTTTGATTCACAATAAGACAAATGTATTTTTACCAGATCCTCATATATAATTTTTTCATCCACATACTTTCGAAGTGCGATGATGAATTAAACTAACCACAACCAATGGGGAGAGACCATCTAGTGTAAATAGATCCTTGTGAAACTAAAATTAATTGTTTTTCATATAAGAAACCACATTCTTTCGAAAAATAATATCATTAAGAATAAAGTATTTTTAATTGTATCAGAATTATCGTTTTTAATATCAACCAAAAAGTTATATCAGAGCTTGTATTTTTTTTATTGTGATTGGGCACACTCTGTCTTAAACTAATTCATTTTTTTTGGGATTTTCCACTGAGAATAATTTGGATGTCCCCATATTTACACTTTGGTTTTATGCTTTGAATATTATCTATGTTGACAAGAAGGCTCAAATAGAAATCCTAGTGGAAGGATGTTGTTTTTATGGAAAAACAGAAACAAAGATCATTATGAATGGAATAATTCCTCTAGTGATGAACTCATTTAGAGAATGAGATGACTGAATGTGGACTTGATACTTCAGATCAAGAAATTACATGATGCTCTATCTCATAGAGAGTTAGATCTAGGAAAAAATTTCGTCCGGTGTATTGAACATGGACGCTATGTTTGATAGCGTTCTCATAGTGGTGGATTTAAACTCAACACAGACATGTCCTGTAGTATGTGAGTTATACAGGCCGAGGGTATCATGTGAGATTTAAATAGTTAAATTATTATTTTTCCTTAATTTAATTCATTGGTTATTGTGGTTCCCTTTAGGGTGAATAACATGAAATGTATACAGGACTATGTCTTTGAAATCAAATAAACATTGGATTAGAAGCAGTTCAGACAGACTCCACAACAGTTCACGATGAACAATAAAGACACAGAACTGTACCTTGGTCTATCATTTACATTATGTGATGATGTAGGGATCTCATTTCTAGGTTCATAGAGGTCTGACATATGTAGAGTGAGTGGAATAGAATTTTTGATTTCCTCGCATCTTTTTTCCTCTTTGGTTACCCATGGTGGTGTGATTAATTTATCTATTGTGGTTTTTTCCCTCCCAAATGTATATAATTACATAGAAGAGATTCCATTTATCTCAATTACTTTCTTCTCCTTTATACCTATTCATTTTTAATACTACTCCTAACTTTTCAACCAGGTTGTTTTATTTTTATCTTCGGAATAAATTCAATTTTTTTAGAAATTATTAAATTATGATATTATGTATTTATAAAAGTCCAATAATTATATTAATATCAGTGTATTATTAAAATTATATATTTTTGTAATAAAAAATTTCTTTTAATGTTATTTGTTATATATTAATTAATATAAATGTATTATTTTTCAAATAACTATTTTTCAATGTGTTATCAATTTTACCCAAAAAAATAAATTGAGCATATTTTAAATTTTATTATATAAGAATAGTTATATTGAAATCCTCAAAATTATAAATTCATATCAGATAATATTAGGAACACTTAATTATTTAAATGAAATTTTCAATAATTTTTTTTATTTTTATATTGTAATTTCATTTAAAAGATAAATATTTAAATTTTTGAAATTCAATTTAATTAAATTAACTATAATTTTTTTAGATTTCTAGAATTATCTTATTATTAAATTTTTATATTTTTATATTTTTTTTTATTTTTAATGAATAGTGAATGCTATAGTATTTATTAAAAAAAAGTGTTTATGAATCAATGAAGAAGTTGTATAACCCAAAAACACATATGAAATATTTTTTCATTTTAAAAAAAATGTATCTAAATATTAAAAATATATAATATTTAAAATTTTATTCCATAGTTATAATTACATTTATTTAAATTTTATGAACATCTTTAATACTTTACAATAAAAGAATGTGTTTTTGGTCTTTTATTTTAATTAAATTTAATTTATATAATATTCAGTTTTAGATTTCACAGAATAAATCATAATATTTTTCTAATAAATCAATTTTTTATCATGAAAATCATATTCGAGGGATATTTTATGCAACACATAAATTTTATTTTAAAAAATACAAAATTTCTAAAAATGGGATTATATGTGTTAAATGTGTTAATGTTAAAATTAATTTTTTCACAAATATATAAATTTTTATGATAAAAATTATTTTATATCCTCTATTAGTTTATCCATTATATTTTTAGGAAAAATAACTGAGTTACATTGGAACAAAACTAGTTATCATAGTAAAATAAAAAAAAATGAAAATGGGTTAACCAAAGTGGTATAGGGACTGACTTATTAAAACATGATTCTAAATGAGTTGATGAAGTTGGACCAAACAATAATAATATCCAGTATGTTATTTTTATTTTTTTATTCTTCTTGATAAGAAAAAAATTATATCTCTTTATATGAAATTGAAATATATACAAAAGTTTAATTTATACAACATAAAAAAGGATCCACTCACCACAAATTCAAGAACAATCAAATTTTATGTTTCCTCTTGAAAATATTTATTTTTTAAAAATAATATAATATGACTTCCCTTAGGTTTTGGTTTAAATATTTTATCCTATTCCCCCTATTTGCAAAGAATCTTCTAAGGAAAAATTCAATCCCCCAACATGAGTACTAATTTTTACCAATATTCTATTCATGTGTATCTTATTTTTCAAAATATAATATTCTCATTCCAATATATTGAAAAATTATTATTTTAATATGGAATGTTATTATGATAAAGGAATAAGAATTATCCATATTTCCTTTTTATAGTTATGTAAAATTGAAATGTGACTACCGCCTCGAAAAAAGTAATTTATCTCATTTTTAATATAATTTATTTATAATTAAATAAATTATATTAAAATATGATTCAATTAATAATGAGTATCTAAACATATTATTAAATTTAAATTAAGGATATCATGGAAAAATAATCTATTTTCATAACCATAATTATCCCTTAGATATCATATTTCCAAGTTCAGGTCGATCTAAACACCTACCAGAACAATGAAAAAACTAATATCATTTATGAATATTAGAACATAATTTTTAATAATATATTATATAAATATGTAAATAATTATTTTATTTCGTATCTAGAATGTTAACATTGATATTTAACTCATTAATTAAGATACCAAAACTTGTTCATTAACAATCATTGAATCATGCTCACCGTTGGTTTAATCATTAAGGATTATAATGAAAACTACCCAAACAAAATTATAAAATAGTATGTTATTATAAATAATTAAAATGATTCCCTAATATGATCTATTAACTATTAACAGTAGGAGAATAATGAAGAATAACACTACTATTACAAAATTATTTCCAAATTATCATGATTACTAACATATAATATTGAAAAAATAGATAATAAATATCAAATATACATGAAAATGAAAATTATAAATTAAATTTAGAAATGGATATTTATATAAATTCTATTTTTATATTTTTCATTATGTTTTTTATTTTTTTGATACATGATATTCTCAAGTGTATAGTAGAAGTTTCGAATTAATTTATGGGGTTTATTGTATCAAATATAATTTCATTGGAATAAATTATTATTATAAACAACAATATTATTAATATGGTGAGATTATGTCCTAATTAATTTATTGAACCATATTCTAGTAATTTATAGGGTTTGAATAGTTATTTCATGTTCAATAATTAATTGGATTTTGGTACAAAGGATATTTTGTTTCCAAGGGTTATTTTTCTTAAATTTCATTTTCAAGAGACATGTTTGATATTGTGTGCCAAAATTTATTTTATATGGTGTTTTTGAGGCCCAATTATCTTCATCTATAATCAATATTTTTAATTTCAAGATATTTTTATTTCCCTTATGTTACCATCATTGTTATGGATTCATAAACATCAATTTTAAATCTAGATTATTTTTGAATGTTAATCCATCTGGTTAATTTGTTGGTTCTGTCTTTATAAAACCCCCCATACTTTATTCTAAAATAGGTATTTTTAGGGATTCTTATTTCCTCTCAATATTTAATTACAACCCTTACCTCATTATTTACCTGCTTTAAGGAAACATGCTCTACCTATTCATTAAGGTATAGAGCCTCCCTTTTCCTTTTGTGTATTCATTCGATGCATTGGAGAATTCCCTCATATATGTCTCAATAAATTACAAATTTAATTTTAAACTAATTTTAAATTCATTGAAACAATAAATAAATATTAACAGTTTCTATAAGGGTCATTTTATTCAATGTTTGAAATGAATAACTTTTTAATATGTTCAATGTAAACACATATTTCTACCATTTTTTATTATTTAAAAAAATCCCTTTCTAAATTTTGATGTTTTCAAAAAGGAATCATTATTCCCATTGTTTTATAATTTATAGATATTTAAATAATTTTTTTTAAAAAAGGTCAAAAATGTTTTTTATTTATAATTATATTTCCCTAATGCTCTTAATCTTTTTAATCATATTCATTATTCATTTACATAAATAATTCTTAATCAATGATATTTATAAAATTAAACCCTGAAAATTATTTATAATGATATATTATACCATTTTATTGTCCATCATTGAAATACCACATTACTCCATTTTTTTCCTTTTCGTTAAAGGTTTATAAGATGAATTTTCATCCAAATTATTTTAGGTATGAATAACCTTTATTTATATCCATTAATTGAAGTTTGTTTACCTAGATTCCATACATCGATGGATAGTGGATGTTATTGAAATATCTATAAAACCTCTATATATTTTCATTAAATATAGTATACTTCATGAAAGGTTATATACCTTCAATTATACTTAATTTTATTGGATAAAAATATTTTTCTAAGTGATTATCATGTTTTTTTTATTAATGGAATAATGAAGGTCATTTGTTTATGATTAAATTAGAAAATGATAAGCAACCGATTATCATCCAATTGGATTTCATGATATTTTGAATGATTGGTATTGCATATCACAAATATATTTGGATGATAATGGGTGATGTTCTATATTTCATACTAAGGATTCGATTAAGTATGAAAGATCACAAGATAATAATGCATGGACGTAATGAGTATGTTCAAAAATGAATGGGAATAATGTGTTTTATCCCAAGGTTTCTATATTGATGGCATTTTGATATTTCTAGGTTTATTTTTTTACCTATATTGTTACATTCCATGTTTATTCCCCTTACCTATGGTATTCAATACTATTATGTTTTTTATTCCTTCATGCATGATTTCTGATATTTTCTTTATTGGGTATGTCTTTTTTATGTATGATGACTATACCCATATTCTAAATATATTCATAGTTATTATCATAGATTTTTAGAAACTTAGTCAGGCTACCATATGACCTGAAACCTGTCTGGATCTACGACAAGGATCGAGTAGCACTCCTAAGCCTCTAGGTATGGTGACTTGTACAATGAATTTGATATTACCAATAAGGGAATATGTCTCCCATTAAAAAACTAGGGTCAAAAGAAAACAAAATAGAGTGTGCGGAAAGAACTATTAATAACTAAAAAATAATTTAAAAAAAGAGGTCAAAACACTACATTATCTAAACAAAATAGAAACTAAAATGAAATAAAATCCAAACTAAAATAATGATCACCATGTGACCTCTTGGTCACCACAAATCACAAGAAAAACATGATCCAATGACACACACATGAACTGGAAACCTGAAGTTCCATAAGAACTCATGCATACTAACACCAAATGGAACAAGTAGGGTCTGATCATAAATAGCTTAGTAGGTAATTAACAAATAATTCATACATTTTCATTCCTAAAATTGTTTAAAAAAACTAGTATAAGAATAAATGTATAAAATACGTTTTTATAATTTAAGGAATCCAATACATCATTAATTATTTAAAAAATAAAAATCTTTTTTTAAAAAGGTTTGAATTTCCAAAATCTTGTTTATAGAACCAAAAAATAGTGAGAAAACCAACAAGAAGATAAAGAGACTATGTTATAAATAAGAGGAAATGTGATGATACAAGTATAAAATACCAATAAATCACGAAACCCATTACATCAAAAGTAAAAAAATTAGATAAATAATCATGGGTTTTTACTAAACATATCTCGATGAAATCCCTATATTTTATTTGTTTTGACTCACAAGTCAGTGTTCGGTGTAGATCCACATTCAATAACCAACTGACCTCTCTAAACTAGGCATTCTAGCAGCATGTCCTACCTGGCCTCTCAGAATATCATAGGGGCACAAATCCATCTGTGTAGGTTTCATAAGAGACTTTCACTAGACCTCATAGATGATGCCATGAAATACCATGATAATAGTAGGAAGTAAATGGGGTGGCCCTCACATGTGTGTCTCGATCCAATAAACCACAACCACCTTACATGCGTCTCCCAACCATTGACACCACCAATGCGATTCACCTCTCCTATGAGGGTCCCCCATAAGGATACACACACAAAATCACATCACCAAATGTTCTAATTGGTCCTACATGTCATGTGAATTTCAAAACCAATTCTCAGAACATCACATGGTACCAACTAGGCCTTTACATCATACGAGTTTCACCACTACTTTCAAAAAAATACTAAATTCTAAACAGTCCTTTAAACATTCCCAAATCTAATTCTACTACCAAATCAATTTCTAATTCATGGTAAAAGAATTAAATAAAGATAAAATTTCCAAAAGGTACATTACACCATTTAGAAACCAAACCATGATCCAAAAAACCAAATAGGAAAACCTTTGTAATCCAAAATCTAAAAATCACATTTAAGATCTCGTAGGCCTAATTTCATGGGAGGAGGATTAAGGAAGAAAATAAATAAGAATAAAATGTATTTTCAATCCCAAATTTAAAAAGAAAATTTATTTATAATTCCATATTCATTTGGGTTCTTATCCATTAGTGCACCTCGTACACCTATAGAAATATCAAAATCTAATGGAATGTCTAGTGTAATCCATAAATAAACCCAAAACCAATTTAAGAGTCACCACATATATCACCACCAACCACACAAGCACTAAAAAAACAAAACCCGCGCATCAAGATTGAGTTTCAATTAAACCAATTTACCAAAATATATCCAAGCTAAAGGACAACCCAAACACACCCAATTTCACTTTTAAAAGGAAATTGACATTTTATCAAACACTTCACAAATATACATATATTATAAAACCTTTATAAATCCATTTTAAAACCATTTCCACAAAATTAACACCAAATAAATTCCAAAAACAATTAACACTAACACATCAAAATAAATTGAATCATAATTTTAAAGGATTTAGACATTTAAAGAATTAAATGGAATGTTTGGGAAAGAATATGGATGGAAACACCTACCTAAATGATGTGTGCACCCCATGATAACATCAGTAAAGAAAAAACTAATAACTAGGGACAATATTCACACCATAACACCAATGAAAAACAAACCACATATCAACCGAAACCCTTTGTGTTCATCCATGAGGAAACCCCACTAAGAGAAACTGGGAACTCAAGAGAGAAGGAGAAGAACTAGATAAAATTAGCCAAGAACTCAGAGATACTCACCTAGAAATCTTTATAGAGCTTCAATAGAGTAACTAGATCCAATGAAGACTGGTTTGGGAGCCCCCTTCACTCACCAAAACCGAATAAGGAGTAAGATAACTAAAATGGGTAAAAATATCATAGGGGAAAGATTGTTATTTCAGGTTTTAGGGACATGGGAAGGACTTTCTTTTTTCCAGTAGAGTTTCACAAACCATTTGTTATCCATTCACACCGTACTAGAGAATTGGGACCACTCCACATTGTATTCTTACACAGTTTATGAAACCATGCACCAACCATGAGATTTGGCTCTTTTAAATTTCAGATCGTCCCCACATGCTTTCTATATTTTTTTTCATAGTCATGTGAATGCTAAATGATTTCTCCTAAGGCTCACATGGGTTGGACCAAACAATATGTAGGCTATACAAAGAAAACTGTGCAAGAAGAAAAAAACTAGAAATAACCTCTACAATGGAAGGCTGCCTGATTTACTCTCAAAACATGCACACAAATTGAGAATGGGAAAAACCCACCTAAAAACTCCAAAAATAATTTTATTTCACTAGTAACAAATATTGAACCTCAACCAAATGATTCAACATATATAAAAGAATAAAATAACATAAAAAATAAATGTCAGATTGTGATAACTATCCTCACCAAAAATGTGTTCTGCCCTTAGAAATTTCCAGAGTCACACGATTAGAAAAGTATAAGCTCAAAATAAGGAGAGGCCAAATTAAATAATGGTCCCTAGTTTGAAATTTCACTTCACAAGTCACAACTAACCAGATATTAGATAAAATCACAATAAAAGAGTTGTAGATAAGGATGAGTGTTCTCCACATTATTAGAACCTGAATAAAATGAAAAACATTAAGACCCAAAAAAATAGAACTGATATAGGAAATCTCAACCAAAACCGAAAACCTTTCACACAAGGGTGAACCATAAGAAGGAACTTGAACCAAATTTGGAATCAAGTCACAATTAATCATTTAAATAACCATAAATATATCCAATAAGGAAGAACTGAAAACAAAAATTGATTAATGAAAATCTAAACATCCAAAGATCCATATCCATAAGGCATAAGCATAAGACAAAAAGAAAATAAAACAACCAAACATATTTTAAAAATGAGTGAAATTGAAAATATATGTTAAAATGATGATAAATTAACACATACTATTCCTAATCCAGGTTTTCACCACACCCTCGAGGATTCATGAATGTGTGATGAGCTTCACTACATAGCATATATTTGTAACATTGTTGTATGAAACTTCCAATACCCGTCAGTCAAGACAATAAATCCTCTAACCAAAAATTACTTTTTTTAAAACTCTTCTTGATGAACATTATTAGGTGAACGTATAGAAACATAGACGATAAGATATCATAGGATTACAGTAAGAAGTCTTCGATTTCCAAAACCAACCACACTAAAAGAAAACAGGCATACTGTCTATCAAAAGATATATATTACCCAATAATGGAGAATGCTCTGAAATTGTTTATTCTAGCATAACATTCTCACTAGATATGGATACATTAAAATAACTAAAAGATACCATGAAACCAAATTTTTCCAACCATTTCTTAAAAACAAATTCGATTAAGGATGCCCCATCAACCATCCTTTCAAACCAAACATCACTAGATAAGATAAATTTCTATGTGATATCTCGATGAAGACCCAATAAGAATATAGGATATTTCAATAGATCTATTGACACTATCTCTATAGAAAAAGAAACATAATTCTTGGAAAGGTCACCATAGGCATTCACCGTATGTTGGCATTATGGAATACCCATGAAATATTTCACTTTCCTTTCATTCACCTATATTAGTATGATCTAAGAGATGAAGTTGTTCTTAAACATACCCCACATCTACCAAACATTCAAATATTATTGGAAGATCACCATCCACCAATAAAAAGCTAGACCCTCAAGTGAATCCAAAGTATCACACACTCATAGCTTCGGGAGTTCCCAATGACCTGATGATACCTTCGACTTCCTCAACACCTTGCATATAATCTAAAAGACATCAATTAGTATTTAAGACATATAAAAACTGATAAGAACACAACTCCACCACTAAGCTGAGAACCTGAGAATTGAGAAAATTAGAAAGTGAATCACCATAAATATTAGGTACCATTCCAGGTTGCATAATCTAAATAGAAGAAAACACAAAACAAAAATCAACATCAACCTAAACTAAACCCAAAGATATTCCCAATAAAAAATAATAATAAACCAAACATCACATAAAAACCAAAAATATATTTCAAAATACACCACTTCCATTCAAATTTCGAAAAGAAAATTTTCCAAGGCTACATTCAAAAATTCCAAACATGCCTTCAAATTCAATTTCCAAACACTGGAACACCCACTTTTAAATCAAATCCAAATCCAAAAATCATTTTATATTTTGAAATCCATTTCTCTCAAAAATTATTTTCCCCATTGGATAATATACTCACATCAAGAAAAAATAGAACCAAAAAAAATCTCACATTAAACTCTTTAGATAAGGAACTAATAGCCCTTTATAAACTAAAGAAAAAATTTGTAGACCATTACCCAAGAAAGAGACAACTACTATTATGGACTTGGAATATGAACTTAGACTCCACATCAGTCACTACACCATGTGAGATCAAAAAATAACACTTTCTTGCCTCCATTTTCATTCCCCACCTACACATCCAAACCCAAAATTAAATGTCTCAAATCCTAGACTACCCCAAGAAACTCAAATATCAGAATGAAAAAGAGTTTGTGATGCTCTTCCCACTCATACCTCTCATGCTCCAGGCTTCCTAGTCTCTAGTATTCCTGACACCGCAAAATAAAAAAGGGATCCCCTGAATACATTTTTTCACAAACTTGGTCAAGATCCCATCAAACTTGACAACTGAACCAATCCCTGACATGGACAGAGGGGTGTTTGTGATCCTCCCAGGCTGGTGACTAGCACTATCAATCTATGATAAACCAGGTCAGAACAATTTCACCCATTAAATAACTGGTTTACCAAAAACAATACTCACTCCACAACAAGAATAAATAGTAACTGAAAAATAATGAATACAAAATAGATCGAAACACTTCAACAAATGAAAAAATAGAAAATATAATGAAAAAAAACCAAATAGAAAACAACTCAATCTCCACATGACCTCTTTGTCATTCCAACCACCCAAACAACCTGTTCCAATGGAATACACTCGAACGAGAAAACTAAAAATGTGGAACAACAAGTATCTATAGACGTTGAGTGACACAAGTAGGTTTTGATAATAAATAGATCAGTATGTAATCACCAAATAATACCTACATTAACATTCTCACAATAGTACACAAATTTGTTTTTTGAAATACATGTATAAATTATGTTTTTATCATTTAATGAACCAAACAAATCATTCCCTCTTTAAAATAAAACAAAATTATTTTCTTTTAAAATAGTTTTCTATTACTATAATCAAATATATAGAACCATAACCAAGTGATGAAACCTACATGAAGATAATGTGGGTATTATAAACATAAGAAGAAAAATGAAGATACATTTAAACAATACCAATTAAAAAAGAAACCAAGTGAAAAAATAGTAAATAGAACATATAGATATATAATAAAGGGTGTTTAAAAAAAATCTCTAAAATCAATACCTAGACATACTCAGTATGGACTCAACTAGTGGGGTATGGTGTAGCTCCATAGCCAATAACCAAAAACATTCTCCAAACAATCAAATCCAAAGGAACACCCCATTGGGCATCTCAATAATTCCTTGGGTACCAACCCATCTAATCAGGTTCTATAAGAAACAATCACTCAAAATTATAGATGAAATCTTGGAATACCATCATATTACAATGCAGTGAATGGGAAAATCGTTACATGTGTGGCTCAAACGAATTACCCACATACACCATTCATTCCTAGTCATACCACCAACACCACTTATGAGATGAAACTCTCCTCAGAGTGTCCACTATATATGTTTCCATCCCTCATCACATCATCTAATATTCCAATTTGGCCTTCATGTCATATGTGTTTCAAAACTAGTTCTCAAAAATCTCAAGGTACCAACATGACATCACATCATGCAAGTTTTTCTACTACGTTCCCAAACATTTTAAAATTCCAATCGATCCTTTAAACAATATAAAATCCAATTATATTACCAAAACATTTTCCCACCCATGGTAAAAACATAAAATAACACAAAAGCTTCCAAACAGGCCATTACACCATTTAACGGAAAAACCATGTTTTAAAGTACCAAATGGACCAAACATTTTAAAGAACAATTTGAAAACCACATTTGAGAAAATTTAGGAATCATTTTATGGGAGGAGGATAATGGAAGAAAAGAAAGAAGAGGAGAAGGTATTTGAAATTCATTATTCAAGACGAAAATTTCATTACAAGGACATCTTAATTTTTGTGTCTATCTATATGCACACCTATTTCACCCATATATATGCCCACATCCAATGGAACATCTAGGTTAAACCATAAAAATACCCAATAACCAATCTAAAGAGTCACCGAATACATCACCACCAACCAAAGGATCACTAAACTAGAAAAAACCCACATATTCAGGCCAAAATTAAATAAAACTAAATTACCAAAAAAATATACATGGATAAAGACAACCCAAACACACCAAATTTCAATTTTAAAAGGAGAATTAAATTTTATCAAGTACTTTACATACATAGATATATAACAAAAACCTTATAAATAAATTTGAAAACCATTTCCACAAAATTAGTACCAATGAAATACTAAAAAATGTACACTAAGACATCACAAGTAAGGGAATAACATTTAGAAATCATTTATGAAACCTAAAACATCAAATTGATGTTCTAAAACGTTTATTTAAGGAATAAACAACCTCAATAATGGGATAGGCCACAAGACCTTCAGGGAAGGAAGAACTAATCCGGATGGAAAATACTCACAGCCTAAAATCATTGAGAAATGATGAAACATATACACTCATCCTTAGGGGTTGAACAAGAGAAAACCCCATAAATAGAAACTGATAACTCAATATAGAATGAGAATAAGTGGAGTAAATTTTCCAAAAACTCAGACAAACTCATTCATAGAGCTTGGGGGAACTTCAATGGAGGAAGGGGACCTAAGGGAGAGGTTTTTTGGCACCCCATTCATGAGCCAAAACCAATCATGAAGGATGAAACTCAGAATATTTTTAAACGCAAGAGGTGAAAGTTTCTAATTTCATATTTTTAAAGAATTTGGAAAGAGGAATGGTTTTAGAAAACATTATGAAAAAACGGGCACCAATCTTGTTCATGATACTAGGGAAGCGGGACACCCATCATAGTTTGACCACATGGTTTGGGAAACTATGTAAAAACTATATGATTCAGATCTATCAAATTACAGAGCCACCCTAAACACTTTTCAAATAATTTCTTCTAGCCATGGGAAATCATTTTTTCATGTCCCAGATAACATACTCGAGCTATACTATTTATATAATACCACACACGGTCTATCCCAAAACATGCACAAGATGTGAAAAGATAACTTCGAATGAAGAAAAATAACTAAAAACAACCTTTTCCTGGGAAGGATACATGGTTTACCCAAAAACTATGCACAAAATCAGTTCATAGGCCAAATGCCACTGTAAAACTCCAAATTTCAAAACTTTTCACCAGGAACAAGACTCAAACTTCAAAAAAATAATAATAAGTATAAAAAATAATAAAATAATATAAAACTCAAGGTTGGGTGTGATATTAATTATTATCCCAATATTTTCCCTTAGTCTGTACTTTATCTCACCCATTTATTATGTTTGTATTTCTCCAGTGTTATAAATAATAGTAATATGTTATATGTGTCTAGAGGAGTATAGTGTATAGAGAATTTGTGAGATATATTGGAGGATTGTTTAGGAATAATTAATTTCTTATAATGTTGAAAAAAATACCCTTATTTGTAAAATAATTTAGTTTTTATTATTATTTATTAATCTTAATTATCTAAAATAGTAAACCTAAATGATAATAGAAATGTATTTTGATGAAGTGTTTTTTAATTCATTTAATTGAGATGGTAATGTAAGTGGGGAATCATAGTTTGTGTTTGAGTAGGTTCAAAATAACCATAGATGTTAGGATGAAAGTGAGAATAATTTTAGGGTTGATAATTTATTGTGGATCATAATATCAATGATATCTATATTCTATTATCTTAGTTGACTTAATATTGAATGTTTTAATAATTATGATATGATAAATTTAGTGTAAATCATAGGGTTAAGTCTAGTGGATCATTTTATATATAGAACAAAATGTTGATGTTTTTAACATTAATATTGTACAGTTCACCAAGAAATGAATTCCATGTCTAGATAATGTCAAGTGGATATGATTATAGCACAGATTATCTTAGGGTTAATCACCCTGAAATGGGTTGATTTAGTATTAACTCAATCGTAACTATAGTTCATTATTAGTGGTCCTATTAGTGCACACCTGGATAAACACTCCCAAGGGATATACATTGATGATTCAAATTATCTTTACAAACGAATATTATAATTTAAATATATTGGAATTAGAAAATGAATTATATTAGAGAATCAAATAAGGAAATGAATATGGGAAAACAATGTTTACCTGAATGATTTGAAGGTTGATTAAATTATATCATATTTGAATCATAATTATCATAGGTTGAGATTAAGGTATTGTTAGAGAAGACTTATTAGAATTTATTTTTCATATTAATATGGTAATTTACATAGATTTTGTCAGAAGTTATTTTGTTAATTTTGGTATTAATATTTGTTTGTAAAAAGGATACAAAAAATTAATTTGTTTAAGTTATGTCTCTAAACACTCTTTAGATATATCTATAGAATAAAACATGGAATAAATGGTTGATAATCATAATATATTCCTATAATTAATGAAAATATATATTTCAGAGTATTCCCCATGATGGAAGGGTTTGTATCTCTTAGAATCAATATCTTAAGACATTATTATCTTTAAATACACTTAAATATTATTATTAGTAATTGGTAATTAAATTTTTTGTGAAAAAATATATTTATGTGAGAGAATGTAATACTTATGTTTTTTATGATGAATATTATTTTCATAAACTATATGTTTATAATTATATTATTTTCTATATGTTCAACAAAATTGAAATAAATTTGTTAGTAATTCATAAAATATTGAAATTTAATTAACACAAAATTAATTAATTGTAAAATAATATAAAAAAGAATATGAAATTAAGTATCACAAACCATGGATTATTACTCACCATGGATTATTACATCATTTTATAGTCAATAAGTTAAAAGATACAATAAATAGAATTGAATATAATATTCCACTATAAAAAATATTTGAGAGCATCTTCAATATCAAGGATCAAAAATATTAAAAGAAATTCATAATGAGGAAGAACATCATAAAATGGGAAAACCATATTTTGATATATAAGATTACAACTACGAAAATAAGAATTCAGACATAAGATGTATGAATTAAATGAATTAGTTTATTAAGATTATATATATTAATGAAATATTATCGTTATAAATATGGAAATTGAATTTTTTCTAAATATGGCCATTGGATATACAAATATATAGCAGTTACACTAATGTTTTTTATTTATAGTATTAAATTAAAAATAAAACATTTCAAAGATAACAAATATTGGAAATAAAATAATATATAGATATATATATATCTGTGTGTGTGTGTGTGATGCATAATTATTAAATTTATTATTATTAATGTATGAAATTTTCAATTTATAAAATTAAAATAAATATATTATTTTCAATGGATCAGTAAAATTAAATTTTTACAATTTAGATAATTATTTTTAATTGTGTTTTTGGAAGATTATTTAATATAAAAGTGATATGTTTGAAAGAAATATTTTTTTAAGTATTGTGTATTTTATCTAAATAATTTATATTGACTATAAAAAACTATTTATTATATATCAACTAATATATTAATATATTTCAATTTAGAAAATGATTTTCAATAAAATTAATGACACATAATGTTTAAGACTTTCATTTTTACATAAACATAATGTTTTCTTTATATGTTATATTCGAATTTAAAATATGAATTTATAAATATTAGAATTTTAAGATTTTAAATTATAAATAATTTTTTGATTTATCATTTCTTACAAATATTGATTTTAATTTCTTGTATTTTTTAAAAATAAATTTTTCATAGTGAATAGTGAAAATTGATTTTTACTAGAATCATAGATTTTATGAATCTATCATGATTTAGATTGAACATAAAAACCTATAAAATATTTATCATTATTAAAAATTTTACTAATTATTACATAAATATCTATTTTTAAATGTTATTATGTAATTATAAATCATATGATTAATATTTTTTGTATGCATATAATATTCTCTAATAAAAGATATTATTTATCGTTGTTTCATTTAATTTTATATTATTGAGGTCAAATTTTGTTTTTTATTGATTTTAAATCAAAATAAATTTAATTATATTTTTAAATAATTAATTTTTATCTTGAATTTAATATTCGTTGATAATTTTATAGTACACATAAATTTTAAACAAAAAATAGATGGTTTGTAAAAATAGGTATTGACTTATTACATGTGCTAATGCTAATATTAATTTTTTTTTAAAATATAAAAATAAATTTATAAAATTGATTAATTGTTGTTAATAAATAGGTACATATTATTTAATAACGTCCTTTTTTTTTGTTTTAGTCCAAAAGTGAGTTACTTTGGTAGAAACTAGTTAACACGATCAAAGACAAAAAAAGATAAAATGTGTAACCACAGACGTCAAATGAATAAAACATTTCTAATAGATAGGTTGAGGTTTAGATCAAATTTTTTTTATCTACACTCAATTATTTTCCATTTTGGAGTCTTCTTGACATGTGAAATATATATTTTCCTAATAATAAGTTATAATTTTAACAAAAATTTCTTTCTCACCACTTATAAGAGGGGACTATCACCCCCTTCAGGAACACTATAAATTTGTATATATTTGTGAAAACTATAAACTTTATCCTTCCCCTATAATCATATTTTACTTACGTTATCATTTGTTAAAAATATTTTATTTGAATCCCTCTATTTCAAAGTAGTCTTTTAAGGTAAAACTCATTTCCTCAACATGAGTATTAATTTTACCAAAATTTCTATTCTTTTCAATATAACATTACAAATTATTATTCTCTTAAAATATAATGAAATAATTTTTTTTATATGTAATGTTATTATAAGAAGGTAATAATTATTAACCATGTTTCTCATTTTCCATTAATAAACATGAAAACATGATACATGTGTATGCAAACTATGACCCCCACAATGTAATATACCTTACTTTTTATCTTGTTCATATATAATTTGTTAACATTTCATAAAATACCATTAAAACCATAAAAATATAAAAATATTAGCATTATTCTTGTTTAAAAAGGATATTATTACAACATAAACATCTTTCAAACCAAACTCATTAATTAATTATGGTATGTTCATGTCTAGGTCAGTCAAAAAATATACATGAAAATACTGTAAAATAAAAATATTTTATGAATATTAGAAACTAATTTATAATAAATTGTTATATAAATAATTTAATAATTTTTTTATTTTATTTCTGGAATGTTAAAATGATTATTAGACTCTTTAATTAGGTTTCTAACGTTCATTCATTAAAAATACCTAGAACTTTGATCATCACCAAATTCTTCATTAATAATCATAATCAAAACAATCATATAATTTAATTAAATTTTACCACATTTCCCATTATTTGCCCATTATAGGGAATCAAAATATACTATTAATTGTAGGTTGGGAATAACCCTTCTAATGACTTTATTGACAAGATGATTTTGAGAATATCATTATTTTTTAATCAATAACTGATGAATCTTATCTTCTACTAATTTACAATAATTTTAAAAAAATTATGAAATTTGATCATTTTAATTATGGTTCATTTTCATAAAAGTTTTAATATAATTTTTTTAATTTTATGTGTTATCACATCTTTTCACATTTTTTTAGTGAAACTTCTTATCATCGTTTTGATGTTTTAAAAAGAAATTTGTATTCATCTATTTTTCTAAAAATTTATGTTTAAATAAATGTTTTTGAAAATATATAGAATGTTTTTTTATTTCCAATGTGAATTTATTAATTATCATAAAAAATTATTTCCATCTTAGTCAACTTCCTTTGATATATTTATTTCTTAATCAAGTATATTCATTGAGCTTAATCTTCAACCTTTATTCTATGGATGTCATATGAAATATTTATTTCTCTCATATAAATGAACCATTTATACATTTTTATTTTCTAGTTATTAAATATTTACATTCCTAATTTTTCTCCTAATTAAATTCCTCTATGAATTTTATATAGTTCCTTCCTTTAATTGAATAATTTGATCATAGATTGGATACATCAATCAAATGCAGAAGATATTGACATTTCAATATAGCATATATTTGTATAGTGTAAATACCATATGAATCATTAAGGGTTATAACATAGATATTTACTTAATGTCATTGGAGACCAATTTGTTTTTATGGGGTTATAATTTTTTTATTTTTTAAGAAATTATGAATATTTTCCTTATGTGACTCCATTTGAAAAGCATACAAAACACATTTTCTTCCTATGAGTTTTCATGATATGTTGAATGGTTGATATTATCTAGAACATTTACATATGTAATATGATGGGAGGTTTCTTATCTGATCCTATAATGTATTATTTATGTTTTATATGACATAAGATAATAAGTTGTAGATATAATGATCACGTTTACAAATTTATTTTAAAATGAGTTATCTCACTTTTTAATGGGAAGAAGAAATTATTTTTATCACAATTGTGTGGGAATAATGATTTCTCTCACAAGGTTATTATGCGTATAATCAGGAAACCTTTTTATGTTCCTTTTATTTTAATGCTATTTACATTCCTTGTTTATATGTAATTTCTATGATAATCTATACTATTTTGTTATAACATGCCTTATTCCATAATTTATGAGAATTTTTATGAAGGGTATAACATTTTTATGTATCCAAATTATAAATATATTTTCATATTTTTCTCACTTATGATATTTTATTTACATCATTTATGTTCACCCTTACTTATCATTTAAAATAAACCCATTCAGAGTTATCCATTTCCTAGTTTATAATGAACCATAATATATAATATGTGTCTAGAAGAGTATATTCTATATTGAATTTATTAGAAATATTTAATAAATTTTATAGTATAATTAGTTTCTTATATTATGGAAAAAATTACATTATATATAAAAGGTTAATGATTTGTTAGTTACTATTTTGTCTTAATTCTCAAAAAATTTAAACCAAAAATAACATGGAAATTTATTTAAATGATTTATTTTGTTAAAAGTAATTTAACTGAGATGGTCACATATGTGGTGTATCATAATATGGATTGAAGAATGTGATTTATATTATCAGTAGCTTAAGAGAAGGTTGGAAACGATTCATTACTCACAGTACCCTATAGTAGTGAAGGGTATCTGATATACAATTATGAATTAATAAAGGGATCAAGATGTGTCATATTGTATAATGAAATGGTGATATCTTATGTGTCATATAAAGTAATAATTAATTATCAATATTAACTCTAAAATGATTTAGATATAGTTGTTGTAACATTTTCATTGAAGATATAGATGTATTGACTCTATGGTGAAAAGTGTTAAATATATACAAATCAAAATAGATTAATATATATATATTCAAATAAAAGGAGTCGGAAATATTCAAAAGTTGATGGATTGATTTGATAAAGGATAATGAATAATCAATATATTACCACCCTATGAATAGTAATAAGGTGGTTTATTCTTTTGGTATGAAGAATCATTCTATATTATTAACCACTATTTTTAAATGATATTAAATACTAATTGATTTGAAAAGTTTTTACTTAAATATCATGAGGTCAAGGGATAAATCATAAATTTATGAATGAATTCCCAATCATAAATCCATGTAAATGTCAAAGAGTCACAATAAGAGGATATATTTCTATATAAGTAATTAGATAATAATATGGAATTTAGCATTGGCAGTGATAGAATTATTATATTAAGGAAATAAATATGTATTCTATAAATTCCACAATTTAATAAGGAAATATTAAAATATTTTCATGTATCATCATTATCTCTTCATCCATGATGAAAAATTATATAGAGGGATTTCAATAATCATTTTTGTGGGAAAATATAAATAAAGATATTTTAAAGTATGTATCTTGATTCTTATTATACCTGTTGTTAAAAGCTAAGTATCTAAAATCAAATTGATTAATGATGGAATTTCCTATACAATTATGGAAATTAGAGAACATCTCCATGGATTTAATCATTGGACTTTCCATGATATCTAAGGGATATAACTACATTTGGGTTTTGGTTGATCTCATAACTAAACCGACACATGGATTTATTATTTGGAAAAATGTATTGCTTGATCAACTTACTTGGATATACATAATGGAAGTGTTAATGATGTATAGAGTTCCATAATAAATTATTTTTAATTGTGAACTGAGGTTTATTTCAATGTTCATGAGAATTATTTAATAATAATTTCATAAAAACCTAAGCTTTATCACTATGTATCATACCTAGACTGACTGTTAATCCAAATAGACCATTAAAACTATAGAAGATCAAATACAAGAATTGGAGTGTGCACCAATGGTTATTTAAAGAATTTTAGGAAACCCATGAATCTTCCCACCATGACACAAAGCATTCAAACATTATCAAGCACCTTCACCTCCAAACAAAAAAACCATAACCACTGCTATCCAATACAAAAAAAAATCGTGAAACTAATTACTTAATTAATCTGGTGACAACAGACATTAACATCATTACATATATTCAATAAAATCCTATCATTTGACATCTAGTTTCATAAATATCCATAAAAAATATAAATATCTACCACTCCCTCATCACAACCAATATCATAACCACCTTCATCGTTTCTGATATCATTATTTTTTTCGTTCTCTTAATTATCTTCATTATCATCCATGGCATCACCTTCACTATAACCACTTCCAGGATCATTATTTCCCCGACCACAAATAGGATCATCACCTAGTGTAACAATTAATCATCCACACATATGAATCAAATGATGTAGTGGTATCTAGTGGAAGTGACGGGCACAAGGCTTCCATAAATTTCATACATTAATTTTATGAATATTCAATCCTTTCATGCTTCAACATGACCATTTTCCCTTTTCTACATCTTTATGATAATTTTATTCTTGTACACGAGTTGTTTCCAACATGGTTCTACTAGAAATAGCACTAAAAGATTTCCAAGATGTTGTTGGGAAAAAATTATCCCATGGTTGAAAGTGTACTCTCCCATGGTCCTCATCTCCTAATACCACATAAAAATGATAATTTACACCAAATTTGTAAACTTTTTTTTCTCGTCAAGGGCCTCCAAATAACATTGTTACGAATATATATGAACTATTTAGATACACGATAGATATTAAAATTTGAAATCAGAAAAGTACAACATATAAATTTTGTTGTGTCAATTTGATTATTGTGCTTCCTTATTTCTTATTTCTACTCAATAAAAACAATTTTCCAAAAGGCATGTATCTTCAAATACTCAATACCTCCCTCAATAATGAAATATAACCTGTAAAAACATTATTTTAAAAGTTTTGAGGAATGATTTTCAAAGTGATAATGGATATAACCAATGGAAAATTAAATTTTTTTACCTGCAAATAGACCATGAAAAATATATAAAAGTAAATCAAAATAACAATGAATTGAGTTTTAATATTTATTTCATAAAAAAATAATTTCAATTTATAGGATGTACATACGTAGTGAACTAATTATCAATACGTAAATTATAGCATTTTCGATGCACAAACACTTACCAATGAATAAACAATAAAATATATTTTGGACCCAACAAGTAACTGCCTAAAATAGATTATAAAATTTCACCCCTACACTATTTTAATCAATAATTTTAAGACTTAAATATATATTAATAACCGATTTCAATGGAATCATGTGTCAGTTTTGAGAGCTATAAAATCCATAATAAAATTAGTGAGAGAATAATGATCTATCTAGTTGATGCTTAATTCCTTCTGGTTTCCTATTGATAATGTGAATCTATATGATCTACATGACAATGATTATAATATTCCATTTTATATGGTTCTATAATTATATTCCTATTATAAAAAATTCCATTATTAATTTTTTTATTACAACTTAAAAATATTTCTTATAGTTATTTATTTAACTTTTTGATATATATATGGTTATAATCTCTGAAAAATGGGCTGTAAGTACATAAGAAATTAAGGATGTAATTCATGAAGTGATTGTAATTTAATATATTTTAATGTGTATTATCAAAAATAGAGAATGGGGCGTGTTTGATAAAATTTTTAATGGTACCATTATTCCATCCAATTTATCATCATCGTTATTTTTCTTGAGAAAGTCACTAGTATGATATATTTTTAAGAGACATGTTTTTGAGACCGTATTCATTATTTTTATTCTTTATGATTTTAATTATTAGATTATTTTTATATAATAAATTTTATCTTTAAATTTTATTACACTGTAAATGCATCTCTAGTTTTAGGGATTGAATAATTTTTAATTTTATTGAATTGAAATGATTTATAATATGATTTTGTTTACTACTTTCAGGAAATTAAACTCCCATTAATTAGATATAAATAAATCTATAATCTATGAATTTATATAATAAATTTATTATCCTCCAACCATAGGGACATTCCAATCTGATTTTTCATATTATTCCTTATTACCCAATTCTTGAGGGCCTTGGTTCATGAGAGAAACAATAACTTTCCTTAATTTCTATTTGAATCTATAGGATTCGAATATATTATAAATTATATAGGCCATATTTCATTTGATAAATCTCCTTAAAATTCTATTTTTTTATCCGTGATGAAATTTGATCTCCTTTTATATTTCGAATCCCTGAACTACCAATTTGGTATGATTCATTACAATCCATTTAATCCATACACACCAATCCCTTTTATGAATTCCATGATTTTATTTTAGGTGGGTGTGGGGGAGGGGAAGAATTCTTGGAATCACTAGGGATGAATATGATATATTTCATTTGAGAGAAGGGTAAATTCCAATATCTTATAAGAAGGGGGTTCAAAACATATTCTCATCATTTTAGTACATGATTCCCATACTCTACAAGAAAAAAACAAATTTTCAAAAGATGATTCTCTACATAATAAATAAAATATATAAAAAACATTAAAATTTTAATAAAAATCTATGATTCCACTTTAATGTTCAATATATGGATATGAACAAGCCCCACACAGGTTCAAGAAAGAAAAAAATTTGTTGAGAGTGGTATATTTTGATGGGGACAGAGATAAGTTCCTTTATTATTTTAACACATGTTAAATTCTAACAAGTAATGTTCACATGAGATTCAAAAATACCTATTAACATTTAATATATTGTACATTAACTCCTATGATCGTAAACTACAGAAAAACATGTTTTAAGTTTACTTTAGTTTCATATTTTTCTCTATACGTAGGGAATCTATGATCGTGGAAAACATATGGAAAATCAAATGAATTTTGAGAAATAGGATAACATCAATACATATGTTCCTTGATGGATGAGGAAAATATTATAGGTGAGTTAGGTCATGTTGTGTCTGGGAATGGAATTAAAATATCAAAACAAGAAAAATCATAATAATTAATGAATTTTTTGATTTTAAAAATAAAATATAGTAAATTATAATAATGAAGGAATTGATTTATTTTAATATTCATTTCATTATATGTCAAAGTTAATCAAGAATATATTTTTATTTTAATTATTTTAATATACCATGGGGGTAATGGTATTAGTGTGGGGTGTGATTTAAAAAAATTCCATCAAATTTTAATCTTATTCATTAATCTGAATTCATACACAATTAATAAAAAAATTTGGAATATTTATATATTTTTTTATATTAGGAAATATATATATTCAAATTATAAAATCCTTAACATCATGATTTTATACTATTTTATTTTATTTTTAGAATTATTATAAATAAATATATATTGATTTCTAGTGGTTTTCCAATATTTCAGGTCAGAAATGTGAATTTTTGTATGATAAAAATAAATTTTAAATGGGTGTGCCATTTTAAAATTCAAACATGAATGCCGTGTGAGATTAAATTAACATTATGTGTGTGATTAAGAATCTCTAGATGAGATAAATATGAATAATTCATACAAGGATATGTTTATGTAAAAATTTAACTAAGGGGTGTATACTCATGTCATTTTAAATATAAAAATCACAACAGAATAAATGGGGAAGTATTTATTAGTTAGGCACTGCTCTCTTCAAAATGAATGTTCCCAAAATCAAAATAAAATCAATAATTTTATAAGAATAACCATGTAACATAGTTCTCTTGTGTTATTAAATAAATGGAGGAAGAACAAATGTTAGAATGATATTTTCAATTTTTTATATTAATTCATTTACTCATGTACACCAAATATAAGAATAGTCATGTTTTGAATGAGGTTAGATGGTCATGGAGAGGCCCCGTGTAATATTCATTGGGCCACTCAGTCACTATTTAAGGTAAACTAAGTTACTAAAACCATTAATTAATTAAGAAATTATAGACCCTAAGAGTTGACTTTTAGTATTTGGATTCATAATGAAATTTTTGTGATATTTAGTTGCTTGTAGAATAATTAAACTATCTAGATAAGATTTTTTGGAGAAGTATGAAATGGATGTGATTCTTGTGTTTTATTTTTTTTCAAAAAAAATATTATTCAAACTAATGTTATATTTGAAGATCAGTTTTATATGATCATCATTACAATAATTATGGAGTATTTGATGTTGACTTGAATCAGTTTCTAAGAGTTTGTAGAAAATATAAAATTATTTTTTATGTTGTGGAATCTGTATCCAAGTTAAAAATTCAATAGGTATAATGGTGTGTGTGAGTTATTTGATTGAATTAGGTATAGTTTCAATGTAATCCATAATACAAGCTATAAAAAATTTCTAGGATATAGTGTATTTGTAATGAGTTTGAAAATAATAATAATTATTATGATGATGAATAATATGTTTATAAATTGAAGAATTTATTTTAGTAGAAATATTACCATGAAAACATATGAGGAGTGTGGTTTGAATAATTATGGAATATATCATTGGTTGTGTTTAGGTTTGAGTTGAGGTTTCTTCATTTTTTTAAATGAATTTATTGAGTAAATACATTAAATTTATGTCTAAACCATTAAAATTTCACACTTAGGATGATATCAAGAATGAAATGATAGTAAAATTGAGGATTTTGTCTTGAGATACAACCATTAAGTTTCATGTGCGGTGATAAATATATTTTCGTGAAAATAATACATGTAATAAAAAAGAACCATGACGATAATTAAAATTACATTTATTTAGATGGGATTCTAGCGGACAGGTAATTGGTAAGTATTATTCTATACTACATGTCAATGATCCTATAATTTAATGATTCTATAGAGGCCACCAATATTTCTTCTAAATTCCCATGCTTATCGTAATCCCTGTATTGATTGTGACCTAATTCACTAAAGAACCATATATTAGGCCTCAATAGTTAAACATTATAATCAATATTTTAAATGCATCGATACATTAACTGGTTGCTATTAAACATTAATTAATTTTTTTGTTCTATTAGATGAATGGTTATTTTCATGTTTCATTATATTATATTATTCAGGATATTTGAATAATTTTATTATATAAACATTAGTATAATGATATATTGAAAATAATTAAAATCATCTTATTGAATTCTATGTACCGGGATAATGAAACGTGGGACAAATATTCTATAAAGAATGATCTATTTGTTTAAAAGAGATATAAATTGAATATTCACAAATTATGATGAATTTGAGGATAATTATGTGGTTTATAGAGTTCCCAAATCACTATAAATTGATTTTAACAACAATAATTTATCCATTGATGAAAATAATATCTTTCCTGAGTATGAAATTAATAATCTTATCATTTCACTTATTCAATAGAATTTTTATTTTAAGTATATTAATGAATAATAGAAAACCATATAGATGGGTATACCATTTAATTATAATTTTTTTAATCATAAACATATGAATATGAGGTATATGAATGTTAAAAATATATGGTATCACAACATGTGAATAGAGTATAAAAAGAAGTGAATTGGACTAAATTTCTCTAAAATAAACTTATTAATGACTATCGAAGATATAATAATAAGGTAATTTAAATATTTAATTCTATTTATAATTACAATAGGCATTATCTAACATATCAGAACTTCATAAATGAATGGAATATCTAAACTAAGTTTCAATGATTCATGATTGATGTTTTGTAAAAAATTGATATATGAAAAAGTATTATTGGATGCAATATGCGATTCCTCAAATGATTCCAATTAAAGTGACTAATCTAAAATATATATAGATTTTTTTTATTAAAATATTCATGGAATATACATTTAATGTTAATAAATTTGGCTAAAAATAATAATTTTATTAAATTACTAGATTATATCATGACAATATAATATTGATTATTTAAATAAATAGATTGAAATATTAAAATGATATATTATTATAATAACTAGGTTTTACATGTAACTAAATTCATGTAATATGAAATTTATTGAGAAATATAGTTCTCTTTATAAAATAACGAGATTCTAAACGAAACTTAATCATGTAATAATGGAAGGGTTTATGATGATTTATAGGCCATTTAAACAGATAATGATAAATTTATAAAAAAAAAATATAAGATCAAATTCCTAGAAACATTTTATGATGGAAGAAAATTTTATATCAATATATTAGAATGAATAAGATGACTAAATTTTTTTTATTATAACAATAAAATAAAACTTATGTACAAGGAAATATTTATAAAATTGAAAAATGGAAATATCTTAACTTCTATTTTTCTTGTATGGGGGATTTATAGACTATTTCTCAATAAATACACTCTTAGATTTCCAATATCAATGGAAAATAGTAAATAATATATCTATAAATAAATATATTGTAGGGTTCCTATTAATACTTGTTAGAAATGTTTTTGGTTTATTAAGAATAATCCTACAAATAATATAGGACCCAAATTTTAAAGTGTAAAAAAACTTTTAGAATTTTTTTATCAATGAAACCTTCCAAATATCATGAATTTTGGATGGTATATAGTTTATGGAACGTCTCTATATAGAATTATAGACCTATAAAACATCAACTTACAAAACATCTATGGTAGAACAATCACATTTGGATTTAATCCAAATGGTAAGGTAAACGGTTAATACGCCTATTGATTATGGACAAATATCTTATTGAATAGGATAAATGTGTTATAGTAAAAGCATGTATTAGTTGAGGGATTTCAAAAACATGAATTTCTGTGAAAATAAAAACAATTGGATTAAATTTTTTTAAGATTATTGGATGATTTAAAAGGTGAGTATAAGAATTACTCTCATTAATTAATTAAAAATAAATATTATCATGAACCCAACTAGGTAGATACATATATTGAAATGGAACATTATTATAATAAATGAACATAATAATAATCCAAATTACTATTTTAATCCACAAACAAACTCTTTAGTCTATTTTTTGTCATCAATATGTTGTAATGTTCATAAATTCACGTGATAATTAATATAATTGTTATGAGAAATTCTAATAAAATCAATATAATTTAAAAATGAGGAATTTTATTTCCATAATTTCATTAAATAAAAAAATTATAAATGATTGTTGATAAAAAAATACATGGTCCCTCTTATGTTACAACATTGTAGTATTTCCAAAATCATGGAGTAATTTCATAACATCCTTATTTTTATAAATTATATATAATAATTCCTAAAAATAATATTTTATAATAAAAAATAAATTATTAATATAAATCATCACAATTTTCATTCAAATACCTCATATTTTATTAATACCTTAAACTTGTTACTGTTATAATGAGAAATAATTTCCTAATAATGTGATGTTGGACACACATTCCTTACATGTATGACCTATAAATCCTTTTCAACTATATAAATATAGTAATAATACAAATCATACTTATATTCTCTCCATGGATCACTTAATTCAGTGACACATGTAGTCCTAATATCCTCACTATCGATAAAATTACAAAGAAATTGGTACTAATATATTTATTCATATCAATACAATAATAATATAAAGTTAAAACTAATGATTTTTCTTACCCTTATTTTATTTAAATAATTATCCATTAATTAATTTTGATGGTTCCTCTAGGATAATGCCCTAATGGAAATGATCTTAGAGTATTTGAATGTTTATCCAAAAAAAATACTACATTCTCAAACTGTTTTTTCAATTATTTGATTATCCTCATTGTACTCAACCCTCAGTTTTGTGTGGTAGTTCTAGATCCCTTCCATGCATGTACTCCTATGTCGTATAGTGGATGATCCAGTTAAAGAAAGGAAAAAAAATATCATATCGATATATCTTATAATGAAAATAAATTATGGTAAATAAAATTTACTATGGTTCTAAAAATATAACCTAGTCAAGATGATCAGTGGAAAATGATGGATACCAAGGCTCTAAAGGATCATCGACCGGTACAACACCAGTGGGGTCTAATGTTATATCATGAGGCTTGGAATGTGTCAAAGTATAACATGAAGGATCATGAATGTAAATGTTTCGGGATAAAAAATAAGAAATAAAATAAGCTAGAATATGAATATTTTGAAACGTATAAAATATATGGGGAGTTGGATCCATTATTGGATAAGGGAAATAAAATAAACACTACCAGGTTTAAATAGTAGGGAATGTCGATCCTTGATATTTATCTGGATTGCCTCTAATGACATTGTGGGATATTAAAGTGTTCAAGGTGGTATATCTGATAAAAGGACAAAGTATGATCAGGTATGAAGAGTGGTGTGAGTAGATCTTGTACCACCATGTCTCATAGTTTGACTAAGAACTGATACCACTAGGTTTACGAGATAATAATTGTCTCTAGGGTCGTGGAACCTGATTAAAATTAAAAAAAATCACATGACAATGTTTATTATTGATATATATATTTGATATAAAATACTCATAAACTGCACCATAGTAGGAATTCACATCTCAATTATGTGTTGAATATTGTATATAATACTATTCCTTTGTACCTATTCAATTCTTTTCATTTGATTCATTTGAAGAAATTTAATTTAATTATAAATTCATAACTAATGTTTATACCAAAATAAAGAAGATGTGACGTGACTTCATCAAGGAATAAAAATTGTAAAATTAAATAATCTATACATAGAAACATAAATAATTTTTTTATTTTTTCGTAATAATATAAAAACATAAAAATTTTGTCTTCGAAAATTCAAAATGTTCGAATTAGCATTTTTTCTTCGGTTTGAAATAATTTTCATTATCTATTTTCAATTTAATCCAATTCAATTTTGGTTAGGAAATGTGTGTTTCTTTAAATATTTTACTATAAATAAGTTTAATTATAGGATATTAAATCACCCTCTAATGGGTTAGTGGTCTCCATAAAGAGATGTCAAATAGCCACCAATTAGCAAAGCTCCATTCCAAAAAACATGGCCAAATAGTTATAAATATTTAATTTATTTCAAAACAGAAAACTCAATTGTATATTTTCAGTAGAAATTAGTGTAGTTTAACTCATTAGTGTATTTTCAGTAAACTTCCCAATTTAATACTAAAATGGAAAAACATTGACTATTTGAAATATTAATTTTATCACACTTCCCATGATATTGAAATTATGAAAATAATAAATGATGAGTAAAAAACTACCCAAGAGACTAAAACTAGGTTACACAGATAAAGAATTAAAGGATAGTAATTGTACTGAGAAACCCATCATTAAAGAAGCCCTCTATAGGGGTTTATCTTAAAAAATAATCCACATAAAAATAAAATTGTATATAATTGAGTAGTAAACTTATAAAATAAGATAAATAAAGAGATTTAACAAGAAAAAAATTATGAAACAGTCCTCTAATAAAATTATGGATGGAACTCGATTCAATAGAACCAAAAAAGAAAAACTTCCCATAATCAGAGTAGCTATCACCAAAAAATTAAATTAAACTTTTACCACCCCATAGTTATATCCTTAGAATAATAAACCAATCCACCTTCCCCACATGTTTCATACCTAAACCATGTCAACCCACTTCCACCACAATAAACACATCCTCATTAAAATTCTAAAAATAGTTACATATATGAATGGAAACTCTAATAAGAGTAAATATAACAAAAAGAAACATTAAACAAAACATTAATTACTACCATAGATGAGTACCAGTACTAACACATGTTTAATGAATCTGGAATAATACTATAATATAAAATCTAGGTTAGTGATTTAGATTTAGATAAAAAAGGACAATGATTCTTTGTAGATGTTATAACAAATTTGGTATATACTAATTTGATATTGAATAAAAATTTACTAAAAATACTAGCTAGAGATGGATCACCATGGTTTCTGAATTAATAAAAAACTCTTATAGGGTTTGATGAGGATGGGAGTAAAATCTTGACACGGGGAGGCCACAGCTCTAATTGATGCATAATTTTATACCAACAGTTATTTTCAAAACATATTATATGAGAACTATTCTTATAACATAAATTTACGCCTTCTATTCCAATTTCTAGATTTAAATGTGGGTATATACTTCTAATATATACGTATGGTTTATTGAAACTATTGTTATAGCCTTCAATAAAGCATCATATAGAAACAATTTTCAAAAAACTGTTGGAATAGTATTAACAAACACAAACTATTGAAATGGTTATTGTAAACCACTATTATAAGGGGACCTATAGAAATTTTTTCTATAGGTCATTGATATAGGTCCATTGGTATAGCTCCCAATTAAAGTAGTGATATATTGAGATAATATTAAATGGATTACAAAATTGGTTGGCATCAATACATTCCCATGGAGGAGTTCTCATATAAAAATAGTTTACATTATTTAATCAAATGGAACCATATATGGATATTCATGGGAATAAATTTTGAACTATAACATATTAGGGTGATGATGGAGAGACTAAACTACTAGGATAAAACTTTTATTAAGAAATTCCAATAGTTATTCCAAACATTTAGTCAATAATTTTAACTTCACAAATTCAATATAAGATATATATTGATAAACATTTTTGATATTTTCATTTCTTTATATAAACATTTTATTCCATTAAATATCACTAAGGAAGAGGGAGGTGGCATTCAAAAATAAGGGAAATTTTATTCAAAGATACATTATTTCCGTTTAAATCCTCAATAATATAGATATTTAAGCTTATTATGTTTAACATCTTCGAATCATCTTCCAAATGTAATATGTGATCAATGTATCACATTAAATGATGTACATACTCGACCCTTCTCATATACTAGACTCAAATATAGTATAATTGAAAAATTAATTCTCTTTCAAGGAATAACCGGTATAAATATTATATCCTTGAGATAATGTTCTAACAAATAAGACCATGATAAAAATTAATGATCCATAGCCTCATAATATATTTTGGGAAGCAATGTGGAGACCCAAAAAATGTAATGATAGAGAAGTAACAATATTTGTTTTATTAGAGTAATGAAATTTAAAGGTATAATTTTTTTTAAGGAGGAACTATATAACACCCCATTATATATATATATATATATCCTTTAAATATATATAGTATGGATTATCTTTATTCACAAGAAACCCCATACTAAAACTTAACATGACTTATTTTATTGATTCAATATATTATAATGAAAGATATAAAATAATATATTATTAAAATACAATATGAAAAATTATTATGAAATGTGCATGGGGAATAAATCTACAAAACAAAATTACCTAAGACATCAAATCTTTGTCATCATAGTATTATATAAAAATAATTCATAGGATTTTAAATATAGAAAGATGGAAAATCATTAAAAATATAATAGACATTTTGAGAGATAAGTAAATAATTTAAATGGTTTAGTGATGTTTGTAAGGATATATATAGGAATGAAATGTGGCCATTATATATATGTTCATTGGATATAAGGTCATTGGAAATATGGTCATTGGGAAAATGGGAATGAGATATTTAGTTATTGGATATACACGTATCTAATAAGAATAGTTTTTAATTAATACTAATTAATTAAAAATAATATTATTCATATATTTAAATATTGAAAAAATATAATATTTTATTATAATATTTTATTATATGAATATATATATTTCATGTGTTACATATTAGTACTACTACTAATATAAAATATTTATTTATTTATTTATAAAATTTAATAAAATATTTATTAAAAAAATCAATAGAATCTAACGGTTAGAAGTTAAATAATTAATATTAATATTTTGTAGATGATATTATAGTAGTGTTTAATGGTATTTTTCCAGGAACTATTTTTTAATTATTCAGTATTTATATAAATTAAATTAATCACTTTAAAATATTAATTAATTTTAATTGAACCCAAATATATTTATAGTAATTTATTTTTATAATGATACAAAATATTTTTATGAACACTTAATTTTGAAATTGGGTAAAAATTCGGGATGTTACCTCAAAACAGGTTCTCTTATCCTAAAGTATTGAGGAGGGAATCAGTTGAAAACATGTATATCCATGAAAGATAATGATGAAAGGGTATTGATCAATTAATTTGGTACATGAAAATACAATTTATAATTTTCACATAAAAATAATATAACATCATTTTCCTAAATGAAAGATAAGGAAACCTTAAGAAACAAAGGAGGTTTGGGTGGAATCCCTTACGAATTATTGACATGGTATCAGGTGTACATAATAGGGATTAATGAGAGAGAAATGGGATTCTAATAACTTATACATCATGAGGGAATTATGGGTGAGGTGATAAATAATAACCTATAATTAGGGATTTCACATAAAATGTCATAACATAGAGGGAATTATTGAATAAAAGTGAAATAGAAAGGATCCCTTATCTTAAGTCTGATGGTGTTCTCCACTTGATATTAATGACATGAATAATCAAATTAGGTTAATTAATTAATAATTATAGAATCTATCTATATGTAAATGATTTTTATAACATTTTAAAGTTCATTCATGACCTTTTTAATTGGGTAAGTGCTTCAATTTCATTGTTCGGGTCAGTTTGATTTCATGGTTTTTATGATCGATTTACTTATTTTCATGAACAGAGAATCATGTAAAATGGGGATGGTTATCCAGAATTGGAGTTATATTTTATTATTTGACATATATAAAGTTACATGGTAGTAAATTTAATTTTATTACTTGGAGTGAATTTGAATCATTATATAAAACTTTATTGATAACATTTTAGGTTAATTGGTGGTTTTTTATCACAAAGAACACATTTTTCATTATAATTTAATATCATTTGTACAATAAGATTATAGAACCTTACATAGGATATATTACATAATAATTTTGATCAACCATAACAAAAATGATTACAATACCAGAATCAAAGATGGTAAAAAAAATTGAGAACCCATCATTCTTAAATGTGTTAAATTAACACATCTTGGATGATGTCCAAACTAATAGTATAAAATAATACCAAATGATAGATGATAATAACTTATTACACTATCATTACAAAATTATAGTACATCTAAGGTACTATATTTGTCATAACATTTGGATGATGAGATGAATGTATAGAAAAGAATACAAATGAACTTGAAAAGAAAGTGAACAAATTGAAAAGTGAAATTTAACTCTTGAATTAATTTTTCTTGATACCCTATTAAATGGAGCAGATTCTGTATTTTAAAGATACTATGGAATTTTTAACCTGGGTAGAATCTTGGGGAGATATTTGGGAAGAATTTAGGCAAGGTACAAGGCTTGAGAGGAATGAAGATAAAAGGTAAGGAGGGGTGGTATTTATAGTAGAGGAGATGAGAGTTTTCATAATATTTAATTCCTTAGTTTATTAATTTCCCTCAATAACACCAATATCAATTGTTAAATTACCAAAAAATTGTAATAAGTGCATTTGATTTCTATCAAATTTTTCTTACGTTATAACAACATCATCTATGTCTCTATAAATCATGTGTTCAGTTTATTTTTCAAATTATTGCATTTTACTATTTATAAAATTTTTGGTATTTTTGAAAAATCATAAATATTCACCCTAACCATTTTTTCTATGTGTATTATCCAAAATTAAACTCCATTGTTCAAAAAAATTCTAAATATGATTAATTTAATTTTTAATTAAAATTATAATTTTCTATAAAAATACATATTTTAAAACTATAAATGATTTTATATTGTTTTTAAAAAAATAATGTATTATAAAATTATCTTAAAAAAAGGAGACATAAAATTTTAAATTTAGGAACACATTTTAGGAAAAAAAATTCTTTAAATTAACTAATTAATTATAATTAATTATTTATGACTTAAAAAAATACCAATACATCTACTATGATCATATTATCACTTACAAGATGCCTAAATTTAATTTATGCAGTCATGGGTTATGATACTATTGTTTTGGATGATTTACTGTTCATAAAGGCTATGTTACTATTCATAAGAATATGTTCATATTCATAAGGGTATGTTTCTATTCACCAAAAATTAAGCTTCTTCCATCATACCCCTAAAAAAACCCTGAACGCAACCGTGTATGTCATATTATTGAAATTCCTGACACCGAAGTGGAAAAATTATGTTTTTTGGTCACATAGTATTTAGTGTCATGATATGTCATTTCTAATGTGATTATACTATAAGGAATAAATATTACAAGTGAATTTCCTCGATAAAACATCTGGTTGTTATATTATTTATCCATCATTGTAAAATGAGTTCAAGGGAAATACTTATTAAGAAATATATTTTTATAGTCTTCCGACCCCATATCTTTAATTTCATCCTTTATATCTATGTTCTTAATAAACACCCACCATTGGTTGGGCTATCAATCTATATGATAAATGGTAATATTCATCATCTCTATCTCAAAATATTGAAGCACAGAAGAGATATTATCTATTGAGTTGAATTACTTTTCCCGGACTATTGGATTAGAAGATCCACTAAACATCGGGGGTCATTCAACATGAAGTTCTGGATAGTTAGTTTCTCCCTAGTTGGGGAAAACAGTCATTTCACATTATTCAGGTTATTGTTCATAGCGTGAGATAGTTGGGTAAGAATCTCCCTAAGATTTTATGCTCTACCTCCCAAGGCATTGATGATGTCATTCAAGAAATCACGACATTGTACCTCACATGGGATGTTGTATTGGGGTCTCCTTGTTCATATCATTTTTAAAATAGATAATTTTTAAACAAAACCTAAGTGAACAAAGTCTTGAATAATTTATTCTATTGTAAATTTAACTCTAAAATAATATATTGTGGGTTCTGTATGTTTAAAATTTTTCTAAAACAAATATTCTTCGGTGGTTGGAATCATACATAATGGTTTTCACTAGTGCTCTGTATTCCCAATTCCTAAATTTATAAATACATTCTATTATACAAAACATAATGACCCTACTATTTCATACAATACTATTATATCATTTTAAATATAAACAACATAACATTGTTAAAAATACAAGATCCAAAGGTACTATGCCTTGTACAATTAAAACCATACATAAAATTTATATAATATAACATAAAAATTATTTGATTCTTTACTGTACAGCTTCTTAGTATCCCTCATGTACTTTTTACTATTTTTAGTCACTTGAGGATATACATCAAAGAAAAGGGTGAGTTAAAATCCTAGTAAGAGTGTAGATAAGAACATGAATCAATATAACATTGTTGAGAATAATCATCATCATCAGAGAATAAAGAGGGTAAAATAATCATAATGAAGAGAGGAATAATTAGATAATTTCATGGAATTTGAAAATTCATAAAAATGTAACATCATTCCTTAGTAGTTAACTACCACGTATAGTTGTGAAAAAAGCTAGCATCATGATCACGCAAAACATATTTTCATAATTATAGCATCATCATTATAAAAAAATCTATTATAATGTTCAGGAATATTGAACTTTATCTCATAAGATACATCACATTAGCTAATTTATCATAGTGGTATATAATTATGGGTGCACCCATCACATGATATCATTTACATAATCATACATGCCACTTAGAAAGAATATCAATCTTCGAGAAAAAATAAACCATAGAAAGGAAAAATGTTTCATGAGAATTAAAAATGAATAAATTGAGGAATAAAATTTTTAACTCCCCAAATAGAAATTTAATAACATATTTTTTCATAATAATCATCATTATTTAGTAAAGAAGAGATAATTTTGAGTGAATTAAAATAATTTTTTTTAGAAATACGATATATTTTTGAACAATCATTTCATTTATCACAATATAATATTTGAAACATGTATATACCAATAAATAAAATCTTATAAAAAGGAAATTATATTTTTGGAATACCAAAATAACATCCACCCTGAAATTTATCATGAAATTGGAATAACCTAAAGAAAAGAAATTTAGTTTAAGAATCCCCTAACCTTATGTATGAATGAATTCTTCGCTTTATTATCCAGTATAAAGATATTAGATTCATTAATTAATAAATAAAAAAACTATTTTATACATATATGATTCATTTTATATTTATTTATTTCATTTATGGACATTTGGATGAAAATGTGTTCAATTTCATCATTTGGACGTGTTTATGTTTTTGATTTCCATGATCGGTTCACTTATACACTTATATAAGAGATATTGTAAATAGTGGATAATTTTCTAGAATTCAAATTATTTTTTATTAATGAACATAAATAATTTTAAATAGTCTTATATATTATTTTGTCTTCAGATATAATAATTATTCATTAGATAAAACGTTAATGATAATCATTTAGATTAATTTGGTGGTATTTCGATCATCATGAAATAGTTTTGTCTTATTACTTAATATTATGTATATATTTTAATTACAGAACATAAAAAAGGTTTTAAAATAAATTTCAAAATATTTTTTACCCATGGAAATGGTTTAAGACTAGGATTTATGGTGTTAATGGAAAATGATAACATTTTATCCTTTAAGGAGATAAAACAACAACTCACAAACGACGTTTACATTTTTAGAATAAAAGGTAGATGAGAAGTGGTTTGATGATATATTATTCCATTAAAATTATAAAATAATAGTATATATAATATAATGGGTCTATCATTACATATAGAGAAGTGGATTTAAGGAGTGAATAAGAAATGAAAATAAAAATGAAAATAAATTAAAAGAAATGATATAGGATTTTACCTTTTGAATTATTCCTCTTGAGAACCTCTGTAGGGAGATTGGTTTTGGTTATTTGTTCAGACCAAAGGATCATGGAAGTTTGGGAGACTCTTAGGAAGATTATTCGGTAGAAAATATAATATCCCTAAGTTTTGGAGTTGTGAGGAGAAGAGGTGGTGGATGTGATATTATAGGGGCAGAGAGTGGTGTTTTTTACTATTCTATTCATTAGTTTATTAGTTAGATCAAGACTATAAATAGTTTTAACTTTTTATATAAATATATTAAAATAATGAAATATATTTCTAGATTAGGGGTCTATATCATCCATACATCTTCAATGACTCAATAATTCATTTATTTGTTAAATACCAGAAATTATCATATTTCACTATTCCCAAAATATTCAACTATTTTAGGAAAATAAAAAAACAATTCCATAACTATTTTTCAATATGTTGAATTAAAAAAATAACCCCATTTTAGGAAAATATTTTTCTAAATATGATAAATTTAATTTTTAATTAATATCACAATTTAATTTGAAAATAACAATTTTAAAATTATAACTGATTTTATAACACTTTGAAAAATTATTTAATGTATCATAAATTTAATAATTGGAAAAAAATAATAATTTCTTAATCAATTTTATGATAATAAATTTTCTATAAAATAATTATATTAGGTATAAACTTTTATATAAACATTTTGGTTTTAAAAAATACCAACACCTAATTAATAATTTTAATAATATTTATTTACTTAGAATACGATATAAATATATATATTATCATTATATAAGATCCTAAATTTATTTATTCTTTAATAGTTGAGGTTACTATTTTATGATTTGAGTTACTATTCAAAATTTTCATGTTAATATTCCAAGTGACAAGTTACTATTCCATCAGTATAACTTCCTTAAATTCTTGAAATACCTCTTATTTCATAAATTACTCATTTATAAAGTTTTTATTGTGTTATCAAATATATTTTATGTGGTTTATACTTTAAAAATAATTATATTAAGTAAATTTCCATTTATAAAATTTTGTTTCGTTATATATTCAATAGATGTGATCAGTTCTATACAACTTATTTACACAATGCTAATAATATTGGACCTAAAACGACTTTACTATAGAGAAGGTATGTGCTAAGGGAAACCAACACTCAAACAAATCGATAGAAAAAACTAAAAATATTAAATTGAAAAGAAAATGGACATCTAAAAGTCTTCTACATTGAATTAATTTGGTTGGAAGAAATATTATTTTAGATGGCGTTAGTGAATATGAGATTTAATGGATAATTTTTTGGAAACATTAATAAGTTAATTATTGTGTGATGATGTGAAAGGGAAACAAGTAATTTTATTGAAGAAAATATATTTCTTATTAAACATTCCTTAAAATCTATATGAAATGTATAGTCATAACTTATTTATATAGTATTATCCTCTAATATTTGCTATTATGTTATTTTTTTTTAAAAAATCGATGAGCATAAAAGATATATCGTTACATTTGGAAATGATAGTTTGTTAAAAATTAAATGGAAAATGATTGACGGAAGACAAAAAATAGAAAACATTTAGTATACTGGACCCCCTGAACTTATAAATTCAAATATATGTGTATTTATAACACATTAATCCACAATAGGTGATTAGCACCTTATCAATTTTATTTATTAATTAACTTTAATGAATAGTTTTTTTGTGAATCATATATATAATGTTTTGTAATAATTACTATTTTACAGATAAGAATAAAAAAAGGAATTGGGTGCATATATATTAAAGTTAAAAATTGAAACTTGAAAATGAGTTTAAGTGTAACCGATTTTAATAATATCTATCAAATAATTAAATAAAACATTTTTATGATTCTCCCCACACCCCTCGAGAAAATAGAGAGGTATAAAGGAAAAAATTAGATCTTGGTTGAAATGGGAAGGATAATGGATGAGGAATATAAACTAACTCAATTATTATATAGAGAATATATATTCATAATGGGACATGTTCTGAATAGATTTTTACAAATACTAGAATATGATATTTTCTACTATGATATGCGGTGCATGAATAAAAAATGTAAACAATTAATTTCTTGGAAGTTGTTTACTAAATAATATCATAAATTAAAACATCATAAAATATGATGAAAAAACTAATAAAATGAATCATATGGGGTTATTTAATAAGTAAAAGAAGATACATGTTATAAAAACACATTATTTATCAAAATAGTGGGATTGTGTGATGTTAAAGTGATTTAAAATAATCACAGTCTAACTGAAAAAGAAATTGGTTAGTATGATGAACCAAAAGAAGATAACCAAGAATATTCTAGAAGAAACTATGAGCATGATGAAAGTTATGAGTCTAATATCGGAAAAATTATATGATGAATCTAAAAATTAATTTGGATATACCAAATAAAGTATGAATGTTATAATCATTAAAAAAGTTGATTAAATATATAATATAATTATTGGTTATAAATGTCCAATTCATATGAGGATAAATATGATAATCAAGAATAAAATGGAACTTATCGCTCAGGTTGAACCTTAGTAAGTATCAAATGTATTTGATGATAAGGAATTGTAAAATTAAATGAATAAAGATGAAAACTAAATTTAAAATAATGACCAATCGAAACATATTCTCTGAATGGAAGAAAATAATATTATTGGAACTAAATAATTGTTTCATAATAAAAATAATTTAAGAGGACAATTATAACAATATAAATATCAATTAATTTATATGGTATATTCATAGTTTGATGGTTTTTATTTTGAAGAAGCATTTTCTCATATTTCGAGACTAAAGGACATCAGAATAATTTTGGTTTTTATTAGTCATTGAAACTATAATTTTTTCGATTGATGTAAAATTTGAATTATTCGATGGTGAAGATGAATAAGATGTTAATATTTAACAACTATAAGGATTAACACTATATGATTAAGGAAATATATTTTGTAAACAAAAAATATGGTTTATATAGTTTGAATTATGCCCCACATTTCTAGTAACCAAAAAATGATTTTTTTGAATATATTAGAAGTTTTTGAAGTAAAAGTAGATAGAAACTTATATTTGATGTAGCATTATTTAGAAAAACTTATAGTCATTGTTTATATTAATGATATAATATTTTATAGACACAAAGATTGTGCATGTAAGGATTTTTTAGAGTTTATTAAAGGGAATATTAAAATTTCAACACATTGTAAGATCAACTTCTATATTTGGATATGGGTTATAAAAATAGAATATATATATTTATTTCATAGTAAAATTATTAAAACGAGGTATTGAGTAAGTTTGATAAAGAATATTCAAATTATTCTTCTGCTACTATCTCAGTTGGAATAAATCTGAGAAAATATAAATTTGGTAAAAGTGTTAATCAAAGAGGCTTCAAAAAGATAATCAGATATAAATTAAATCTAACATATTCTTATAATGGCATTGTGTATGCAGTCACTTTGTCTTGAATATATTATAGAGATTAAAATTATTCACATATTACGATAAGTAACAAAATATTGTGATATATTAAAGGAACATATAATATTTTGTTAATGTATCAAACATACCTGAATTCATGAACTCCAATAGGGTTTGTGATTATAATGACTAGAAATAAATGATTAAATTTAAAATAATTTTGTAATAGAGTTATACTTTTAGGAATAAAAAGAAACAATGATAATAATATTGAGTATAGTAGAATTATAATACTACATCACCAGTCATGGTTTCAGTAAAATGATTTGTATAAAAGTTTAGTTGAATTACAAGAAAATTAATGTTTAAAATTTATTGAGAATTTTTCAGGATAATAAAATTAGAACTGATTTATTAAAAATCCTAGAAAATCCTTCCAGATAAAAATATAATTCCACAAAGTTTCCCTTAATCAAGGATAATTTTTCCACTAGAAAAATTAAAATTGATTATATTTCTACGAGGAATCATGTTGATGATATTTTCACTAATGAAATTATAAGGGATATATTTGATAAATTATTTTTGAAATATCATATTCAGCCTTCCCCTATTACTTGAAAAAACATATAGGAAGTTCCACCAGTTTTTCTTGGATTATAATTTCAAAGGTAGAGAGTGTTTAGACTCATTTTTATTAGAATGTGTTAAAATTTTCTATCATATGATAGTATAACGGTGTAGTTTTTATAAATATAGGGGAGTAAAATACCTAAATTAAATTATAGGGAGTTAATGGGAAAACACTTTTCTATAATTTCTTATTAGTAAGACATTGAATTATTTTAGAGAAATTATATTATATTGTAGTGTATTTTTAGTACTTTTCACCATAATAAAAGATATTATTTGGTGGAAAAGAAAACATGTCATGTATTGAAATGGTTACCCAGAAATAAATAAAAATGGGATATTAAAGTTCTTCTAGGATTGTGAATGTTTTTTATTGATTGTAAATTGTTTTTGAAATATTTGTTTTGAGTTGTAGAAATTTTTTAGTCTGTATAACATAGTCTGTAGTCTTTTTTAAGATCATTCTAAGATAAAGATTAAAATGAACTAATTATCTAAAAAGATGATAAAAATATTATAATATATAATTGGTCTTTCTTAAAAATACCATATAAGTTTAGGATTCCGAATAACTAGATGATTGTAAAGGCATGAAGTGATTAGTGTTTTACTAGAGTGTTCTTTAAAACATTAGTAAGACCATTCATGTAATTCTCTTTAAATTAAATGACATCAAATTGGTAGAATACCAATAGTGAATTAAGATTTATTGATTATAACACATGGTAATAATAAGTTAATCAAATTATAAGTAAATGATAAAAGAAAAAAATTGAATTCACAGTAGTCATTATAGATACAAACCACTGAAAGAACATAAATTTTTTAAGAGTGGTTTTAACTATAAATTGTTTTAGTATATTGAGTTAATCTAAGTAATGGGATGAACCATAAGAAGGTAAGAATAAATTATATGGAAGCACACTCATAGAAATATTTTTATATTCCTCACATTAATATTTTGAAGTCATTACCATTGTAATAATTTTGAGTTACATGTTCAATGTTCATGAAGAATTTTTTTGATTCAATATGAGTCTTTTGGAAGTCTTAAAGACTGTTAACACCTATGATTAAAGTCATTTTGACTTAGTTAGAACTTTTTATCCAATAATGATATTAAAAGTAGTTAAATAAATAATTAACTAATAAGTAATTACTAATTGAGTTATATGCTCCCAAGTTTTATCATATTAAATCTAACTATATAAAGTGAATGACTTCGTTCAATCAATGATTAATGATGGTGATGAATTTTTGAGTGAGTAAGTTTATCAAGATCCAAAAAAAATTCTATATATATTTAAATTGTTCAAATAATGATATTTATGAGTTAAAGAGATAATATGTTATATAAGTAGTATATAGAATTTTTATATGTCTATGATTTGGAGTTTCAAGTTTATAAAAAAATATTTCATTCATTTCGAAAGGATCATAAGAAATTAAATATCATATAAGTGGTTGGTAGCATAATTATAATATTTTTAGGTGATCTAATTGTGGCTTGATGTTTTTTGTTATGTATGATCGCTTCCCAAATATTTTTAATTTAAAATTATTATAGTATAAAATCGATGACTTGGAAATCCAATTGTAACACCCCGATATTAAAAAAAATATTTGTTTAATTTAAATTTATTTTCATCAAAAGCGTACAAGATATATAACACCTAGGGATTTTTTGAAATTTTATTTTCAAATGAATATAATTTTTTTGATATTTTTTCCTAAATTAAATATCTAGTTTATATTTCATTAAACGTAATATCGTTCTTATCTTGAGTTACATGAAATAGAGATTTTAATTAAATTATATAATACTATTAAAATATAATTATTTATTATGATAGTTATCACTAATCCCTTAGAATGGAAAGCATGAATATGGTTAAATAAATTATTAAAATATTATTGAAACATTAATATATAATTAGTTTTCTTGGGACAAATTAATTATAAATGATAATAGAAATATTTTTTGAATAAAAGGAAATATGTTTTTGTATTTTTTTATTTGCACAACTGTGTATAATGAAAATAAATTAAAATTTTTATTTTATTGAATTATATTAATGAAAATTATATTTTATAAATTTAATAAATTATTTAAAATTCATCTTATGTTTTTCATAAACAAGATATTAGAATAAAATCAATTTTATGCTTAATACTTTATTTTTTTAAAAAGTGGTTTTGTCAAATATGGAACACTTATATTAAAATTAATTATCACCAATTATAGGAAATTAATTTCATAAAATAAAATCAATATTTTTAATCATCATTTAATGATTACCTTATGGTGTATTCTTTTGGATTTTTCATAAATATTTTATTTTTTGATAAATAGTGAAAAATAATAAATTTTAATTGAAAAATGACTTTTAATTTAAATAATTTATAATATTAATCTATATATTTAATTGGATATAAATTTAAATTAGATTAATTATAAATATGTTAATCCGACCTATTTGCCTAACATGCATAGGATAACATGGGAGCCCTGCATGGGCCTACATGAGAACATCTCAAACACCGCATCTCTCACAAAAAGGGATCTGATTAATGAAAATCCAAACCAACCAGAAGACACTACACGATTCACCAATACCATGACATTACCATTCTTAGATGACACCAAATCGAATCCAAAATCAAATGGACTTATAATGATGATCATAAATAGACAACCACATAGAAATCCACACCCATAAGTGTACAAGAACTAGTGTTCAAGAAAATGACACAACTACACCATATTTATAAGAAAGGAGGAACTCTTCCACCACTGTGGCACAAAATGATGAAATAGGGACCCCATGTATTATTTCACCAAATAGAGATGCTCATAATGATACCACCCCATATAATGTTTAAACTAACTTCATTTCCCATACTGAAGACCAACACTAGAACAAGATCTTCTACACCCGATAAGGTTTCTTGACTACGAGTCATCTTCACTCCACTACCAACAGTTAGAGCTCTGATGGTTGAAGCATCTCCTGCCTCGCAGTAAAGAAAGAAAAGCCCACAAATATAACTCTTTTTCTGGTTCCATAAGCGACCACAATGAAATCTAAATTTCATCACTAAACACCACACCTCCAACCACCTATTTTTCATCAACATTGCATTTCACTATGATAAAAAGTATGTATAATGAACCCATGCATCATTAAAATAATCTCAAGGGAGGAAATGACAAAAAAATAACAAACAGAACATGTTTCCTTCCCAATGGGGAAATATTTAGAATTCATGAAAGAGAGCATGATTCTATTATAACAAAAGTTCCCAATATATTTCATGACATCCACTATTACACAAGAATGAAAACAAGACATTGAAAAACATCACCGAATATGACCACTGAACATAAGAGGCCTTAAAAGGGAAAAGAATTTAATCTGACACCCGAACAACACACGAGTCCTGCAAATGACCATACCAGCTACTTATAATAAGAATTTCCACATGAGTGTCCTAACATGATCTATTTCTTATAAGGGAATAGATGAGATTTTTGAATATTATTTAAAGACATTGTCCAATAGCCGCAACCCATACCACTTCCCACTGTCCCCATTGGATTTCCCTTCACCGGTTCAAGGTGGGACCTTGAGACTTATTGATGCCAAAACTCACCTTGAACTATCAAATGATTCATGGAAACCTTCGTGCACTAAGAGTGTCAAATTTCTCAAGACACCGCCACCAAGAACCACATAGGTAACCATGGGAACCCAAACTGTCACTACCGAACACCTTTCATATACAAGGAACAAATATGAAACTAGATCTGCATACACCAAAGGGTGTATGTTGGGTGTGAGCCTAAGACTAGTAGGATTTGACCTAAAATAGGATTATGTGCGATAAACAATTAAATAAAAAAACTTACATGTTTAATAAGTGAACGGAAATTCTTGAACAATTTGAATGAAATAAAATTTAATGAAACAAACTATAATGGAATAAAAAATTAATTAAAAACACCATTACATTTAAAGTAAACCAAATGTGACACTGTATGCTTATGGTGGATCCAAAAAGCCTAAGATAACTATACATAAAAGGGGCACTTATAGGTATTGGAAAATAATGGGACCCTATAAACCCGCATCTTAATGAATGGTGGTTTAAGAAAAATAATAACATGTGTTCTCATGAGCGATCCACTAGTAGGGGACATCCCTGTATCCCTAATGGTCTCCTATCATCATCAATATATTTAGATAGTGTTGATGTTGTGAATATCACTAAGTTAAACTAAATCGAAGCCACCTCAAATCACTATAAAATTAGTCCTAGTCTACCCACCTATTTACTCGAGCTTCCCTTATTGATCATTCAAGTTCCAAGTTCACAAAATATTTCACTTACACATTTATTAATAAAAATAATGCACTACACATACCAAAGTCACCATTTTCATACACGAATCAATTATTTAAAACCAAACACATACCACAAAAAATTTCAAATAATGATACACAACACCTTAATTATTTAATTAATGATTAAATCTTATTATAAAAAAACATTTCAAGAAACCCCTATAAGGATTTACACCAAAAATACACCCAAAATAATCTCTTTAAACCCAAACCCAAATAGACACTGAAACCCCTTCCAATCATGATTTTCATCCCAAACATAATTTAGCTAATTGTTTCCTCAATTAGTAAAACATTGAAAATAGATAAAATGGATTACATCAAGAACACACCAATTTCACATTTTAAGACCATTTTAAAATCAATTTCTCACAAAATCTTATCAAAAATCACTTTCACACCACTTATATAATTTAATAATCCAAATAAACAATTTGTAAAACATTTATATGATATGAAAAAAGTACCTACCACAAAATACACTCAAATTATACCATTTAAAATCCAACTAACTCTATAAGATGTTACAAACACCTATCGTATAATTTATAAAATTTAATAAATATCCTACGCAGTTTAATAAATAAAGTTCCAAACTCAAAAAACATTTTAAGATGCCCAATAGGGGTTTATAGAAAACATATACCAAATTTCTCATGTAAAAATTCAATTTAAACTCAAAAACATGGAAAATATCTTCAAATACCACCCACGCACCACACATATGTTTCAATCAACATGCGAAATTGAACCAGAAATCATAAAAATTCATCAATTAGTGGTTACAAACATAATCACATATATTTTGTGTCAAAACATCAAAAAGGATGAAAAAACACATCTGCATCACTTTGAGACCCTAGAACGGAATTATCCAACCAACAAAATCATGATCAAACCATAATAAGATAAATGTAACCCTAAAATGAACTGTATGCCTACTGGAAAACCAAAACACTAATGAACAAGGGATAAAACCCCCAAAAAAGAAGAAGAGAACCTTACCTGGAATAGATTGTGTGAAGAGGGGGTTTCCAAAGGGGAGACACACTAGAGGTCTGGACAAGAAGGGGGGAAGCATAAATAGATAATGGAGACATAAGGGAGGAATGAGGGGGGCCATATAGTGCTAGGGTGGCACGACGGTGACCAGGCAGTGTGAGGGCGGTCGCCCAAGCTAGGAGGGGGCTCTGGCCAACCATGGGAGGAGGCATCCAAGGGGGAAGCACACACAAGGGGGTAGGGATCGATGGGAAGATAAGATAGTGGGAGGATATAAAGAGGGAAAAAAGAAAAAACGAAAATGAAAGGGGATTAAAAGAATAAAAAGTCAAAAAGAGATCCCAAAAAACATATACCTTCTTAATAATTGTAATAGTAATAAAAATAATTGTAATACTAATAACTTAATAAATAATTAATGTGTTAACACTAATAATAATGATAAAATTAATAATATTAATAATATTAATAATCCTATTAATTCTAATCATAAAAAGAATAATACCCTCAATAATAAAAACAATAGTATAATAATAATTTTTGAAATTTTATTCTAAAATTTCCCTTGATTTTTTTATTCTCATATTAAAGTGTTACTTATTTTTAGTGAAGGGAGACTATAGAGTTACCACCACATGGATCAAGAAACCATATGTATACTGTGCAGTGGCTTCTTCCCTTTCCATAAGCGACTACATGAGTGCCCGAGCTTACTGTACGTCTTATGATAACCGTGCAAATTCCGCGTACCAGCCTAAAACCCAAATATTTTCTAAACATCAAAAATTTAAACTAGAGCCCAAAACAAAACCCTAAAAAATTTGTCCCAATGCCTCAAACCCAACACACCCAGATTACGAGAAAAAAAAATGAGTCCTAACCAGATATGGGACTAAGGCTAAATTAAAAAACCATGGTGTGATAAGAAGCCAAATATCAAATAATGGTCATAGTAGTGGAAACCTAATTGAAACTGTATATGTTAAAAAACATTTCTTATATTGTTCAGTAAAATGATTTATATAAAAATATTCCTTTAGAAATTTTTTAAAGCATTAATAGTGAAATCAGTTGATTATACACTATAGAAATGAAGGTTGTTTATAGCATCAAAATTTTCCTCAATTAAAAGAGATTGAGACGAAGTCTCTTACCTCGAGTTCGAATCACCTAGTATGTTATTCATCTTCTCGAAAAATAAACATAAGTGAATTTATAATTTTTTGAGAACCTTTTAAATTTTATATTTCCTTTATATCACTTATTTACATGTTATAACTATTACATAATTATTTATGTTCATTCAGATGTTTTGTCGATATTCAGTACTTATGACAAAAATGACCTTGGTGTGATGTCAATATTCTATGTGGTAATAAGTCCATCATCTCCAGAATAATATTCATGAATAAATGTTATATTTTATATAATAATTAAACAATTAAATCAAACCATTAATTATAGTTATAAAACATGATCAATGTTATAATCACAGACACAGTAGTTCGTACGTACGCATTAGTTACGTTTCCATTTTTAAATGATCATTATAAAAGGAAGGTAAATATTATTATACCTTTAAATAATAATAAAATTATCGTATTTATTGTATTAATAATTTATATATATATATTTATATATGTATATATTATCCAAGTGATGTGGTGACTAAAAATGAATCACATCGCTACATGGAGGTGATAGTTGACACGTACGCATGAACGACATTATCATTTTTATTTGCATAGAAACTAAGACCCTGGTTGATATATTATTATACTATAATGTTTAATATGTAGTTAATATAACATATTAATATTCATTATATAATTATAACAATTCTTAAGATTCGGTTATGGAAAACGAATTATATCTGTTCATGGAGGTGATAGTTCACACATTTGAAAGAATGATTAATTATTTTCCTATTTAATGGATGTAGAGATGGATTTAAGTGATGATATTAAAATAATAACATATGAGAATATTGAGGACACTTGAGTTATTATTCAATCATGGATGGAAAATATTTTAAGGAAGGAAAAGAAGAAACAAAATAAAAATATTTATTAAATATATTATCTTTGCTTCAGAGGATCACCTTTATTAACACATTAACACCTCTTAGGATGGTGTTTTTCCAAAAATATGGTTTGAATAATTTGTGAAGGTATTTGAATAAGTATTTTGGTAAGATCATTTCTGAACCAAATGGTTTTGTATGTGTGTGTAATATAGAGGAATGGGTGCCCTTTTATAGTAGAGGGGAGTGAAACTCTTGGAGTTATCAGATGTATTGGATTAATATATATTAATATTTTATTACCAATGGGTCCAAATTTATTTATTTTGAATATAGGTTGAGTATGGATAGAAATATAATCAACCAATAATAATTATACAGGTTTAAATATATTGTAATCATTATCTATTTGTTTTAACCCTTTTTAACTATTACCGTTTTATTTAGTAATTTATAATTTGGGAGTTATATTAATTACCATAACATTACAAAGTAATAATTAATGTGCCATTAATGAAATTTATCTACATACCTAAATTATTTTTTAGAATATTATATTTTTTAAAAAATCCTATCATTTAGATAAATATTTTATATTTTAAAATATAAATTATGTCCCTTATGAAACTTTTCATTACTAGACTTTTTATAAAACAACAACAACTTTATTACATAAACAAAATACATAAACACATCTATAAAATGACAAATCCTTCCATAAATTTCATATATAAAAAAAATATTTAAATTATATTTATTTAATATTATTAATATCAATTATTTGATTCTTCCTTTAATAAATCTATTACTAAATAATTGTTGCGTCATAATTAAATTTTATTATTTAACATCTAAAAATTATAAATAAAATATCATGGTGGAGGTAAATGTTTTAGATTTCAAATAAAAACTTATATTCTAATTTATATTCTATATAAAATTATATTGAAAAAGATTTACTTATTAAAAAATTGAATATGACATTTCAAACTTACCATAAAATAAAATATAATAAATGTCATATTCTAACCCATGTGGCTTAGAAACATTATAATTTATGCATAAGGATTATTTATGTATAACCAACAAATCCAATGTAATTAAGATAATTTTTAGGTAAATTTTATAATTTTATAATATTATTTTTACCTCTAATTACCTGATTTACCCTGAACCATAGTAAATAAAATACAAACATTTTTATACACCAAAACCTTAGTTGATCCTATTAGATCAAAATTTTCATAATGATTAAAAACATGTATGTAAATTTTTTAAAATTAAATTTACATAATTGGTAGAATTAATATTAACACTAATCCCACATATGTGGTGAGAAGGCGGGTAAAAGATACGTTGAAAAATTCTAACAAGTTTTTAAATCTAATTTCAATATAAAAATTACTACAAATTCTTACATTGGGTTAAACGATAAAAAAATTATTTAATTATAATTTAAAAGTAATTAAAAGGAATATCTAACCATATAAATAATTTATACGAAAAAACAGTTTTGGACTAAAATGTAGTATTTTTCACTATTCATTAAAAAATGAATATTTTTAGAAAAAGGCTAAAAATTCAACCAATGTAAATTTTGATAATCCTCTTCTGAAGAAGAAGATCATTTTTTAAAATATAACCAATAAAATTGTCAAAAAAATATATTTAAAAATGGTTCTCATCAATAGGTTGTAAAAATACCTTTTGAAAACTAATTCTCTTTTTATTCATAAAATTGGATTTATTTTTATTTTATGACCATTTAATTTGTTGAAATATTGTAAAAACATTTAATAATAATATGTAAAAAATAATATATTTAGTTATTTTTATTCATGATAATACCATGATCAGGAAATAACTACCAATAAAAATAATAATAATAATAATATAATATTTTTCAGTATAACCCAGTCTTGCGTTCAATGTATGATTTTAAAGAGATCCATTGTTGTGTTTAGAGTACGATATATTACATAGAATCCATGATAATCTAATATTACAATATAATTCATACATATTAATAAATAAATAGTATCATTATTCTATAATTACTTAGGATGTTACATCTTTCCTCACTTTTAGAAATCGTGTCCTCACAATTTTATATTTGGGCTCAATAACTAAGGTTTCACTTTCCAAATTTACTTTTTTGAAATACCCCATCAAAAAATGATTCAATAAATCCTCCACTTTACATGATGTAATGTGATGTACAAAGGGCACCTAAGGTAACAAATACTAGGATTCCATGTAAGAAAACAATGATACAAAAGAGAAAAAGAAAACATCATGTTCTATTGAAGTGTGATAGAAGATATTGTTAAGAGAAATTTAACAGTCACGAAACCATAAATTTTATGATAGCTTGAATGGTCCTTGATTTCTTTGTAGGAATACTAAGTAGAAAAAAATTTGTTTTAGGATCCTTTTCATAAATATGAGAAGTTATTTTACTACTTAGAATAATAACATAAGAAAACATACTTATATTACCAGTAGTGTTTCCTCAATTAATTGAGTTCCACTATAAACTCAACTTTTTATCCAATTAATGAGTATTTAAGATGACTTTTTCATAATTTAAGTATTATAGTCAACTTGTATAAAATCATATTATCTAAATAGGATTAACGATATATTTCTGTTATCATTAGACATTAACCAAATCCAATATGCTTAGTATAAGATAAAACAACTATACAAATAGAATATAACATTGGATGATGAAAAACTACTATTAATATGTAAACATCAACTATAATACCAAAATTTCAACAAATACCATTCAATAAATAACTATCCTTAAAATACATCAAAATAATCCAAACTATGTTTGAAACCAAAAACATAGAAAATTTTGACCACATATTCTTCCAAGATAAATTTAAACATTTATCTCCAAATAACATTGATCACTCATAGTGTCTCATACCAAAAAATTTAATTTCTAAAACCACATATTATCCAAGATAGGTTAATCGTTTCTATAAACAACCCAAATGACCATCAGACCATAATAAAATCATTTATTTTCTCAAAAACAATTCAACAATTACTCCTCAAATAAAATCACATACTATACCATTTACCAAAATCATATAATGTTCCCAAAATAGTGAACATCTTCCAAAAGAACATTTATCACTAAATTATCTCATCATTTTCCAAACTAATGGAAATCATTCCAATAAAATATATATTCCCAAATTTATCTTATTCTTAATCTTACAACTTGTTTAACAGAAAATAAAAGTCACACTAACCCAGGGCGTCACGTAGGATAGTGGTAGCTGATGCACCCTTATTGATCTTTGGTTGTGGTTTTGATTCACATGGCCATGTTAGACACGATGGGTTTTCATCAATCATGCATGGTGTACTTTTTATAAAACTATACCATTCTTATAAAATCTTCAAAATAAGATAATTTTCTAAAAAACAACCATAACATGTTTTATCCTCAAATGCTATCTCATAACGTTCATTTTTCATTCCAAAAGTTAATAAACCTTAATTACCTCAAAAAATATCATATTAATGTTATCTGTTACTTTGTAATTATGATGACAAAAAAAATTCTCCCTTAAATAAAAGTTTCCCTTAAAAACATCAGGGTTACATATTACACAACAACAATAGTGTCTTCAAAAGTACCCCCATCATCAAAAGAGTATTAATAATTTTACACATTTACACATCCTTATGTATAACATAACTATCAAATCTTTTATATGTAGACATCTTAATATTTCACCATTCTCTATAAACCATTATCTATTCATTTTTACCGTATCTCTTAATACCTTATTCCTAAAAGACACTGATATCAATTATATTATGATGATTAATAAATATCAATCATAACTTGTTTTATTTTTTATATATAAGAAGATAATTAATTACTTAAATCCTAATTTCAATATCTTCTTGATACTTATAACATCCCACCTTTTTATAACATAAACTCTCATTACAAAATACAAAACCGAGGATCTTTAAGGTTTATTGTCTTGGAAACCAGGAACTTAAAACATAAAAACATAAACCATTATTCCTAAACACTTGAAAGCCTTCTAGTTACGTACATAATAGGTTAATTACTACATCTCATAACTTGGGGACATACATCAAAAGAAAGGGTGAGCAGAAGGTCCAGTAAGGGAAACACAGGAAACATTTTTCATCTAAACTTAAGATACATCAAAAGTCATGAAAAATAACATTAAGGCATGACAAAGAGATCATGAGGAATATCATAATGAAAATAACGTGTTTCATAACATAAAGATGTGGATACAACATTTAACATAGAAATTCATTTCTGTTTCACTAAGGTCCATCCCCAAGGTGTCATTAAAAATTACCAAGGTTATTCACCAAGGTATCAGTAAAAATGGTCATCTCTAGAGATTAAGTCTTTATCCAATGCATTGGAGTGATATCAGGGTGAACCATTAAATTTGTCTTTATTATCATGTGAGCCTCATATATCATCATCAAAAATGTCATAAATATCATCTATATCATAAAAGAAATGGGTTTCATTTAATAATAATAACGTTTTAAAAACTTCTTTTAAGACAAGATCTTTTTGTCATTTTAAACCAACAGAAAATGAAAGTAGGTATCATGTATGTAAATCCCAAAATTAAAATAGAAAATTTTTATATATACGTGAATACATCAGTAGAAGAAATAGATTTTAGTATTCACTTTATAAAATAAAAGAATTTGAGAAAAAGAGACTGATATTTTGAGACGAAAATTCTGCAGCATAACGTCTACTTACAGGGTTTTAGAAAACATTGAAAAAGGAGGGGACATTGGTCACCCATTAATAAAATATCCATAGAACAGTAGAGAAAACATAATATAAATGATTTAAGAACATGGTAATGAAATTTGAAGGATATACCATATGAAATGAAGAATATGAAAGGAAGACAAAAATAACATTTCTCTTATGAAAATTCGGCAGCCTAACGACGTCACTTAAAATTCAACAAAAATAAATTGATGAGATCAAATAGGGTCTCTCATCATATGAACATAAAAGATCAGTATGATAGATATATATATCATACACCAACATGATAAAAAGGAACTTGAATTAATTGACATGAAAATAGAACATGAAAATGAGAAGGGTGAAAGAATTCCTTAAAAATATGGCAGCCTAACAGCACCACTTAAACATTCTCAAAATGAATTGATGTGAGAAAGAGGGGATCTCTCATCATATTAACATGAAAAGGACTGTAAGATGAATATAAAATAACATCCCCAACATGAGAACATGGTGCATAAAAGAAATGACATAAAAGAGAGTACTTGGAAAGAAAGAGAGAGGTAGGATCCCTTACCTTAAAACGTATCTCTTAAAACTCAATGGTTGGGACCTTGAGGTATTGGGGAACCTTGGGGGGACTCCTTGGGATTTAAGGAGACCAGAACTACGTTGAGGATGATTTTGGAGTCTAAAGGATGAGATAATGGCTTGATATTTATAGGGAAAGTGCGGGGACAAGGCATTAATGGCCAAGGGACACCTCATTGGTGGTCTTGGAAAAACCATGGGCTTGACCACGGTATTTTCCCATGGTATTGGCCACATGGGACACCTAATACCTTATCTTACTATTCATAAGTAGACCATATTGATTACATAGTTATTACATCCTTAATGATTTCATTAAACACCCGAAACTCTAAACTGAAAAGTCGCTATTCACTGAAAATTCTGCTTTCTTAGAAAAATCCCAAAATTTCACGTTAACCAAATATCGATGCTCTGATTTCAAAAACGAACTCCATTTTATAAAAATAATATTCTAAATATTTTTAATTTAATTTTTAATTAAAAACACTATTCACCAAAAATTAATTTTTTTCAGAAAAAACAAAAAAATTAATTAAACATAATATCGATGCACTAAGTTCAAAAATGAACTCCATTTTATAAAAATTATTTTATAAATATTTTTAATTTAATTTTTAATTAAAAAACACAATTCACCCGAAACAACTAATACTTGACTAATAATTAATGAAATAGTTTTTACTTATTTTATTGAATCACACTACTTAATCATGGTGCCTAAATTATATTAATACTTTCTTTAAGTTAGATTAATAATCCATTTGCTCACATTACTAATCCTAATCATAACATCACTATTCATAATTTACTATTCATCAATAATTATGTTGATATTATTAGACTCTAAATTTCTTACTGAACACATTTGCAGAAGACCGTTTTTTGAAAATCGTTACACATCATTACTAATTTAATGTTTACATAAATATTTTAAAATTTCCTTTTTTTCCAAATACATCAATAAAATACATCCTATATTCATTCGAACATTTGAAAACTCACAAAATTTACCATAAGAAGAAAACACAATTGTGTTTATAACAAAGGATTACACAACGTAGCTATGGTCTCCTTACGTACCCCCTTATGACCCCAGCATAGGACCTAAGTGTAAGGTGTGCTAAGGTGAGAGAATCTGAGGGCGGCTCGGCCAACATTGCATGGGTAGTAATCGCTGTTAGTTTGAACTTCTTGCAGATGCGATTCCATTCTAGCTTCACATGATGAAGTTCAGCTCGGGTTTTGTCTAGAGCAAAGCCCAGTGGTGCTACCTCCTTCCCATGTTCTATTATATGGGCTTCGATTGGCCCGAGACTACTCGATGAGGCCATCAAATCTTCTTTCTATATTAATTAACCAAGATCACTTGTATTTAGAGACAATAATCGCAACATTTAGTTTCTAAAGGTCATACTGACTAACGGTCATATAACAGTAAAAACCTAATAGTCTCATTCTAATTATACTCATTTTATTAATTGAAAAAGTTTTTTGAGTATGAAGTAAAATAAACACAAAATTAGGAAACAAGATTTATTCAAAATTTCAGGTCGTGAGAATATCCCCCCTTAAGAAATTGTGTCCTTGCAATTTTTAAAATTGGGTTTAGAAATTTCATTGAAAGTCCCACATCAGAAATAGAGTCTGTAAAAAATTACTTTAAAAGAAATAAAAGGAAGTAAAAAGGTCACTCGAGTTAACCCATACTAGGATTCCATGTATGAAAACATGGAAATGGAAGAGAAAACAAAGGGTCACATTTTGTGGGAGAGTGATAGAAATCATGATTAGGAAAATTTTAACATCAAGAAAATAACAAACATAGGATGGGTTAAACGGTATTTGATTTCCCAATAGGAAACGTTAACAGAAAACATTTCTGTTTTACATTCCTTTTTATTGTTTTGAGGAATTCATTTACTACATAGAATAAAAACACAAGGAAATATACCTACCTTCAAGTAGAGTTTAATCATTTATTAAGTTTTTACCAAAACTAATATTTTCTCCAATCGATGAGCATTCAAAAACACTTGGTCTCATCAAAAGCACAAGAATCATCTTCTAGAGAATCACATAATCCATAAAATATTAACTATCTATTTCTTCTATCTTTAAACATTATCCCAAAAATAGAAAGGTAAGATAAAACAACTATTCAAAAAGAAAAAACCTCATAGGAAGGGAAAATAATTTTAAATCTTCAAAATTCCACAGTATTACCCAAATTTCATCATAGAACACTCCATAAATAATTGTCCTTAAAATTCCTCAAAATAAACCAAAATAATATTTTAACCCAAATATAAGAAGGATTTGATAACATTGTCTTCCAAGATAAATCTTATCGTTCGTCTCTAAACAACATCAACCACTCCTAACATCTTATAACAAAAGTAACTAACCTAAACATATTTTTCCCAAGATAGGTCAATCATTTCCATAAGTATCCTATATTACCAAAAGTTCACCTTAAATTCATCGATTCATCAAAATATAAGTCAACATTTACTCCTCAAAGAAAATACCTTAGTATTATATTTACGTCGATCATATAGGGTCCCCAAAATATTGAACGTCTTCCAAAATAATAATCATCTTTTAGTCCCCTAATCAACTTTATCAGATGAACATCCTTGAGACTTCGTCTTCTTCTTCCTTTATGAATTTGGGCATTCAACTAGTTACCAATTATTAATTGTGATTTTTGATAGCTGGTTTGGTATAATCACAATATGTTCAACTTGATATCTCGTCATCTCTTTTCATATAAATAGATAATTTGTCACATTTACTATCACATTGGTTGTTGGGATATGTTCTTCCATTTCCAGTCATTAACTAAGAAAAGAAAGTATAATTAGGGGGCTTAAATACTTAGCCAATAAACATGAAAAGGAAACATTAATCATAGAAGGATAAATCTGTAGAAGAAAAGTATATCCTAACTTATGATCCCCTAGGTTCCAATCTAGGTTATCCATGATCATATATTCTTATGTGAATCTTTATTTTATTTTATCCTTGTTTCTTTAATAATGGTTCATACTAGGCTTATGAATTTACCAAAGAATATCCCCGAGGAGTATTGTAACCAAGAGTGCAACAAATCCTGTAGTCGTGTACCAGTTCCCGTTTGAGTCTAGCTCAAGTGGTGTTTCAGGTTTTACCCCTATGTACATCTGTGCTAGAGCCACCTCTACTTGCTCGTATCCAAATAGGGGTGTATTTGCTTGATAAACAACTTACTCAATACTCACCAAAATACCAGGAATATTTCCAATATTTAAATTTTTTATAGGGTTCTTCAAAAAGTTTTTATATAATAATTTCCACAAATAACTAAACCATCCTTTGATACCAACTATAATATCCCACATTTTTGTAACATAAACTCTCATTACAAAATACAAAACCGAGGATCTTTAAGGTTTAGTGTCTTGGAAACGAGGAACATAAAATATGAAAACATAAAAAATTATTCTTAAACACTTGAAAATCTTCTCATTATGTTCATCCTAGGTTCATTACTGCATCACATAACCTGGGGACATACAACAAAATAAAGGTTGAGCAGGAGGCCCAGTAAGGGAATCACAGGAAACATTTTACATGTGAACTTAAGATACATCAAAAGTCCAGAAAAATAACTTTAAGGAATGAGAAAAAGATCATGAGGCTTATCATAATAAAAATAACGTGTTTCATAATGTAAATATGTGGCTACAACATTTAACATAGACAATAATTTTCGTTTCACCAAGGTCCATCCCCAAGGTTCATTAAAAATTACCAAGGTTATTCACCAAGGTATCAGTAAAAATGGCCATCTCTAGAGATTTAGTCTTTACCCAATGCATTGGAGAGATATCAGGGAATACCCTTATATTTATATTTATAATCATGTGAGACACATATATAATCATCGAACATTTCATAAATAACCCATATAGTAAAAAAAAATGGGTTTCATCTCGCAATCATAACATTTTAAAAACTACTTTTAAGACATGATCTTTTTATCATTTTAAACCCACGGAATAGGAAAGTAGATTTCATGTATGTAAATCCCAGAATTAAAATAGAAAATTTTGATATATATTTTAATACCCCTATATAGGAAAGATCTTTTAGTATTCACTTATTAAAATAAAAGAATTTGAGAAAAAAAGAGAGACATTTTGAGTCGAAAATTCTACAGCATAACAGCTATGTTACAGGGTTTTAGAAAACATTGAAAAGAGAGGGGACATAGGTAACCCATTCATAAATGATCCATAGAACAGTAGAAGAAATAGAATATAATGGATTTAAGAACATGGTAATTAAATTTTAATGATATACCATATGAAATTAAGAACATGAAAGGAAGACAAAAATAAGATTTCTCTTATGAAAATTCGACAGCCTAACGGTGTCACTTAAACATCAACAAAAATGAATTGAAGAGATAAAACAGGGTATCTCATAGTATGAAAATAAAATATCAGTATAATAGATATAGATATCAAACCCAACATAATAAAAAGGAACTTGAAAGAATTGACGTGAAAATAGAACTTGAAAATGAGAAGGGTGAAAGAATCCCTTAAAAATTCGGCAGCCTAACGGCGCCACTTAAACATACTTAAAATGAATTTATTAGAGAAAGAGGGGTTATATCATCATATAAATATTAAAAGGACAGTAGTATGAATATAAAACAAGATCCCTAATATAAGAACATGGAGTATAAAAGAAATGACATAAAAGAGAGTACTTGGAAAGAAAGAGAGAGGTAGGATCCCTTACCTTAAAACGTAACTCTTAAAACTCAATGGTTGGGACCTTGAGGGATTAGAGGCACCTTGGGAGGACTCATTGGGAGGTAAGGATACCAGAACTTCATTGAGGATGATTTTGGAGTTGAAAGGATGATATAATGGCTTGTTATTTTTCGGGAATGTGAGGGGAGAAGGCATTAATGGCCAAGCGACACCTCATTGGTGGTATTGGAAAAACCATGGGCTTCCCATCATATTTGCCCATGGTATTGGCCACTTGGGACACCTAATACCTTATATTATTATTCATAAGTCGACCATATTTATTACATAATTATTACACCCTAAATGATGTTATTAAAAACCCGAAACTCTAAACTAAAAATTCACTATTCACTAAAAATTCAACTTTCTCAGAAAAATCCCAAAAATTCACCTTAACCAAATATCGATGCTCTGATTTAAAAAACGAATTCCATTTTATGAAAATAATTTTCTAAATATTTTTAATTTAATTTTTAATTAAAATCAATATTCACTGAAAATTCATTTTTTTAGAAAAAACCCAAAAACATTACCTTAACATAATATCGATGCTCTGAGTTCAAAAATGAGCTCCATTTTATAAAAATAATTTTTAAATATTTTTAATTTAATTTTTAATTAAAAACACTATTCGCCTGAAAAAACTAATACTAAACTAATAATTAATGAAATATATATTTACATATTTTATTGAATCACACTACTTAATCGAGGTGCCTGAATTATATTAATACTTTATTTAAGTGAGATTATTAATCCATTTGGTCAAATTACTAATCCTAAGAATAAATTCACTATTAATAATTTATTATTCATCAAAAATTATGTTTATCTTATTAAACCCTATATTTCATACTGAACACATTTGCAGAAGAAAATTTATTGAAAATCATTACACATCATTAATCATTTAAGGTTTACATAAATATTTTAAAATATCCTTTTTTCAAAATACATCAATAAAATAAATCTTATATTCATTCGAACATTTGAAAAATCACAAACTTTACCATAAGAAGAAAACACAATTTTATTTATAACAATGGATTACACAACGTAGCTATGGTCTCCTTACATATCCCCTTATAACCCCAGCATAGGACCTAAGTGTAAGGTGTGATAAGGTGAGAGAATCTGAGGGCGGCTCGGCCAACATTGCACGAGTAATAATCTCTATTATTTTGAACTTCTCGTGAAGTCGATTCCGTTCTAGCTTCACACGATGATGTTCGGCTTGGGTTTAGTCTAGAAAAAAGCCTAGTGGTTCTACCTCCTTCCCAAGTTCTGTTAGATGGGTTTCGATTGGCCCGAGACTACTGGATGAGGCCATCAAATCTTCTTTCTATATTAATTAACCAAGATCACTTGTATTTAGAGACAATAATCGCAACATTTAGTTTCCAAAGGTCATACTGACTAATGGTCATATAATAGTAAAAACCCAACAGTGTCTTTTTAATTATACTCATTTTATTAAATGAAAATGTTTTTTTGAGTATGAAATAAAATTACATACAAAATTAGGAAACATGAATTATTCAAAATTTCGGGTTGTTACAATAATCCTTATATATTTCAGCATATTATGCTATATTAAAAATAAAAACTTTCAAACCACTTCTGTTATTTCAACTTTTGAAAGAGTTGGACAAGTTGAGATATTGAAATAAAATAAAAAAGATACCATTACCCATAAAATTATTTTGTAAATGAGTAGGTGTGGATAACTCAAACCATTTTTTCTTGTAATTTGAATTCTCAAGAAGCTATCAAAATAATCCGAAATATAATTTGCGGTAATAGTGATGATAAAATAATTAGTAAGGGATAATAATATTGTGAAATATATATTTCCTTCCATCTTTAAAAATTATCCTTAATCTATTGACAAAAACCATTACTTAAACATGAAATGAATTATTAAAATAAAAATACTCTATAGGGTAAAGATAAGAAACAAATTATTATAATACATTAATCCATCAACCTACTTATATCTCAATATTTTTGGTTTTTATCCAATCCATTTAATTTTCCATTATCCCCAAAATTTTCAGTATGATAATAACCATCTTGGATATATGTGATATTTAACCTACACCCAAATAAAATCCTAACCTCTAAAGTTATCTATGCCTTTCCTTTCATACCAACTATAAGGCCTCAGCGTTACATGTTACATAACTTTGAGTTAAGTAAAGAATTTACATTCATTATCATAGATTGTATATTTTTGGTTTTATAGTTTTAGAAAATTAGTCCATAACAATTACATAACAACACAACTACTACAAAGTATCCATGTCTACTCACTTTACAATTTTTCATAATTCTAAAATCTTTTAAAAATAAAACATAAATTATTTTTCTTGATAAATATATTTTTAAAATTAAAATTTTATTATTTATTTACATTAACCATCTATATAACCTATGAAAAATATTTTGAAACGTTTTATGAGAATAAGAAATATTAGTAAGGGGTTAAAAGAATGAAATAAACCTTCCGTCCATGAATATTTTAAAATCATGAAAACAAAATCATAATTTTCACCCACAAAACAAAAACCCTTTATCTTACCTCATGAAATCATAAAATTTATATAAAAATAATAGAAATACTAAATCACACATTTATCTTGCGGCATCCTAAATAATTGTTACATTGTAGCCTTTACAGCTTCATATGGAGTAACCTCCACGGTAAAGTTTGGAATAACTGGCACAATATATTCCATAACTCTCCACGGATAAAGATAGCCGGATAAATCTGTCTCATTTTCCAATGTATTGGAAAGCTATAACGACTTCACCCACCATTGGTTTATCACTGAACCACCTGTATACATAAATAATACCCAAAAACCATATCATAAGCAGAACACCTAAATCATGCATAAAGGAAAAAAAATTCAACGTTTAATTCAAAAGATATCATTACAATATATTGCGGTAATACATCAATTCTCAAACCAATTTTAAATACCAAAATATCATAAAATTTAATATAGTGTTTATTTTTCTTCTAAAACCATTACAAAATATAGAGAAATCCAACTATCAAATAATGATCACAGCGGTGAAAAAGTCAGTATTGATGTATATGTTAATAAAATTTACTTTCTTCGTTGCGTAAAATTATTAATATATAAATATTCCTTTTTAAATTTTTTTAATGAAATTAAAATTCAAATAGTGTTATTATACACCACATAAAACTAAGGTGGTTTATGCCATCAAAATTATCCTCAATGAAAGTAGATCGAGACAAAGTCCCTTACATTAAGTTCAAATCCTCTCGTAAATTCTTTATCATCATATAAAATAGAAATAGGTAAATTTATCCCTTCTTTATATCCTTTAATATATTATTATTTCCTTTATATCACTTAATTCATTGTTATAACAATTACATAATTATTTAAGTTTATATCAGACGTTTTGTCGATATTCGGTAGTTGAGTCGAAAATGAACATGGCGTGATGTAAATAGTCCATGTGGTTATAATTCCATAATATCTATAATATTATTCATGAAATAATTAATAATTTAATACATTAATTATACTTTTAAATCAAACTATTAATTATGGTTATAAAACAAGAACCACATTATAATCATATAGATCATAGGTCGTATGTACGCATGCGTTACGTTTCCTTTTTTCAATGATCATTATGGAAATAAGGTAAATATTATTTTTCCTTTATCAAATTATAATAATATCATATTATTAATTTAAATATACTTATATATATATATAATCCAAGTGATGTGGTGATTAAAAACGAAACACATCGCTTTGTGGAGATGATGGTTCACACGTACACATGAACGACTTTATCATTTTTATGTGCATGGAAAGTAAGAATATAGTTGATATATAATCCTATTATAATGAATAATATGTCCTTAATATATCATATAAATATTAATTCCATAATTATAACCACTCATGAGAGGCGGTTATGGAAAATGAATTATATTGGTTGGTGGATGTGATAATTTACATGTATGCACATATTATTAATTATTTCACCATTTAAGGGATGTGGAGATGGAATTAGGTGATTATATTAACATAATAACATCTAATTATATTTTAGATACTATATTTATTATTCCATAATGAATGAATAATATTTTAAGGAAGTAAAAGATGAAATAAAATAGAAAGATTCAAATAAAAATATTACCTTTACTTTAGATGCTAATATTTATTAACACCTTAACAACTCTTAAGAGGGTGTTTTTCCTAAAATAAGGTGCAAATAATTTGGGGAGGAATTCTAGAATGTTTATTGGTAATATATTTTTCCAAAAAAATGGTTTTTGAATTATGACTAATATAGATGAATTGGTTCCCATTTGCAGTAGAGGGGAGGGGCACTCTTGGAGTGATTAAAAGTATTAAATTAAAATAAAATAATTTTGAATTCCAAATGTGTCTAAATTTATTTGGTTATAAAATAGGATTAATATGGGTATAAATATAACCATTTAATTAAAATTATAAAGGTTGGATTATTTTTGTAATACTTATCTTTTTGTTTTAACCCCTTTTAACTATTACTCTTTTATCATGTAGTTTACACTTTAAGGGTTAAATTAATTAACACAACATGCCAAACAATAAATTAACGAGTCATTAATGAACTTTTTAGACATAACTAAACAATTTTTCTGAATATCATGTTTTTATTAATTTTATATTATTTAGTTAAATATTTTATTTTTTTAAATTTGAATTATATGAATTTTGAAACTATTCATTACCAGATTTTTTAAAAACTATTAAAAACTTGAATACATCTAAAAAACTACATAAAGACATTTATAACATGTCAAATTAATCCAAAAAATTCTAGGATGGAATAAAATATTTAAAATATTTTTCTTTTTAATATTATAAATATCATTTATTTTATTGTTCTTTTAATAATTATTTTACTGCATCATCATTGTGTCATAATTAATTTTAATTATTTAACTTCTAAAAACTATAAATAAATTATGATGATTTAGAAAAACATTTTTCATTTAAAATGACTATTTAATTCCTAATTTATCTTCTATATAGCCATATATTAAAAATTATTTACTTATTAAAAATATTAGTATGACATTTTTACTTATCTTTAAATGAAATATAATAAATTTAATATTCTCCTCGAAGTGGCTTAAAAAGGTTATAACTCCATCCTAAGGTTGAATTAGGTATAAAACCACTAATGCAATGACATTAGGACAAATGTTAGTGTAATTATATAATATTATAATATTATTTTAACCATTGACTACTTGTTTTTCCCTTACCCATGGTATATAAAATACAAAACATTTTATTCACCAAAAATTTAGTTGATCCCATTAGATCAAATTTTTCATACTGATAATAACCATATACGTACATTTTCTAATATTCAATTCATATAAGTGGTTAAATTAGGCTTGACACTAATCCTGCATAAGTGGCGAGATGGTGTGTCAAAGAGACATTCAAAAATTCCAATAAGCTTTGATATATAATTTGATTATATAAATTGATCAAAAGACCTAAAATTGGATAAATGAAAAAAAAAATATTTCATTAAATTTGAAAACCAATTATAAGGATAATATTACTATATAAATAATTTAGTATAAAAAAAAAATTTGGATTAAAATTCAGTATTTTTCATTATTCATTAAAAAATGAATATTATCAAAAGAAGACAAAAAATACCAAGGAAATATTTAATACTTTTCTTCTAAATAAGAAGTATATTTTTTCATATATAACTTATAGAAGTTTCAAAAATAATATTTAAAAAATATTTATCATCAATTGATGGTAAAACTACGATATAATAATACTAGATTTTTTATTTTAAAAAATAGATTAATTCATATTTTAATCCCATAAAGATTATTGGAATAAAGAAAGAAAAAATTAATAAAAATATGTAAACATAATATAGTTAGTTATTTTCATATCCGTCAATGAAAAGACTAGGCGATAACTACCTCTTAAAATAATAATATTAAAAATATATTCATTTTTGGCATAACACAACCTTATGTGCAATATATGATTTTAGAGAAACCCATTGTGGTATATCAAGTACATAATCAGACATAGAATATATGTTAAGGTAAATTTTATATATTATTCATAAATATTATTAAATATGTAATATTCTTATTCTATAATTACTTGGGATGTTATATCATTTTAATATTTTGTAAATTTTGTCCTCGTATTTTTAAAATTTGGCTTCGTAACTAAGGTTTCACTTTTCAAAAATTACTTTATTTAAATCCCACATCATAAAATTAGTCAACAAAAACTCCACTTTAAAGGAATGAATGGGAAGTAAAAAGGTCACCTGAGTTAACAAATACTAGGGTTCCATGTCAGAAAATATGGATATAGATGATAAAACTAAAAAAAATTTCTGATGGAGGGTGATAGAATAAATTTTAAAGAGAAAGTTGACCATCACAAAACCATAGATATTTTGATAGGTTAAATGGTATTTTATTAAATTATAATAAAAGTTAACATAATATATTTTTTTAGATCCTTTTCATAATGTTGAGGAATTTTATTACTTCTTAGAATAAGAATACAAGGAAATATACTTACATGATAAGTAGAGTTTCATTAGTTTGTTGAATTCTACAATAAACTCTTCTTTTTCTCCCAATGATGAGTATTTAAGATGAATTTTTAATAAATAAAGTACTATAATCATCTTTTATAGAATCACATAATTTAAAAAAGATTAACTACCTATTTATCATGTCTTTATACATTATCTAAAACCAATACGGTCAGGATATGATAAAAACATATTCACAAAAAAACTAGTAGATGATGAAAAATTAGTATTAATCTAAAAAATTAAACAATACTACCAAAAGTTCAACATATACCATTCAATAAATAATTATCCTTAAAAATTACTCAAAATAATAAAAACTATGATTGAAATCAAAAACTCAAAAGAATTTGATTAAATAATCACCGAAGATAAATTTTAGTATTTATCTAAAAATAACATTGATCACTCTCAATGTCTCATACCAAAAATGTAATTTCAAAAATCACATATTCTTCAATATATGTTAATAATTTCCATAAATAGCCCAAATATCCATAAGTCCACTATAAAATCATTGATTCTTCCGAAATTAAAATAAACCATTACTTCTTAAAATTAAATCACATTGAATTAAATTTACCTTATTCATATAAATTTCCCAAAATAGTGAACGGATTCCAAAAATAATATTTATCACACAATCACCAGATCATTTTACAATCTCATGGTAATATATTTAATGAAAAATATATTCCCAAAATCAACTTATTCTAAATCCATCAACTAGTTTAAATATAAGAAAAATTCATACTAACCCACATAGGCCAGTGGTCGGCTGTGTACCCTTATATCCCTTCGATTGTGGGTTTGATTCATGTGGCCTTTCTCGATGCGACGGGTTGTCATCCATCCCACATGTTGTCCTTTTTATAAAACTATATCATTATTATATTATTCTCAAAATATGATAATGTCCTAAAAAATAACCATAACATGTTTTAACCTCAAATGTTTTTTAATACCTTTAATTTTGAATCCCAAAATTTAATTAACCTTAATTACCTAAAAACCAAAAGATCATATAAATTTTATTCCTTATTTCATAATTATGTCGATAAAAGAGTAATATTACTTAAATTAAATTTTCACATAAAAATATTTGAGTTATAAATTACACAACTGAAATATTTCTTCAAAAGTACCCCCATTATCATAAGAGTATTAATACTTTTAACCATTTCCTTATCCTTAAGTATTTCCTAACTATTAAATCCTCTATATGTTGAGATCATCATATTTCAACGTTCTACATAATACACTAATAATGAATTTCCATCATATCTCTTAGTACCTCATTCCAAAAAATGAAGATATGTATTATATCCTAATGATTCATAAATATCAATCATATAATGTCTCATAATTTATGGATAAGAAGATATTTCATACCTTGAATGAAAATTTTAATTTCATCTTTATTTTCCTTTGCTCTTTTGGCATATTTTCTTAATTTCAAAAAGTATATTTTCACACCACATGTGTTATTTGACCTTCGTAAAGTGTTGAAAAAGTTTATGAATTGAAATAATATCAAGAATAAACCATTAAAATTATATTTATTTTATAAATTAGTATGTTTTGGATAACTCAAACAATTTCTTGCGGGTTCTTTGAATACTTAAGAAGGTGTTAAAATAAATCGAACAAGATTTTGCGATAATAATGATGATAAAATCATTAGGGGGGATAAGAAGGTTTTGAATGATCTATTTCCTTCCATCCAAAAAAATTACCATTAATATAATGAATAACATCATCACTTAAATTTGAAATTAATTATTAAAAGAAGAATCATCTATTGGGTTAATATAACATACATTTTTTATAATAATTTAATCCATCAACCCCATTATATATAAATTGTTTTGGTTTTTATCCCATACAACTAGTTTAATATAATCCTATAAAATTTCAAAATAATAGTATTCATCTTGGTTATATGGGGTCTTTAACCTATACCTAGATAACATCCTAACCTCTAAAGTTATCTAAAATTTTACTTTGATACCAACTATAAGGCCCCAACATTAAATGTTACATAACCCTAAGTTAGTTCAATAATTTAAAATAATTAACATTGAGTATATTTTCAGACAAAGAGTTTTAAATAAATTATCCCATAAAATTAAATAACAACTATAGTATTACAAAGTATAAAAGTCTACTCACTATCCATTTTATTCATAATCTAAGACATTTTAAAAAATAAACCATTAATTGTTTTTCTTGATAAAACTCTTTGTAACTTTAAAATTCTATTTTAATTTTTCTTACCCATCATTATACCCTATGAAAAACATTTTAAATCATAGTATGAGCACAAAAAATATACATAAGGGACATAAAATAAGGAAATTAATCGATAGTCGTTGAATATTTCAAACTCATGAAAAAAATCATACTTTTCATCCATAAAACATAAACCATTTATCTTACCTAATGAAATAATTATATTCCTATAAAATTAATAGAAATCATAAATCATAATGTTAACATGTGGAAACCACATCATTATTACATTTTATCTTTCACTGCTATATAAGGAATAACCTCTATGGTTATATTTGGAATACCCATCACAGTATATTTTCTAAATATTTTTGGAGAAATCCAACCAGTTAACTCTGTCTCACTACCTAAATAATTAGAGAGCTTTCAAAGGTTCACCCACCCACATTTTATCATTGAACCACCCATATAAATAAATAATTCCTAAGAATGAAATCATCTGCACAACAAATAAATCACGCATAAAGAAAAAAAATAAAATTTACACTTTTTATTCATAAGACTAAATTTTATGATATTTATATAGTAAATCTATTATAAAAAACATTTTCAATTAAAAAATACTTAAAAATAAGAATATGGTATTTATTTTTCATTTTAAAACATTACAAATTTTAAAGGAATCGATATATCAAATAATGGTCTCAACATTAAAAAAAATTCCCCGTATATGATAAATTTTTTTTTATTTCGTAAAATGATTAATTTAAAATTTTTCAAAATGAATACATTTGAATGAAATTTAAAGTAAAATGGTTTTATTATACACTATATAAAATTAATTTAGTGTATAAAATAAAAATATTCCTCAATCAAAAGAGATTGAGTTAAAGTACCTTACCTCAAGTCTGGACCATCTTGTACGTTATTTAACTTCTCGAAAAAAATTAGGTAAATTTTTCATGATTTATATACTTTTTAATTTTATAATTTTTTATATCACTTATTTTTAAGGGATTTGGTGATTAAAAATTGATAACATCGCTTCATGGAGGTGATAGTTCACATGTATACATGAATAACGTTATATTTATTATGTGCATGGAAAGTAAGAACTTAACCGAAATATTTTTATATTATAATGATTAATATGAAATTAATACAACATATTAAAATTAATTCCTTAATTATGACAAGTCATGTGAGATGGTTATGGAAAACTAATTATATCAGTTCGTAGAGGTGATAAATAACACGTACGCACGAGCGATTAATTATTTTCCCATTTAATGGAAGTGGAGATGGATTTAGGTGACTATGTTGACATAATAACATAAACGTATATTGAGGATAATGTAGTTATTATTACATAATTTGTAAATAATATTTTAATGTAGTAAAATTGGAATTAAAATATAAATGCCTAAATAAAAACATTACCTTTCCTTCAGATGATCACTTTCTTTAACACCTCAAAACCACTATGAAATGTGATTTTCCTAAAAAGTATTAAAGAATATTATTAGGGATTCTATTAAGTATTTTGATAAGATATTTTTTTATTCAAATGGTTATTGAAGTGTTATTAATATAGATGAATGAGTTCCCTTCTAATGGTTGGGGGAGAGGCAGTCTAGGAATTATTAAAAGTATTATGTCAATATAAATTAATTTTCTATTCCAAATGGGTCAAAATTGATTTAGTTAAAATATTGGATGAGTATGGGTAGGAATATAATCATCCAATTAAAATTATAAAAGTTATAATATTTTTTAAATCCTTGTCTTTTTGTTTTAACCCCTTTTAACACTTTCCCTTTTATAAACTAAATTCCTCCTTGAGGGTTAAATTAATTACTATAACATGCCACATAATAAATAAATGATTCATTAATGAAATTTTTAAACATACATAATATATTTCGATAAATATTACATTTTTATAAAATTTATATCATTTAATTAAATATTTTCTATTTTAAAATAATAAAAATGTCAGTTTTGATATTATTCATTACTTGAATTTTAAAAAAATAATAATGACATGATTATATAAAAAACTATTTTAACATATATATAACATTTCAAATGAATCCATAAAATTTTTATATGGGATAATACATTTCAATTTATATTTATTTTAATATTAGTAATATTATTTATTTTATTTTTCCATTAAAAAATATATTACTTCATGATCATTGTGTCACAATTAAATTTAAATATTTAATATCTAAAAATATAAATAAATAATCACAATGAAGATAAAAATTTTATATTTTGAATGAATATTTATAGTCGAATTTATATTCTATATAACCCTATATTAAAAATAATTAACTTATTAAAAATATGAGTATGACATTTTCAGCTTATCTTTAAATAAAATATAATAAATGTCATAATCTTACCCAAATGGCTAAAAATGTTATAATTTCTACCTATGAATAATTTAACTCTAAAACCACACACCCAATAATATTATCATAAGTTTTAGGGTAACTTTACAATATTATAATATAGTTTTTACCTTTAATTACATAATTTACCCTTGTGTATGGTATATAAAATAAAAAAGTTATAATTGAACATAAATTCAGTTCATCTTGTTAGATCGCATTTTTCATTCTGATTAAAACCTTGTATCTCTATTTTTTAAAATTCAATTCCTATAAATGTTTAAATTAGGTTGCAGACTAATCTCATAGATGTGGTAAGAAGGCAGGAAAAAGAGACATTCAAAAATTGTTATATATTTTTATATCTAATTTCAGTATAAAAATTTATCCAAAGACCTTCATTGGGTTAAATGATAAAAAAATTCTTTAATTATACATTAAAATAAATTAAAATTATAATATAAAAATATATATAATTTATAAAAAAAGATTTTTTGATTAAAATGTAGTATTTATCAGTATTCATTAAAAAATGAATATTATCAGAAAAAGACTAAAAACCCATCAAAAGTAAATTTTGATACTCCAATTTTAAATAAGAATTTTTTTTCTCAAATAGAACTTATAATTGTTTCCAAAACTAGATTTAAAAAAAGATCACCGTCAATAGGAGGTAAAACTACTTTTTATAAATATTAGAGTTTTTTATATTTTAAATTGGATTTAATCTTATTTTAATCCCATTAAAACATATTTGAAGAAAGTAAATACATTTAATAAAAGTGTTTAAACAAGATATAGTTACTTATATTCATTTATACGAATTCAATGCCGATGAAATAATTATAAGTTAATACAATATTATTAATAATATATTATTTTGTGTTATAACACAGACTTGTGTGCAACGTAAGATTTTTTGGACACTCATTATTTTGTGTAGTGTATGCTATCAGACATAGAATACCAGTTAATATAACATTACTTTATAATTCATAAATATTATTAAATATGTAATATTCGTATTTTATAATTACTTGTGTTGTTACATATTGTTTTTTGATTCCCTTATGATCGATATCATATGAACTCTCTCTAATTATACCATGACTCATATTTATTATCTATGATATGTTGGCTTTAAAATTCTTATGTTATTTTTATTATCACACTCCCTTATTCTTTTATAATTATGTCATATGATTATATATTGATATATCTTTTTTACCCTTACTGAGCAACTGAGTTTTCTATTTTTTATATTTCCTTTACTAATGTTATGAATAATTAATTTATGTAGGATATGTATATGAAGAATACTAAACAGGGAGATATTTTTTGGGAACATTTGAAATATTTCAAAATATTATATGTTTTTTCTTGTTTCCAAAGGCACTATGATATTATGGTCATTTGGCATGTGTTTGTGTAATGTAATGAACTTTCTTCTAAAAATATATATTATCCATGTTTAAGAATCATGAGTTGTGATAATTGGTATTAGAGGAAATCTTTTTTTACCCATTGAAACCTTGGATGACAAAACCTTAGTGATATTCCTAAGTACATGTATATGTATATGTGTATGGATGAGTCAATGTATAGGGAAATAAAATGAAATATTGGTTAAATGATAGTGTGAGTGTTTTCCAATAAATTTCATCCATGTATAGGTACTACAGGTTAATGTGTATCTAGAACAAATATACCTATGGGTCAATACCCTGAAAACCATTTATTGATCTAGACTCATTAAGAACTGGTGTATGAAAATGGGCCTCACTTCACACTTAGTTTGACATCCCCATGGGATATTCATTGAAAATTCATAAAGTATTTACAAAGAATTATTATTTATTTCAATAGATGATGATTTCGAAAGACCTTGGATAAACCTAAGCTGTAATAAGAGAATCATTCATGATTTATACATCATATATGTGATTTCTATTGACTATGTGGCTTTACAATATGATTATTATTTCTAAAACTATATTATTTAGTTTTAGAAAATGGGTGGAACTAAAAGGAATCATTTTAATATTTAATATAATTTAAAATTCACATACTATGAACAACCAAAATGGATAATGATTAGAGAGAAATATATTTTTTTATGCATAGTTATCTATCATGATATATAATTAAAAATATGAACATCATTGAATTTAAAAAAATTCTAATTATTTGAAGTTGTACTTGAATTAAACTTATTCTTATAATAAATCTCAAGGGAAGATGATTCAACTTCCTACATGTTAAGAAGGTGGGGAAATGATCCTGGAGGAACATATCAAATATATAAGAAGATGTTATCCATGTGTAAAGAATTTCATAGAGTGAGAAATTGTCAAGGATGTTAATATTTTTTATGTGGGTAACATGGGAACAACCCATATCAATGCCATGTCTCAAGAAATAACTTCTAGACTAAGGAAATACTTATTCCATTATATTCATTAATTTTTAAGGATTGACGTGTTTATATATTTTTAATCAATAATTATGTTATTTTAATTCTGAAAAATACTAGGAATGTTCAGAATAAGTTTTTTTAAGGACATTAAATATTATGTTTAAAGATGGGGATGGTGTGGAATGGTTGATTTAATAGAAAGGTAAAAGTCATGAAAAACACAAGATTAATGTAATTAAAACCATTAATATGTTCTTGATGTTTAGATATTGATATTGGGATAATGGTATGATTGATTTGGATAATATAAATATGGTAGTAATTATTACCCTATAACTGAGGATTCTTTGTTGAAAATTGTTTTATGCACTCATGGATAGAGTTTACTACGTTTTTTTAATATAATGAATATTTTAAATATTATGTGTTTTATTGAAGGAATTAATAAAAAGGTATGATTTAAATATGGTTTTATGGTAATTCTTGTTTCAATATAATATATGATGAATGTATTAATATTATTAGTATATGATAATTAAGAACAATGACATGTTATCTATGGGATTAATGATAAGTTAATTTTTGAATTATAGATAGCTTCATTCTAATTTTTTTGATTTTGTTATTTTAGAATGGTGATATGGATAAACATTTATAGAATATTTTATGTTTAATGTTAGAAAGGGTTTATAGATTAATGTATTTCTTCAACATATAAAGGTTTATTCCTATTGGATGACATGTTCTAACCATTTTGAGGGGATGATAACTAAATATAGATGGAATTAATTACCATTTTATTTATTTATATTATGATCCCATACTTTAGCAGGCATAATAGGTTCACCTTCATTCCATAGAGTATGATATTAAGTAGAAATTTATTAAGGAACACAAAAATGGTGAGATTTTACTTATTATATGAAAGGAAATCAAGTAAGTATGTCTTCTCGTGATTAATATTAAACATTAGTAAAAGGATATTGAAATAAAATTTTGTCATATTATCATCATTTTTTATCATATTAATTAACATTTTCATATCTATTTAGTTTATAGATTTATGGTAATTAACATTCTCTTGATCACTCACTTTCTTATGATCAATGTTCTCTATCACTCTCCATCCATATTTGGATAACAGTTTTCTCTTATATGTCAATGTTTTTAAGCCCACATATTCTATAATATTTGGAAACTTATAATGGTTTATTCTAGATTAAATTATCACATAACTTCACATTATTCAATATGATTTCGTATAAACCCTTTTTATGATTTTGATTTCAATGAAGGAATGTTTTTTTAAATATTAAACCACAAATGAACAAGAAGAATTTCAAGGGTGAATTTTTTTAAGTGTAGTAGAATATAACATCCTGATATTCTATAAAATAAAAAATAAATGAATTTAATATTTTCATTTTTTTATTACATGTAATATCAATGTTTTCTTGCATTACACGAAACACCAAGCTTAGCTTTCGTTACATGCAACACTGAGTTCAAATGAATCATGTCATATTATTAAAAAATTATTATTTATTATGATATTTATCACATATAATTTAGAAATAAATATATTAATTAAATTAAAAAATTTATGAAAATAATTTTTATATAATTATATATAATGAATTACTTGGTTACCAATTAATTATAAATGTAAATAAAAACATTTTTAAAACAAATAAAAATATTTTTTTGAAAAACTAATTTTTATGTGCACAAGTTTGTTTTTCTTGAAAAAATGAAATTAATACATTTTAGTGATTTATATTAGTTAAAATTATATATTATATATTCAATAAAAAATTTAAATTTTATCTTATTTTTTCAAGATATGAGATATGAATAAGTCCAATTTTATTTTACAGATGTATTATTATAAAAACTGTTTTTCACCTTTTGTGCACATATATTAAATTTAATTTTTACCAATTGTAGAAATAATATTTTCTAAATTAAAAATTTTGTTAATGATAATGTCCAAATTATCTAATGGTTATTTTTTTTCATTTTTCTGAAATATTTCATTTTTTGATGAATATTAAAAAATAATAAAATTTAATTGAAAACCGTATTTTATTTATTAACTAATTATTATTGTGAAATTATATTTTTAAATGTTTTTAATGTTAAACTATTGAAATTATAAATACATTAATATAATTTATGTCATTTTAATCAATATCATGTTTAATTTGTCTAAAAAACATTTTAAACATTTGAACTTTGTCTCTTTAAAAATAGGTTTTCTCATCTCATATTTGAATTTAATATTAAAATATAATTTTACACTTTTGAGAATGGAATTACAAGAATTGGATTCAATATTTTTAATGAGAATAATTTATATTATATAATAATTTAAACATTATTTTTTACCAAAATTAATATTGAATTCATTAAAAATTAATTTATACGGTTAATGTGAAAATGTGTGTACTAGGGGCTAAATTGAAAAGAATAGGGTAAAAAGGGCCTATATAATTGTCCAAAAACTATTTTTTTCCATATTTATACAATTAAAAATATAATTTTAAATAATTCCAAAATTTTTACCCCTGTTATATATGAAAATTGTGGGAGCACTAAACACTTTTCAAAAATATCAACTGTGTCCTCTCTCGAACATATTAAGGGCCACCCCTCTCCTCTTTTCCTCAAAACATCAAAATACTTTGTTTTTTTTCCAATACATACCCCAATAAATTCCCTCCACTCATAAAATAAGATTTATATTTCTCATAAATCCAACTTAGTAAGTATTTTTTTTGTAATCCAATGGAGGATACCCAACGAATAGATAATGTTCATCTACAACCATTTTTCTTTTATTACATACACCATCTCTATAAAAAATTATTATAAAAATGTTATATGAAAAAATTATCTTCAATATACTAAATTGTTTTAATGCAAAGTTCATGACAAACATCCATCTCCACTTCAATAAAATTGGTTATGAAATCATCCTTCATCTGTACGGAAGACTACCACCTCACAAACCGATTTCATTTATTCTTCCATTACCACCACAAATATATGGTCATAATAATAAATTTATTTTTTAAATATTATATGATGATATTATTATAATTTTTTATTTTATATTTCACACATAACTTTATTCATTCCATTTTTTTGGAACATGATAACATCGCTCTAGTGTGTGGTGGCTTACTGCCCTACGAAGTGATAAGATTCATTCACACATAAAATGGAATATATTATATATGGCTTTCATAAAAATATATTATACATAAAAAATATTATGGAATGATAACATATATCACTTACGCTTTATTCTTTCAATCTAACAATAAAGTGTAAATTTCATTCATCCGTACGTACGACCTTCTATCTCCATGAACATGGTATTTCATTTTCTATCTATAAATTTTATTAATAACTATAAATAAAAATATAATTAATATATATATATGATAATTATATTATCTTTAACATTATATAAATTATTTGACCATAATCTAATTAATATGACCAAAAATAAAAAATTAAAACATACGCAAAAAAGTGGGTATTACTCAAAATATGATTTTAACAAGGAATAATTATTAAATAAGATATAAAATGACACAAATAAATAATATAAAGTATGATATATATAATAATGGTTATTTAATATATGTTAATTAAACTTATATTTATTATATATTTGGTTTTTATATTTACAACGGAAGTCGATACTTACGGTAAAGGATTTCTATATCAATATTTAGCTTTTGTGAGACACATGACATATTCACCACTTATTAGTTTTATTTGGTCTATATTGTGCCTTGGAATGTATTTTCAGAATATTATACATAAAATTATTTGAATTTATGTATCAATTTGATTATCTCACTTTCATAGGGTTTTCAGACAAAATGTAACCAAGGTGATAAGTGATTTTTATCTCAATTTTCCTTCATTGAGACATACAGTTATGTTATAAACCAATATTATTTTACAAGGTATATATACAACCCAATTGACATTTGATATCCTGAATTTATTTATGCTTGTGATATATTAGAAAACTTTTAATGTAATTTATTTCAGGTGGCTCTCATTTAAATTTTACCAATGTGGTAAGGTTTTTATGTTACTATTTCATATTTTATTGAGATTGTTTATGAGTACATTTATAATGTTCAAATATTATGATCCATATCTTAATAAAATAATGAATTTTATTATCCAATTTTTATTTAGGATATTTAAATGTAATATTAAAATTTATCTATTCTTTAGTAAATAAAATAAGTGAGAAATGTTTTTTAAGAAAATATGACTTCTTATCTCATCGGTTGGAAATCAATTTCCTTCCAAATCCATGTTTTATAAAAAAAAATTCCAAAATATTTTATTATTACAATAGGTTTTATAAAAGTTATTTTTACACATATATTTATATTTTAAAAAAAATATGAATGTAATAATAATGTCATTTTCTAAATACTTCCCAATTGGATGTTATAGAAAATGTAAAAGGAATATTCATTTTAACATGTACGACATGGATAAAATTTTCTAGTGTATTGATCAATAATTTCATTTAAGTTAATTTTTCATTTTTCATGATTATCTTAAAAGAAAATATCTTTAAAATGTTTTAGTTTTAGAAAAGATATTTTTAAATAGGAAATGATATTTTCTTCAAGAAATGTTTTGAATGATTTTTAAAACATCGATTATATGTTTACGTGGTTATTTCCGAGAAAAGGATATTAATTTTTTTTATGTTTTAAAGATTTAATTTGAAGTAAAAGTAATATTCCTCATAAAATGTCTTAGATAATCTTGCAAAATTATTTTCCATCTAAAATAACATACTTTGATGTTAAATATGATTCACTGGGGATATCAACCAAGGATACCATTCTTATTATTTCTTTGATTATTTTATGATAAAAAGATGTTTTTGAAACTGGTTTTCTTTTGTTTTCCATAAAATTATTATGTGATTATGAAACCTGTATATTTTCATTGTTTATGATATTATGAAACAATAAAATTATTATGAAAAATGTACATTTTCCATAGGTTATGATATTATGAAATGTTTATGAAACACATTTCATTTCATGGGTTATAATATGATGAATGTTGAATGATCTTGTAACACACATATATATATATATAATTTTTATTATATGAGGGTGGTTACATTATAGACAAATATAGTGGTTACATTATTAACTAGTACATTACTTACATTATAACAAATTATGTGTGGGACTTGTATCCACCTCTAATTCATTGTATAGTTTTTAATCTTCTATGAGATCAAAGGGTACATTGTTGGTTATCCCAATCCTAAAAAAGGAAGGCATGTGGGAATTTATCCCAATTCCAAAATGAATGGTACATTGGTGGTTATTCCAAGACCCAAAAGGGGGGGTACACTGGGTAGTTGGCCCAAGAACGAAATAGGGTAGAAAAGAGGTGATCCTAAGCCCTAAGCAGGTACATTGGTTATTATTCAAATCTTAACATGTTATGAATTTCTTGATGGTTATCCATAACATAATAGTTTTAATTCTTATCTATATTCAAAAAACATATACCTTATGTCAATTTTATGTTCCCATGGATTATGTTCCTTGATTCCTTTATGATTTATTACATATAAACTACTAATCTATATCTCAGGACTCATATTTATGATCTACGAAAAGTTGGGTATGAAATTCATTAGTCAAGTTCGTTATTATGTACACTTACACTTGCCTTATGATTTAATATGATCATAAGTTAATATATATTTTCCAACCTTACTAAGTATTTTTTTATCACTATTATTATGTATTCTTTCCCCTTTTCATGAAGGAAGATTTTATGTTTGACATGTCTATTAAGAGTACTAAATGAAAAGATATTCGTGGGAACATTGAATATCATTAACCATATTAGAATTGTTTTCTAAGTTTAAAAAGTTACTAAACTATTAAGTTATGTGGGAGATGTTTTTTAATTAAATTTATATTCATCTAAAAATATGTAATATCCATTTATGAGAATCACGGGTTACTAAATGATACGGAACATTATGCCTTAATGATTAGTGAAATATTATTATTAAAAGATAATCATTATAATGTATCCTTTTAATTGTAAAGTATGAATTGATTCAACTTCATTATAATATGTATGAAAATTTACCACATAATATAAATGTATTGATAAATTTATAGTAAATAACCACTCAATTTTTATAAAAGTGATTTTATTCATCAATGATACATTTTCTATAAAAAAAATTTATTAATATCAGGGTGAAAATATTATTATTATGTTATAGAACTGTTAGAAATTATATTTTATCAAATATATATCACTTTTTAAATCATCATGTCAAAATTATGTTAGGAGTAATTTTTGAAATATTTTGAAAAAATATTATTTTTCAATGAATAGTAAAAAATAGTGATTTTTTTTAAAAAACTACATTTTCATTTCAAGAATGTACAAAATTCAAATTTTTTAAAAATGGATTCAAATAAAAATTATTTTTATAATGTTTTATATAATATAATTAAGTTAAATGGAATTAATTTTTTGTTTTAAATGGGTATAAAAACATTTTTATACGTGCAATTCATTTTACCTAAAACAATAATTTATATGCAAATTTTTTTTTATCCCAATTAATCACTGAAGGTGAGTTATTTTAAGGAAATATATATATATTAAATATTTAATCAATTTTTTAACATTAATTTTTCTATGAAAGTAATATGAATAAACCATTTTTTACACATAAAAAAATGTGGTTATCTGACAAGGGAATTTCCTAAGGTTTGTAATGATTATTTTAAATATTAATTTTATCCACTTATAATTATTTAAATTTCAAAATATATATTATATATTTTTAATTGAGATGTTCAAATTTGGTAAATAGACACCTTTTAGTTTTGTTCAATTTGAATCGTAACCATGGTAAAAAAATCACAATGAGAAAGGGTAAATATGGTTAATCTAGGTTAAAAATATGTGACAAGGATTTAAATCCTAATTATTATTAGAGGAATTGAATATGACTCTTCTCACCTTAGGATCTAACATTATTTGTTTGATGAAAACTTGTTGATGAAAATTACCAATATAATATTTAAATCAATGAAAGTATTAAAAGGATTCTCTGTTAGTATTAAATATCTCTTATGTGATCCCATAAAGAAAATTTCAACATGAGAATGATTATCAATATTATATTTTGTAATAACGAATTTTATTTGTGATTGAAATTAATTTAATATTTTCAATGACTAAAAAATTTCTTCAAATTTTTGTGAAATCCTAAAAAAACATTGAATTAAATTAACCAAAAAATATAATTAAATGATATTAAAAATATTAAAAGTGATATAATTTGAATTATTTAATGTGTACCAATAATTTTATAGATCTATATGACATATTAATGAGTTTCAAAGAATTATATTCTAATTATCCAATATATTTAAGTACTTATGGTCAAATAAAGTGAATAGTGTTAAAAATAAGACCAATGACTTTTTGATAATAAAAATACATTTTATTAAATGATTTAAAATTCATAAAAATATTTAATTCGTCAAAATGAATGGAATAAGGTTTTTGAAATATAATATCATCCATTTATTGGTGTTTTTTCATTTTTGGTATCATTATCAACACTTATATTATAGAAACTATTTACATTACTCAAATTTTCAAAAGGGTTAATGGGGGTAAAAACAAATAGATAAGGGTAAACATAAAATAAAAACATATTAACATTATAATATATATGATTATTTTGACATATAATAATCATAGATTCTAATTATATAAAAGTTTCTCTATTTGGGATTGAAATATAATTTATTTTAATTTTATACATTATGAAATTCTACGAATTCCTCTACCTTAACTTATAAAAGGACATCCATCCTTTATCTTATTTACACTACTTTTAGTCTTATATATTTACCATCCCCTAATAAAATACCATTCCAACATCCATAAACACATTAAATAGGTTATTTTCATAAAACAATTACCAAACGAAGGATTATTAAGAGGAAATCTGAAGGAGTTGTTTCAAATAAAAGAGTGTCACCATAACAAATCACTTTATTTATAATTATTATTTTACCTCCCTTAAATAGTTATATTACTCATAAAATAATAAATTATGAATAATAACAATAATTATGTTTTATTATTATTTTTAAAAAACCATTATCCTCTCTCTTTCTAATCAAATGAGATGTGAAAGTATCACATAACTTCGGATTTGATTGTACCTGTGTGGTTTCTGACTTTTTTGCAAAAGTGTTTTTAATAAAAATTTAACTTTCATGCCAGGTCAATTATAATATAACATCTACCTTCTTACCATTCTATCTCTTAGAAAATAGTAATATTGCTCGTGCCAATGTATTCACAACCACCTCCATGAAGTGATGTGATTTTATTTCATTTATGTTTTATATAGATGGTAACAAGGATAGTCTTAATGAAAATATATTATATATTTTATATAATAATGATTTTGTAAGGGTCCATTATAATTAATATATCTTTTTTTCATCCACTAAAAAATTAAAACTACATTCATGTGTATGTAAAACCAACCATCACCAAGAATGATGTAATTAACATTTCTCTCTACATTTATAGATTAATATAAACATACATATACTTATAATAATCATATATTTTTTTTATAGAATAATACTAAATTTAAATTTAGTATACAAGAGATTAAACATCTTTCGACACAGGTCAATCAATAGGGAATTTATTTTCATCTCACATTTATTTCTACAATACACATGTATTGAACAACACTTTTTATTTTCTAGGTTTTATATACTACCCCTGAATCTATTTTAGGATTTATTCTTATGAAAATTGGTGGATATACATATCATACAAATATTATCTCTCTAATGGGTCTTACAAATTAAAATTTACCAAATTTTTCCGTGTTTGATGTTCTAATCTCATTTTTTTATAGGTGTTGTTTATGATTAAGCTTAAAATTAAAAAAATTTATTATATAACAGTCAATAAACTAATTAATTTTCATCTTATTTAGTTTTTTTCAAGAAAACATGTTTTCATTTCATTTTACTCACCTAAATTAGTCATGGTATAGAAAATATATTTTAAATAAAAATAGATCGTATTTATATGTTCAGTAAAAACATTATTCCATATTTAAGTTTATTAAAATTTATATAAAAAGGTTTTTACTATTATTCATAATTGAATAAACTAATTTTTATGAATTTATGAATCGTTTTCAAGTAAAATAAATGGAATATTGTTTTTCCAATAGAGGTAATTTTAAATTTTTTTACATAATTGGAAAAGGAATATTTTGTTTTAACTTATAAAACATGAATAAAAATTCACTCATCAATACCACTAAATATTTAAATTCTTAATTTACATTTCTCAAATTTATTTTATAATAAATTTGATTCCATAAAATTTATGAAATTTTCAAATTTTAAAGAATTAATTTTAGATTCAAAAGTTTATTTTCCTAATAAATTATTAAATTTATTATTTTAAAAAAAAATTAAATATGTGATAAAATCCATTTATGTTATTTAATATTTTCTAAGAATATAATTTAATGGTACCATCCATATTATTTTTCTGGATGTTTTATTTTTTTTGAGGAAAATAGTTTTATAAAACCGATTTATTTTACATGGGTTATACTATAATGAAATTATGAAATATTTATGAAATTTATTCCATTACATGGGTTATAATATTATGAAAATAATTTAATTTAGATAAAACCTTATTTTCTACAGGAGCTATGATATGATGACATATTTTTGAATCCCATTTTATTTCATGGGTTGCAGTATGACAAATTTCATATGACCTTTCGGTGCACATATGTATGATTTTTCATTATGTGATTGGTGAGGCATATTTATACCTCTAATGAATTGGGTAAACATGGATAACTCCAAATGTGTTTATGTTATGTTTCAACCTGATTTTATATTCATATTTTTATGTATAGACCTGATTTTCATGTCCATATGTTTTCTATGGACCTAGATTTCTAGTTCATATTTATATGAGTGGACTATTTCTTATATCCATAATTTTAATCATGGGATTGGATTTCATTTTTATAAGTGTATGAGTGGAGATAGAATTTATGTCTCTAATATCAATCATGGGATAGTTTTACTTTTCATATGTTTATATAATGGATTGATTTCAATCTCTTAAATTAATGATTGAATAAATTTATATTAATATAATTTAACAAATATATAATAATTTATATATTACATAAAGATATTTTTTATTTTTAGGATATTATCTCCTAGATCATATTATTTTATTTCTTACTGAATCATGCCTTATGAGTTACCAAGATTTATCCCACGACTAATGATTTTATTCCATGACAATCATGGTTTGATTGTATAATTTCATGCTCTTGTTTTTAAACCATTATGATCATATTATGGTTGAGTTATCCTTTATATCACCCTCATTTAGCCTTTTTGATCATTTTATCTCCCCCATTATTATGTTTCCTTTAGAAATGTAATGAAGAAGGGTTTTAGGAATGATATGTCAAATAAGATTGATAGTTATGAAGAATTTAATGGGTGGATCTTAACTCAATTGTGACCTAAATTTTTTTCTATTCTTTATCTATTTACAAAAGTACTAGAAACCTTATTAAAGAGATTAATAATTTAATTCGGAATTTTTTTTAAACATGATCCATTCTTGAGAAGAAACTCATCACTTTGGCATTGATAGAATCTACTAAATCGATTGAAATGGGGGAATAGGAATCAAAGACTTGAAAGTTATAAATAATCACCTCCTTAGAAAATTCACAAAGAATTATATATCTTCTAGTGAGATATATTTAGAATTCCTACCTAATAGATTTATGACAAATCAAATTAATGAATATTATATGTATGTTTCCTTCTTCACATGGCCATCCATTTAACACATATATGATTAGAACATGTCTTTCCTAAAATAGATGGACTGTAGGAATTTCGGTTTGAATGTATGATCTATAACATGGATATATATTCAAATCAATGAGGCTATGGATTTACCTCCTCTCTTGTAACACTTTTATATTGTGGATGATTATAACACTGATGTACTATAGTGGTTCCACCCTATATATATTATATAAGATTCTCAAAGCTACTTATATTTTGACATTGATAGCCTAATTTGGACCCCCAACTCAAATATTCACTCACCTACATGTATTTTATAGGAATATTTATGATGGGAACCTTTATTATGTGAACTACAAACTCCCTTATTGGTGAAAAATTTCAGAACACCATACGTTTCCTTCTTATATTACCAGATTCTATGGAGAATATAGAAAGGAAGTATGCCTTTGCACAACATAATCTATAAATATGGATTTCATATGGAATCTACATGCTGCCTATGCCTGAAATATAAAGAGTATATTAGTCATATATTTATTATATGTATATTTTTAAGAACGTTTGGGATGCATTTTCAATCTATCTTTGGTATAAGAATGGACATGAATAACCTTGATGGCATGACTACATCCATTCTCAGAACTAATCAGAGTTACCATATTAAAGAAATGATGGTCAAAATAGTGGGTTCTATCAGTGATTTTATATATAAGGAATGTAATTACATTTCATTCAAGAATCATAAGTCTTATGTTAAAATCTAAATGAATTATTTTTACTAAGAAATCATGGATTCCTAAAAAATACAAACAGTTTAAATGAGAAACGGCCTTTATGATCATATTATTTTGAAAACATTTGGTGTTTCTCATAGTGTCAAGAAACCTCTAGTTATTAAATTCATTATATAGATTCCAATGATACCAATATGGATGAATGTGAATCTGGATGAGGCATATTTATGAGCACAAGGACCCTTAGGATGTGGTGGTGTCATATGCACCCATCAGATATTCTTTAAAAGATTATTCTACTAATAAATTTGCAATGGCTCATCTATTAATGTAAAACTCTATATTATGGTCAAATAATTCTAGTATGTTACTAATAATGGTTGAGGCATCTATGGGTGGAATCTGAATCCACCAATGTGGTGCGTACTCTGAAGACTCGATCGAAGAATGTTCCATGGATAATGTTTCCATCATGGATATAATTCCTTCAACTGATTGATCAAATTCATATGGATTTCACTCATTATTATATGGGGTCAAAATATGTTTTTGTAGTTGTTCCCATGAGATAATTTAATGTATATTCCTAGAGATGGTTTTTTGATCAATAGTTTTCTTCTCATCCTGTTAACTTTGACGCACCTGGTGTTTTCATTCTCTCCTTTGGGAAAACCCTTATGCTACCACTTATTCTATTTTACAAAATATTTATTAGGAATGGGTTTCCCAATTCCCAAACCAATTTTATATAAGAGTATTTAATATATATATATATATATATATCATGGGTTACTATAGTTTGTATCATATATAGTTTTAGTTATCATTTGAAAAAAGGGATGAGAACACATTAATGGGAACCCTAGGGATAGGTCTTTGTATCAGATAACATTACCATATTCTAGTAATCATTATCTATGAACTATAATAGACCTAATGTGACATATATTGATAATAATTTTCCTTGATTGAGACATCCATTGAAGTATTTTCATGATTATATAGTTTTCCTCTATGATTATCTATTATCAAACAATGTTTTTTGGTTTTACTAATTATATATAACCAAAATAAATGAAGTGAAAAATGAAATTTATGTTCAATGAAATGAAAAACATCATGAGAAGTGTAATTCCTTAAGGACTATTATGAAATATCTTGTGATAATTCTCAATCAACTCTCTCAATATATTAGTTGTAACACATGTCATGTTTAAATTATGAATAAACTAAGGAGAGAGAAACATTTTATTGGATATCTTATTTGAAAAAATAAACCCACCTTCTGGAGTTTTCTAATCAATAGGCTATTTTGTAATGGAATAATGCAATGGAAAATATATTTTCCATTATTTAGTTATTGATCAAAATTATTTCCCTAGTAATTTACCATTTGGAAGGTGAATATGATCAATGGTGGAATGTTATTAATAATATAACGAATGAGGATTATATTTACTCCATTGAATGTGAAGATTTTAAGGTATTATTTTTTAAAAAATAAAAACCTAGTATTGTACATAAAAAATGGGGATGGAATTCCTAGAGCTTATGTTTAAGGATTATGAAAAAATGTGTACGTATGCGAAAAATTTTATAATACTTGTACGGTAAGAACTAGGTTCTTTCATAAATCATGAATGAGAAAGTAATATATTATTTAGAGGTTAGAAACAATTTCATAAAAATGAATTATCTATAAAGGAATGTCGAATCTATTAATAAATCATTTAATGTGAATAAAAAGTGGTAGTGGATGCTATAAACCCTCAAGGATTAAGTGATATGAAAATGAAGATGGGGCTTCGTGGAACATATTTTTCCATATCCAGTGAAGAATAAGTTACAAAATCAAACTTCCCAAAAATATGGGATGAAGAACATGGGTGAAAGACTAAAAGGAACAACAATATGATTAACGTGTGGGAATACTAGACACTAAGAAATATATATTCTAAGTGATGTAAAGATTTAATTCAAGGAAATGACTATAGAGAGAGTTCAATAGAATAAAACAATCAAAATTTAGTTCTATAAATGAATTTTTTTTTTGAATTATGAAAATAAATTCACAAATATAAGGGATAAAAAAGATAAATATCTAAAAAACCTCTAAAATCAATGGGAAAACAGAAGTCTTATACAATTAAAATAGTTTAATTGATTCATTTTAGTTATAGAACACCTATAATCAACTATAGAATTGTGTATTCATTTTTGATATTTGTATGGATAAGCCCCCAGGAAATTCCTACAATTTTTGTGATGTTTTATGTGATTATGATCATTGATTGGAACTCCCTACAAAGATTTAATATATATATATTTGGAATAATGGAATCATAATTTTTATTCTAAATCAATATATAATTGTTTATCATGGAAAGGATGAACCCAAACTGATAATGGTAATATGTTTGGCTAATATAAGAGCTTATTTAAGGAACAAGTGTTGAATTAAATTTATAAGCATATATGATTTTCTTGTTCCTCCATTTTGGAAAATTATTATTATATAATAGAGAATATATGATCAAGGTAATTAAATTTATGTATGATACATTATGAGTGGTTATAATTATTGTTAAGATGATCATGGATGGATATGAAATCAAATTATCTTTCGGCTTCCATCATTGTCATAAAATTTGGGAGGAGTCTTAAGGTTATCTATTTATGGAATAAATTATGTTAAAATTTGAATATAATATATCCTTTATCATAAAAGATAGATTAATAAATTAGTATTGGTTTTGGTAAATATATAGATATAATGAATTGACTATCAATATTTTATGGATATTCTGATATATTAAATGTAAATTTTTTTTCATCCAGAATAAAAAAACGTCTTGATTATTATTATCTTGTTGTAAAAATGAAGTAATAATTGATCGTGGAGCATAGAAAAGATGAAATAATTCTTATGGTATGGAAATACATCAATAAAGTAAATTTTATTTTCTTATATTAATCCATAAACTTTTGGAATATGATTTTGGAATAAAATGATATACATTTACCTTCATTTCCAATGAATTGATGGATTTTTTGTCATAATATTTCTCCTAGACATATTATCTGCCACACTATGTTAGTCCTTGGTATATAATTTTATATTCTTTGTCAATGTTTTCACTTGCTAATAGTTTTCTCGTATTTTGAAGCCAATTTTGGTGTTATTTAATATAACCATTGTATTTTACTTTTTTTTTCAGATGATGTTTTATTAAGCCTTTTTAAGGTGTGGTTTTTAAATAATGGAATTTCTAAATTTCAAAACCGTGATTATCGAGAACAAGTTTAAATTGTGATTAAATAATTTTTTAGAATGGGGAGAATGCAACAAAGTAAAATTTTATTAAATATACTTTTTCAATTAAATTTTATTCTTAAATAGTTTACAAGATACGTAACACCAAGCGTAATTGAAAAATAAAATATTATTATTAAAATTGGAACATTATCACTGAGTAGTTAAATTGGTGGGTATGAATAAAAGTATATTTTATGAAATATTTATAAGTTTCTTACAAATATAAAAAAATTAAAAAAAATTATTAAATATTCAATTACTTTTTAGAAAGTTAATTTTATTCGTCAATAAAATGTTTTCATCAAAAAAAATATTGATTTTTGTGAGAAAATAATATATATAATTTTTGGAACTTTTTGAAATAATAGTTGAAAACAAGGATATCATTTTTAATCCAATATTTAAAAATTATATAAGGATGGATTTTTTATAATCTTTTAAATAGTATTTTTCTTCAATGAATAAAAAAAGAGATTTTTTTTAAACTATATTTTAATTTCGAGAATTTAAAATGTTCCATTTTTATAAAATTGCTTCAATTTAAAATTAAAACACTTTGATCTTAAATTATTCAATTAATTTTAATAGAATAAATTTTATGTTTGAAATTTTTATAAAAAAATTTATATATGTAAAAGTAATATTTCTAGAAAAACCATTTTATGCACCGAATATATTTTTATACTAGTTAATCACTATTTATGAACTATTTTAATGGAATGAATAAATTATATATTCAATTAATTATTTTTAAAATAGATTTTCTATGCATGGGATTATAATAATCAAATATTAATGCTTTAAAATTTATTTTAAAAAATTAGTTTTATCCTATTTAGAAAACCTATTTTTAAAATTAATTTATCCCCCTTAATTGTATTGACATTGAAAAAATAGATTCCATATATTGAATTAGAAGTTTAAAATTGGGTAAATATTCACCTTTTGTTTGGTTGTTGTAAATACTAACCATGGTTAATGTTATCACATTGATGAAGGGTAAATCAGATTAACTAAGGATAAAATAATGTGGTGAGGTCATAATTTTTTATTATAATTAATATTGGAGGAAGTTAATTTGTACCATATCACTTTTGGATCAAAATACATTTCTTAAATGGATACTGGCCAATGAAAATGTCATGAATAATATTTACATTAACGAAAGTTACAAAAATGTCACTCTCTTTGTTTTAAATATAACTTATGTGGTTAAATAGAGAAAAAATCAAATAGTGAATGAATATTAATGTTAATTTTGTTAATAGTGAAATTATATGACAAATGGTAATATATTTATAATTTTTTGATTAATAAATAATTACTCAAAATTCCTATGCAACACAAATATAATACTTATTATATTAACATAAAAATATAATAATGAATTTTAAAAAAATTAAAATGGTTAAATTTGAATTAGTTAATGAGTCCCATGAATTATATAGATCTATATGACTTATTAGGGATTTGTTAAAAAATTATATTTTAATTCCCAATTTTTTATGAAAATAAAGTCAAATAAATTAAATTCAATTAAAAAAACATTAATGATATTTCATAATAAATAATATTTTTGCAAAATTTTCAAAATTCATAAAAAATTCTTGGATTCCTCCAAATGGATGGTATATCATTCAAAAAATAAAAAATGTTTTATTTGTGGTTTTTTATTTTATAGTAACATTGTTATCCCATGATTGGTAGAAATTGATAATATTATAGTAATTGTCAAAAGGGGTAATCGGGGTTAAACATAAAATATAATGGGAAAACATACATAAAACAAACAAAAATATTATTATATGATACTATTTAGACTTATCATAATATTATATTTAAATTATATTAATTTAGAGTTATTTGGGAATGAATAATAATATATATTAATTTAATAATTATATAAATTGTAAGAATTCCCCTCCCCACAATTATAAAATAACACATCACCTTCATCTTCTTTACACCATGTTAAGTCTTCGAGATTAACCATCAAATAATAAATCACATCCCTAATTCTATATTGAAACTATATATGTTATTTAATTTTCTAAATTAAAAACTTTGGATCCTTATATGGTGCTCTAAATGATATTTTTTCCAAGAATATGAAATCACCTTAACCGATCAATTTTTTTACCTCCTCTAGATATTATATATTCATAATAAATTAATAAATGTTGTATAATAATTTTATTTTTTTAAATTACCAGAAAACAATTACCCTCCATATTCCTCATCAACTGAGAAGGGATAATATCACTTGTGTGTATGTATGAATTACTGGCACTAGATATAAATACAAATCATTTCACATGACCAAATGTTTTAGATTGATATAATTATGAGTTTAAATTTTATATACGATACATATTATAATTAATATTTTTAAATTATAATATTACATATTTTTCTAAACCATCAAATCTATTGAAAAACACTAGTCTCCCTCGTGCATACATGTGGACTAAAACTTCCACGAAGCAATTTAATTTATTGGTCATTTCCATTATACATGGAAAGTAATGAATAAATATTTAATGAAAATACAATATATATATTTTATCATAATTATTTTAAAAATTGTTAATTTTGTTTACCCCTCCTTCGTTCTATATATCAAAAAATAAAAAATTGTGTTAAGGTATACATACAACTTACCATCTACATGGATGGTTTAATTAATTTTTTTATTTCTACCATTGTCGGTGACTATAAACATATATGAATAATATATGTATTTTATATAATAATATTATAAATGATTCAGTTATATAATTATAATAAATTTAAATTATTTATATATTTGGTAAAAGAACTTTTGATTAATGTATGTCTTTTGGTAAGGGATTTTCATAACAGAATTATTTTTTTAGGGAACATTCCTTACACCCCATATGTTTCTTCTCTATTTTAAATATTTATCCCATAAATGTATTTAATGATTAATTTAAATATAATTATATAATAAACATATCAATAAAAGTTCATCTCTTTCTTGTGTATTACGATTCAATAGTTACAAAAGTAGTAGGGGTTTGATGTTATAATATCATTGTTTATGAGGATGGTTTATGATTTAATTTTTATTACTAAATATTGCAATCTATATATAAAAAATGAATTTATTTTCATATACATTGGTTATTTAGTAAGAACATATGGTGTTCAATAATTGTACTCTCTTTAAGTAGTCAATAGAGTGAAGATATGTTTTTAAGATAATTTTATTTAATTTTTCACTTAGAATGAAAAATGTTTTTCTTCTATATCCAGGATATCTAAAATAATTTTAAATAATTTTTATATTATTATCTTATGATTTTTTAATGTTATTTTTACTTATTTCTGAATTATTATTAAAAAAATTAAAACAAATATTCTTAAAGTTTTCTAAATGAGAACATTCTAACTTTTCCATTAATAATGCGAACAAAAAGTTTTATTTTAGCTTATATGGATTTAAAATAATGTTACCCAACCATAAAAACTCATAATTTAGAAGAATATTTTATAAATTTTCCATTTTTTTAAAATAAGTTTTTTCCATAATATTTTAGAAATTTTTATATTTTAATGAATTGATTTCAAATTGAAAAGTTAATTTTCCTCAAGAAGTTTTTCAAATTATTTTTAAAAATAATATTCCATTTAATATGACATAATATTATGTTACATGATATTTACTAGGGATAATAATCATTTAATTCAACATTATTACTTCCTTATACGGTTTATGTTTATGATTATAAGAGGTTTTTTAAACCCATTAATTTTCTACTGGTTATACTATAATGAAATGATGAAATATATGAAACCCATGCATTTTCCATTTTTTATTTTATGATGAAATGTTTTTGAAACAAATTTATTTTCCACTAGTTATGATATGGTGATTTTTTTGTGAAAATAATTTCTTTTAAAGTGTTACGATCTGATTAATTTTTTTTCAATCATGTGGAACACATATGTATGATTTTAATTATGTGATCGGTGTGACCTATATATCACACCAATGGATTGTAAAAATATTGATAACTCTTCAAGTATATATATTATTAATGAAACTGATTTCAAGTTACCCGTTTTACACATAGTCTATATTTTCATGTCCATAAATTTATACATTTATTTTGTTTTAATATATATAACTTTATGTATGGATCTTCCAATCATCTTTACAGGTTTATGAATTGAACAGTCTTTCATGTCCATAAGACTAGGTGTATACATGTTTTAATGTTTGTATGTTTATACAAGGTCTAGATTTTATGTCCTTAAATTATTGAGTCGACCTATTTATATTTATATATGTTCAAAATTAGATACGATTTAGTGTTTACTAGTAATTTATTTCCAATTATATTGATATGAAATAATTATTCATGCTCATTTATTCTTATAAGATTCATGTCTTATGAACTTCAATGATTTATTACATAACTCGAGAATTTTTATCTATGATATAAAGGGTATGATTTCAAATTTTTCTCATGTTTTTATACACTTATTCTCATGTTATACTCAATTATCATTAATATATCCCTTGTTTTCCCTTATTGGGAATATGAGCTCCCCATTTATTATGTTTCTTTCCCCAGGTCATGGAGAATGTTTTTTTGGAATGTTATTTCTATGAAGGTTTCCAATTATGAAACAATTTATGGTAGACTCTTATAATCATTTTTTATGTGTGTTAGTTTCAATATATACTATACCTATATGATTCTTGCATGGGTTGTTATAATTGTCACGACCCGTCCTCGGGGCCCGTGCCGTGACTACCCCAAGCCCGCCTTCCATAGGCCAGGGGCTGGCGACTAGCACCAAGGCGTAAAATCCCAGTAAACAGGGAAGGCATTGCCTTTATAAGTAACAACCACACAGAGTCAGCAAGCGGAAAGTAAAGTGCAGAAAAGTAAAGGGGGCCGGAAATACAAGCCTAACTGTAAAGTACAACTGAAAAGTAAAGTACAGCAACTGAAGAAAAGACGGCGGCCTCGTGTCGTCCACTGGCAATCCCACCTGAAGGGTGGGTACAGATAGCCTCCAGGCTCCTCGGGTCCCACGTCCGCTCCGAGCACGTCCCGCCCAGTGGTCCACCTCCAGGTACTGTCCTGCTCCACGCCCCAACCGAGATCAGTGCTGTCCGTCGTCTGCATCCAACACAACAAGGTGCGGGCATAGCCCGTGCAGGGGTGAGGATAAGCTACTCAGTAAGGACCCCGAGACCCCCGAAGGTCTCCCGAAATCCACAAAGGATATAGCACAAAAGAAAGATGCAATCACGAAGTAACATCTGACTCGACTTAGGTATATTCCCATACATATACCTAAGTCCCCAATTCTAGCTCTTCTCACGAGCTCAAGAACAACTCAATCCACAAAGGAAAGCAAGACTCAAATCCACAAGGAGAGTAAACAGTAAATCCACAAAGGATAGTTCAACACAATCCACAAAGGAGAGTAACATAAGATTCAGCTCAACCAGGTATACTTTTTCAGATGACGTCAAAGATGATCACTGATCCATCTAAGTCGTCGGACCCACGAAGGATCGATAGGTACTAACCCCCGCAAAAGACCCATGTAGGATCGGGCTCACACAGAACCTGTAGGCAGTGGCTCACACAGAACCGGTAGTAAGGACCCACATAGGATCGGGCTCACACAGAACCTGTAGCACTGATCCACGTGGGATCGCTGAGTGTAGTAGTCGACGCAGTCCACTGAGGATCTCTGCACAGTCGTCGCCGCAGTCCACGAAGGATCTCTGCTCTGCCGTCGTCGCAGTCCACTGAGGATCTCTGCTCTGCCGTCGTCGCAGTCCACGGAGGATCTATGCTCTGCCGTCGTCGCAGTCCACTGAGGATCTCTGCTCTGTCGTCGAAGTCACAGCCAGCACTAGGGTTCCCGCACATAGTGAGCTCGTTTAGGAGGGTCTGCTCCACGAGCCGAGAGGCTGATACATCAACTGACACGTAGTCCGAAGTTGATGTATCCAAAAGTTCCGTATCGACAACAGGATCTCAACGCAACAGACGGCGCGTCAATCGGACGCCCGGTCTGAGAGTTATTGGCATTTTCGTCCCAGGGGCCCGGTTGGTTTTTAGGGCAAAACCAACCCGACCGTACTCCGCCTGTATCCGATCCTCGGGCGGAGTATGCCAAAAGTTCCGTCTCACTTAGAGGAAACTACCACAGCTGACGGTACGTCGTTCGGACGTCCGTAGCTCAAGTTATGAGCGTTTCCGCTCCGAGGGCCCGGTTGGTTTCGTGTACGAACCAACCCGGCCGAACCCAAAGTCTTCCGAAACCTTGAGTGTAATATACCGAAACGACCGTCTCGATCCAAGGATCGCGTAGCCGCTGACGGTTCGTCAATCGGAGGTCCCAGGCCCAAGATATGGGCGAAAGACCGAAAAGGGCCCGAAACGGGGGTTCTGGGCCCGGAGCGACCCGGCCCGAACCCCCCCGGGGTCGGCCGAACCGGGTCGACCCGACCCGGCCCGACCCGGATAGGCCGGGTCCGGTCCGGCCTGGGCGCGGCCCGGCCGACCGGACCGGCCGGCTCGGCTTCGGCCGAGCGACCGAGTGAGCCGCCGCGGGTTTGACCCGCGGCTTTGGAGAAACGCGGCCCGCGCGGGCCGCGTGCTGGGTGGCCGGACCACGGACGCGGTCCGGCGGTTCGCCGCCGCCGCGGTTCGGCCGCGGTGGACTCCTCCGGCGGCGCGCCGGGCGCCGCCGCCTCCGGTCGCCGGCGCCGCCGCGCCGGCGACCCGCGCCGCCGCCCCCTTCCGCGGGCCGCCGGAGTTGCTCCGGTGGCCCGTTTTGCCTCCCGTCTGCGCCGTTGCTCCTCCCGGGGGCCGACCTTCACTGCGGGATCAACAGATCGCCCCTGCCGCGCGGTTCGTCGTCGTCCGCCAAATCCGCACAAAAAAGGGACGATCGGCGGAGGGTTGCCGGATCTTGTTTGTTAGATCCGCACTCTCCGCGTTAGTCATAAACATCATCGGGAGGAAAAGAAACGACCAATCAACAATTTTAAATAAATTTAAAATTGTTCCGTGATCGGTTCTTTAAAATTTAAAAGAATAAACACGGGAAAAGAAAAATATTTCAATTCAACCCTTACCTTGTCGTCGTCGTCGGACGAGAGGTCGTCGCGGAATCGCTCGTCGCGGAAGAAGGGGATCGTCACGTCGTCGCGGTATCCGGCGTCGCGTCGCCAATCTCCGGATCAAGATCAAACGGATTAATTTAAATCCGTTGATATTGAATTATAAAAAGGGGAGAAATAAACGATTCGTTTCTCACCTTAATTGCCGAACGAGGATCGGCCGCGGAAGAAGAGGCGTCGCCGAAGAACGTCGCGGGTAGAGCTCGTCGACGTCGCAGATCACGGTGTGCGTCGTCGAATTCCGGTCGCCGGCGTTCTTCGCGTTCTTCGCGTTCTTCGCGTTCTTCGTGTTCTTCGCGGGGAGGGTGGAGAATCAGGGATCCTCTCAAATCCTTTCAAAGGATTTTTAGGTTGGTCTTATTTTATAAACATGCCAACAAACGCAAAAGCGTAAGTAACGACCCATCAGTTCGTTGAATTAATTCAACGAGCGAAACAGCCCATTTAATTCACAAAATAAACCTCCCAATTAAATGGTCTGTTAAGAATTAAAGAAAACGCGTCGGTTGACTTTTCAGTTACTTTGACGGGTTTTCGCGGGTGCGTTACTTAGCGAAAGAAACGGCGGGGCTCGTGAGGGCCCCACCTCACAAATATCCTACCAAGGGGTAGGATATTTCTGGATAGCATCCTACCCAGTTCAACTCAGTTCAAGTGGCTTCCAAGTGACTTCCAAGCAGCTTAAGTGAAATAAAATAAAGTTGTCGCACAAACTTTATTTTATTTCTGACTTAAAGCCGCAAAATTTAAAAACCACGTCTGAGAAAACGCAACTCCGGAAGAGGCGTTTCTAAGCAAATATCGGCGCTGCGATTTCATCAGTGCCCTCAGAATTTGATTCCGGGCACCGGTTCAAAAGATAGAAAAACCCGCTCGTCCGTTCACTGAACGTAACCGAGCCAAACTTCGGAAATTGATTCTGGGCACACCGGGCCTCGGAATCAGGTGCCGTCTGAAGCTGCGCTCTTGTAAAATTCCAAAGAAAATTAAGAAAAAAAATTTCCTTGAAATTTGCGGGTCTTTACATTACTCCCACCTCAGGGCTTTACGTCCCCGTAAAGATACATCAAAAACTAGGGGAACAAATGGGGGTACTGAGCACGCATCTGAGCCTCCCGCTCCCAAGTGCTCTCCTGGAGGTTCCCGTGCTGCCATCTGACGCGCACAAGAGGAATCGACCGCCCACGTAGGACCCGCTCCTGTCGATCCTCGATCTCCACCGGGACCTCCGCAAAAGTCGCCCCATCGTCCACGTCTAGCTCCCCAAAGTCGATGATGTGCGTCGGGTCGTGCACGTATCTCCTCAGCTGAGACACGTGGAAGACGTCGTGCACCCGGTGCAACTGAGGTGGTAGAGCCAGGCGATAAGCCACCTCTCCTATCCTGCTGAGGACCTGGAAAGGCCCGATGAAGCGTGGAGACAACTTGCCGCCTCGGCCAAATCTCCGTAAACCACGTCGAGGTGAGACACGCAAAAAGACGTGATCGCCATCCTCGAACTCTAGTGGCCTCCGCCTCCTGTCAGCATATGACTTCTGCCGGCTCTGAGCTGTCCTCATCCTCTCCTGGATGATCTGGACCTTCTCTGTCGTGGCTCGGACCATCTCTGGTCCCACGAGTGCTGACTCCCCAGGGTCTGTCCAGCACAACGGTGATCTGCAGGGTCTGCCGTACAACGCCTCGTATGGTGCCATCCCGATGGTGGAGTGGTAGCTGTTGTTGTACGCGAACTCCACCAAGGGTAGGTGGTCCTCCCAGCTGCGACCAAAGTCGAAAACACATGCACGGAGCATTTCCTCGAGTGTCTGTATGGTCCTCTCCGTCTGACCATCCGTCTGAGGGTGGAAGGCTGTGCTCAGATGGAGCCGCGTCCCGAATGCCTCCTGCAACCCCTTCCAAAGCCGGGAAGTGAAACGAGCATCTCGATCGGAGACGATAGATGATGGCACCCCGTGAAGCCGTACGATCTCCTGGACGTAAAGACGTCCCAAGCTCTCCACTGAGCCCTGCTCTCTGATGGGTAAGAAGTGTGCCGACTTGGTGAGTCGGTCGACAATCACCCAAATGGAGTCGTGACCTCTGGAAGTGCGTGGAAGTCCAGTCACGAAGTCCATAGATATGCCATCCCACTTCCACTCCGGGACCTCCAAGGGGTGTACCAAGCCTACTGGTACCTGATGCTCTGCCTTCACCTGCTGGCAGGTGAGGCATCGTGAAACGAACTCTGCCACAGCTTTCTTCATGCCCGGCCACCAGTGCTGTCGCCTGAGATCCTGGTACATCTTCGCCACTCCGGGATGTACCGCCAAGGGAGAAGTGTGAAACTCTCTCAGCACCTCCTCTCGCAAAGAGACTGGTACGAAGGTACGTCCTCTGAAAAGGATGTCGTGCTCTGCTCCAAGGGAGAAGCCATCAGGCGCCTGACCTGAGGATATCAGTGCACGCCGGGTCTCACAGTCAGCGTCCTCACGCTGAGCCTCTCTGACCCGCTGTAGAAGTGGAGGAGAGACTGTGAGAGACTGAAGAAAGGCTGCTCCGTCTCTATCCACAAAGGATATCTGTAAGGAGGCTAGCTGCTCCGTCGCCTCCTCAAGTAGCTGAATGCCCGTCCTCCTGCTGAGGGCATCGGCTACCACGTTCCCCTTCCCAGGAGTATAGACTATCTCAAAGTCATAGTCCTGGAGGAACTCAAGCCATCTTCGCTGTCTCAGGTTCAGGTCCTTCTGAGAGAAGATATACCTGAGACTCTGGTGGTCAGAAAAGACAGTGAAGCGCTCTCCCATCAGATAGTGTCGCCAAGTCTTCAGAGCGAAGACCACTGCTACTAACTCCAGGTCATGAGTGGCGTAGTTCTGCTCATGCGGCCTCAACTGACGTGATCCGTAGGCGATCACGGCCCGCTCCTGCATCAGGACGCACCCGAGTCCAGTCCCTGATGCATCGCAGTAAACTACGTATCCAACTCCCTCCTCAGGCAACCTCAAGATAGGTGCGCTGGTCAATCTCTGTCTCAGCTCCTGGAAGCTCTGCTGACATCCGTCTGACCATACGAAGGGTTTCCCCTTCTTCGTCAACGCTGAGAGTGGTGCCGCAACTCTGGAGAAGTCTGGCACGAATCTCCGATAGTATCTGGCTAGGCCCAAGAAGCTCCGCACCTCCGTCACGCTCCTGGGTGGCTCCCAAGCTAGCACTGCCTCGATCTTCGCGGGATCCACTGCAACTCCCGCCTCAGAGATGACGTTCCCCAAGAAATGGACCTCACGTAACCAGAACTGGCATTTTGAGAGCTTGCCATAAAGCTGGTGCTCTCGGAGCGTGTCTAGCACAACTCGCAGGTGGTAGGCATGCTCCTCCTCAGTCGTCGAGTATACCAAAATGTCGTCAATGAAGACCACGACAAATCGGTCGAGGTATGGCTGGAAGATCCTGTTCATGAGGCTCATGAACACTGCTGGAGCATTGGTTACGCCGAACGGCATAACCAAGAACTCATAATGGCCATACCGACACCTGAAGGCCGTCTTCTGCACGTCCTCGTCTCGAACTCTGAGCTGATGATAGCCTGACCGGAGGTCTATCTTCGAGAACCACCGCGCTCCCTTGAGCTGATCGAAGAGGTCATCAATCCGTGGCAGCGGATACTTGTTCCTCACTGTCACCTGGTTCAGGCGACAATAGTCGACACACAGTCGCAAGCTCCCGTCCGCCTTCTTGGCGAACAATATCGGGGAAGCCCAGGGTGAAACACTGGGTCGGATAAACCCCTTGCTCTGCAAGTCCTCCAACTGTACCCGCAGCTCCCGAAGCTCGGCGGGGGCCATCCGATATGCTGGAGTAGATATCAGGGCTGTCCCGGGGTACAAGTCGATGTAAAAGTCTACCTCTCTACGAGGAGGTAGCCCTGTAACGTCGTCGGGAAAGACGTCCACGTACTGGTCCACCACTGCAGGAAAAGCCGGACTCCGCACGTCCACTGCTCCTAGGATGAGGCTAGCCAACTGATGAGAGATGGGCTGCACTCTCCTCTGCGGAAGTCCATCCTGTGCTGCAAAGGTTCCCTTCTTGCCGGTGAAGGTAAACCTGCTCCCGTCGGTACAAACACATCGCACCTTGCGCCTAAAACAGTCGATCTGGGCATGAACCGTGGATAGCCAATCCATGCCCAAGATGACGTCGTAAGGCCTCGACGCCGCTACAAGGAGATCCCAGCCGAAGCTCTCGCCTCCTAGAGTAAGCTCACACTGCCGGCACCAGTGCGTAATCGTCGAGTTTGCTCCCGTAGGAGTCTCTAGCCGTAAGGATCGAGCCAACGACTCAGTCGGAATCTCCGAGCTCCGAACAAGGGCAGAGGCTATGAAAGAGTGACTCGCTCCTGTGTCTATAAGTACTGCAGCAAGGGTGGAATAGACACAGATCGTACCTCGAATCATCTCTGGCATGTCGGGGTCGTAGGCCTCCACTGCCTGGAGCTGGGCCTGTCCCTGCCCGCCCGCTCCATGTGGTCGAGGTGGCCCTCCTGGTGGTGGTGGGGGTAGAGCCTGGAAGCGTCGCCCACCATCCGCTGCTCGGCCAGCTCCTCTGCCTCGTCCGCCTCCTCCCTGCGGACCGCCACGGTCGACCCTCTGCCTCTGCCGGGGTGGCCCCTCCACCGTCTGCTGCTCCTCTGATCGGCGGGTCGGGCAGTCACGAGCCATGTGACCCTGCCCACCGCAGGAGTAGCACAGCCTGCCTCTCGGAAGGCTGGCACTCCGCTGTGTGCCCTGCACTGCTGAGCCGGTGTCCTGAGGCCGTCTGCGTGGGGGTCTGGTCTGCCTGGACCCGAGAGTCATCCGTCGGCTACCTGCTGCCGAAGACTCAGCTACCTGCCGCCCTGCGCTAGGTATCGCCGCTGAAGAAGGCTCTGCCAGGAAGCTCTCGATCAGGAGGGCTCGCTCCAGCACTCCTGCCTGGGTCGGAATGCTGAGGGAGATCAGCGACGCCCGAATCTCCTGTCGCAAGCCCTGCTCGAAGGTCCGGGCCCGGAAGAAGGGGTCCCGTACCATGTCGGTCGAGTAGCGAGATAGGTTAGTGAACCTCGCCGCGTACTGAGCGACCGTCATGCTGCCCTGGCGCAGCTGGAGAAGCTCCTGGATGTGCACCGCTCGGAGGGTGGCCGGGACGAACTCAGAGCGGAAGAGGCTCTCGAAGTCCGCCCAGAGCAAGGATGCCTCATCGTGAACCTGGAGCATCAAGCTCCACCATCGTCCTGCCGCCGCCTGCAGGAGGCTCGCTACGAGAATCACCATGAGATCCGCTGGTGTCCTCACTAGCCTAAAAATCCGTACCACCGCCTCTAGCCAGTCCTCGGCGGCCTGGGGGTCCGCCTCACCGCGAAACCTGGGCGGTCGCTGGCTCTGAAACTCATGCAGTGCCCTGAGGTGACGTGCATCGTCAGCGTCTGGTACTGGTAGCATCGGTGGCTCGGCGGGTAAAGCTACCGCCGGTGCCACTGCTGGCAAAGGGCCCTGCACCGAGGCCTCATCGCTCGGTGGGCTGCCGTCGCGCCCTACACTGGGAACCCTAGCTGGCTGTCGTCGCGGGGCCATCCTAAAAGGAGAACAAGAGCACCACAGTCAGAACAGTATACCTGGTGAGCTGGCACAAGTAATCACAAGGAAAACTTGAGACTTTCATGAAGCAGATCAGTATACCCGGTGAGCTGACACAAGTAATCACAAAGAAGACTTGAAACACACATGCAATCAATGTTTTCATGCATTAAGTCGGAAATCAGGAGTCAGGGTCCTGGTGTACGGATACGTCGGCCGCCGCACCAACACTGGGCTCCCTGAACTGATAACCACACTCAATACACTAAACACTATTGCTTCATATAGAAAGAAAGGAAGATCAGAGTCTGCGGTAGAACTGACCGCCTCTGATACCAATTTGTCACGACCCGTCCTCGGGGCCCGTGCCGTGACTACCCCAAGCCCGCCTTCCATAGGCCAGGGGCTGGCGACTAGCACCAAGGCGTAAAATCCCAGTAAACAGGGAAGGCATTGCCTTTATAAGTAACAACCACACAGAGTCAGCAAGCGGAAAGTAAAGTGCAGAAAAGTAAAGGGGGCCGGAAATACAAGCCTAACTGTAAAGTGAAACTGAAAAGTAAAGTACAGCAACTGAAGAAAAGACGGCGGCCTCGTGTCGTCCACTGGCAATCCCACCTGAAGGGTGGGTACAGATAGCCTCCAGGCTCCTCGGGTCCCACGTCCGCTCCGAGCACGTCCCGCCCAGTGGTCCACCTCCAGGTACCGTCCTGCTCCACGCCCCAACCGAGATCAGTGCTGTCCGTCGTCTGCATCCAACACAACAAGGTGCGGGCATAGCCCGTGCAGGGGTGAGTATAAGCTACTCAGTAAGGACCCCGAGACCCCCGAAGGTCTCCCGAAATCCACAAAGGATATAGCACAAAAGAAAGATGCAATCACGAAGTAACATCTGACTCGACTTACGTATATGCCCATACATATACCTAAGTCCCCAATTCTAGCTCTGCTCACGAGCTCAAGAACAACTCAATCCACAAAGGAAAGCAAGACACAAATCCACAAGGAGAGTAAACTGTAAATCCACAAAGGATAGTTCAACACAATCCACAAAGGAGAGTAACATAAGATTCAGCTCAACCAGGTATACTTTTTCAGATGACGTCAAAGATGATCACTGATCCATCTAAGTCGTCGGACCCACGAAGGATCGATAGGTACTAACCCCCGCAAAATACCCACGTAGGATCGGGCTCACACAGAACCTGTAGGCAGTGGCTCACACAGAACCGGTAGTAAGGACCCACATAGGATCGGGCTCACACAGAACCTGTAGCACTGATCCACGTGGGATCGCTGAGTGCAGTAGTCGACGCAGTCCACTGAGGATCTCTGCACAGTCTTCGCCGCAGTCCACGAAGGATCTCTGCTCTGCCGTCGTCGCAGTCCACTGAGGATCTCTGCTCTGCCGTCGTCGCAGTCCACGGAGGATCTCTGCTCTGCCGTCGTCGCAGTCCACTGAGGATCTCTGCTCTGTCGTCGAAGTCACAGCCAGCACTAGGGTTCCCGCACATAGCGAGCTCGTTTAGGAGGGTCCGCTCCACGAGCCGAGAGGCTGATACATCAACTGACACGTAGTCCAAAGTTGATGTATCCAAAAGTTTTGTATCGACAACAGGATCTCAACGCAACAGACGGCGCGTCAATCGGACGCCCAGTCTGAGAGTTATTGGCATTTTCGTCCCAGGGGCCCGGTTGGTTTTTAGGGCAAAACCAACCCGACCGTACTCCGCCTGTATCCGATCCTCGGGCGGAGTATGCCAAAAGTTCTGTCTCACTTAGAGGAAACTACCACAGCTGACGGTACGTCGTTCGGACGTCCGTAGCTCAAGTTATGAGCGTTTCCGCTCCGAGGGCCCGGTTGGTTTCGTGTACGATCCAACCCGGCCGAACCCAAGGTCTTCCGAAACCTTGAGTGTAATATACCGAAACGACCTTCTCGATCCAAGGATCGCGTAGCCGCTGACGGTTCGTCAATCGGAGGTCCCAGGCCCAAGATATGGGCGAAAGACCAAAGAGGGCCCGAAACGGGGGTTCTGGGCCCGGGGCGACCCGGCCCGAACCCCCCCTGGGTCGGCCGAACCGGGTCGGCCCGAACCGGGTCGACCCGACCCGGCTCGGCCGGGTCCGGTCCGGCCTGGGCGCGGCCCGGCCGACCGGACCGGCCGGCTCGGCTTCGGCCGAGCGACCGAGTGAGCCGCCGCGGGTTTGACCCGCGGCTTTGGAGAAACGCGGCCCGCGCGGGCCGCATGCTGGGTGGCCGGACCGCGGACGCGGTCCGGCGGTTCGCCGCCGCCGCGGTTCGGCCGCGGCGGACTCCTCCGGCGGCGCGCCGGGCGCCGCCGCCTCCGGTCGCCGGCGCCTCCGCGCCGGCGACCCGCGCCGCCGCCCCCTTCCGCGGGCCGCCGGAGTTGCTCCGGTGGCCCGTTTTGCCTCTCGTCTGCGCCGTTGCTCCTCCCGGGGGCCGACCTTCACTGCGGGATCAACAGATCGCCCATGCCGCACGGTTCGTCGTCGTCCGCCAAATCCGCACAAAAAAGGGAAGATCGGCGGAGGGTTGCCGGATCTTGTTTGTTAGATCCGCACTCTCCGCGTTAGTCATAAACATCATCGGGAGGAAAAGAAACGACCAATCAACAATTTTAAATAAATTTAAAATTGTTCCGTGATTGGTTCTTTAAAATTTAAAAGAATAAACACGGGAAAAGCAAAATATTTCAATTCAACCCTTACCTTGTCGTCGTCGTCGGACGAGAGGTCGTCGCGGAATCGCTCGTCGCGGAAGAAGGAGATCGTCACGTCGTCGCGGTATCCGGCGTCGCGTCGCCAATCTCCGGATCAAGATCAAACGGATTAATTTAAATCCGTTGATATTGAATTATAAAAAGGGGAGAAATAAACGATTCGTTTCTCACCTTAATTGCCGAACGAGGATCGGCCGCGGAAGAAGAGGCGTCGCCGAAGAACGTCGCGGGTAGAGCTCGTCGACGTCGCAGATCACGGTGTGCGTCGTCGAATTCCGGTCGCCGGCGTTCTTCGCGTTCTTCGCGTTCTTCGCGTTCTTCGCGTTCTTCGCGGGGAGGGTGGAGAATCAGGGATCCTCTCAAATCCTTTCAAAGGATTTTTAGGTCGGTCTTATTTTATAAACATGCCAACAAACGCAAAAGCGTAAGTAACGACCCATCAGTTCGTTGAATTAATTCAACGAGCGAAACAGCCCATTTAATTCACGAAATAAACCGCCCAATTAAATGGTCTGTTAAGAATTAAAGAAAACGCGTCGGTTGACTTTTCAGTTACTTTGACGGGTTTTCGCGGGTGCGTTACTTAGCGAAAGAAACGACGGGGCTCGTGAGGGCCCCACCTCACAAATATCCTACCAAGGGGTAGGATATTTCTGGATAGCATCCTACCCAGTTCAACTCAGTTCAAGTGGCTTCCAAGTGACTTCCAAGCAGCTTTAGTGAAATAAAATAAAGTTGTCGCACAAACTTTATTTTATTTCTGACTTAAAGCCGCAAAATTTAAAAACCACGTCTGAGCAAACACAACTCCGGAAGAGGCGTTTCTAAGCAAATACCGGCGCTACGATTTCATCGGTGCCCTCAGAATTTGATTCCGGGCACCGGTTCAAAAGATAGAAAAACCCGCTCGTCCGTTCACTGAATGTACCCGAGCCAAACTTCGGAAATTGATTCCGGGCACACCGGGCCTCGGAATCAGGTGCCGTCTGAAGCTGCGCTCTTGTAAAATTCCAAAGAAAATTAAGAAAAAAAATTTCCTTGAAATTTGCGGGTCTTTACAATAATAATTAATTAATATTCATCTATTAATATTCAATATATATTTAGAAAAAATATGGTCCAGTATAAAAATAATAGGATGGAGTAGGCTCCCTTATTTGTTATGAAAATTAAATCCATGTTCATTATTTCCATGTTTACATTACTATATATTAGTGTGTTCATGTTTTATCGCATTATTGGATTGGGACATTAATAAGTTTTAGAGGTTTTCTTAGAGTCCAAATAATTTTTAAAACTATAACACTAACTCACCCCTAACATCTTAGTGGTTCTCCAATAACACTTTTTTTTAACAATTTTCAAATAAATTTCCCATTTATAAAATAAATATTATACTTATTATTTAAACTACTCCATGAAATCATCATCTATAATATTTCAGTTTTATAACTAAAATAAATTTATTTATCTATTGATTAAAAAACACCTATGTATTCATTAAATTAATTAATAAAATAATGTATCATTATATATCATCACCTATAACATAAATTATTTTATCCTATTAATACATAAAATTTTATCATAATTTATAATTATATTTCTTGGAAAACTTTATTCTAGATCAATGAGTTAAACCATAAATAAAATGTTTTTTCAATTGAATCCCTACTAGTGACTTAAGATAAATAATTTTACCTAATGTTTGATATAAATTAATGTGATATTAGAATAAATATTCAATAAAAACTATAAGGAATTTGAAAATATAATAAAATTAATTTATCCTTCCATAAAATTGTTGCCTCATTATCACATGTACTTAATTAAAATTTTTTCAGTATTTTTAAGTTTATCATTAATTTCATAAACTTTATATTTATTAAAAAATATGGAACTAAATGTCATTTTATATGATGATAGATTAGTGAATAAAAATAATATTTAAAAATTATTAAATTTTTTTAATTAATTTCTATAATTTATGATCTAAAAGGGGAATATAATATGTCCATGAAATTTTTTGTTAAATATAAAATCTTCTAAGATATTAAATAATAAAAATAATGGGATTTTAAATCTCTATCGTGGCTTCTACTAGGTCATCCTCAATATTATCCAACTTTTTTTATCAGAAAAAATAGTAATATATTATATTATTTTCCTTAATCTAATTGTAGTTTTTATATATAATTTTTAATGCTCGGTATCATGAATATTAGTCTAAATATGTATTTTAGGGTACTTATTGGGAACTAATAAAAGAAAAAAATATATTTTATGGGAGTTACCCACAAGTATAGGGATGGTAAAAGTACTTCAAAAACGTTAAGGATCAACACAAAAAACATTTTAATATACACCATGGAATCTATTGGTCTATTAAGGTCAATAAACACATGTTTGGTTATAATATTCATATTTAAATCCTAATTTAATTTTTAAATTATTTATTAATATTCATATTACCTTAATATACTAATTCCCTTCAATTTTCATCATTTAATTCCTTTTTTCACCTCAATTTTTAGTTGAAATAATAGTAGTCTCTACTTGTGATATTACCTTAGCTAATTAATTTTGAAAAATATATGTGTCGGTGACCTTATTTTTAGGTAATGGTTAAAAAAACTATGAATTTATTTATAACACTTCCCTTATTCATATATAGAAAATCAATTCAAACTTAATATAGTTAAAGGGACTATGTTAATGTGGAATAAATATATTCTCTATTTAAAGTCTCATAATATAAAATGTAAGATTCTATATCACCAAAATATAATCATCATTGGCTATACATTTTCCCTTGGAAGGCGAAGATAATTAAAGGTCTTTTATCCATGGATGTGTGGTAATATAACTATGAATTGATTGTCCTTGAGTATTAATAGTATGATATTATCATTAGGATTCCTTACATTATTCTGTACCTTGTAAAATAACTCTCTTCATATACCATTTTTCATGATTCACCGCTACCCATCTTCAAAATTATAAATCAATTAGTTGAGTCATTCCTTGTAATCTGTGAGGTTTAACCTTCTCAACAATGAAAATTTAATTTTCCTATTCATGTAATGAAGTTACCCTCTTTTTGAAACCCATATGTTTATTTATTATTTATTATTAACATGGAATACATATTTATACAATGTATATATATAGTACTTATTTAATTTAGTGTATAATTCTATTTTTCAAGAAAATAAACAAACCCTTGGTTATATCTTTTGTATATCCAAGTGGACTTATAATTTATTTTATTAACACTGAAAATTATATTTTTTTAATTGTGTGATAATATACATTTCAGGATCAATATTATACAAAATATGATTTCATAGTTTCTCCTATGATTGAAATTTTCATGTTCTAGGTTTTTTGGTGACTTGTGTTAGGTCTACATAAAAAAAGTAAATAAATACCTATATTCATGGGTTTTGTGGTGTGTTTATATATTTATAAAAAGGTTTTGAAGGATTATAAAGTGATGTGGGGTTTTTAAATATTTTAAATATGGTTTCATATGATATCTGGTTTAGAGATGTTTTGAAGAAAATTTCCAGATCCAAGGAGGAATATATGGTAATATTCACAACACCATATAACATTAAAATAAACCATGAATCCTAGTATTTTTTCTTATGGTGAGGTGAAAGGTATTAGTGGTTATGATATTAAGCCACACAATTATAAAAAATTTACCTAAAATCATACATTTGACAATGAACTCTATACTTTATTACTCATTTTGACTTGAAATCATTGTATTGGATTCCATGGGTGATTGTGGGTTAGTTTTTATAGATATATCACTCTAAATATATTCTTCATTGAATAATTATATCCTTTTGTGTCATTTATAATGTATATTGTAATTTTTTTTCATTTCCTAATTTTTTTTCCAGAATTTATAGATTTTACATTAGGGTTCCACTAATTCACAGAAAAAGATACTATGTTGATATTTTTTAAGGATGCTACCGAAGGATTTGGGGTTGGGTATTCATGATGTTTCATAAAAATTGATGATTTTATTCATATGTTAAATTTTTAGCAATATATTATATATTTAGGAATATAATATAAATTATAATGACTAAAAAATTGTTTTATGTAGGGTGGTGTGTTATGTTGTTTTTTGCACTTAGTATGTGTATTTATGGACATATAAAATAAATTGAGGATGATAGTTTCTCCTTTATTATGTTATGTGATAAATTATATTTAATTTCATGTTATAATTTAAATATATATTTTAATTTATTTTTAAAATTATTTATAACAAATTTTTATCTACTATGAAAATTTTCTTTTGATTATGTTGATTTTAAATAAATGGAAAAAAATCTGGTTGTGTTACCATTTTAAAAAAATACTCATTAATATGTATGGTTATATATTTCTAGATTTTTTTGAGGAATATTATCAGTTATATTGATATTGTTTTTCAATTGAAAATTCTAAATTATATTTCTCTGAAAGAGGTATGGAAAAGAACTATTTTGGAATTTCAACCTAAATGTTGGGGACATTTCTATATAGGTACTGTGTATTTTAAGAACTAAAGTTTCTATTTGGGCCATAAATGTGTTCGGTTGGTATGTTATAGATAATTTAGTTGAAAGTGGATTCCCATCAGGTGTATGTGTAATTAAGATTAGAAACTATAATTGAGTGTTGAATATTAGACAGTATTGGCGAGTTTCCCTAAAAAATTACACTCTAGTGTGGTGTTCTCAATGTGGGTTTTAAAATTATACATGAGCTTAAGTGTATTGTTAATGTAATGATATGTGTGGAATTTATTTATATCTAACTTAATTCTATGGATGGATGGATGGTGTGTGTGAGGTGGTTCTTCATGAAATTGATGTTTCTATGGAAATTTTGTCTTATATTTCATTAAATTGTTTATATATTTTTTATTGACATTCACATACATGTCTATTTAATTATATCTTATATAATTGGTTGGGAATGTTTTCCAAAAAAAATATTTTTTATACTTTGTTTTATCATGGATGGGTGAATTGTATTTCTTCAAGGTATTCTATAGTGTCATATACACATAGAATTCATGTGCATCATACTATACATAATGATGATACTATTTTTTATGGGTTTCATGGATGTTACTTTATTGTTTTGGAAGTAGTGGTACGAGTTTTATAATAGGGACCTATAGAGGGTGGTGTCATCAATAGTGGTCTTGATATTTTTATAGGATTTTAATTTTATTCCACTATATATTTTTATTATTTTCTGATTAATCATTTTATTTTTTTACAACCATTATTATGTATAATATATCTTATATATATATAGGATCACACATTAAGGTGATGGAATTTTCATTTAATATAGACCGTTCAATTTAACCTCTACACCTTTCTGTTGTATGGATCTCTCTGTTCTTCTCACACATGGTTTCAAATCAAATATTCATAAAAAATAGATAAAAAAATAAAAGGAATTTTTTAATATGGTTCATCTTCAACCTGGATAACTATATCACCAATATATAGTTTTTGTTATCTCATTCCCACAGTACATTCCTTTTATTATCATGATGAATAAAAGGAATTTTTATCTCCCTAAACCTCCATTCTTGAACCCAAATAGGTTATATGATTGCACAAAATTTCTCCCTTCTTTAGATATAGAATCGACTAGTTCTTCAATAAGTAACAGATTCATCCTGATCATTTTTTAAGAAGATAAACAATGAGAAAAAATTTATTATATACAAAATAAGATGATAAACTATTAAATAGTGTATAAAAACAAAAATAGTTTCTACTTATATATATATATATTTAATAAGTATCATATTCATACATATTTTTCATAGTAACATTTAACTAAATATAAAAAAATTGCATTTAAAATATACATATATTATTTTCTATCTTCTAACTATATCTCATTATATATATAATTATTATAATGTAATATTCATGTTGGTATATCTTCTTTTCCTTTTATTCTTATTAAAATAACAAATTAATCTTTCATTAGAAGAATAATTTTCTCTTTCTTTATTCTTTAATCTTTATAATATATTGAAGTTATTTATTTAGTTATATCCTTCTTCATTGATAATATCCTTCATCTTTCATTTACAAATCACTTTTTATCACTTTTACATATCCTTTTTTCTCTATTATATTCACCACAATGTCATAAGGATATTATTAACCATTTTCTAAATATTCATACCTTTAAATCTACGAACGTTAATACTATATGATCCATATTATTTAATGTTATTTAAACCTCCATAATTGTTATTCTATCTTGTCAATAATGTATAAAATATATAATTCTTGGATGACTAGTTCAATGACACACATAACTTCTTCCTAGATATTCAGGAATTAAATATTTAAACATAGTTTCATAGTACTAAAAATAATATCCAATTCTCCATATTAGGCTTCTCATTTTTATCATGATTTTATTCCTCTTGATCTCACATAATCATTAGGTAATATTCCCTTTAATCTTTTATTTTATAAACAATATGTATCTTCATTAATCCATGATTGTATGAGTATATACATAGAAATTTTTAGTGAAATACCTACCTTCATAGCCTGATCATATTATCATTAATTCAATGAAATAGTAAAAGTATTGTGTGTAATCATTTACTATATCAAGAAACACTCATTTAACTCATTCCAATATTTCCATTAATTTTATAAACTTTTTTATGGAATAAATTAATCCAAAAACATTCTCTTATCCATAAACCATGTTGTGGAAGAATTCATAAAATGTGGCTATTGTAATTTTTCTAAAAACAACCAAAATTTTCTCATGCCCTTCTAGATAGAAATTATTCTCTAGAGAAAAAGATTTATATACTTAAAACCAGATTTTTATCCCAATTTTATCATGGTGATATTAAATAATTGAATTATTATGTAACATTTACTATTTTCATCTCCTTCTAAAAAATAACACATTAACATAACTATGTTATAAATTCATATTTAACTAGTGTGTTATATGTAACCATATAAATCTCAAAATTATTCTCTCATATTTCCATGTTTATTTTCATAAACGCTTGTTAATATGATGTAGTCTTAGTTGACATATGGTTAATAATCTATAAAACCTAAATATTATAAAGTTATTATTTTACATAAATAATCAATTCTAATGAATCCCACATCTAGATCAATTAAATAATATAATTTTGGTGGTTCTTATTTATATAGAATGGATTCAAAATTATATCCTCCAAATTCCCTTCAACTATACCTTAGATATATTTAGTCATTTCTTATTTCCTCATGAAAGCTTTAAGAATGTCATTTCTTGAAAATATTCTTAATAGAAAAACAATATGAATTGTAAAATATGATATTTATACTTAGTGTAACTCTTATACATAATTTCAAATATGAAAATAAATGCATTGTACAATCCACATTTCAATAGTTTCTCTAACATAAAGAGTATAAATTAAATAACCCCCTTATATATAGTTTAAAATTTCATTTCTCTAAAAACCTATATCCCATAATTTCATCATAATTCTCCAACCAACATTAAAACATCTGAAACTCATGATGAAAATTTTTAAAACATAAAATCATCATCCAAAAAGACAAGAATAATTAAAAATAATTTATATTATATATAAACTAAAAATATCATCAAAAGTTAGTCAATACAGTACCAATTTCATATTATTCTAAACTCTTTTAATATCACAGCATCTAAGTGTAACTCATATGAAACAATATCAATTATAAATGATAATCACCGTTATAGTCTCTCATAACATTCTTGATCAACCAAACTATAAAATTCAAGGTATTTCATAATCATCACCACTCTAAACAAAAGGGTTTATCTATTTGGGAAGATTGATCATTATCCAATCCCCTTCATCACATATTCATGGCTACTTCACACTTATTAAAATACTTCATCTCATACTTATTAAAATCCTATATCTTCATTAAATATTTACTTTATGATTTCTGAAAAAATAAAAAATATCAAAAATAGATTCAACAAATTCTCCATTTAGATTCATTGTTAATAGATATATTAATACTATATGTCAATATTTTTATTTTCCATTTTATTCACTCATTTTCATCTTTCTCTCCATCATATTGATAATAAATAAACAAATAAATAATAAATTTAAAAGACATTATGTAATCAAATATATGACAAAATGAACACTTTTTAATAGATAAAACATGATTTCATAATAAACCTCTCAAAACATGAAATTTATAGCCATGTATTTTCTATTTATTCTCATTTATCAGGTCATCAATCCAACCAAATTCTCCCACTTAACATTAGAATTAATTTATATATAATAAATGTAATTGAAAAAAATTATACATTCCTCTTAAATTTAAATTTAAATTAACATTGGTATAATTATATATTTAATATAAATAATATATTTTTGATGAAAATCACAAACTTTTCCACCCTAAAGGAATACACTCCAAATTAACTTCATCTAGGTTGATCTCTTAATATAATAAGAACCAAAATAGAACATGTTAGATTATGTCCAAGATAGTGACCTCAAATAAAATATTTTTAATTCATATCATACTCATATCCTTATTATTATCCATGAATCCATGTATAGTAATAAATTAATTAAATTGAAGAAAAAAGAGACATTATATTTTGGAAATGTTTGGAATTCACATATCCTCTGTGAAAAAATTAATATTTTATGTTTATTCTTTACCAAGATACTCATTATTTTCTATTTAAATAGGGACCAAAATATTTAAGATTCATAATTTATTTTTTATCTTAATAGAAACTATGGGAATAAACAAAATTTATAGAATACGTATATCCTTGGTTTTATCCCTGAAATAATTCATGATAATTAATTCCATGCATTCAGATAACAAGTAGATTATATATGGGAATGAGAAAAGACTTCAAGGATCCTTAGTTGAAAAACAAGGTATCTAGTTGATTCTTAACCAAGAAAATCATTTACTTTTTTAATATAATAGGGAATGTAATATTTTTTCTTGTTCTCATAATTTTTATCTCATTAAATAGTCTTAGAATAATAAATTATTTTTTTCTTTCAACAACAACTTTTATTAGAGTTTTCTTATTTTATTCTCTAATTAAGGAATACTAACTTATTGCTTATAGATTTAATTTCATTAAAATATCATCTTTGAAGGGTAATTTACTTTTTTATCCACATAAATCTTCTATATATCCCGTCATGAAATCCTAGTTCATCATTTTTAAAGAAAATCTCACGAAATTTTGATTATTCATGTGTGATATATTTATTTTTTCTTTTAGAAATAACATATTATTATAAATTTTTTATATTTATTTTATTTTCCGATTGTCCTATTCAAATAATTGTATATTATTTAAAGACATGATAATATTTTTTGGTTCTTCCACATAGTTTCATATATACTAATTCCACCGGTTTTTTCTACATTCTTTTATAAAAACAAATATTGATGGATTGTTTACAAAAGTATACAATTTTTCATTTTCTTTCATAATAGAAGTATCTCTTCCATTATAGAGAATTATATTAATTCATCTTTATGGGGTTTTTATTGCCTATATTCTTTTTCATATTTACCAATTGAAACTCATCATCATTTATTTCATAATATCTTCTCACCTTGTGTGTTATTATTTATTAAATTATATTAGAAACATGCTTGGATATTACTAACCATCATTAAATTTTAATGTGACCACATATATTGTAGAAAAACATAGAGATATCGATGTTATTTAGATCTATTATAGAAAAAAACGTATTATTAACTTTCTCACGTGTTCTTTTTGTCATATTATCTTTGAAACCATTTGATTTAGGCTCTCTTTTACTTTCATTGATTGATATATTATCTTAAAATTGAATTATATTATACCCAAATATTCTATATAACCATAAATTTCCAATAAATATTTTTTTCTATCATTGAATAAAAATCTATTTAGCATTAACACATTGTTTTTTAACAATATAGTGATTATTTTGAGAAATATTTTAAAAAACCACTCTCTTATAAATGATTCCATCATCCTTTGAGGTAATGGTGAGTTTCTCATGTTTTTTTGAACAAAAAAGTTTGTAATATTTCAATTAAAACATGAAAAATATAAAAATATATATATTTAATTAAAATAAATTTTATTAGAAAAATATCATTGGATGATCACAAGCTCTTATTTCGACATGATAATGGTCCTTTACCATAACGATATTAATGACGATAATGTATAGTATATAATCTTCAATCCAAATTTCATGAAGACTCATATTTAATGGTTTTCATATTTTTCAATTTCACCTCATGATAAAGACACTCCATATTATAAATATTTTCTAATCCTCGTCCATCTTCACTTCTTCCACATAATTTCTCTAAATACTCTCATCATGGTCGTTATGATATTCATTCAATTTAATCATATATTTAAATAATTTATCATCCTATATTAGTCTATTATCTATAAATTCTAGTTTAGAAATCATAACATCAATGATATCATTTTTCTTTTCCTCTCATGCGTGGAAATTATTATCAATCCGACTAAAATATTCTTTATTTTTCTAGGAGACCAAGAGTATCTCCTTAGTTACAATTAATATATTCAAATACATTTTGATATTAACTTTCTTGGTGATACTTAGTCAATCCACTATATATTTCTCATTATTCCTCAATTATTTTTTCATCTTCCTTATAGTGGGTAATCTTCAAATTTATTTCCTCTAAGATAGTCACAAATAAAACAAATAATTTATTCAAGAAACTTTTATAGGGGATTAATAAAATAAACACAAGAATCATCATATGCATTATCACAAGATTCATTAGATATGTGACCTTTCCCACAAGTAATTGAATCATCAAAGGGTAATTCTTGATAGGATTCATAAAATATATATTCATCATTTAAATGTTTTGAATCACTTATAGTCGAAATTTTATTTACCTTTTTTAATAATGAAAATTTCAACTTGATCTTATATATCCAATAAATATATAATTTCATCCTTGTTATAGTATAAGAAAAATATTTTGTCTATATCTTTGAAGATGAGGGTTGTCTTATCATTACATTTATATTCAAGAGAAAGGTTACTAAAAGACATAAAAAATTATAATATAATTTTAATTATATTTAATTATTAGATGGTCGTCAATATCTCTAAAAAATAAAAGGGCGTTTATTAATTTCATTATATTATTATTCCTTCTATGCATTAATTTTTTGAAAAAAAATCCATCCATATGTTATTTCATAGGTAACTCATGGTCTTCATAATATTTTCACTCCATAAATATTTTGGGAGATATATAAAAATAATTATCTTTTTAGATTTTTTATAACATATATAGATGTGTAACCATGACTCTGATAACAGTAATTGGGATAAACTAATGATGTGATAAACACTGAGGGTGTAGGGGTTGTTTTAGTGTTGATAAATGTTCATAAATTTATGTATTTTTAAGGTTACCTCTTTACCTTTTAAATTAATATATCTTTCTCTCATATTCTCCTACAATATTTTTTTATATTAAATGAAAAACAAGGAAACAACTAACAAGGAACACATGAATTATTTATTGATGATCACCTATAATGTAAATGAATAAATATTCAGTTTAGGGTGGTTATTATCCTATTAAAACATTTTTTCCTACTTATCATCAAGAATAATAACATGAATGGATATTTCATTCAAAATTTATTATAAGAACCAACAAGGTTATACGAATGAGACAAAGTGATCTCTACTTAGGATATTTCAGAAACCATTACTACATGAGGTTCGAAATTCAGTTAGATCATCTTTATAAATATAAAAAGCATGAAAAATTATCTTCTTGGACATAAAGGATCTAATATTTATCCTTAATGTGATGAAATCACGATGGTTTCCTCTCATGTATATAAATTATCAAACATGTATCACAATTTGACATCTTCTACATGGAAATATTTAACTCGAAATCTCAAAATTTGTTATATCATTTGATATTGAATAATCAAATGTCAACATTTTCACTCCTTCTCCCTAATTTTGAATAATATTTTATATATAATTTTTATATTGTTCTATTTATTATCTTCTTCTTCTTCTTCAGTAAAAAAATCATTCAATAGAAAAATATTGATTCATTTTTTATTCTTCAACCTTTATAATATATTTATTTCATAGATGAAATTATCTCATTAATTAATTAAAACAATCTCCAATATGAAATCACATACCAGTGTCCCTAACATACCCATACATATTGGATTCTCCATTATATTCAATAAATTATCATGTGCCTATTTTTTTATTTTTAAAAAATTAAAACACATTAATCTTGATTCTATAATCTGTTATAATACTTGAACATTAAATTTATTCAAGACTCCATAAATCTTGTTCCATATTTTAAATAATATTCTAAATCATTAAATTCATATGAATCTTGTTTTGATGAACCCATTATTACTCCATTTATATTTGTTATTTAAATATATAAAAATATATTAAGAGTAAAAAAATTATTATCTAATTACACATATTTGAATTATCCTTTTATTAATGATATGATTCCTCAAAATATCTCATAACTATCACAAAAATACTCCTTTATTAGGTTTCCACAAAAAAAGAATCGTTAATAATCTATTCTAAGAGAAATATATGTATTAATATTTATTGTCAAATAATTTATTTATTGGTTAAAGAAACATCGTGTCAAGTCCATCAAATATTGAAAATGTAATTTTTAATATTTTATTATGGAATAAAATACGTATCTATTGAATTCCAGTACAGAAATAATTTTTTTGACTCATTATTATTATGTGAAATAGTACTCAAAGTTTCACTTAGTTAAAAATAGAGGAATTGAATTTTTCCTATATCATAGCTGTTATCATTTTCTCAAAACCCCCTAAAACTCATCTCACATTTTTAGACTATCCATAATCTCCATTACACAACCATAACATCTTATTAATATTGATATGTATCATGATTCTATATTCATGATTTTTAATATTTAAATAATAGTGTCCCATGATGTTTTTTTATCTCTATTAGAGAAAATATCAGTTTATATTGACCAAATTGTTCATTAGTATCAAACTAATAAATATTATAAAACTAAAAAATATTTATATAAATCTATCATAGACCCATATTTATCCTCTAAATCCATCTGTTAATCTAGAGTTGATAGTGTTTTTATGGTGTTAATCTTACACAAAATATGTATCTTATAATATCAATATCTTATAGTATTAATCAATTTTTAAATATCCATATTCTAAAAAATTTAATAATATGTAGTTGTTTATTTTCCAATATAAATAGTATCATTTGAATTCAATCATTTTTACTACCCTCTTATATACCTTGGAAGGATCTATAATTTTTTTTTCATCTTCAGAGCTTCTAAAAAACGAATTCAGTCTTATTCACTCAATTAGATAATGTGTACGACTCTTACATATCAAGTAAAAAATAAGTGGATCCTATTTATAATTAGGAATATCTTAATACCATTTATGTATTACCAAAAATTAATGTTTCTTCCTTAAGTATGCACTATATTTTAAATAACACTCTTTTATACATAATATAATTTTAGTTATTCAATAACCTACATCTGAGGTCTTTTCATGTCTTCTTAAAATTTATCAAATTCCTTAAAATAAATTATAATAAAATTAATTCTTCTTCAAACATAACATGAATAACTAAGAAGAATTTATAACATTTATAAACTAAATAATTCATAATTAGTTAATTAATATAATGAAAATTTAATCTCTAGCTCAATTCATTCAGCGTTACATCATCCCAGTGTAACTCCAATTTCAAAAACTCATTATGAATTACAACCACAAGGATTTTATCTCATAACATTCATCCTTATCTAAACTATATTCTTTGTGTTGTTATAAAATTTGATCATGTAAATACAAAATGAATCATATGTTTGGGTTCCTTAATATTCATCTAATCGTATTCATTATATATTCATAGGTACTTAACACTCCTTCAAATATTTTCAATATCAATACATAAAAAAATAATAATGATTTACAACAAATAAAACATATCACAAATGGTTTCTCCAAGTCATTTATATTTTCAATAGGATTTTATAAATAAGACCTTAGTTATCAGGGGAATCACCAATGATTTAATAACATTCAAATTCAAATCAAGGTTTGTTAAAGTTATTTTACTCTATATAGATGTTAAAAATGGAATCAATATGGTTTAGTTAGGTCTTAGTCAGAAAATCTAAGGGATATTTCCAGACATGATAGTTAAATCATAACAATTCATGAGGAAAAAATATATAGAGTAACTAATATTAAAATAAAATGAAAGGATATATAATTAAGTAATTAATTTAAAATAAGTTGGTTTAATTTACATTTTTGTGATTACATTTTCTTATTCATAGTGGAATGTGTTGGGTACTTCATCTATATAATCATATAATTACATGATTTGTATTTCAATAAATATATGGAAATGTATTTTATTATTTATGAATAATTTATATAAAATATTTATAATATAGGTAATTAAGGTAGTATTTAATTATTTATCTCAGTTAATGATTTTTTTCTTTTGGATAGTGACTATTATTTTCTATGATAATATATATGTGCATGGGTATAAAAGTATACCTATTTTTTTATAATTATTTATAGTGGCCATTTCGTATTCAGTATTCTTGATTGGAGACTATATTTTACTACATGTATATTTACAAATCGTATTAATTATTCATAGATAGTATTAGGATTATATAAAATGGTATGGTAATTAAACAATTTAAAATCCATTGTTACATTGAATAGTTATATCTAAACTATTTTTATTTGTGATAACCTGTTTGGGTAGATGTCGGTTATCAAATATAATTAATATATATTATTTTTGACATAAATTCTATTGTAAAAACATATTGAATATTTTTTTGGGTGTGAATATGGATTCATTGGTTTAAATATTATAAATGAATTGTTGGTTAGTGTGGAATCTCAAGAGGGGGTGAATTAAGTTCCTACTTAAAATTTATTTTAAAAACATTCTGTTTAAGAACCCCCAATTTTGAAACGGCCTAGTTAATTAAGGAAGTAGAGATATAAATGTTCAGTTGGTTAACAGGTTTCTCAAAGGGTGATTTGTCCTCAGATGAATCAGTGTAAACACTTCTATAACTTTTGAAACAAGTTTACTGAATTAAACACACACACACACACTAACTAGAACTGACAATCAGAGTGCATGTAAAACATTTTTCTATTTTTGAAATTATGAGCAGTGGAAAATAAACAAAACAGAGTATAATAAACATATAGTACACATCAGAGTTAAATAAGAGGTTCAATCTCATTCTGAGACTTAATCCTCTCCACATGGTGATCACCTGTCACCAAGAAGTTTATAAATGAAAAACATGATACACAGCCTTTATTGGGAATTACAACAGTTCTCACAAACTGTCCAGGGTTTACACCCACTACCATAGTTCTTCATGTAAAAAAAACAATACATACCACACACAGTCTCTTCCATAGTTATACGTGGGAAACAAAGTGTAAGTGATGTTTTATGTGAGGATTTCCAATATCCTCCAGTTCAGTCACATGAGATAGTGTGTGTAACAAACACACCCACACACTTCTCAAAAATGTAAAATAAAAGAACACAATAGATCTACGACTATAATATTGAGTTTATAATGCTCTATGTGTTTTCAGTTTATCTCTTGACTCCTTGGTGTGAAGAATTTTTGGTTAAAGTATTTCTATATAAGTTTTCCTCAAAACTAAGTGTTGTAACATCTGGTTCTAGCTTTCGATAATTGAGTGTTCGACTTCTTGTGTTGATCGAGAGTTGATGAAGCACCGAAGGTCGCCTTGAAATTATTCTCCCAAAATGATCTTCTTGAGGTTCTTCATTTTATAATGTAAGCGTCGAATGGTTCTTCCTTGATCTCTTTGATCTAGTGTGTAATCTCTTTCTCATGCATTCCTCTTTCTTTACACACTTCACACTCGCATGATTTTAACCACGTCTTCTCTTTCTTGGTCTTCTCTTTTATATATGAGGAATGACAGTAAGAACAAGTAAACCATGTGCCGTCCTCCTCGTACCTCGTACTGTCCCCAGATACGATCTCTTGATATGTCTATATCCAGTATTAATTAATGTCAGAAACATTAAATTTACCAAATATGACCATTATAATTATCTTAAGAATTTGAAAATGTATGGATTAGAAGGGTAAGCATCGGTAGACTGGTAATGGTAGCCTTCACAAAAGTAGGATTCAACAGTATGTGTGAATTATTACCCTTTATCGGTAGCCTCCATCGGTATCCTTGCATCAGTGACCTTCATCGGTGACATTGCATCTGTGACCTTTCATCGGTGACCCTGTATCGATAACCTTATCAACAGTAGACTTTAGAGGTAACCTTTAGTGGTAACCTTCAACAGTAGCCTTTAGCGGTAGCCTTCATCAGTAACCTCTCATCGATCACCTTTCATTGATAACCTTTTCAATAGTATCCTTATGTGGTAACCTTCAGTGATAACCTTGCATCAGTGACCTTCATCAGTGACCTTGGATCACTGACCTTTCTATCAGTGACCTTCCTATCGGTGACCTTTACATAGATAAAATTATCACTATAAGCATTAACAATAGAACATTGAGATTAAAGATATATAATTATCACTTCAAAGAAAGTAGGAATATTAATGAGACACGATTATCACATAAATGAAACATGATTAGGGATTATCAAAATAGGTGAGTCCTATAATCTCCCCCCTTTTGATAATCACAAATTAGGTTAGTATTTTTGAATCAGGGTTAAGAAAATTTACTAAAAATCTTAAAAGGTGCGTATAAGTAAAATTGAACCTTGATTATTGTAAATAGTATATATATTCAAAGATTCCCTTTAACATAAAAACATCTATTCCTTGTAGGAAACATAAAATTGTAGGCAACATAAAACTTCTCCCCCTTTGTGATTAACAAAAATATAGGAATAAAAAGAGAGACAAAAGATGATTTTATAATTAATGAAGCAATAATAAAAGATACAAAAAAGTTTAAAAATATCCCTATCAACTAGGACACCCCATATTCAATCCATGTCAGTAATGTCCAAGGGAACTTTGTCTTTGGAAGCTGAGGAGTCAGGTTGTTAGGATGGAGGGATAGGTCGAGGGATAGCGGTCATCAAGTTCAGAGGAGCTAATATAGAGGCATCAGAAGACCTATAGTGAGTGGATCTATGAAAAATAATTAGGGTTATGCTTCTAATGGCCTATGAAGGAGTCATCAACAGGGTAACACTGGTAGTTCCCGAGGCGACCAAGGAATAGGGTGAAGTTGGAGGAAAAATGATGGGAGTGCGGTCCACATGGAGGAAGGGTAAAAGAATATTTCGGAAATCCATTATAATGATTCCTCCTATTTCTATAGAAGAAATAAAATCATACTTATTCTCTATAAATCTCTCTAAGGTAGGACCCAAATATCATAGCCTGCTAACATTATCCTTATAGACTTGAGTGACAGGTGGGATCCTCATGTTCTCCAAAACAGCTTAAAGTGGACATCCATCTGATGCTTAGTGTACATCCTTTTGTAGTAGAAATAAACATTCTCTTTGATGGACTTATGATATTGAGAAGCTTCCCTTAGATAATCTCCCACATGATTATGAATTTCCTTGTTAGTTTAAATGACCTGAGTCATAGACTGAGGGTCTGTGGCACTAGTACAGGATAACTTCTCTACTTCTTCTCTAAAAATAGATTTGAATGCTTTTAAATAAACTGGAGGAGAGGATGAAGTGGAAGAAGATGCACACATAAGTGCCATAGTGAAATCCAATTTCTCAGTAAAGTATTTGGTTAGGACACTGATTAGCCTCTTTACATCATCATCTTGGCCAATCACATGTGTCTATATAGACTTCTTAATGTCCTCAAACACAATGACCATATGCTGAACCACACTTTTAATATATCCAAGATCTATGTAAACTTGAACCCTTGAATCCATATAGGAGTCTAATCTGGTAATAATTTTTTTCACAAATTCTATTGAATTATTCAAGGATATAATTTGATTCTAAAATTCCTTTACCTCATCTAGAAAGGCTGAGTGAGAGGTAGAAACTAGAAATTCCATTGTAGATGTCATAAGTTCTTGATTGTGAGCTACTGTTCTCTCTATCTAAGTAGATTTATCATCAAAGTGACTTTTCAAATCTGACTTCAATGATTCCAAATAATCCTTCTTTAAATAGTCTAGAGGTTAATGTACTACTGGATGCACAACAGTAGTCTTTGTAACTGAAGGAATTGGATATCTTCTGATAGGGTGGTCATCATCATAATCTCTATAGTCTAATCCCAAGACCACAAATCCCGGGTATTATAAATAGTATTCTATTCCATAAGCTAGAAAAAAATAACCTATGAAAATAGGTTCCTCCAATTCACTTTGTGCATTCCCCTGAAAAACCACAGTCACCTCTGCCATACCTCCTTGATAAACTGCATCAACCGGAGAGTTAACTACCACTTATTCTACAGAATATTCAACAACTGCCATTAAAATTCCACCTTCAATAGATTTAGCAACCTCTACATATAATATTTCTACCATTTCACTATGTTATATCAAAGGACTTAGAATTATGAATTCTTCTTCACTTTCATCAACATTTGTCTCAAAATCATCATGACAAGATTCAGTGTCATCTTCCTCCACTGAGGTATCTCTAATGTCTCTTAAGAAATTTTTTTCTCCTTTTTCTTCAATAATTTCCTCATAATCACTATCCCTTAGGAAATTCTCCCTTCAGGGCAACCTTTTTGGTGGTCTAGGATCTCCAAAAGTTACAATAAAGGATTGAGAAAGGTCAGGATGAATACTATCATCTAGGGGAGAATCCTCTCTAACTTGCATAATAATAGCCTCTTCTTCTTCTTCTGAGTATGAAGTCTCCACTTCATTAGGCTTCAGACCGAGGTCTCTCTTATCCTTAGGCCTAGTAGGATGAGTAACTAGGTTTAATTACACATACAGCTTAGCCTCATAATTTACCCATATTATTTGGCAAGGGTTCCAGCTGATTTTCATAAACATGTAAATCATCATGGTGATGCAGAAATTATCCATTACAACAATTGTTTTCTCTATATTTCTAGCAACTCATTTCACTTTCAACATTATGGATATCAATCTAGCATGAAACAAATCATTGAATTTGGAACTGGGTTTTGTCATATCCTCTATTTGAATCATCACCAATCTACACAAATTTATATTCTTTCCATGCTTCAATAGATACAAAATAATTACACCTTGATATATCAAGGTAGAAAATTCCCCTCTCTTGGGACACAAAACATGCTGAAAAAACTTAAACAACAACCTATTTTATCTTTCCATTTCTGCAGCAACCACTTTCCAAGGGATCCCAATCCCCGTCACTTCAACCAGGGCATCTTCATAATACAATAACGTACTAGTGGGAGGCACCACTCCTGAGTAGTAATAAAAAATACTTTCATGTGGAACTCTTAAAAAATCATCCCAATCATCAGAGGAGAAGCTCACACTTACTCTATTTACCTTAGTTGAAATTTGGTTCTCATCCTCAGATTTCTCGAATTTTATAAATTCATAAAATTCCTTCACTAACTTTCAGTAATAAGGTCCATTGTTATTTGAAAAGAATTTGACCCAATCTTGATCTTCATGTTCCTTTAGCACTAAAGACCTGCTCGATATCAGCCATTCTGAGCTTAGTTCCTTCTCAACCACCATTTCCTCTTCAAAAAGTGTGGGTTGATTAGATTTTCCACTACCTGCCTTCCATTACTCTACCCATCTTGAGATATCATAGGATTCAGTGCATCTCCTTCATCACTGGCCAATGATCTCTTCAATACTTCCATTTCAATATGGTGCAGTTCGAGGGATTCATTAAAAGATGAGGTTCTAAGGCTAGAGAGAAAGAGGTTCGGGTGAGAGTAGATGTTGATCGAATTGTGGTTTGTACTTTGATTTTATCATTTAGAGATCGAAAAACAAATCAAGTAAAAGAAATAAGTAACACTAAAAACATTTCATATTCTAGAAGAAAAATGCAAAGTCCTGGAAAAGTCGACTATCGGTAAGGTGTCAATGGTGAGGTTCCAACATTGAGGACCTAACAGTGATGTTTCTAATAATGAGGGCTAACGGTGAGGTTCTTAACGGTGAGGTCCAATAGTTAGGTCCAATGGGGAGGTTCCTAACGGTGAGCTCCAACTGTGAGGTTCCAAATGGTGAGGTCTAACAGTGGGGTTCCAAATGGAGATGTTCCCAAAGGTGAGATCCAACAGTGAAGTTCCTAATGGTGAGGTCCAATGGTGAGGTTCCTAACGGTGAGGTTCCTAATGGTGAGGTCCAACGGTGAGGTTTCTAATGGTGAGGTTCCAAACTTAGTAGTTTATCATACCTAACACATGTTTGATTTAATTTAACCTCTCCGAATTCAAAGGAATTATGAATATATCATCCAATTGATGTTCAGTGCCAATGAATTCATGAGTGATATCACATCTTTGATAGTGGTCTCTCAAGAAGTGATGTCTCACATGAATGTGCATTATACCATCATGAGATACAATATTTTTAGAGATGTTAATAGAGCTAGTATTATCATAGTTTATAGATACATGTTTGAATTGGTATCCATAGTCTAGTAAAGTGTGTTTCATCCATAGAATTTGAGCACAAAAAATACAATCAACTATATATTCATCTCCAATATTAGTTAATGAAACAAAACTATGTTTCTTACTATGCCATGATACTAGTGACTTGCCCAAAAAGTGACATGTTATAGAGGCTCTCTTTCAATCTAACATGCAACCAGCAAAGTCATCATCTGAATAACTTTTTAAATCAAATGGGTTTCTTCTTGGATAAAATAGTTCTACGTTTTTAGTATACATGATATATTTAAAAATCCTTTTAACAGTAGTTAAATTAGACTCTTGGGGATTTTCTTGAAAACAAGAACACATGAATACACTAAACATAATATCAGTTTTGGTAACAGTAAGATAGAGTAGACTCCCAATCATACCTCAGTACATTTTTTGATATACTATTTTATTATTTTCATCGTCATCTAACTTATAGGTAGTACTCATAGGTGTATCAGTACATTTATTTCTATCCAAACTAAAATGTTTCAAAAGATCCTTAGTATATTTACATTGATTTTGAAAAATAATATTTTTATTTTGAAAAAATTGAAATCCAAGGAAAAATTTAAGTTCCATCTTTAAAATCATTTCAAATTCATCTTGCATCATTTTTAAAAAAATCGATACATAAAGAATTTTTAGAGGATCCAAAAATAATGTCATCTTCATAAATTTGTACTATTAATACTTCTTTGGAAATCTTTTTAATAAAAAGAGCAGGATCCACTATTACTTTAGTAGAACCATTTGAAAAAAGAAAAGAACTATGTCTATCATACCAAGCTCTTGGAGCTTGTTTTAGACCATATAGAGCTTTAGAAATTTTAAAAACTTGATTTAAAAAAAGGGTATTTGTAAAACCAGGGGATGTTCAACAAATACATCATCAACTATCTACCCTTTTAGAAATGCACTTTTGACATCCATTTGATAATGTTTTAAATTTAGATGTGCTGTATAAGAATGAAGTATCCTAATGTATTATAGTCTTGCTACATGTGCAAAGGTTTCCTCATTGTATATTCCTTTTTATTGACTATATCCTTGTGTAACTAGTATAGCCTTGTTTCTAACAATGTTTCCATACTCATCAAAATTATTTCTAAAAACTCATTTAGTGCTTATGGTAAAAGTTCTTTTAGGTCTTTCAACTAATTTATAAACTTTTTTCTTTCAAACTGATTTAAATCTTCTTGCATACCAATCACCAAAATTTCTTCATTGATTTCATCATTGATATTTTTAGGTTCAAGATGTCAAATAAAGGCTTGATGTTAATCCTGGTTTCTCAGAGAAGCTCTAGTTTGTGTTCCTCTATTTAGATCGCCTACTATAACATCTAAAGGATGATTCTTGAGAGTTATAATACCTCTAGAAATAGTGGAACTAGACTCCTGATGGATGTCTATAAGATCATATTCAATATGCACAGATTCTATAAAATTTCCAAACTAGTTGTTTTCACTAAGGGTTAAATGACTTTATCTTTAAGGTCTAGAATTGACATATCTTCACCAAGATGTTCAATAGAGATTTTGGGTTTATGTGGATCAGTCTCATCAAATTTCACATGAACTGATTCTTCCATACATTTGGTTCTCTTATTGAATACTCTATATGCTTTACTAGATTTTGAGTAACCTATGAAAATTATTTCATCACCCTTGGAAGAAAAATTGTCAAGATTATCCTTAGGGTTAAAAATAAAGATTTTGAAACAAAAGAACTCTAAATTAATTAACCTTAGGCTTCCTATTATTCTAGATCTCATAAGGGGTATTCTTAAGAACATGTCTAACTAAGACTCTATTGATAATTTATCAAGCTGTATTAACAACTTCAGCCCAAAAATAGATGGGTAGATTATACTCATTAATCATAGTTCGGGAAATACCTTGAAGTTTCCTATTTCTTATTTCTACAAATCTAGTTTGTTGAGGTGTTATAGGAATAGATAAATTTTGATTATATCCATTTTGTGATAAAAAATATTCAAACTCTTGATTTTCAAACTCACGGCCATGATCACTTCTCATGGTCTTCATTATAAGTCCACTACGATTTTCTATAGACTTGGAATATTTAATGATGTAAGAACAAGCTTCACTTTTGTGAGCTAGAATGTATACCCAAGTGTATCTTGAAAAGTCATCTACAACAACATAAACATTGTGTGCCCCATTTAAAGTTGAAACTCTTGATGGTCCAAACAACTCTATGTGAACCAACTCAAGCGGTTGAGAAGTTGAAACTTCTTTCTCAGGTTTGAAATAAAATTTGTGTTGATTTCCTTTTTGAAAAGGATTGGAAACTTTGTTAAGTGGGAATTTCAATTTAGGCAAGTCTCTAACTAAACCATTCCTAGTTAGTTTCTTAAGTGAGTGTACATTACAGTGTTCTAATATTCTGTGTCATAAACAGGAATCCTTATGAAAAGAATTTAAACAATAAACATTTTTCTTGGCTAAAGAGTTCAAATTAACAACAGATACATTTTCATTTATAAGAGTAGTGAATATTATATCATTATTAGAATTAAAAACATTGAATGTATCATTTTGAAACATAAAAATAATCCATCATCATATAATTGTGATATACTTAGTAAATTTTACTTTAACCCATCAACAAAAAGTACTTTTAAAATTTATATAGTATTATGGTTACCAATTATTCCAAATATGATGATATTTCCTTTATCATTATCACTGAATGTGACATTCCTACCATCAACATTAATTAGGATCTTGAAGAATGAATAGTCTTCTGTCGTAAGTCTTGAACATCCACTATCCAAGTACCATAGAGTTTTACCAGATCCCTTTAGACAATTTTCCTGAAAAAAAATTATGTGTAGGGTAACTTTTGTACCTAGATTTTCTTTGGTCTAGAAAGGTTAACTATAAAATCTCTTGGCACCCATACTTGTCTCATAGGTTTCCAATAATCAAAAGATATGTTTTGAGACATGAACACTTTGCTAGGTCCTTTAGAGAATAATTTTTCAAAATATGGTCAAGATCTTGAACTAGCAGTGAACGGTCCATATTTTGGTACCAATTTATTTTTAATAATCCTTCTATATCCTGGTTGATATTATAGACCAATTGTATATTTTGGAGAAATTTCATTCCCTAGAAACCGAGTCAAGGTATCTCTACCTTAAGAAAACTTCTCAAGATCCTTTTTAAATTTTTCATTTGATAATTTAGGTTCAGTATTTTATTTTAACAGCTGATCACATTTTTCGTTCTCAATATCTAGATCAGACATATAATTATCATTAAAAGCATGATTTCGTTTCAATAATTTATATTTATCCTTGAGTTAATTAAATGTGTCCTCAACATTCTGAAAAATTCAAATAGTTTATCCTTAGTCATTATTTCATAATTATATGATTCAATTTCATTCCCATAATAGTATGCATTATCTATAGGAGAATTGGGTAATACCTCCGGTGTTTCTGTCATGAAACACAGGTTTTCATGTTTGTTCTTTTCAATATCAGAAGTGTCAGATCCACTGGAGTTATCTTCTAAATCACTCCATGTAGATTTCATAGCTTTTTTATATCCCCTTCCTATGTCCTCGTATTTCTTCTTAAACTATAGTTTGGGGAAATCATATTTCACATATCCTATTCGTTTACACTCATAAGAGACTATCTCATTTGTGTTGTTATTAAATTTTATGTACTTTTTAAAAATCCATTAATTATCATACCTTCCTTTATAGTTTCACTTTATAAATAACTTCATCATATGTTAGAACTTCTTGAATCTACTAGAAATATGAGCCATCTCATCATCACTGTCAGAAGATGAGTCTTTACTAGTGGACCTTTCTACTGGATCTTGAATGTTTCATTAGCTTTACTCTTTATGGTAGCAGTCTTGAATTCTATAGATTTATTTCATGGTTCTTCGTCTACTTCTTCATATAACTTATGCTCATCTTCATACATAATTTGTTTTCCAATTAGTTCCTTCGCTGGTAGTTTGCCTATGTCACATGATTCTCAGATAGAAATAGAAGTTCATCTCAATCTGTCAGTTAGGAATCCAAGAAACCTCATAATATGATCCTTTTTTTCCACTGGTTTCTAAATAAGACTCATTGTATTCACCATTTCAATGAACCTGAGATAAATTTCAGATATAAGTTCACCGAGCTTCATTTTAAAAATCTCATATTTAATATTATAGGTATTTAATCTCATTTCTTGAAAATTAGTTGTTCCCTCATGAGAAACATCCAAACTATCCCAAATTTCATACGTAGTTTTCAGGCAGATATTCTATTGAATTATTTATCACCTATAGAATAGTATAATTCATTCATTTCATTACAATTATTGTTATATGATGATTTATTCAACGAAGCTTATGTTTCCCTAGCAGTAAGAGGCAAATCATGTTGTTCTTCAATTGTATCCCAGATTTCAGGATCTATGCTCTATAGAAATATTTTCATTTTTAATTTCTCGTAAGCATAGTTATTACCATTAAAGAAAGGTGGCCTATTAGTAGAATCACTCTCAACTCTGTTATCCATTGTTAATTAAAATTTAGATATGACATAAATTTTAATATATTTATGATACAACTAAAATCATAGTTGAAAAGAATCTGAAAACTTTAACAATAGTTCGGATTGTATCAATAAAGGTTTTAGACCTCTAATACCAGATGTTGGTCAGATTAGAATCTCAAGAGGGGTGTGAATTGAGTTCCTACTTAAAATTTATGATAAAAACTTATTTCTTAAGAACCCCTAATTTTTAAATGGCCTACCTAATTTTGGAAGTAGAGATATAAATTTTTATTTGGTAACATGTTTCTAAAAGGGTTATTAGTCCGCAGTTGAAACATTGTAAACACTTATTCAACTTTTGAAACAAGTTTATTGAATTGAACACAAACACACACTATCCATAACTAACTATCAGAGTGAATGTAAAACAGTTCTCTATTTTTGAAAATTTGAGCAGTAGAAAATAGACAAAACATAGTATAACAGTAATATAGTACACAATATAGTTAAACACGAGGTTTAGTCTCAAGACGAGACTTAATCCTATCCAATTGGTGATAATCTACCACCGAGCAGTTTATAAATGATAAACTTGGTGCCCATCCTATATCAGGCTTTACAATAGTTTTCACAAACTGTCTAGGGTTGACACCCTCTACAATAGTTCATTTTGAATAAAATACAACATATACCACACACGGTCTCTTACATAGTTATAACTAGGAAAAAAGTGTAAGTGAAGTTTGACATGATGATTTTCAGTATCCTCCAATTCAAGAACATGAGATGGTGTGTGTAACAGATAGACCAACAAACTTCTTAGAAATGTAAATTAAAAGGACACAGAAGAGCTATGATTATAAGATTTATTTTAGAAAGATCTATTTGTTTTCAGTTCAACTCTTGACACCTTGGGTGAAGAATTTACGGTTGGAGTCTTTATATGGATGTTTACCTCAAAACATAGGGTTGCAACACCAGGTTCTAACTTTCAGGAACTGGGTGTTTTTCTTCATGTGTTGATCGAGAGTTGATGAAGCACAGAAGGTTTCCTAGAAATTGTTCTCCCAAAATGATCTTCTTGAGGTTCTTGGGTTTACAGTGTAAGTGTCGAATGGTTCTTCCTTGTTCTCTTTGATCTATTCATTAAGATCTTTCTCATGCATTCCTATATCCTTACACACTTCACACTCGCACACTTTTCACTACATCCACTCTTTCTCAGTCTACTCTTTTATATTTGAGGTCCAACAATAAGAACAAGTAAACCATGTGCGATCCTCCTCATAACTCATACTGTCCCCAGATATAGTCTCTTGATATGTCTAAAATCAACATTAATAAATGTCATAAGCATTAAATTTTCCAAATATGACCATTATAATAATCTTAAGAATTTGAAAATGTATGGAATCAAAGGGTAAGCATCGATAGAATGGTAACGGTATCCTTCACAATGATAGGCTTCAATAGTAGGTGTGCATCAGAATCCATCATCGATAGCCTTCATCGGTATCCTTTCATTGGTGACCTTCATTGGTGACCTTGTATTACTGACCTAGCATCGGTGACCTTGCATCGGTAAACATCTCAATGGTATCCTTGATCCGTAACCTTCAGCAGGAGCCTTCAGCGGTATCCTCTAGCAGTAAAATTGCATTGGTGACCTTTCATCATTGACCATTCATCGGTAACCTTCTCAATGGTAACCTTCAGCGGTACACTTGCATCGGTGACATTCGTCAGTGACCTTTCATAGGTGAACTTTCTATTGGTGACCTTTCTATCGGTGACCATTCTATTGGGGACCTTTACATAGATAATTTTTTCACTATAAGCTTAAATAATAGAACAATGAGATTAATGATATTTAGTTATCAGTTAATAGAAACTAAGAATATTAACGAGACATGATTATCACATAAATAAAACATGATTTTGGATTATCAAAATAGGTGAGTCAAACACGAATTTTATTTGTGATAAGGGTTTTTGAAGGATTTTTTTTTCATTTTTTGATTTTCCATTGATTGGAAATAAAATTGTTGTTATAATGTTTTTTGCATTATCATGATTTTAAAAAGAAATTAGTTTCAAATTATTAATGAGATTCAAATTAGGTTTTTCTTTTGGTTTAATATGGGCATTCCAAAATATTATTATTAGTTACAATTGATTTTTGAGATGTTAAAATGCATATTTTTATGTATTGTTATTTCATCATTGTTTTTTATTAAATTTTACTAGTTATTACTCTTTTTTCAAATAAAATGTTTTTTTTTCTAAACTTCAGGAAGAATGACCATTTTAGAAAAAGTATTTATTTATCCCCTATCATGGGTTGAATTTTGTTTCTAAAAAATATTTTTATTTTAAAAATTTTTGTTTTAAACATAAATATATTCAAGGAAAAATAATTTTTGTAGCATAAATGTAATTTATTTTATTTTTTTTCAAAAATCATTCATAATCAACACCATATTTATAAATTATTAATTTTATATTAAATGATTTTTGATGAAGAATTATGAAGAATTTATTTTGTTTTAAACTAGATTTTTATTATTACTTTTGTAGGTGTATATTAATTAAATCAGTATACTTCTATTATTATTTTGAAAATTGAAATTCAATGATAGACTAGTGATGAGGGAAAGATCCTCTATCCCTTATCCTATGTTTGGGGTGAGGGGATATCGACTATTATTTACTGATCATATTCCATTTTTCACCCATTTCACAATTTGGAACCATCTTTTGGATATCCTTTATATGATTCTAGTCCTAAAGGTCCACTCACTCATTAATGGTATTCAAATCTTCCACACTCCCTTATTTATTTCATGGAATATTCATTTCTCCTTTATCTCTCAATAGTTTATTGATTTATATGACTTTAATAATTAGTGGATTCCATTGACTGAATATTCATTATTTTATAGAATTTAAAGAATTTTGTGACTGTAGGGTTGTTATACAATCATATTATTTTGATTTAATTTCCATATGAATAAATCATCACCCTTGTCTTATCAAAGTTGAGTGGATTGTGAATTGAATTCAATTATCATTACTCAAATGGACCTTTATTATCTAATGTAATCTAGATCCCTCATTCAGGACCATCTAGATTAGTTTCTTATGTATTCTTATTCCCTTCAAAAATATATGTTTACTAAAAATGATTATAAATCTCATTTGTCAATTTATATGTTTTTAAAACATATACAAGGCCTTATGTCACCACATTTAACTATTAATTTCCCAAAAAAATGGTTTTCAAATTATCTGGAAATTATTTTATTATTTATGGTAAAAAATAATATTAATTCCACCTTATTATATATTTTTAGACATGTTTAGATTTATAATCTTATATTTCTAGGATGGTCCATACTCTTTATTTTTTCATCATATTTTAGTGATGAATTTGAATTTGATCATATTCTTACATGTTAAGGTTCCTCTAATTGGTATCAAAGGAATCTAGAATGCTTTGAATCTTATAGTCTTATATTGACATATAATCCCTCCACCGAAGGGCCCCCATCATAAATATGGACATGTCAAAATGTTAAAGGATCCTCTCCCAACTCTATAAAATAGTGTTTTAACATCACTATAAACATATATTGATTCATTTTGTCCTAAAATGTCAACCTACTGTGTTTGGGTGGGTGACGATCTATATGTTCTGGGTATTAAGTTAAAATCCAAGATTTATTTTCTAAATCTACCAAACCTAGTTATCTAAAAGATGAGGATAGAGGTATCATATGAAGTGAATATAAGTAAAATCATTTATGAAATGATTATTTGAAATCCTATATATGAACAATCACTATAATCATGTGTAAAGAAATTAGTACAATATAATTCCTTTAAGGTTAAGCCACATAAAAATTTTAATATGTTTATAAGGAATCAACCTTAAAAATTATATATTCTATTGTTTTTGAAAAATAATTCACATTCATAAAATTATGATGATATTTTTAGTTTAGAGTTTCATAAAATTAAGAGAATGTCTTACAATATAAACTTGTAAATTAAAGGTGGACACATATACTCAATATCCATTTTTCCATGAAAGTAAACCCTTTTAAAAATAAAACATGATTTATTTTCATGAGACATATTCAAATAATTTCATCGTGATATCCTCTTTTTCCCCATTAATAATTAATACATATGAAAAAAACATAAAAAAGATAGAATGAGAACAAAAATATACATTAGGGACATAAATTTAAAAATGAAAAGTGTTAGTTAAATGAAAATCATGAAATCCCATTCAATTTTATTTAAGAGAATAAAATAAATCTTTTTCACATGAAAAAACACACAAATTCTTCTCAAATAAAAGAATTAAAATCCATAGAAATCATAAATCATAATGTTATCATGTGGATCCATTTCAATATCAATTTTCATGAAATATATATCTCTCACCTACAAAGGGAGTAACCATTATATTCACATTTGGTATAACGACCATGGTATATTCCAATAATCTATTAGTAGAAACGTAGTCAATTAACTATGTCTCATTACCCAATGAATTGGATAGTTATATTGGGATCTCGTACCCTAAGTTTATATAAAACCCCCCATCATGATAAACAATTCCTTGGAACCATAATTTTAGATTGACACATAAAACTTTCATTAAAGAATCATTCTTAAGGAGGATAACTTTTTCCTTTTGAAATCATATTTCATTTTTCAAAATCCAGGCACTCATAAATGAAAAAACATTACTTGAAAATAAAAATTTCAACATGTTTGATAATAAAATTGTCAACTTGTAATGGAATTATAAAAAATTAATGTCATTATTAATTTAGAAAAATATATTCTTTCCATATAAGTTAAAATATATTCCTTTTGAATTTTTTAAATATAGTTTAAAGTGTATCATTAAAAGAATGTTTTTAGAAGAATGTCCCTGACTAGAATCATCTCATTGAACTAAGTGATAATAAAATGAATATATTATGTGTGCCCACTATAAATCCATATAGAAAATATTATAAATACAATATAAGATAATTAGATGTATTTTCACACATATTCATAACAAGACATAATCTATGAACTAGAAGTTTAACCTAATGAATGGAAATTGAGTTAATAAATCCAATAATACATTATAATTAGTCAAATAGTATATCACATGAATGAATAAAAATTTAAAAAAATCATTAGAATACATAAATTCATTCTATAACATGTAACTGGGGAGTTATACACACCTCAAAAAATAATAAAGGTTAATAAAATCAAAAATATGCTGCAGTGAAAGAAAATTGAGACGATGTACCATAACTTTAGTATGACTAGTCACATACATTATTTATCTTTCTGAATAATAAAATTAAGTAAATTTATACTTTATTGAGAACAATTTTCATGTCTCTAATTAATTCATTTCTGTTATATATATAATTTCTTATTTATTTAATTTCACATAAGAAGTTTTAATGATATTCGGTAAGAAAGCCAAAATAGGTTCAATTAGTTGACTTGGGTCAAATATTTTATCATTCCATCACATCCAGAATAATATACATGAGATAATTTTAATTTTTATTCATAAATAATACATTTAAATCAAACCATTAAATATCATTATGAAAATTGTTCTATTTTATAATCATGGAGATTTTATGTTGTGTATAAAAATGGGGAACATTTTCTTTCTTCAATGGGCATTAATAAAATAAGTGAAGTGTTATTTTATCTTTCCATAATTATAATAATATAATTAATAACATATTAATAATTTAAATTTATTCATATATATCATTAATTTGATGTGGTGATACAAAAATAATCATGTCTCCTAGTGGAGGTGATAATTTCCATGTACACAAGAAAGACACTAGCATTTTTTCCTTTGGAAATGAACAAATGAAAATGATATATTATATTTAAAGAATCATACAAATATCATTAATATCATATATATTCTTTAAATATATCATTATAACTAGTCTTTGGAAATGGTGATAGATAATGAACTACATCGGTTCGTGAGGCTGCAGTCCTTCGTACACACGAACAATTAATTATTTTCCAATTTTATGAAAGACGAGATGTATATGGAAAATTTAATTAACATAATAACTTTTATTTATATGGAAGATTCTAGATTTATTATTTTATCATGATTTTAGAATATTTTATACATGTGGAAAAATAAATATATCAGAAACACATGACAAAAAACTACACTTATTCTTTGGACATTCTCTTTTGACAGTAACTGCTCTTAGATGAGTGTTGTTCCTAAACTAATGCATCTATAATGTGGATATGGATTATAGTAAGGCATTTTCTTAGGTATTTAAAAAAAATGGTTTTAAATTGTGATGAAATGATAAGATGAGGTACTATTTTATAAGCGAGGAGAGATAAACTCTTAGAGTTTCTCAAAATAATAAATTAATATAAATTAATTTTTTATTCAAAATGGATCCAAAACGTATTAATTATAATATTGAATTATTTTCATATTCAGTACCTTTATCCTATGAAAACATGAAATGTGTTTTAATATTTGTATATTCCTTGTCATTTTTTAACCCTTATTAATCTTTTTTGACTCTTACCATGTCAAATGGATATTTACTATTTCAGGGTTAATATAGATACTATAAAATGAAAAAAAACCATAAATATACAATGGATTAAATTTTAATCCATATCCATGTCATTTGGATGAATATAATATTTTTCGGAATTTTATATCATTTAATCAAATATAACTTATTTTAAAATATCATTAATGTCAACTTTGACACAATTTATTACATTCGTATTTAATGTAAATAAAAATAACTATCTTAACCAGAACCAACTAATTTATTAAATTAATAAAATTTCATGGCAATCTATAAAGTTCATTTATCACATTGATTATACCAAAATATATTTATTATAATATTTTAATAACATTTATTTGATATTCTATTAATAAAATAATTATAGCATCAACATTGTGTAAGTATTCACGATAAATATTTCCTAACAAAAATTTAATAATAAATTTACATTTGGAAGATAAATATTTTACATTTATAATTAATATTTATGGTAAAATATATCTTCTTTATGTCCTAAAATAAAAAAAATTTATACTTAGGAAAAACATTAGTGTGAAAATTTTAAATTTTCTTAAAATAAAATACTAAAGGGTTTTAAAGTCATAAATATTACTTCAATAGGTCATGACATTAAAACAGGATAATTTTGGTAAAAAAACTCATTAAATAAAATTTAGAGGAGTGTTAAGGTAATTTTAAAATCAATATAATAATTATTTTTACCCTTAATTACCTGATATACTCTTATCTGTAGTAACAAAAATTACTATGATTACTTGTCATATTTTCCAAAAATAAAATTGACCAATTTAATAAATTTTTGACTTATGAACCCATAAAAAGAATCTATTTTTAAACATTCAAAACACTAATTTAGAAAAAAATGGAATTTATAAAGAATCAATAAATGCGGTCTGAAAGTTGATTTTTTGAAGTGAAAATGTTCAAAAGTCCACTATGATTTTATATCTAAATTGAATTTAAGAATGATTTCAACAACGTAAATTGGATAAATATATATATTTTTTATATAATTTTTATTTAAAAAAAGTATAATATAATTTATCATTATATATTAATTATTTGAAAATCCAGTTTTAAATTGAAATTCAACATTTTTCAGTATTAAAAAAAAAATGAAACTTATTAGAAAAATACCAAAAATTTAACCAAACTAATTTTTTTTATTATTATTTTAAAAATTAAGTTTATTTTGTCAATTAAAATTTACAAAATTTTAAACATTTAGTTTCGAAAAAAGTTCTTCATCCAATGGTGAGTGATATCCTTTTATAAAAATACATATTTTAGGTGTAAAATTAGTTTTTTCTTACCTTTTTCATATCAAATATTTTGAATTAATGTGAAAATATTTTATAAAAATTTGGAACCATTATTTACTTATTCAAATTCATAATTTCTAATATAACGTCTAAGAGATAACGTCTATATTAAATAATAATTTTTAATCTTTCGTTTAATCTCATTGTGGAAAATCTTGTATGTTATCTGACATAGTGTTTCTTTTTAAAAAATAAGAGTTGTTAAATTATCCAAACATTAATAAATTGAATCCTTTTAATTGGATATCTTCCATGGTAACCAAGGTTCGACTATTCAAAATACCATTTTTGAAATTTCACAATGGAAAAATGGTTAAATAAAATTCCATTTTAAAACGGAGAATAGAAATTATGAAGGTCACTTGAGATAACACATACTTGGGTTCCATATAGGAAAGTATAGAAATTGAAGATAAATCTAACTATAAAGTTATTAATTACACTGATAGAGAGCATGATAATGATAAATTTAATATTCACCAAACCATAAATCTGTTATTAGTTAAAAGGTCATTGATTTATTAATGATAAAAGTAAATGGATAATGTTTTTGTCTCATAGTCTATTTCATATAGTTGAGGAATTATTTTAATACAAGTCTAATAACAAATGGAAAAATAATTACTCAAAAAATATTGTTTCATGTTTTAATCAACTTCCACCATAAGTTTATCCTTTTCTCCAAATGATGAGTATTGAAGATGACTTTTTTTTCTTACCTGGAACAATACAATATACTTCTAGACATAAATTAATCTACAAAACGATAACAATATATTCATCTTTTCATTATATATTGACCAAACCCAAAATGGTAATAATAAAATAATATAATTATGAAAAATTATTAAATCATGTAATGATGAAAAACTACATTTAATATCTAGAAATAAAATGTATCACCCATAATTAAACATACATCACTCAAAAATTATACTTAAAATTATTTAAGAACATTATAGGATCATATTGAAACCCAAAAATCATAGGGTTTTGATAAAATAATCCTTAAAATTTCATTAATCATTCTTAATGCCTCAAACCAAAATTATAATTTTTTAAATCACATAATATCCATGACATGTTAACCATTTCCAAATACAATCGGAATCACCATGAGTCCACAATAAAATGATATTTGGTTCTAAAAGAAAATTTATCTTTTATTCTTCATAATATAATATTTATCTTAATCGTAATGGATTACCGAAATAGTGAACATTTTCTAAAATAACATTAATAGCATAATCACAAAAATATTTTCCAATCTCATGGAAATCTATTTGATAAAACTTGTGTTCAAACAATTCACATATCCTCTATTCTTCATATAGATTAAATAATAAAAAAATAAATTCATTCTAACAAGGACATCATGTTTCCCATTGATAGCTGAGGTACCATTTTATCCCATCGATTGGGGGTTCAATTCCTAAAACCTAGCTAGATGTTACAGGTTGTCACACTATCTATGGGATTTCAATTTTCTAAAAACAATAAAATTATTATAAAATTACACAAAAAATGAAAAAAACCCCTTAAATATAACGTTAATATGTTTTCGCCTCATGTTTTATCTCATATATTTAATTTTCATACCATAATATAATAAATAATTATTACATCAAAATTTAAGGACTCTAAAAATACATTTTTCACCTAAATATTTAATAACAAAAAGTATAAAAAATAATTTACAAGAAACTAAAATTATGATCAACGTAAATATTATAAACCGATGATGATATCCATAACTCTTAATAAAAAATCCTAATATCCATATTTGTCTAAACCATCCTATAATACCAACTTTAAGGACACATCCTTAAACAGTACACATACTAGTTTTTATTAACTATAATTAATTTTCATAAAATTATGAGGGTCTTTTTGGATTAGAGTTTTAGAGGCTTAGTGGAAGCTATTACAAATTTATCTAATAAATTAAATGCATACTCTTATAATTAGTTTCCATTTTTCCAGAAAAGGAATCCCTTTGAAAATAAAACATGATTTCTTTTCATGACACATTATTAAATACATTCATCGTGAAATATTCCTTTTCCTTACCAATATTTAATAACCATATGAAATATTTTACAACTTTGGATGAGAAAAAATATTATAATGATACTTAAATGGAAGAATAAAAATCATTAGTCTAGTAAAAATAATGAAACCCCATTTAATGTCTATTGAGGGAATAAAATAAATCAATTTCACATGAAAAACACGCACACTTTCTACTCAAATAAAATCATTTAAATCAACAGAAATAATAAATGAAAAATGTAACTTATGTAAACATTTTTAAATCACTCATATATATTATTTATATCTCTCTTCTATTAAAGGAGTAAACTTCACAATTACATGTGGAATAAACATCACAATATATTCCTATAATCACTTAGTAGAATCCTAATAAGTTAACAATGACTCATTACACAATGGATTTAAGAGTTGTAATAGGCCCACTTTCCATCTGTATATAATTGAACCACCCATTTTCATAAGAAATTTCCAATAACTATAACATAATCATAACAAATAAATATTTTATAAGATAATCATTCCTGAGGAAAATAAATTCTCCATTTTAAAATAACTTTTCATTTTTTTATAATTTGTGCAATCATAAATGAAAATATGTTTATTTGAATATAAAATAATATAATTGTAAAGGAATATTCAAAATTATATGGAATCATGAAATTTTTATAATTCATTCATTCTATAAAACACACAAAAACATTCCTTTTGACTTTTGAAAAAATATTTGAATGAGTAATGATAAAATAAGGGTTTTAAAAGAAAGTACCTTAGAAGAATCATGTCATTGAACTTAGTGTTAAACATATATATATAGTTTTATTATCTACTATTAATACTCATAAAAAGTGTTAATACGGCAAAAGAAGCACATATGAATTTTAATATATAATATTATCATGGAATAATCGATGAAGTAGAAGTTTAACCCAATGAATGCAATTTGAATTTATAAATATATTACTACATTGTAATCAGTTGAATAGTATTACACATGATGTAGTGACAATTAAAAAAACATTAAATATCATGAGAATAATTATATTCATGATTTAACAAGTCAATTAAGAGTTATATAAACCTTATAAAATAATATAGGTTCATAACATGAAGAATATTCCTTCATAAAAGAAAATTGAGATGAAGTCCCTTACCTTGATTCCAACCTGTCATGTATGTTCTTTATCTTCCTAAATAATGATAAAAATTAATTTATAATTTATTTATAACCTTTTTCATGATTTTTATTACTTTTATATCAGTAATTTCTAAGTTATATATAGTTACTTACTTATTTAATTTCACATCATATGTTTTGACGATATTCAGTACTTACGTACAAAATGGACTTGTTAAGTCAACTAGGGTAAAATAAGAAATCATTACACCAAATCAATAAAAATATTTGTGATATAATTATGATTTTTATAAATCAATAGAACTTTTTAATGAATCAATTTAATATGGTTATGAAACACGAACTACTTCATAATCACGGAGATTATAGGTCATGCGTACGAATGAGTAACATTTTCATTTTTAGTGATAATTACAGAAATAAGATAAGTATTATTTAATAATTAAATAATTATAATAATATTTTAAATATAATATTAATCATTAAAATATACTTATAAATATCATTCATGTGAAGCAGCGATGAAAAAAAATCACATCACTTCATGGATTTGATAATTTAAACGTACAAACAAATGACATTATCGTTTTTATATGCATGGAAATATAATAATTTAAATGATACACCATCCTTTAAATATGATAAATATTTCATTAATATCATATATAAAAATTAATTATATCATTTCAACCAGTCCGGAATAATGGTTATGGAAAAAAATTACATCATTTCACGAGGTGGTGTTCTACCTTGAAAACGAATGATTAATTCAGTTCATACTCGATAAAATATGAGATGGATATGGAAACATTAATCGACATAATGAAATATAATTATTTGTAGTATAATTAAGATATTATTTTATAGTGGTGGAATAATATTTGATGGAAGTGGAAGAAGAAATATAACTGAAACACTTGATTAAAAACATTTCCTCTTCCTTGGGAAATCTCCTTTGATTAACACCATAACACCTCTATGATGAGTGGTATGTCTAATATAGGGCCTCTATACTGTGGGGATGGATTTTAAGATGGGATTTATATAGGTATTGGCTAACCAAAAAGGGTTTTTAAGTGTGTTCGAATGAGGATAATGGGTTCCCTTTTATAAGAGATATGAGGGTCACTCTGGGAATTTCTAAAAACATTAAAATAAAATAGATTATTTTTCTCTTCCAAATTAATATAAACAAATTAATTTATTAAATATAAATATTTTGGGTAGAAATAAAATCATCCATTGAAAATTATTCATGTTTTCAATATCTTTTTAATCTTTACATTTTTATTTTTAGCCTTATTTAACATATTTATCTCTTACCTTGACCACATGGATATTTACACATTGAAGTCCAATATAATTACTATAAAATTAAAAGAGAACATAAATGGATAATTGATGAAATTTTAAAACTTATCCTAATAATATTTTTGAGTGTATGATTTTTATAATTTTTATATCATTTAAAAAATTATTATTTATCTTAAAATATCATTAATGTCAAGTTTGACACTATTTATTATGTTGAATTTCAAAAAATAAAGATAAAAGTTATAAATCAAAAAATCAATTTATTGCATTACTAACACGCGAATTGGGTCAATAAAATTCATTTATAATGGTATTTATATCTAAATATATTTACAAGAATGTATTTTATAACATTTTAATTTTATTTCTTTTAAAAAAATAATTATTTACTCAATGTTGTGTAAGAATTTAATTTGTTTATTACTTCACATAAAAATAAAAAAAATTAATTATCAAGATAAATATTTCATATTTTCAAATAATGTTTATGGTTGAATAGATCTTTTAGATTTATTCATATTAAAAATCACATACTTATTAAAAACATTAGCATGAGAAGTTTGACATTTCATAAAATAAAATTTTACACGGGGAATACATTCACCCTTATTGATTAAATAGTTTATAAATTTTAAATAATAATGATTTTGGTCGAAAATAAATCATCAAATAAAATTATTACTTGTTTTAGGAAATGTTTTATACTTATCATAATTATTTTTACCCTTAATTATGTAATTTACCCTTCATGATAGAAAAAATTACAAAGAATTCTATTCATATTTTCCTAAAATAAAATGGATCTTTCAAAAAAATCGATCCTATTACTCAAAATATTTATTCCATTTATAAAAATTCAAAGCATATATTTGGCTACAATTTTTTTCAATTAATCCCATAGACGGAGGGAGAAAGGAGGATTTTTAAAGTCCAAATGTTTGAAAGTTTACTAAGTTTTTCTTTACCTAAATTCGAAGTAAAAATTGAACCAATAAAATAAATTAGATTTATATTTGTAAAATTTATCTAATTATTCATTAAAAATAATTTAAAATATTAATTAATATTATAATATTTTTATAATAAAAGTTAGTTTTCTATTAAAATTTACTATTTTCACTGTTGATCAAAAAATTAAACATATTATAAAAAAATTCAACAAAAGTAAATTTTTAGATTGAAATTCATAAATGAAGTTTATTTTGTAAAATAAAATTAATAAAAATTTAAAATTTTAGTTTTAATTAATTGTTTCATTAAAAATAAAAAAACTTCCATTTAGAAAAATTCATTTTTTTGTAAGTAAAATTAGATTTGTTATTATATTATAATTATAAGACATATTCAATGAATGTAAAAAAATTATAATATATAATAATAATAGAGTAACTGATATTTATACCTCTCATATGAAATATATGTGATAATATCCATATTAGAAAATAATATTTAGTTTCCATTTAATCTCGATGTGGCTTATCTCAAACGTTATTTGACATAATGATTCCTTTTTAAAATATCAATATTCTAAAATTTTAGGAAAACATCCTTTGTGAATTTTCAACAAAGTCGAGATATATAAATTATAGATGGTTATTTTTAGGAATAAGTAAATCTATGATAATAACCTATTAGTTGGACAAGTAGAAACATTTTAAGGAGACATAAATTATGACTTCACTAATGGACCCCCAAGGGTGTAAGATGATTCCCAAATATCCTCTGACTCTGATGTGGATAAATCATCTTATGTTTTTTTTCAATCATTAGGAATGTAAATATGTGTGTATTTAATTTCATTGAATATTTTATAAATAAATAAATCATTGCTAAAAATCATATGTATTATACCAACCTAACTAGACTAGAGAATACTCAATCGAAGAATGAAGTCATTGTATCAAAAAATATCTCCAATTAACTTATTAAATAGTTATATTTGTTAAGGGTTTTCATAAGAAAAAAATATCTTGGAAATGAAGTAAGAAATAAAATTTATAATAAATACCACTACATTATTGGATTGAGTGAAAATTTTCAAACCTAAAGGCGGTTATCTTATGCATGATGATGGAGGTAGTGCATTAAATTGAAATTAGTATTTCAAGAAACATCTACCCACTAAATTATTAGGAAATATGAATATAAATTCTGAAGAGATTTTACAGGTCATCGGAGGAGGAAATACCGGAGACATCTACTTTTACCCTGATTTTAACATGGGATAATGGTCGATAAAAAATATTGGTGAGCTCTACAAATCCTATATATGTTATTTTTATTCATACCATATTAATTGGATGTTATTATTTTAATATATGATAATTTAGTTAACACTTATTAGGGTTATTAATACCCTTCATAAAAACATTTTATATCACCTTTTTATCTATCTGGATCTTGAAATCAGAGAAAAAACCTAGAAGTATTAGATTCCAACCCTTTGATTGTCAAATGAAATCTCATGTAGTTCATTAGTCAATGTTTTAGGAATTTTCCATGAATATAAGAGTAATTGAATGTCAAATCCCTATATTCCAAGTATGATTTTGAATCATGTATAATATCTTTTATTATTGTTTTATATTGTAATATGGTTGATGTTTAAATTTAAAATTTAGTTTTTATATTTTTTTAGGTTCAAACTAATTCAAGTAAATAATTTCACCCCTAACAATAATAAATTTAATTGGAAGAAATATTGGGATATGAATAAAAATTATGAATTTGGGTGGTTTATAACGAGAATGAGTTTAATTTCATATTGATTATAAAATTAGGGATTTAATATTTTTTTAAATAGGATTCAAAACATTACATGTGATATATTTTTCATCATTAAAATTATTTAATATAATTAAAAAATGGATTTCTCTAAATATGTATATTTTTTTAAATTAGTTTATCAATAATCCGATTGATATGGGTAATTTTATTAGATGTTTGGATAGTATAAATGTAGTTTGATGTTGGTTATAGTGGAAAAATCAATAAGGGGTTAGTTTAGTTACAAATAATAAATTGAAAAAAAACATTTGAAATCATAAATCCCATAATTTAAAAAAACTACATGTTAACTAAAACTATAGAGTTATATAATTTGATCATACAAATATATTTTCCAAATATCAATCATAGAATAGCTACACTAATTTTTAAAACACATTATCTTTTAAAAATAATAAACTAGGACAAAACAAAGTATATAAACCCAAAATTAAATTCAACTCTCAGAGTAATGTTTCATTATATTTTTAGAAAAAACAAACCACTTTGATTTTAAAATATGAATAAAACAAATAAATACAACGTAGAAGTAAACATGGATTTTAACATCATGTTAAGACCTAATACCATCTACATGGAAATAAATTTATTTATGTAGTTTAGTTTAAAATAAATTGATTCACAACATGGATTATGTTTTAAAATCAAATATACTCAAATAGTTTTGTGTATAAAAAAACCAATTCTATTCTAATTTATTTATAATTGGATTCCATGGCACACAAAAACACTTTTAATATTTTACATTGGAGGAAATATGAAATTAAATGAATGAAAGTTACTACAAATATCTATTTCATTAAATAAGTCTATGTTATTAGATGGATAAAAAAATAAAATCACAACTTGAAGGATAAGATAAAATAGAAATAAAATGGAACAGTGATAGTAATTATTTGAAGCAACTTATTCTAGTCATCTTTGGTATTTTAATAGTCCTTGAATATACCCTTCAAACATATCAGCTATGTTCAAATAAGATATTTTGGAAAACATAGTTTCATAGAAGTATTGTAAAATATTCTATATCACATTAGTCACTAAACAATCCAATTATATGATTCGATAAGTTTTTGAATCTAACAATTGGTCATTATTATTCAAATTCTATTGAACTAATTCACAAACATACCTGTAAAAAGTATTCCATTGAATTTATAGTATTTTTGTTCAAATTATCTATTCTAGGAAATTTATATTAATAAGAGAATAATCCTCATAGAGAGAGATATATTTAAACATTATAACCTCTCTTTAAAACATCTATGTTGTTTTGGGATAATAATTATTCTTAAATCGAAAATATTATTAATTTCTTTAAACTCTTTAATCTATTATTTGGAGAAACTATGTATGGAATTAACTATGTAATGATATAGAATAAAGAAAATATGTTAGTAGCATGATATTTGTGTTAGTGGTTGTTCATTGAACTTGTGGTAGATTCTTTACTCAATAGAATACCTCATATTTAGATCCACTTAATGGTAGCATAACATATTGGTAACACCGAGCTATCACACATTTTAAATAACGTTGGATGTTCTGGTGGCAGCTTATATTGGTATCTTATGGAAGTATCACATTTCAACTAACAATATATAGCCACAATATGTTAAGGAAATATCCAATTTTATATTCTTTTCAAAAATCATTTTATCTATTAAAAATAGAATATTTATTAAAACACAATGAAAATGATTTGGTATCATTAAAACAACAAAGTTCCTAGAATAATCCTACAATATCACACTTTTTATGGTCAAAAATAATGGAATTCACAACCCTTAATAACCATAGAAAACATTTACCATATGAATATAATGAAAATAATCCTGTTAACAGTCAATGTATATATACAATTAATATTCATGACTTATTCCATTCAGATGTTATATATTCCTACTCTCTATTTTGTTATTGTCAAAAAGATTAAAAGAATCAACTGTGGATTTTAATTATTTAATTATAATTAAATTGATAGGATTCACATTAATAATTAATGTTAATACTATACATATAAAAATAAATCAAAATGAAAATCACAATCAAATAAAAATCCAAGTCTGAATAATAATCCTCAGTCTGGATAGTGGTAGGATCCACTAAGACCTGGCCTTTTCTAGTAATTGGAGGAGAATAAATTGATGAAAGTGGTGCAAGAGGAATGATATCTATTGAAGAATAAAATGGTCTTATAATCCTCACAACTACAATAGTTACATTTCCAAAATGACTATAATTAATAGATTTTGTATGAATATCGAATTTAAAAAGGTGAAGAAATGGAATTTCTCATTATAATGGGTAGAGGTGCGATAATAGTTGTCCTAGTTTTGTCAAAAAATGGCTCCATAATCTTTAATAAATTGTAAATAACCCAACAATAATTCTCCAAACCTCTAAAAACTTCATAATTTTCATTCATAATAATATTGAGAAAGGCATACAAGATCTTCAAATGATCCACCTTTTCATTGAAGTCCATATTAATATGAGGTATCCTTATATTCTTTGGTAAAAATATAAAAATGTGTGATAATCACAAGCTTAGTAAAAAAAATTAAGGGATAATATTTTATGGAATCAGTGATTTTTTCCATATCAATTCATTATTAATTTAATAATTTCATAAGTTGATGAAAAATATGTTCATAATGTGATTTTACCTGACATGGGTTATCCTAATGAGAGGTTTAAAATCAACCAAAACAACATGCATCCCTTCTATAACTATATATTTGCTCAGGGTAGCATATAAAAAGACATGTAAAGAGGGAGGATGATCTCTAGAAGAATAGTCTCCAACATTAACCAAATATTATATCCTTTCTAAAGATGATATTTATCTTTATGTTGAAACTAGTTTTCATAACCTCCATGCTTTAATTAAGTACATTAAACTAGTAAACTATCCTCTTATACACTATTTCCAAATATCCATTCATTATGATGTGTCTTGGTAGTTTTTGTTTGACTAATAATTAACCGATCAAATTAGAATCATTTTTCAATAGATTATTATCTTTAAATGAAGTGTACATGAGAATCAAACTATGGTTTGAGTGAAGATCTATTCTCAAAGAATTGAGATCACTCATATTAAAGAAATTTTTTTGAGGAGTGAGAGGAGAAGGTGAATTCATATATTGACCATCTATAGGATAATCCTCTTGAACAGATTCCACAACATTACTTATATATGAAAAGGCTCCAAAAAATGTTCCTCACCCATCTAATATACTAAAGATACATTATTATATTTCTTAGTAGACGAGATGGTAGGCCCACAACACTCTATCAGACTTATCTTATCACCATAATAACCATCTAACTCAGAGTATTCCAATCTAAGATTAGGTTAACCTTGAGTTTTCTACCCCTTTGTTTGTATAATATTCTCACATTTTTTTAAACATCTAGTTGAATACTATTTATATATTATTGAAAAAATAAATTATTTTGTTAAATGTTATTCCACTCATCAGTAGTCAACTTACCATACATAAAAATAGTCTATAATAGATTCAGTTACTCTCACTTGTCCCTATTCATCAAAATCATACTCGGATTCGTCAAAAAAATCAGTAAAATTTTCTAGGATATTTGAGGTATACATATAAAATTGATACCCATTATAAACATTAGGTTCTCATAATTAATGTTTCAAGAAATTTATCTTTAGTAGATACCGATTTAGGTGGTTCTGGTGATATATAAGACACATTTAAACTCAAAAAAATGTTAGGATAACTCTTGTATTACACTAAAATTGGATGAAACTATAATATGGTACCTTTATCTTCATTCTCTTTATCATTATCACTAACAACAGTTTACATTATTCAATAGAATAATACTTTATTACTCTATATAAAAGCAATATATGGTCAACCAAATTTCTTGTTCGAGAGGGATTATCCAATGGGTTGAACTTATAATTCCATTTTTCATTTCCCACTTCCCAACATTTCAACCAAGGATTCCAATTTACATTTATACTATAACATTTGACTTCGATGTTGTAGAATCTATCACATATTGTTACATTTTCTTATCCTTCATGAATAACTCCACTATCTTACAATATGTGAGAGATCATCATAGGGTATAAACATAATTATATCTCAAGTTAATATTTCATAACTCCATAACATGTATGATTAATTACCTATAGGGATTGATTTTGTTCCTATATTTGATAAAAAAACATTTCTTGATAAAACATAATATCGAAGTCCCCCTTTTTTCTACACAACATTTTTTGGATGAACATGAAGTGAAGCTGATCTTCTACATCAATTTCATCTTAATAATGTCATATAGCTATGGTATTTCCTATTATCTCATGTATAGAATAATCAATCACATATTTACCATGATTGATGTTAAAGGAGAATTGGTAATTCTCATAGATTATATTATGATGAAGACTAAAACATTTAACCCACTCTGTCAAAGAAATAACAATATACTTTCAATATTCCATTGTTTTGATAATTTCATTCTTATATTTATAAATATACTTGTAAATTAGGTAGAAATATCAAATAAACCAAGGGTAGAATAGTTTATACTTCCTCAAAAATCATTCTTATTATCCCTAATCATGAATAAATTTCTAAGAAAGTGACTTTCTTTAAGATAATCAAGAAGTATCGACTCCCTTTTTTGAATAAACTACATGAGACATGGGTTGAGGTTTTTTTCGATTTGATAGAATAAATTGATTCTCCCCTATAATTATTTTTATCACATGATTCTTTAAGAAATTCACCATAACACTTTTGTCTCACCATTTTATCATATGTTTGATGTTTTGAAATTGAAGTTTAAGGGTTGTGAATAAAGATAGAAATAATGTTTCCAAAAGGGAATGCATGAGTGTGAATTCCTTATTCAGAATATTATTTATATATTTTTATCATTTATAAATTTATAAATTAAATTTACAGAAATGGAAAAATAAATTTGAGTAAAATAATAAATTTAAATATTGTAGATTGAATGGTAGCTTTTTATAATTGTAGACAGATAATTGTAGGTTATAAATATATCATGGAAATGGTAGCACACCATTGTTTAATGTCATGGTATAATTTAATTGGTAACAATCCAAAGGTACCATTGTAAGGATAAAAACCAAATGGTATCATTCCATGTTATCATAAAAATGATAGAAAGGACGCATGGTAGCTTGGCTATGGTAGATGTTCATGGTACCAAGATATTGTGATCCAATTATACAATAAATAAATAAAAATTAGAATAAAATAATAATAAATATTTATCATTTCATATTCATATATGATATATCTCATTATCTCTATAATCAATTCATTTTTAAAAATTTCACCAGGATGATGTTCAATACCAATGAATTCAACAGTTATATCACCTTTTAGAAAATGGTCTCTCAAAAAATGATGTCTTATATAAATATATTCAATTATAGAGTGGTACACATGATTTAGAAAAATTCATACTGTTCTTTTATTATCAAAATCTATAGGGACATTTCAAAATTGATTCCCATAGTATTGTAAAGTGTGTTTCATTCATATAATATGTGCACAAAAATTACATGTATCAATGTACTAAACCTTATTACAGTATAATTCAATATAAAACTTTTCCTATTACTATATGAATCTATATAATTTCCAAAGAAGCTATGTCTTTCATATTTTCTTTTCCAATATAATTTACGAAAACCAAAATATGCATCTAAATGGATCATTAAATAATGTTTCAACCCTATTTTATAAAACAATCATATGTTGGTTATATTTATAATGTACTAGAAATTTATTTTCATAGAATATAAAAGTGATTACATGGGGATTTCTTTAAATAGTGAACACAATGAAAAACTAACAAAAATAATAATCTAGATTATTGTTATGTATAGTAAAAATCCATTCATACCATTGTAAGTGGTTTGATCAAATAATTTCACCAATGCATCATGATATAGTTTATATCTTTACTCATTCTAGTATCACTACCTTTATTACTAATAATACTATAATGTTTTAAAATATATTCGGTGTACTTTATTTATTTTAGAATAATTCCTTCCTTATTTTTTTAAAAATTTAAAACCAATGAATAATTATATTTTACACATCAAAATGATTTCAAATTAACTTTGTATCATTATTGAAAACACATTACACAAGGAGATTTTGGATGATCTGAAAATAATATAATCAACATAGATTCATGATAACAAAATATCAACAGAAATTAATTTTATATCTAATGTATGTTCATTAATACATTTTTAAATCCCTTTTGAAATGAAGACTGATTTGATCTTATCATACCAATATCTCGGACCTTGATTTAATACCTATATAAATTTTGATAATTTAACGACATGGTTTGAAAAGTGAGGAATTTGAAATGCATGGATTTTTTCTACAGAAACATCCGCGATTATATATCCATTTTAGATGGAAATCTTGATAAAAAAATTCATATAATTTGAAAAAAATATATGTATCATTGGAAAGAAATATTCTAATAGATCCAAGATTAGATATTAGTGCATGTGATTCCTCCTATTCAATACATTATTCACGAATTTACCCAATTTAAACCATGATTAGTTTATTTCTAACTATATACACTGACTTATCTAACAAATTACAAAAAACCACTTGCTTTCCATTTTTTGGAATTCATTGGGTCCTTCCACTAGCTCCCAGATTTTTTATCTTGAATTTATTCAACTCTTCATTCATTACCATTAAAAAGAACTAATCATTTATTGATTATGTGATGTTCTATGGTTCTTGAAGTGACAAGAAGTCATGATGTTCAACCTGATTTATAACATACGAAATAGTATGAGTTCCTATATCTAGGAATCCAAAAACATCATCTAAGGTATGTTCTATATGAGTCTTAATAACTCTAATAATAGAATTATTTAATATATCATTTCCAAATAGTGGTTCAGGTTTAAATAGTTATAAGATGGGTAATATTTCTACAGGTTTCAATGAATTATCACTTGGTTTGGAATTTATCTTTAGATTAGAAAGGTTATCCTCAAGGTTGGGGTTGTGGTTCATATGGATATATTTGATAAAATTTTATATTCACGGATTATTCAACATATTTTCCCCTTTTATTGAATACCCTTTCTAATTTACTAGATTTTCAGTATCCATGGAAAATTCATGTATAAATTTTAGATTGAAATATGTCTAAATTATCGTTTTTATTTATTATAAATACTTTATAACCAAAAACTATAAGGTAATTAACATTTGGATTTCTCACACTTCATAATTCATATGGGGTTTTATTTAAAAGTGTTCTAATAAAACCATTATTAATAATATAAAAAATTCTAATCACTACTTCTTAACAAGTATAAACATGTATGTTCATATTATTCAGCATGTTCTAGAAAATCTCTTGTAGAGTTATATTCCATTTTTCTAATGAAAATTTTTGTTTTGTGGTCATTTGAGAAATAAAATGTTTTCTATATATCCATATTGTGAGTATATAGATTAAAACTATTTAATTTCAACCTCGCTTCCATGATCACTTTTTAATTTTTTTTAAAGTAAATCCATAAGGTTTTCTATATGTTTTCTATAGGTGGATAAAGAGAAATAAGATTCAATTTTGTAAGCTTGAAAGAATCCCCAGGTTCATGTAGAATATTCATCTACTAGAACATAGGAATAATGATTCCCATTTAATATAGAAACTCAAGAGTATCCAAACAAGTCCATGTCAAAAAAATATGGGTTGATAAGTTAAAACACTTTTCTTTTATTTAAAATATATATTATTTTATTTCCATTTTTTACAAGGGATTCTGATTTTATCTTTTAGGAATTATTATTTAGAGTGATCCTTGAATAATCATTTTCTAGTTATATTTTTATGTGAGTGTAACTTGTAGTTTACATATATCCAATGTAAAATCCAACAATATTTATGAAAGAGACATAAAAAAGAAATAATTTTAGAAAGTAATGAATTCCAAACAATAGAATATATATTTTCATTATGAGAGTAAGTGAAAACTAAAACACTCATATAATCATAAATTTTACAGTAATTGATGTCAAAGTAAACTTGATAACCATAAACAAGTAACTGTGTGATACTCAAAATATTATAATTTAACCCATCTAAAAATAAAACTTTTGAAATCAAAACAATAATAGATTTACAATTTTTGATGAGGCTAATAATTTTCTTTTTATCATTATCATCAAAAGTGACATGTACACCATCTACTTGGATAAGGTTGTTTAATTATGTGTAGTCACAATTTATGTGTCTAGAACATCCACTATCCAGATACAATATGTTCTTAATTTACTCTTCACATAGGTTTTAAACATCAACAATTAAACTAGAAATTATTTTGGAACCTGTATTTCCTTTGGTCCCAAAATGTTAATAATAAAATATTTAATAATCCAAGGTTGTTTAATTATAATTCATTAATTAGATCTTATTCATTAAAAATGAAAAAAATAGGAATAGACTAATTTAAAAAATTTATAGAATTCTATAACTATAACTAAAAACAAATTTATTCTTTTAAGTATTACTCTATTCAGGATGATAAACAATATTAATGGAATATTTCAAAGCATTTTTATTACCAAGAATCCTTTAATGGTTTCTCTCCCTTTTATGAATTTTACCAAATCCTTTTTCAATTTATCATTAGAGGTTTTTAATTCATTTATTCCTCTAATAATTGAGAATTGTTCTCTTTTCTACGAAAAATATAGTTGTAAAATGTGCATTCAAAGCCTAATATTTATTTAAAAAATTTCAATTATACTTTAGCTTTTTAAATATTTCCTATAGCATATTATAATATTCAAATAACACCTCCTAGATCAAATATTACTCATTATTAATATTCTTATAAATCTTATAATTATGTTCAGAAGATGAAAGAATAATATCTAGTACCTCGTAATTGTTATTCAAGAAAAACAATTTGGATTTATCATTTTTGTCCTCAAATATTGATTCAAAGTCACCTGAGGAGCCATTTGAGGCATTATAGGTGGATTAGATATCCTTTTTTACCATTTCAATTTTCCCTTATACATTTTATTATAATTTAGCTTGGGGAAATATACATTTATGTTTCCTTTTATTTTTCACTCATATCAGGTCACTTTACTAGGATAGTTATCCTTTTCCAATTTCCCATTGTATCATACTTCCCATCATAATTTAACATTATTTATAATTTATTATTCCTCTAGAATTTCATGAATGACATGTCTAGGTGAGCCATTTCCTTGCCAATATCAGTGTTCCATTTATCATCACTAGAACTATCATCTCTAATATTTTAATTTATATTTCATTCACAATTCTTGAAGTCTATTTTTGTTTTCTTAGGTGCATATCCTTCCCCTTTGTTTAAGTGTAATTATTTCTCAGGAATCATAATATTTCTAATAATATCTTTCACTAGTAACATACATATATCATAATACTCTCTAATGGAAATAGTGGTTCCCCTCCAAATATCAGGAATACATCTAAGTTTTCACATCACTTGATTTTTCTTTGCAATTTGTTTCCCATGTGAATTAACAGAAACAGGGATTTTAGTAAGACATATACACATATTATAAATAGATTCATCGGGCTACATTTTAAATGTATCTTATTTGATGGTATAATTAATTAAATGTTTTTCTTTAACAATTGTGGTTTAATCGTGACATAGAGCAAGAGTAATTTTTTTTTTCAAAATAATTAGCTTGAGAATATATTCTTTTACATTAATAATATACTATTTTATAATAAATGAATTAATTTATTTAAAATTATTGTCATCTCCATCTATAGTGGAATCAATCTACTCAACTCTAATAGATTAATGTTATTAATGATAGTATTAAAAAACTATCAAAATACCAAATCCCAAGCATTTTATGGGAATTTTCATCTTGATCTTCTATTAAGAATAGGTATTCCCATTAATATATAGAGGCTGAAAAAGTATCAGTTTGATATCTTCTATTATTATCCATAATGACTAAAAATTATAAATAACTAATATTTTATTATATTTAAATGAAATTGAATCATATTAAAAAGAAAAAAACCATTTATACAAAATATTGGTTAGAGTGTATAACTCAAGATGGGGTGAATTGAGTTCCCTATAAAAAATTTATAATTTTTTTTTAAAAAATGTAAATCCCTAATTTATTAAAAGTACCTAGATAATTAAAACTACAATAGTTTAAATTTAATCTCTTAAAGAGTTCCTCAAAATCTAGATCACAACTAATTTAAAATAAATTTGAATATATATTAAAATTTTAAACTAATATACTTGAATCAACCACTTTATATAAATCAAAAATTAAATCAATCTATCAATGTAATATTTTGATATAGTTTTAGGAAATAGAAATTTGAATAATATAAAACTATGAATAGAAAATTAATACACAAAATTGAATATATAATGGGGTTTATTCACAAGGTAATACTTAATCCCCTTCACTTTAAAATCACTCATTGCTAGGGATTTTATTATAAAATATACTAATCCACAACCTTGACTTGGTTTTATTAGTAAGTGAACTCAAAAAATTTGGGCTATACAAAAATAAAATCCACATTACTTCTTGGGAAAAAAGGATTATAGGACACATGAGACTTATCTATTGTTATAAGTGGGGTTATAAATAAAAGTAAATTAGTGAGAGTGTTTAGAAATATCTAATTCGGTAAAAGAGTCTCTTGTTATAGATAAATAATATAAAAATCGCAGCTCAAATGTTAAGCTAAACTAGAAAGTACAAGGAATATGTAGTGTGATGATTAAATTATTCTCACTTTAGTAAAATTTCTTTATTCATGGATACATTAATATTTCTTTGAAATGGATCAATTTATTTTTAATGGGAAATTTTAGAAATCAGTGTTTCGTAGAACACAAGGAAAAGAACTTCTGTCTCAGTAGTCACTAAACAAGCCAATTATATGATATGAGAAGTTTTTTATTATAAAAATTGTTTTTTTATTTTTAACACTATACCTCACCACATCATGCACATGAATTCATGAGGGATTCCTATAAATTTATAGAATTCAAGGTCCAATTATCCATTTTAGAAAAATGAAAAAAATAGATAAGAATCATCATACTGAGAGAGAAATTTGGAAAGGAAAACTTTTAATTATAAAATCCATAGATTTGTTCATGAATCTTCATTATTAAATATAAATACCCATAAAATTAATTGAATTATTCAATATACTTGTAGGAAAAATTATTTTTTAACTTAATTCAGAAATGTTTGGTCAAAGGATCATCTAGTCGTGGAAAGATCTTGGTGGTCGAAGTATATATTCGATTTGGAAGTATATTATATAAGTTTTATAATTACCTAGTATTAGAACCACTTTATTGTATCTCAAAATAGTGGTATCATCTAGGAGTAAAATAGTTTATCTAATGGTATATGTTTTGGTGTAATGTTATTTAGATAACATATGGTTGTCAAATTTGTTACTTAATGAGAGATAGTCACAGTAGGTTCATAAGTCGTCCAATTTTCTGATATTGGATAGAAAATAGTTCACTTAAAATGAAAGAATAAACTTATTAAAAACAAAATAAACATGATTTGGAATGATTGAAATAAATATATTCTTGTAATAAGACAAAATTTAGAATTAATTCCTTGTTTGGAAAGATAATGTTAATTGGAATTCAATAAGTTATCTCATGTTTGATTGGGTTTAATCATTGGTTCATATTATATCATCAGAAATTTTTTCCTAAGATTATTGGGGTTATCTATAGGAAAACGTTTAAGCTAATTTTAGTGAATTCATGTTACAAGGATACATGGTTAATATAACCTATATTTTTATGTAAATATACATCTTTTAAGAAGAGGGGGATTGTTGGATATATTAGAATCTTGTGATAGAATAAATAATCATGGATTACATGGGGAAGTATCATTACAATTTTTTTAATTTTATGGTTTTTTATTATCCCTTTCATGGAACTTTATATCACATTTAATTATAAAATATGGAAAGTTTTTTTATTGAACGAGATGTTATTTCTATAGTATTTATTTTAGTGGGTTAATTTATATTATATGTTTGATGTTTTAATAAAATTATTTATATTAACTATATATATTGGTAGTGGAATGGTTGGAGGAATGAAAATATTTACATGTTATTTTTTAATGTTTTCCCCTGTAGTTAGTTTATGATAATCTTACCCATGGATTTTTGTGTGGATATATTTTTATTAAATATATTCTTTAAATTAAGTTTTATTCAATACAGAGTAAAATATATATCTAGAAAACTATTGTTCATAGTAGTAATAGAGATATATACCTCATTACACTAGTCACTATTCGATGTAAATTTTTTGGTCTTAGTAATTGGGGAATTTTCCATGTGATTATATTGATAGTGATTGAGCCACATGTTTGGTCTTCGAGTCCTTTAAAGCCTTCAATCCACCAAAAGACTTTGGTCTAGTATGGTTTACGGTCCACCTCAAGGTCTTCGGGCCACCTCGAGGCCTTTGGGCCATCTCCCAGCCTTCGAGCCAAATGTATTTATGCTTAAATGGACTGGACATACTTTAAAAAAAATAGGCTCCAGATAAAGATTCAGAGCAGGCGCATTCCCTATAGTAGAAGCTAAGAGACTTGGAAGAATGATAGGGTATGTAAATTTCCATTGGGACTGGCATGTGCAAGCACAAGAAGCCGAGTCGAATATCCATGTGAAGTTTGATAGCTAACATTATGATGTAGACTATAGGGAGGGGAAACTCTAAGTAGTTATAGTCTAGATGAATTCCTATAACACCTTCATGTCATGTATTATCACGAAGCCTATGGGCCATGTATAGGTTCTCCTTCAACAATTAAGTGGGGGATTATAAAAAATGAGTAAAAATAGATTTCCTTTGGTCGATTCCGATAATAGGTGAAAATATTATTATTAGACTAATTCATCAAGAATTGATTTATGGTATAATGATATAAGGTAATTTTGATATTTTTTGAAACAAAATATATGTATGGAGAATTCATGGTTTGTATATAATCAAAATGTGTGATAAATAGGGTGTACCTAGTGGCTTTGGATGTAATGAACCTTATTTCAAATCTGAAATGGGGTTATTATTGTATTATACTATAATAAGAAAATATATACCTTTGGGTACTCTAGAATAAAAAGTAGTAAAATTTGAATTTATATTTTGTACTATTATTAGGATTAAACTATTTTTTGGATGGATACATCAAAGATTTTTATTTCATGTTTATGTTATAGTATTTAGTATGTTCCTATATAAGTAGATAAGGCTATAACTATTGAAATTGGATTGTTCTAAGTGGTATAGAAAGAAGTTGAGAGGTGGTTTTGGGTATTAGAATATATCTTATGGATTTTCTTATGACGGTTTTAATGATATTTAATCATATAAAAAAAATTAAATTAGGGAATGTAATAAACCTTTTTTAAATAATAATTGTGTAAATATTTTATAAAAAAATATTATAGAGGAATGTTCTATTGTGTTACTTTGTGATTATCTTTTGTTTATCAACTCTAGGTGACTTATATATTTTGGCGTATTTAATTTTCATGAAAATTTATAGTTTTATTATTAAATTTGTTATGGAGTTTTCCTAAATTGTCACATTAGATTTAAATATTTTTCTAATGTTAATATATTTATGGAATTTCCTTATTTAGTTGTTATTTTGTGAAAATTATCTAATGATTTGGTTCAAGTGTGTTGGGAACTAGGATGATATCGATCTTTATAGTAACTAATTTGTTGTATTAATTAAATAAATTTCAGTATCCATGGAGAAAATAGGTTAATTGTTGTACACTACATGATTACAATGATATTTAAATGGGATCATTGACAGTGAGAAGAATATAGAAAACAATTTTTTTAGAAGGAGGTAAAATTTCCATCTCACCATTTGTGCAAGATATTTACTGGTAAAAATGTTATGGTGGTGAGAATTATTAAACTTATTCATGTAAGAGTTCATTTGAGGTATTTTATTATACATAATGTTTTGAGGATGAACGTTTTTTAAGAAGATAGAATTTAAATTTATGGTTCTGTGATTGGAGAAAAAATATCATTATTATGATGGGTTAGACAATAGCACGAGGTTATTCAATGTTTTGGGGTTGTTTTTCCAGGTGTAGGTATATTTTTATTGATTTTTTTGGGTATATATAAATATATGGAGGAATAAGAAATCAATTGTAGAGTCCAAGTTGACTATGAATTATGACCATGTACCCAAGAAGTTTTAGATATTGTGAAATGAATTATATAGTACATGGTATATTTGATCATGTATCGTGGTTATTCATCAATTAAAATTATACTAAAAATATCATTTTTCACAATGAAAAAAATTCTTTCTTCACTATTTGATCTCTAGAATATGAGAGAGGCTTACATTGCTATTTTTAGGTGATAAATGTGTATCAATAATTTTTTTTAATCAATAAAATATAATTTGGAATTTTCATGTCAGAATCAAGTTATATTGTTCTTTTTTAATCTTCTCGTCCATTTATTTACAAATATCGGGTATTTATGTGAGGTTTTTTCTACAGCATAGAGAAACCCTATCAAATAATAGAGAATTATTTTATATATTATATAGTAGGATTTGATGTGTGTTATTCATTATATTCAATTTCTAAACTCTATTTCAATGCCTCTAATTGTGATTTTATTCATTAATTGAATATTTTTTGAAATAAAAAAATCATTCATTAAAATTTGGCTATTAACCTAAAATTATATTGTATAATGTTTAGTAATCATCGAATATATAGAAATTGAATTATGGAAGAAATTGAAGTGGGTGAATTCTCATGAATTCTATATAATGATAAATTATATTTCAATCATGTAGTGTTTTAAATAAACCATTGACAATTATTTTAAAAGTATTTATTTATATTATTGATATAAAGTTATAAAAACTTTCATTATGTGTAAATTTAAATGAAGATAAAAGTAGAATTCCAATGTTGGAGTATTTTTTTTAAATATATTTTTTTAAAAAAAATTAGTATTACTTGGTGTATTTTAACATAGTTATTTCTATGAGTTTTTTATTAGTGTTTTCATTGAATATTTTTAGTGTGATTTGGGTGAACACATTATGTGTATAGATTAGTTTTGGAAAACCTAGTTATCTATGGGAAACTGAGTAATTTAGGTGTGTTCAATTTTTGAAACACTACCTGAGTGTATGGTCCACACCGGGTTAGGTTGGGTGTGTTTGGTAGACTCTACTTTAGTACATGGGACTCAATGAGTTTGGAGAGTTTCATTGGGAAACTCTAGTTGAGTTTGGAGGCCTTAATGTTGATTTTTGAAATCCTAATTGTCTAAAATGTTTTGGAGATATAATAATTGTTATATAATGGGTTTATTGTTAAAGAGGATTTTAGGATTGAATTTGATTGTGAGTTAGGTTATAAAAAAATTGACTGTGTTATGGAAATATTGGATTGGATTTCATTAAATTATGGTATTTGTTATTTCTATTTAAATAGACATACTTTTTTCTTGATTTTTATCCATTATCATGATTTAGTTATTTTTTATAAAATGTATTTAATATAGATTAATTTTTCATGTATGGGGTACATGAGAAGTAATTTGGCTATCCTATAGGTTCTTGTACTCATTATTTCCTATCCACCATTTTTAAGATAAAGATAATGTTTATTTAAGTTAAATTTTTTTCAATATTACATATTCGGATTGGATTGACCGACTTAGTTCATTTAGTTCAGACTATTGAATTTGTGTTTGATGATGTATTTGTATGGGTTCTTGTTAAAAATTTTAATCATATTTTCTTCATTGTTATATGTATCATTTTATATATAATCGTATATATATTTTTACATTATATGTTATATATCTATAATGATATTTTTTTGAGTCGATAAACTGTTATCTATAAAATTTATGTCATGTGTGATATTTGTTTAACTGAGAATTATATGGTTGGTAGAAATTTCCATATCCTAATAAATATCCTTATTTAGATTAATTTCAAGTTCGAGTAACTATATCAAATCATTATTTTATAGATTATTTCAATTTAGTTATTTGGATCTAAGAATAATTTGTGGTTTCAATATATTTTTAATGATAAAATGGTAGTTTATACGAAATGTGTTTTCATAATTGTTTTCATAAACAATTTCAATGTTTTTTAGTAATTTCATAATAAAAATGTGGCTTTCGATGATTTATCTCACATTTACCTAGTCTTGAAAATAATTATTTATAGTCTTTGAAGGTTTATTTTTTAGTTGATGAATGAACATTCAGATATATTTACATTTGAAATATTTTAGTTTTCATAGAATATATTTTATATAAATGAGGGTTTTATTCACATAAAAATTAAATAATGGGGGGATTTTAAAATAATTTTTTCATCATGTCCATGTTTTTTATTTAAATTTTATATTTTATGTGTACTTTTGTTAAACTAATCATCTAATTTCATTTTATGTGAAATATGGATTTATATATGCGGTTTATAGGATTATTTTAGCGAAATTAGTGTATTTTGGTTGATGTTTTAATATATTTAAAATGGTCTGTTTGATTAAAATACAAGTAACAACTTGTTCAACATCTTTACTGTTTTCAAATTTCTGAAATTTACAGAATAATGGATTTCAAATTTTTTTAAATTTATTTCATGATTTTATTGAGTTATATTTTTTAAGACAATGAAAATATTTTATAATGATATTACTTTTTTTTATAAATGTACATTTGGGGGAAAAAGTGTGTCTTCAATGGATATGACTGTGAATTATTATGTTTAATAATGATTTTATGGTATAAATTTTTTTGATTAGAAATTACATTATTATAATAGTGGTGTAACTTGGTATTATGTGGGTTTTCCCATAGTGTTGTCAATTGTTTCTATTTTTTGATATTGGAAGTGGGCAGTTTTACCTGTAGGGGGAGGTTTTCTCGTTCGATTGATTTTATTTTTTATTTAGTTAAACAATATTGAATAGATTGATATGGGATATGGTCTTACTCAATGAGTATGAATAATTTTTTTATGGAGATAGAGCAATCATTTTGGATATCATGGTGGTTGATTTCCTTAGAATAAAATTTGGATTATAAGGAAAAAATTTCATTCATTATTAGTTGTTGGATTATGTTTTTTGTTGGTTATTCCATTAATGTAATTTTAACACATTGATTTTTCTAGTATTATTTTTCGTGATTGAATTAGATTTTGTTTTTGGGATTCTTAATGGTGTCTCACACATGTATAGAGTAGTTTTAATGAATTGAATAATTTATTTGTACTATCTTATTATGTGAATTGACCATTAGATAGAGGAACTAGAAATAATTAATTATTATTTTTCATTTGTTTTCCCTAGTAAGGAATAATTGTGTAAATTTATTAATTTTCATAATAATTAATATTATAAGGTCATGAGGGTTGCCTAAAATAAAAACATGTAAACAAGTTTTATTCCATTCAAATAGGTATGGGTGTAAAAATTATAGTGTCTTGTAGTTATTATAGTTATATATACTAGGGTGTGATAGTTTATTTTCAATGGATGTGTGTTTGGATCAGTATAAAGGGGTCCATATTGTAATCAAATTTCTAGTGAGTTGGGATTGAATTTTAGAAAATAGATAAATTTTAGCAAGAGTATGGAATTATTATAAATTATTTGTAGGTATAATATTATATTTATTTTTTAATATTTTTTTGAATCAATGTTTATTGATAGATAGAGTTTGGTTGGAATATAAGAAAAAACATTATATGAACTGTACCTAAAGGTTTGGGAAATAATAAATGTTGGAAATTTTTAGTGTTCCAATATACCATGGTTAATTCTATTCCTTGATTCTCACAAATCCCATGATTGTTTTACTGATGACATTGATTTGTGGTAAATTTTTATTATTCCTTATTAAATTAATGAGTTTTTCAAAAAAAATACCATTATATGTTATGGTATTTTATTTGAGTTATAAAATATTTTTCTATTTACAAGATATTTCATATAGAAAATTTATTATTACATAGTCAATCAAAATTGGTAGATACTCTTATATATTACATATTCCAAAAAAGGAATGATTCTTATATATTTAATTGTTCCTCTTAAAAATGTATTATGAATTTTATATTATTCATTCATATCAATGAATGAAAAAATAATGTTATATAACATAAGTAAAATTAATTCTTACGTATGGGAAATTTATAATTATGAATGAAATTGATATCATAGATAAATCATATGTTTCAATATTTTTCTTAAATATGAGTTATTATGTATCAATATAATAAGTTAAATATATAATTTACTCTTACACATTGAGTAAAATTTATGGTTTATTATTACATGTCAGTGGATGTTATTTTTTTGTTTATAGAGATTCTGTTGTTATTAAATATTCTACAATAAGAATTTTATTATTGTATATAAAGAGAAGGTTACATTATAATTATGTGTTAAAATATTATATATTTTTATAGGTAATTTTTTTCAATAGAATAATATTACACAAATTTTAAATGGATTGTCAATAATTGAATGATTTTATGGGCAGTTTTGTAAGAACCCGGATCTTCTTTTCAGGTATGTTTTCCTTTTCATGTGTTTTTGAGGAAAAATAGGAGTTTTTTGAAATTTTTGAACTACACACTGTGTACTTTATAAGTATACGCCATGTACTCGGTTATCATGGGTATTCGTGTGTTGGTTGTGTAGCGGCCTTGCAGACAGCCGTGTATGGTGACCTGGAGGCCTCCTAAAGAGGGGGTCGGTAAGGGAAAGTACACATCGTGTACTTCAAAAGTACACGTTGTGTATTTTCTTTTTTTCATTAAACGGACCGAGGTCGCGTCTAACTGACAAAAATCCCTCCTTCTAGGTCCGACTCATCCGAAAGTGTCCATACGGCATAGATCTTCTCTGATACCCTAATCGAGTGTCCGTCCTCCGAATCAAACTCTGTCGGTTGTGTTAGAATTGAATTGGTGAGTTCTCTCATCTTCTTGAACACCAAATTATGATTTCTTCTCTCTCATGAGATATCATGGGTTGAACATTTTAGACTTTTTTGTAGATCTAAAATGTTCTAAGTCAATCCAAGGGCCGACACCGGAGTATAATGATCCTACAATTCCCTGGTAGGTGGTTTGTTCCTTTCCGTTGAATGTCTTTGAGTAATACGTGGAATGTTGTCCAATACCATTGAACGGGGTATTTTTTTTTACCATTTTAACCCTATTAATTGTCTACCATGCTTGTATGGTTCAGTAGAGTTTAATTGAATGTGAATAGTATTGATTGGTATGATTTGTAAGTGTTTTCCCATGCATGTTTAGTTTACGACTGTTTGGTCTAGATTAGCTTGTTAGGATGCCTTTCCTGTTTTCCTACGTCTAGTGTTATAGGATGGAGTGTTTGTATTCTGACACGCTTGATAAGATATAGACTATTATCCAAGTAGTTCTTGAGGTTTACTTTGGCCGCATTGCATTGCTATTCTCGATTGACTTACACAGGGCTGTGAGAACCTTGTGTAGTAGACTATAAGGGGAATTTACCATGTGAGATTCCTCAGAGAGTCTTAAATCACTTTTGACTATAAGGGGAATTGACTGTGTGAACTTCCTTAGAGGCTCTTAAACCTTTCTTGACTATAAGGGGAATTGACCGTGTAAGCTTCGTCAGAGAGTCTTTAACCACATTTGACTCTAAGGGGGAATTGACCATGTGATATTCCTTAGAGAGTCTTTATTATATTATTATAACTAAAATAGAAGGGATAGGCTGTGTGTACATCCTAGAGTGTCACCTGTCTTGATTAGCTTCTTATTTGATATGTGAAATTGAATGCTTTGAAATTGTGTAATTTTTTACTCTTGGGTACTTCCTTCTTTATTTCTCTTTTACTTATTTCCTACAATATATATTCACAAATTGTTCAGCACATTTTTTTGGTTTTTGTCTACTTGGATTAGTCTCAATCCCTATTTGGGTCATGTTTTTTGGCCTAAATAGATTATATTGATGCAGGTATAGATAAGATAAGCTCCCTTCTACTTCAGGTACTTTACTGCTTGGGATCTGGAGAGCATGGGATCAAGCTAAGGCTTGTTGTGCTAAGGAGTTTATCTATTTTCTTTTTTTACTCTGGTTTATTTCTATATTCCATCATTGTGACATCTTTGTATTTTTTCCTAGACATATGTATCATGCATCACTTATATATGTGGGATCCGGTTGTTTATTACTTCCACTATTTACTTATGCATGTTTTAGTAGTTCTGTTATTGCTATATGTTTTACATCTTTAGTGTTTCTCTTCCAATGAGGGAATATTTTGCTCACTATCACATCAAAGCCCCTTACTACTAGTCGGTAGCCTCTGGCATTAGGGGGAATGCGCTTGAGGCCATGTGACCAACCGGGTACAGGGCGCCTCTGGGTGGTTTTCAAAACTAGTACGTTACAAAGTCGTATCATATGGATTCTTTTCTTCTTAACTTACTGTTTGGAGCCTATAGTCAGGGATTGGATGGAATTGGTACTTGGTAATAAGTCGTGTCAAGATGTAGCTAACCCGTGTACATGGAAAAGCAAATCTACCTCGTTTATTTCAATTTTTCTAGTTTGTAATTTTACAGTTGATTTGATTTCACCATTGTGTGATTCACAAGATTTATGTTGTTATCGTTGATGTGATTGAGGTTCGATTTCAGTTGTAACCTGAGGAGATGAGGGTGTACCATCTCATTCATTATATAGACACTTGTTATAAATCACATGTCATGCATTCTTTCCATGACATTTAGTGTGAATTATCAATTTCATGTTGTTTTTATAGATGTTGTGCTAGATATGCTTGTTGTAGTGATAGATGATTTGATAGAATACTTGTTGTTTGATAGGGCATTTATTTGTGTAAGGTTTCGTTTGAATGGACACCAAAAAATAGTTCTTGAGGCGTTATGGGCCCTCATGAATCTGTATTTGGTAGATCGTGGAATTTTTTTTCTTGTATATGACAAGTAAAAAAGGCCAATCTTTGATTTGTGGAGAGTATGGGCCCTCACAGATTGGAATTCGGAACTTTTAGTGTCTGTTTCAGTGTTTTTCTGGGTATCAGAGGAGTTTCTGAGGCTTACTGTATGAAAAAACCAAGAATACACAGTGTGTAATGTTAGATACACACCATGTGTTCTTCTATTCGTGAAGAACTGCTTTTCATAAGTACACGCTGTGTACTGTATGTACACGCTGCATAGTCTCTAACCGTGTCTCAGACTATGTGGGCAGGGACATGGGGTTTGGAATCATTGGTAGTACATGTCAGGTACCAGATGTACATGTCGTGTTGTAGACCGTGTAAATCGGCCCTGTCACTAACAAAACTGGTCAGTTGAGTCTTTTCTAATACATGTTGTGTTCGTCTGGAGCACGTAGTGTAGTGTAACTCGTGTACCTGACCATGTAACGAACAAAAAAGGTCGATAAAATCTTCTTAGTACACACCGTGTCCACTTGGAACATGTCGTGTAGTGTGAGCAGTGTAACCGACTGTGTCTCTAACAACATGGGATAGTTAATATCATCTAGTACATGTTGGGTCTATCTTTAACACGTTGTATCATCTTTTCTTAGGAGATCCATGAGGCTTAGTCGTGCATATGAACTCAGGCATGGGAAGAGAAGTCAAGTACACACTGTGTGTTAAGAAAACACACCGTGTGTATGGGGTGTTACATGACCAATTTTGGTAGAAGTAAACACTCATGTGAAAGTCTTAAGGGAACACACAATGTAGGCTTTATACACGCCTTATAGTCATCTTATTGAAAACATAAATGATTTCATTCTCTTTTCCCCTTCTTAAAATTCTATGTTTCATTCCCTATTAATATTGATCTGAGGTGTGCACTCGACAGTGCGTAGTCATGCCACCGAGACATCCTCTTATCGTACACCAGTTAAAGGGTAGTGATCAGACACCTGATATGGTTGATCAAAGACTACTGGAAGATCCTCTATATGTGCCAATCTTGGAAGCAGTAGTCATAACTGTCATAGGTGCTGATACACACTTCAGGGAGGTATTTCTAAGGATGATGTAGACCTTCTAGGGAGCGTCGCCTCCTACCCTGTCGATTCGAGAATTGACGAGGGTCTTTTAGTAGTAGCATCCTCTGATTCTCTTAGGGGATGGAGGACCCCAGGATGAGAGTCATGGATAGAATCCACATTGACGATCTTCAAGCATTTGGAGATGCCTCCAGGGACGAGGTTCAATATCGCTACCTACATTCTTCATGACTCCTCCAAGAGGTAGTGGGATGTGATCTCACAGGAGGGACGCCCGAAGAATATGTCTTGGGATTAGTTTCAGTGCACCTTCTATGATTACTTCTACCTGGAGACCTTGAGGGACAATAGAGCCCAAGAATTCCTTAGTATGGTGCAGGGTAATCTTTTTGTTATTGAGTATTAATATCGCTTCACAGAACAACACCTCTTTACTCTATTTTTATGGGAAGATGAGTTGTTCCTTGCACGGAAGTTTGAGGATGGACTCAGGCAGGACATATGATCCCAGGTGAAAATCTTCAGGTTGACTTCAATATCCTCTATAGTACACCAAGTGCTAATCACAGAGTGCACACTACTGCATATAGTGGTTTTAGCGACCGCCAAAAGCGGTCGCTAAAAGGCTTTAGCGACCGCTTAGCGACCGCTTTTGGCGGTCGCTTTAGCTTCGTCGGTAAAAACCAATAGCGACTGCCAATGGCGGTCGCTAATGTTTCACATAAACATAGCAGTGATGCGGGTCCTCTCGTCTCTGCATATGCGTGGTAGGGGATCTGACCTTGCCCCACTGGCCATGGCGGACAAACGACGGCGGTGCATGTAGGGTTATTCGAGTGAGGATGATAAGGTCACCGGATGTCCGAGGAGGGGTTCGGGATTGTACCGCACGTAGACGGCGGTCACGGGTGTGCTGTTAGGAAGCATGGTATGGCATGAAGTGAGGTGGCAGTGTGTGGCGGAATGTGGCGGCGTGCGGAAGTTCGGATTTGCAGCGGCCAGGAAGGAAGAAGATGACGGCACGCGGGAAAATTCCCGCTGGAATTTTACTTTCATATTAGCGGCCGCCTATGGCAGTCGCTAATACCCTCTTTAGCGACCGCTCATGGCAGTCGCCCGCTTCACTAGGTGCTAAAACCAAAATTTCTAGTAGTGGCAATCTGAGGGATTCTGGAGTAGTGGGATAGGGCGGTTCAGCATCCAGGGTTAGTGGTTCTCCTACCGATAGTGAGAAGCACCGTAACGAGACTGCACGAGGAGATCAGATTAGGTGGGATGGATCTTCTGGTAGCTAGGTGGTGTGCTAATAGTGCGGGAAGAGCTGGCATAGGAGGCCACATTGAACGAGAGACCTAGTGGAGTGATGATCTTGCGACAATATGGGTCAACTTCAGCGCTTCTATCATATCTTTTCACTAGCAGCTGGTGACAATGATTCTTATATGACTCCTCGTTCTGGAGTAGTCCCACCAGTTTTTCATCATTCAAGGAAGTATAGTTCTTTCATCCGTTCAGTTCAAGGTTTAGGTCATGGATGTGGTGGTCAATTTCTGGTCTTTTAGTGATAGTAGGGTGGATCAGCTCAGAGTGGTCAGGTAGGGTCACAGGGTCATGGTACAAGTTAGACATTTATAGTAGAGCAGACCCTACAAGAGCAGGATCCCAGACCCTCTACAGTGCGAGGTACATTCTTAGTAGCCTTAGTTTTATCTTCTTCTCTTCTCAATATAGGGGCTTCCCATAGCTTTCTATCTGTTGCTGTTGTGGAGACCCTTAGGCTATGTATCTTTTCTTCTACTGATAACTTGACACTAGACACTCCGTTTGGGACTTGAACAGCTAGTGTACATCAGTGCGAAGATTTCCCTCTAGAGTTTGGTGGGTGTCACTTTTTATGGGACCTCTATATCCTAGATATGACAAGCTATGACATCATCCATAGAATGGACTGGTTAGTTCCCTTTCAGGCAGTCGTCGATTGCTATCATTGAAGGTGAGTTTCATATCTCCAGATGGTGGATCTTTTCTCCACAAGGGAAAATGGGATGTCCAGGAGAGCAGAACGGGACCTGAACCTCATTGGTTGGGAGGAGTTGCCGCCCAGTTCCCTTGTTTATATCTAGATGACTAAGGGAATTCATAGATGGACTTTCCTCTAGTGTCGGATCTTTTCAGAGATGTCTTTCCAGAGGAATTTTCATGTTTGCCTCCGGAGCATGAGGTAGAATTTTCGATTGAGCTTGTGCCAGGAGCAGCACTGGTGTCCATTCCTCATTATAGGACGGCTACACTAGATTTATAGGAGCTCAAGAAGAAGTTGCAGGAGCTACAAGCAAAGGGTTTCATCTGACCCATTAGTTATCCTTGGGTTTCACCTGCCCTTTTTGCTATGAAGGCAGATGGTACCCTCAGACCATGTGTGGATTATTGGAAATCGAACCAGTTGATGGTCAAGAACCGATATCCTTTTCAGAGTATTGATGATCACATAGATCAGCTTTGAGGAGCCTGGGTGTTCTTGAAGATTGGATTGAGGTCCGATTACCATCTTTTGCATTTTAGGCCATCATATATACCTCTTACAGCCTTCTGGAATAGGTATGGTCTATACGAGTATGAAGTTATGACGTTCGGTCTCACGAACGCGCCTGTAGTTTTCATGGCACTGATGAATCGATTGTTCCATCCATACTTGGATTCTTTCATGATAGTCTTCATGTATGATATCTTTTTGTAATATCATACTTGACATGACCATGCCACACATCATGAGATTGTTTTGAGTACACTGATAGAGAATCAGTTATATGTTATGCTCTCAAAATACCATTTTTGGATGGATCAGAATAATTTTTTGGGTCATGTTATCACAGAGATAGTAATATCAGTTGACCTAGAGAAACTGATAGTAGTAGTTTCTTGGGAGCATCCGAAGAACATATTTGAGGTGAGGAGTTTTCTATGGCTGGATAGATACTGTAGACGTTTCATATAGGACTTTTCATGCTTAGCAGCGTCACTGAAGAGTATTACTAAGAAGGGTGAAATGTTATTGTGTTCAGATTCTTGTGAGTCAGCCTTTCAGGAGCTGAAAGAGAGGTTGAATTTATCACCGATAATAGTATTCCAGGATCCAATTAAGAGTTATACTGTGTACTGTGATGCATCAGGTATCAGGCTGGGAGTAGTTCTTATGCATGGTGAAGGAGTCGTTGTGTACGGGTCACAGCAGTTGAACCCACATGAGAAGAACTACCAGACACAAGATCTAGATTTGGCTGGTGTTGTTCATGATTTACGCTATTGGAGACATTATCTCCTGGGATAGAATTTTGTGGTCTTCACCAACCACAAGAGTCTTAAGTACATCTTCGCTCAGTGTGATCTAAATTTGAGGAAGCGAAGGTGGGTTGAGTATCTTTAGTCTTTTGACTTTGAGCTTTCCTACATGCCAGGGAAAGGAAACGCGGTAGTTGATGCATTGAAAAGGAGGACTCACATACAAATATTTCAGGAGGCTAGCAGTGAGTGGCAGCTTATAGCTATATTCTCTGATATGTATTTGGAGGTTCATGACAGACAGGGGAAGAATTTTCTTTCTTCTATATCTATTACCTCTACTCTTCTTGATCGATTGAGAATGAGGCAGCTATCAGATTCAGAAGGCCTAGTCCTAAGGGAAAGCGTGTCAGGAGAGGACCCTATTCTTTGATGGGCCATATGAAAGGATGAGATATTTCATTTTTAGGGGCGCGTAAGGGTTCCAGCAAAAGTGCACGATGAGATGATGCAGGACTTTCATTCCTCTTTTTGAGAAGTTCATCATGGTGTCACCAAGATGTATTATGATCTACACTGCCAGTATTGGTGGCCAGGTATGAAGAGGGATATTGCTGGTTTCATCATGAAGTGATCCACCTATCAGCAGGTGAAGGCGAAGCATCAGTGAACAGCAGGGATTTTTCAGTAGTTACATATTTTTATTTGGAAGTTTAATGATGTCGCGATGGATTTCGTGACAGGTTTTCCGAGGTCACCTTGAGAGAATGATTCAGTATGGGTTTTCCTTGACAGACTTACGAAGGTTTCTCACTTCTTTCCGATCAAGGAGACCTTCATTGTTGATGATATGGGATGGTTGTACATACATGAGATTGTATGTATGCATGGAGTTCCACACTCCATCATTTCAGACAAGGATGCATGTTTTACTTCTCATGTCTGGTAGGGTCTTTACAAGGCTTTTGGTACACAAGTACTTTTGAGTACATATTACCATCCCCAAAATGATGGCCAGTTCGAGCGTATGATTCAGGTGCTTGAGGACATGATTCGAGCTGGTATTTTGGATTTTGGGGGCTCTTGGGAGAATCAAATAATTGTTGTGGAGTTTTCCTACAACAATAGTTTTCAGGAAACTATTCAGATGGCACCTTGTGAGGATTTTTACGGTTGGCCCTGCCGATCACCCTTATGTTGGCTGGAGGTAGGAGAGGAAACATTGTTGGGACCTCATCTAATCTAGGAGACCACATAGTAGATAGAGTTGATTATGAAGAGGATGGTTTTTGCAAAGTCTTAACAGAAGTCTTATGTGGATCGACGGAGACAACCTCTAGAGTTCGAGGTCGGAGATCAGGTTGTCTTGTGTGTCGCACCGAGGTTGGGACACATAAGTATTAGGAAACAGGGTAAGCTTTCACTGAGGTACATCGAGCTATTTGAGATGTTGGAGATAGTTGGGCCGGTTGGATATCGATTGCATTTACCTCAGAGGTATCGGGCTATGCATGACATTTTCCATGTTTCTCATCTTCGACTTTTTTTATCAGATCTGTCTCATGCTTTCCAACCCGAGGAAGTCGAGTTAGAGGTTGATTCATCTTTCGAGGAGAATCCTATCCAGATTGTTGATCTAAGTACGAAGGTTCTCTATGGACGTTTTTTTCCTCTGTCATGGGTGCTGTGGCGGCACATGTGAGTACATGACGGGACTTGGGGTAGGGAGGTTGATGTATGATCCCTATGGCCGGAGCTATTTGGGGATTCTTATTCTACACCGCCTTTCTAGAGAAATTTGGGGATTAATTTCTTTAAGGGGTGAAGTTTGTATGAACCTAGATTTTCTTTTCAGCTATGTTTTCCTTTTTTGGTGTTTTTGAGGAAAAAGAGGAGTTTCTGGAAATTTTTGAAGTACACACCATGTACTCAGTTACCACGGGTAGTTGTGTGCTGGTCGTGTAGCAGCCTTGCACATGGCCATGTGTAGTGACCTAGAGGCCACCTAAAGTGGGGGTCAGTAAGGGAAAGTACACACCGTGTACTTCAAAAGTACACTCCATGTAGTTTTTTTTTCATTAAATGTATCGTGGTCACTTATAATCAACAGAAAGCCCTCCTTCTAGTTCCGACTCGTCCAAGAGCATCCATACGACACAGATCTTCTCTGAGCCCCTGATCTAGCATCCGTCCTTCGAATCAAACTATGTCGGTTGCATTGGAATTAGATCAGTGAGTTTTCTCCTCTTATTGAACACCATATTTTGATTTCTCCTCTCTTGTGAGATATAATGGGTTGAACATTTTAGACATTTTTGTAGAACTACCGCATTCTTGGTCGATCCAAGGGACTCTACTAAAGTATAACGATCCTACAATGCTAATGTAGGTGGTTCGTGCCTTTCTGTTGAATGTCTTTGAGTAATATGTGCAATTTTATTCCAATACCATTTAATGAGGTAGTGTTTGTTTACCATTTTAACCTTATTAATTTCCTACCATACTTTTATTCTTGATTAGAGGATAATTTAATGTTTATAGGGCTGATTTCTCTACATTTGAAGTGTTTTCCCATACATATTATGTTTACGACCATTTGGCCCCGCTTAGCCTATTTAGATTCCTTTCCTATTTTCTCATGCCTAGTGTTGTAGGATAGAGTTTGTGTATTCTGAAATTCTTTATAAGCTATAGACTCTTAGCCAAGTAGTTCTTGAGGTTTACTTTGGCCATATTGCATTGTTTTGCTCGATTGACTTACATAGGGCTATGAGAACATGATGTAGTAGACTATAAGGGGAATTGACCATGTGAGCTTCCTCAGAGTGTCTTAAATCACTTTTGAATATAAGGGAAATCGATAGTTTTATCTTCCTCATATAGTCTTAAATCACTTTTGTCTATAAGGGGGAATTGACCATGTGATATTTCTCAGAGAGTCTTTATCCACATCTAACTATAATAGGGAATTGACCATGTGAACTTCCTCACAGAGTCTTTGTTATATTATTGTAACTGCAACAGAGAGGATAGGTTGTGTGTACTTCCCAGAGGGTTACCTACATTGAATAGATTCTTATTTGATATGTGAAAGTGAATGCTTTGAAACTGTGGAATTGATTACTACTGATTACTTCTTTGTTTATTTCTATTTTACTTCTTGCCTACCATATATATTCACTGACTTTTAGGTATAGATATTTTGGTGGTTGCCTATTGGGATTAGTCTCACACCCTGCTTGGGTCATTCTTTTGGGACCAAAAAGATTATATTGCTACATGTATAGATAAGGTCAAGTTCCCTTCTACATCAAGTACTTGACTCCTTTGGAGGTGGAGAGGATGGGACCAAACTGAGGCTTGCGATGCTGATGAGTTTATCTATTTAATTTTTTACTTTGGTTTAATTTTATATTCCAACATTGTCACTTGTTTGTCTTTTTTCCAAGACATATGTATCATGAATCATTTATATATGTGGGCTCCAGTTGTTTATTACTTATGTTGATTACTTATTTCATGTTTTACCCCTTCTGATATTTCTATATGTTTTACATCCTCTATGTTACTCTGCCAATGAGGGAATAGTTTCCCCACTATCACATCCAAGGCCCTCGCTGCTAGTCAGTAGCCTCTAGAATTTGGTGGAATGCGCTTGAGTCCATGTGACCAATTGGGTACGGGGTGCATCTGGGTAGCTTCTGGAACCAGGGTCTGTGTGAGTGAGGACAAAGAACACTAGAAAGGACATGTGTTGGCATGTGGGGACATTAATTAGTTAGATGACCCGTTCAGGTAGGTGGGTGGGCCCCTGGGTGGGGACCACATGTCTTCAGGACAACTGGTGGTACCTGGTGGGCCAGGACCTGACGACCATGTTACGGTGGGGTGGTTGTGCTATCACTGGGACCCAGTTGTCACATTTGTTATCAGATGTTGTACCCATCCTTAAGTGTGGTGCACTATCTAGGTTGAGATATAGGGCCCGAAATGAGGACATTGTGATCTAAGGGGGAGGGGGGTGATTGTAACACCCCCAAATGAGAAAGGGTTAAATTACTAAATGATATGACTCATGTCAACAAGGTTCACCTTATTTCTGTTGATGGAAATCCCACATCGATGGAGGAGGAGCATGAAACACCCCTTTATAAGGTGGTTTGGATACCTCTCCCATCATGAGGCCTTTTCTCTAGGGGATTATTGAGGGTCAGAGCCCAGGGAAAAACAAAACCGCGTGGGATAGGCCCAAAGAGGAAAATATCATGATCGTGGGTGAGACTGGGCCGTTACAAATGGTATCAGATCCAGTGTCCATTGGATGTTCCAGCAAGGACGTTGTTCCCTTCTAAGAGGGAGGGATTTGGAAATCCCACTTCGAAGGAGGAGGAGCATGAAACACCCCTTTATAAGGTGGTTTGGATACCTCTCCCATCAAGAGGCATTTTTCCTGGGGGATTCCTGAGGGTCAGAGCCAAAGTAAAAACAAAACCATGTGGGCTAGGCCCAATGCAGACAATATCATTATCATGGGCTGGACTGGGCCGTTACAAGTGTGAAAAAAATGTTCTTAAGTTTTAATTTATATAATAAATATTCTCTAACTGTCATTAAAATTACCACTATGAAGGAAACTATTAAGGACCTTTTTTATCAATTAATTATTAGTTATTTTATATATTATCTCTAAAAAATAAAAAATTGCAATGAGTTATAATTCACATGGACACAAAATGATATACAAATAAAAAAATTATTAGTGTTTCCATGATTATCTTGGTTATTTTGAAAAAATAATAATTTAAGATTTTTTAATATAATAAAGTTATGATTTAGAGGATAAGACATTATTGTTTTTGTCAGATTTTTTAAGATCATGACACCACTGTGGAACATTTTGAAGAAACGGGACATACATGATTATCGAAAAAAGATTCAAAAACCTTTAGTTTTACTTATATACAAATTTTTTGATAGAAGTGTTTTAAATTTAGATATATCTTATATATTCAAATAAATGAACACATATTATTTTAAATATAGATGTGAGAATGTGGATAGGACTTTTTTGAAAGGGGAGGGAGAGATAAGTTAAATTATTATGTATAATGCTAACATTAAGTGAATAGTACTTCCACACAATTGTGTGGTCCCCAAAACAAGATTATAAAAAATACCTCCAAAACAATATATGGTGTTTGTGGTGTTGATAAGTGGATATTTTATGGGGAAACCCTAAAAAAAATAAAAAAATATAGTGTACATTATTTTATATTCTTTATCTCTAAAATATAATATAATCTCAAAACCATGAAAAACATAGGGAGATGATTGATTTGGGAAGTTTTATTTTTATAGATGATATATTTAATAACATAATTCCAACACCTTCTATGTCATTGTAGTTAAAATCTAGGAAAAGACATGGTATTATAAAAAATATTTATAGTCGTTTACATTTGTCAGTGAAATTTTAATGATTAATTTTGTTACTATAATAGAATAATTGATAGATGGGTTCTAAATGGTTAGATATCCTTATTTTCATTTTTATAATTATGGTTTCTATAAGAAAATAATTATTAAATATCTTAATAATTTGTTCATGAAATTCTATATGAAGGTATTGAATCCTTAAAAGGTATATTAAACTAGGTCATCAGATTATTGATTTGGAGAATGAGTATGATTTAAATATAAAGGCTATGAATTTTATTACCTTTGGGTTATACCGTGATGAGTTTCATATAGTCTCTCAATTTATTACTTGCTATGACTTGTACGAACCTATTTTAGTTATTTACGAAGGTATGAATAATTTGAGACAATTGACGTACAATACTAAAAATTTATAGTTTGATACATTTAGTATTTTTTAAGGTGAAATCATCAATCAAATTGATAGAAGGTTAATTGATATTTTAAATAATTTTTCTACCATGTGTAATGGTTATATAGAATCATATAAAGATTTAAAAGTATTATGAGTTTTAACAGATATATATAGAGGAATTGATTATGGAATTATAAATATAATACAGTAATAGATATGAAAATAAAACAAATTATTGGAAATGTTATGATGTACGAAGATGAAATGATAGTTGATGATAATGATCATAATAATATTAGATAATATCATGCTACTCATAATTTTTCTACACCAAAGGATGTGAAGAAATTTAATAAAATGTGCTATGACTCATCAGGTGAAGTAGAATTTATTATTTATAATTGTAGAGATGAATTTTTTAAACATTTTGAATGTTTCAAAAAAGTACTTGAGAAAAAAGGGATATAAAATATAACATATAATGTTCATAAATAATGATAGAAACATAAATCAGGTAACATTATATGAATGTATTATTCTAGGGAATACAAATCTAGATTTCTGTCAATATAAATTGATAAACTCTAAAAGGAAAATTAAAAGGAAATCAAATTACAAAAGGAAGGAAAAGATAGTTATAAAATATAATTGATGTTCTTTTCAAGAAACTAGTGATGAATCTCATTTTAATGATAAACACGAGCAATCAAACAAACAAGCTTATTTATTGATTATGGATTAGAAGAAAGTGAGACAATAATTTTTCTCTCCTATAAATTATTTTTATGATTATACTTCTTATAAGATTAATTAATGTTTCTCCATTGTTGAAGATAAATATAATCCATTAAAGAGAAATTATAACTTACATAATAATTTTTTGATAGTATTTTTACTAAGAACATTTCATCTTCAAATCAGATTATATAATTAGAGTTAAATTTGGTAAATATAAAAATTATTATATTATGAAATATAGTAGAAATAATAAATATTTAAATGAATTAGATACTTTAAAATTTTCATTTGGAAAACTTATTCAGCCGAGAAATACATTAATAAAATTATATATTGTCAAAAGTATTCCAATAATAAACATGGAATTAGAAAATTAACCAAAAATGATTATTGAAATTATGTTTTCCTTGGTATTAGTACTGAAAGAATGTCATCATTTGTGTTCCTTTTCTATGGATGTTTTTAAATTCATAAATTAAATGAATTTTGATACATTATGATTTTTTTATATTGATCATGAATTTTTATTATTATTTATCTAATTTAAAGGATAGAATTTCTTCCCAATACAAAAGGATTTTTTTACCAAAGTATTTATTTTCTAACATAGTATGACTCAAAATTATATGTTTACCAAAACACATACATATTAAAGTTTGTTTATATGAAATGATCTTAATACAATATTAAATCATATATGAACATTTTCTTCCTAGGACACGTGAATGAAATTTTATAGAATTTTTATTCTTTGTTAATGATTGAAGGTATCCATATCACATTTGTAGACAATGTGAAAAGAAAAAATTATCAATGTTGGGTACATTAAAAATTAAAATTTCATACATATCATAAAAGTTCTATATATTTGAATAATTAATCAATAGACTTATTGTTATCTCTAAACTCTATGATGATGGTTATTTAGTAGTATTTTTTAACAATTAATTATTTCTTTATAGATATATATTATTTCAATTTAATGTATTGAGGCTTAAAAAATATTATATACCAAGACTCTTTATATAGATAAAATTTAAATTGTAAGAATACTGAAATTATTTAATATTAGATATTTCCCATATGACATAGAAAATAAAATTTTTATTCTTTATCTAAGTCATTAAATAGGAATTTTATTTCTAATTTTCAGAACATAATTATGAGGATAACATGTCATATGTTTCATTCAAAATAGGACTGAAATACATATATTCTTTTAAATTAGTCCATCGGGTTATTATATATATACAATTTAAATATATCCATAGGCATTAATTTAGACCTTCTGGAAGAGAATATTTGGATGAAATCTATTTGTTTATTTTTGTTTATGTTTTTTTAATTTACATAGGATTGTTTTTTAGGATTAATTGTGAAGATTATTAAATATTTATTACATTTCAAACTTTTAGGAATGAGAATGATATCAAACTTATTTCAATGAAATTAGACCATGGATGATAATTTTAATTTAATGATATTAGGTGATTAAATACAAACATGGTTTTATAAATGTACTCTATGACCCATGAAAAACAAAATATAGAATTTTCGGAAACGATAAATAAGAATTATGAAAAAATAAAATTTAAACTGATAATATATGAATATTTTTTTAGAAGAACATAGGTACTAAAGATATTAATAAATCTTGATACATTATAAAAAGTGTTATAATAATTCATATTCTAAGGAAATAACACAATTACTTATTAAATAGAAGGATGTCAATATTTGGATACATTATTGTTTTTTGATGTATGATTTATGGCTTGAACACCAAAGAAATCATGGGAATTATCATTGAATGGATGATTGAGTTATTGGCTATTCAATTATATTAAACGCTTAAATATTTTTTAATAATATGTAATAGATAGTTAAAAAATTAATTCTTGTGAGGTTTGCTGAAAGTGATTATTCAGAAAATAAGAATACATCAACCGATGACATTAATGATTCAATTCAAAAATTGATACTTTGTATTCATATGAACATTGAAAGGGAGGAAGGTGTTGAACTTATTCAGGTATAATACACACCTAGAGAGTTATAATTCAATGATCCTGGAAGTATGGTTTCAAGATATCTTAGAACCTTAAAATTACTTCCTTTATAAACTATTATTGGTATTTTATATTATGGTGTTATGACTATAATAAATATGGTAAATATAGCTAAATTTTCTACCATTATCTCATAATATGGTCCTAAAACAATAAAGGAATCCATGAATGATGAAACCTGGGATTTATATTTATAAAAAGTTAGAAAATAACATGAAATTAATATTTTTTTGAATTATTAAAGAGACCCTCATATGAAATTTTTATTGGAACTATGTGTTTTCTTTAAATTAAAATGATAATAAATGTTTCATTACTAAGAAAAATGTTGGGCTTATAGCTAAAGGTAATAATGAATATGAGGGAATAAATTATGAATAGTCTTTTCAACTAATTATGGGTTATAACACATTAGAATAATCCAACTCCAAAATATAATTTCCGTTTTATTTTATTTGTTTTGCATATTTTATTACTCCATAGGATTCAAGATAATTTTTCCATGTATTTGTTTAGTGTTTTAGTTTTTGGGATGGGGAATATATATTTTTTCAGGGTACTCTATCATGGTCATAAACTACCATAATGTAGTGGTTATGTCAAGGGTATGTTGTGTTATAGTTCTTGGTGTGGTTCCATGGAGTCAACAACTTCAAAAAACATGTCTTTCCATTCTAAACACCTTCCAACCTTATCCTAAATGGCCATAATACATGGGTTCTTTGGTTAGGTAACCACTCCATAGATTATAAATTCTGTAATGGAGGTGATATCTAGGGTACTTTACTACTTTACAATTTTGGTACCCATTAATCTATGGTATAGATACTATGGTGTTGGATTAATGGTAAACGAGTCTCCATTACATTATCACCATGACCATGAAATAATACATTCTACCTTGTTTTAAAAAAATTAAAATAACGTGATTTCATATCTTCCACACTTATACTCTCCTCCCATGTTTTCTCTCTATTTGTTAGGATTAAGTGTGCTCTATCCATGGGTTATCCAACCCCTTGGTTGTTTTTTGTACGTCAAGGTGTAAATCATTAATTTTAGTCTCCATTTCTCCTGTATTATTAATCTTCTTATTATTTTCTCTATTTCCCTATAATCCTAGATTAATTTGGAAATATCATGGTTTTTTAGCTCAAATATAATATGAATTTTTTTGGTCTTATGGTTTCATCTATATTTAGAAATGGTTCTATAATATTAATATGGTGGGTTGACATTAAGAATCAAAATAGCGATTTAATTTTGATACATTTCTCAATGTATAATTATTTTAAATTTAAAATATGATAACTTGCTTATTTAAATGTTGTTTATTTATAACTTTTTATTTATTTTTTCTCTGAATTTTATTAATTATATATAATGATTTTTTCAAAATAAAATGACTTGGATTGGGATTTTAACAAAGATGAATGAATCATTTCACTTTTGTATTAAATGTTTAAATCTATTTTGAATTCTAGTAATACTAAGTGATTAATAAAATTATCATATATATCATTTCAATGATTTTGATCATTTAAATAGGAATTTGGTTTGGTGAATGTTTTTTTAAAATGTTTCAAATCAATATAATTTGTGTTTTATTTTTTCTTTAAAGGTATTTATATTCTTATTCATTTTTTAAGAAATTAACTCATAATTTAAGGTTTATATTTTTATTGTGAATGTGGGTTTTTTACCATATTATTGTGAATTATGTCTATTATATGAGTTTCTTTATTTCGATAATGTGATTTGGTTTTCAAATAAAATTTCCTAAATTGTTTTCATAAGTGATAATCCCATGGGCTAGTTGGAAAATTATGAAATGAGGTAGCATAATATTATATAACCCTTATTATGATGAACTATTTTAAGTTATTGTTATTGATTCTTATAGTGGGAAATGAGTATGTTCATTGAGATTTTGGAGGAGGTGAGATTTGATTTACTAATTGAAATTTATGATTGATTCTTTTAGTTGTGATATGGATTGTTTTTTATTTATATTCCATTATTTTGTGATTTCATCTGAAACCTATATACCAAGTGAGAGATCTAGATAAGTACTACACAAGTATAGATTATGCATTGGATAGTACCCAATGTATTACTGTCTTATAATAGTATTTTCTTCCAAGTATGATGAAGAAGGTAAGACAAGTTTGAATGTTGTTATGTTCACCTAGGGTATGCCTATACTGTATTAGGTGTTTATATGTGAGGTCTATTATAATTTAACAATAGTGACGATTGAGTTTACCAAAAAGACTATTTATTTTATATTTTTAAAATAGGTGATTCAATTTCTATACCATGGCATTATCTCATTATTATTTTTATATTTAATTTAACCACATAGATATTTTTATTTAAATAATGCTTCCTTGACATTATGCTTTCAATTTTATTTCTAGCTTCTTTATTATATTATATGGTTATATATATATATATTAATATTATGTTTTTAATAAGTTTATTTTTAATGTTTTGGGAATAAGTGAAAATATTTTTGTTTGTTTTAAACCATATATATCAATCGCCTGATGGATATTAAATTTTTACCCTTTTTTAATATCGGATTTCACTCTTGTTGTGAGATTTGTTTATTTTTAAATTGGGTCTCCCATGTTTAAAAATATTTATTTTGTAAATATTTTAACCATATTTTTGGTTTTTAATAAAAGGTAAAAACATATATTTATATAATAATTTCAAACTAGCATGAAATAGATTAATCATTAATGATTATGAAAAGGTTGTGTGGAGGATACTCACTGATAATTCATGCTCACACCAATTATATTAAAATCATTGTTTTTTTTCACTTGGAAAAGAAGTTTGAATATTCCATATTGGCTTAGGTTTTTAGAGGTAGTAACTAAGGTTTGTTTACTTGATGTACAAATCTAGGTAGTTTTGAATGATTCATTATGAATTTATTTTTCTTTCATGATGTATCATTCCATTCCTGAACTCCTATTCTATATTTTTATAAGAGTTTATTGTTATTTTAATTTAATGATTGGGTAATTCAATGTGGATGTATTAGATATGGTAATATAGATTTATTTACTTCTTACATGTTTTGTTAAATTATTTATTCCCTATTTTTCATTTACTAAATTAGTTTTCTTATTTCTTATGTGCATGTTTACCAAATATATATAATGTTAATGCTATATATATGTGAGATTAAATAAATTATTTATTGACATATCAATTGAAATACTTCTTAATGGTGTATTCATGATTCCAAAGAACTACTTTGCAGCACATGGGCATCAGGAACTCCCTTCCATCCTTTTAATGAATCAATTAAAGAATCATATTTGAATTATCTCAGGAATATTGATTATATAAAACCTCTTATAATATAAATAAAAAATTTAAATTAAACATTTATATATTAATACTATATTTACATTTAAAATACTTTTCTTATATAGTATGTTTATGATAAAAAACATCCTTCATTTAAATTTCCAATTATCCCAAATTCTATTTTCAAAAACACTAACAATTTATACTAGATCCTATATTTTTTCAAGTACATCCCTATATGATTTTTTTTGAATGTATTTTATTAGATTTTTTATTTTCTTAAAACCATGGAGACTATGTCTTATTTGGAGATAAAGATCCTTTTGTGGAAAATGAACTAATGTTTGGGGATATATGATTGATTCAATTAATGGAGTCTAGGTATAAATGATTTAAATTGTATTAAGAAAATATTTCAATAGATTGGAAGGAATTAGTGGTGATTGGGTCACTTTCATACAAGATAGGATGGAAACTTTTTGGGGGAAAATTACATGTCGTGTATATGGTACATGATGTGTAACTCCCACCAGACACATGTCGTGAACTTGTTAATTACATAAATTGGTTATACATCAGGGCCCTAATTCAAATTTCATAAATGTAGATCTAGATAAAATCTAACTTTAGGTGATGTTTTCTTCAACACAACCGAAAAATGAACAAATATAATATGTTAATGTATTCGACACCATTTATTCCTTAGATCCCGTGGTTTTATGTCTGCCTTTCTCTTATTTTTATAAATATTTTATTGGAGCTTATCCTCTCTCAATCCCAGTGAGAAATATATGAGATTTTGGATTCTATTCAAACTTTATGGGAATTATGTTTTCACACCTATTCCCTATAAATAAATTTTTTTAGGCTTCAATATTCTCTCCCATCACTCATTATTGTTGATGTGTAAATAATTTGAATACAGGTTTTATTCTATGTTTTGATCATGATCTGGGGTGGTATATGTTCTTTCGTGTGATCTTATTTTCCTTCTTGCATCTTGTAGTTTTTTGTTGAAAGTGATGCACGGATTGAAAAGGAAAGGAAGGGGTATAAACATAACCCTATGGTATGTTTAGTTATGAAGTATATGAAATTTTTTTATTGTTCCATTCTGGTGTGCAGTCTACTTAATAAAATTATTTTTTAATTTTAAATCATGTATTGGATAATTGGGTGTATCCTATTAGATTTTTTATTTATTTAGCATGGAAAAGGGATACCCTATGGGTGATAGAACCCTTGATTCATATGAATTAGCTAATGGATTTTTGTTTTTTTAGAATGAAATGAAATTGCGGTGATTGTTTAATATATATTGACCTTGGTGGTGGATTTTTTTATTGAAATGGCTATAATATTATTAGGTTAAGAACAAATTGTTAATTTAAAATTTTAATTGAATGACAAAAGGGTTTTCACGTAATTAACCATTGATCCATATTTTGTAATATTTGGATATCTTTGTTGTTATGAAATGTTTTCTATCCCATGTTATAATGCTTATATTGAGCATCCTCTACCCATTACCATGGTGTAATTCTTATATTTATTAGGTTTTTCCTAGTCCCATATAGTAATGCTTTTATTGAGAAGGCTCTACCCAGTCCCATGTGGAAATGATTATCTTAATTGGGCTCTAGCCAGACCCATGTAGTACTTCCTTTATTGAGAAGGCCTTTCCCAATATGATGACCAAATTATTATACAGATGAATCTTCCATGTTGTTTAATTATACCAAGGTATATGGTTCTGGTTGGAATGGTTGTTCTACATGCTCAGATACATTATGTCAAGGTTCTGAAGTACATTGATTTATGTATTATATTAATGGATTAATTAATACACATGTCTACGTAAATATTACATATAATTAGTATCATAATATTTTTTTTTAAACGTTTTAGTCAACCTATAGAGCTTTAATCACACCCTATTCAGACTATTTTTTGGTACCTAAGAAGATTTTATGGATTATAGTTGGAGAAGATAAAGGGACCTTGTTGCTATTTTTTTCTTGTTTAATGCTCTAGAGTTTGGAGATGGGTCTGAACCGGGGTTTAGAATAGTGGAATTTTTGGATTATTTAGTTTCATTTGATTGTTTTATTTTTATTGTATTTAGTTTGATATTTAGATACACTTTTCATATCATTTCATGATTCATCATTTATGTATTATTGGTTATTTATATAATTTCCCAATTGCAGTATATATGTTTTCCATTGTTATTTTGTCACATTGATATTTATTATTACTTGATGATTATATTTTATTTTACTCACTAATAGGGGGTATAGTATCCCCAATATAAATATCACTTCCCTGTATCTACTTGGAAGCCTATGGGATATGGGTAGGTGCACTTGAGGTCTAGTAACTCACCAAAATTTTCCATGTGAGAGAGTGTCATGTTAGGTTATGTTAAAAAGTGGTATCAGAGCCGATTGTTTTTCTTTTATATTACATTATTATTTGGGAAATTTTGGAAGGATATTGGGATGTGTTGGTACATTGTAAGGATCCTTTGCATGGTGGTATCTAACCCATGTATAGGGGAAATTCCATTCTCCCAAGGAGGGGATTATTATTCATGATGTTCTATTATAATTGTTGATACCATTTCACTATATATGATTCATATATTGTGTGATGTTATTGTTTATTAAGATTTAAACTCACATATGGGCATGACATGAGATGAGTATACATGTATCTTTATTGTCACATAGGGATATATCATGACATGAATTTTCAATGATAGAGAAATATATATTGCAGGTGATATATACTTACCTATATGAACTTTTACCTAAAATATCTTTTATATCTAATAAATTAAATGAAATTATTTTTAAATCATATTAAAACACTTTTACTTTTTATTTAGAGAGACTCAGAGAAGTGGATCTCTATTGATTTCACATGTTGATGTTGACAATGTCGTTATATATGTTGTTATAAGGAGAGTGTTGTATTGTAGTTAAAATTACTCCTCATTTTCATTGATTTGATCATCAAGAGAGTGGAAATTAGAATACTTATAATGAATCTGAAATGCATCTTCATGTATCTCTTGAGGATCCTATGGATATTTATATTTGTGACAACTACATGAAGGTCTTGTGATCTATAAAAATAGATATTGTTAAAATCCTTCCATCGATGTTTGAGAGGTCTATAGAGTTTCAGTTATATAATCCCCATAATTTTACGGGGGACGGAGGCCCCCACGAATCTGTGTTCTAGATATAGCCAATCTATACAATCATCAAGAACCTCAAGTCAACATTAATTATGAGTATTAATATTGTTATGTATATGATCAGGGGACCTTCCAAGCATTGGTGGGATATTCTATAGTAGGTTGGGCATGAGGAGGAGTTATCTTGGAAATAATTAAATTTTAATTCCTTGAGAAACTTCTATCCAAATATGTTGAGTTATGAGAAAGATTATGAGTTTAGGAATTTGGCATAGTAGGGAATGTCGGTGATGGACTATGAAAAACGTTTCACAAATGTACATAGATTTGTGCCATCATTGACTGATAATTAGATCTCTAGGGAGAGACATTTTCTGGATATTTTCACTATGATATCAGGCCATAGGTAAACATCTTACATTTGATTATTTTTTAGGATGTTATGAGTTATACACTCATCATGAAATGTAATCTGAGAGATGACCCAAGACACATCCAAGCTTTTTGAGTAGGGTAAACAAGTAGATTGTCTTATAGTGGGAAGAATAACTTAAATGATTGTTTGATCAAAGGAAATAGGGGACAAAGAAGTCGAGGAAGTGGGAGTCCATCTCAAGGCTATGTTCCACTATAGTATTATCATTGCAGTATGTCAGTCTAAAAGAGTCTTATGTATATGTACCCCACATTAGATAGTCATTCTTGCCGTATGATTTTTTTTCTATAAAATATTTATTGAAACATATCATGATAGAGTAGAGGAATGTAAAATGATTTGTATCAGATTCTCCAAAGGAATTAGCTACTCCTTAGTAAATATGTTGCTAGAGTTTCATAAATTTTTTAGGTCGAGCCTGGGGGAATGGTACCCATGTATAATAATGGAAGTACCAATCATAGGGAATATATTTCTTGGGTTATTATAGAGTTTAGTGCGGTGGGGCTGTACAACTAAACATTATAAAGACCACTCTAGCTATTGTGGATAGAATTACTTCTACCATCTAAGGGATGATTCTTATTTTATCTAACCTTTCCTTAACTTTATTTGATACAGGGGCATCACATTCTTTTTTTTATCAACTCTTTTTGAAAACTATTTGGGATAGGTTATGGAAAGATTATATGGTTATTTGATTATCGACAGACTATTAGGAATATAATCAGAGAATATGAAATGCTGCAAGGTGTGCTCTCAAGATATAGGTGGTTACCATTTCTTGTGAGAACCATTTATGATAGAAATGGTAGGTTTTGATTTGAATATTGGTATGGATTGGATAGTCCTATAAAAGGATCATATTGACCATTATTGGGGGAGAGTTTCTTTTATATATCTATAAGTATATATCTATTCTCACTATGGTGATTGGGATCTTTAGTCTGGTCATAAAGGACCAATTCATTGGAAATTTGATTGTATCATGCCTTAGATATCATGACCATATTAAGACAATGTGGGAATACAGTAGGATTATTTTCCTCCAATGGTAGTCTATTTTCATGATGTCTTCCCTAACAAGTTCTATGTCTTACTACCTGATTGGGAGATTGATTTCTTAATAACATTGGGGATAGGACCAGATCCATTTTCTGTCTTGATTTATTAACTGTCACTAGTAGAGATTTGAGAGTTGAATATTCTGTTAGAAAATATAGAATCTTTAGGTTTCATATGACCTAATATGTCTCTAAGGGGTACTTATGATTTTTCCACCAAGAAGGCTGATGGTACCGAGTGCTAATGTCTATATTATTTGAGATTGAACTAGATGATTGTCATGAACATGTATCCCCATCCATGTTTCAATGTTATCTTGGAATTTTTAAGAGGTGATAATATCTTTTCCAATCTCTATCTGATATCATGATACTATTAGTTGAGGTTGATGCCATCATATATACCTCATACTCATTTTTAGAGAAGGTATGGCTTATATGAGATCATAGTGATGTTTTTTGGTTTGAAAAATAACCTTGGATTTTCATGATCTTGATAAATCAATCCATCAATCCTTTTCAGGACCAGTTTTTAGTAGGTTTTTTTCGATGACATCTTTGTGTACTCTCAGTCCACATATGATGTCATAAAATATCTAGCCATCATCATTATTAAATTGAGAGAGAATAATCTTTGAACCAAGCTATCCTAATACATTTTATGGATCAACAAAATGAAATTTATGGGAATGTCATCACTCAGCATGGATTTTTAGTATATACAGAAAAATTGTTAACCATTTTTCATGGGAGTGACTTAAGAATGAATTTGAGATTCAGATTTTTCTAGGATTAACTGATTATTATCAGTGTTTTATCTAGGACTTCTCTCATCTAGAAGCACCAATGCCAAGTCTAACCTAGAAAAGAGTGATGTTTTTTAGTTTGATTAATTTGATATTTCATATCATGAGATAAAGATATTTCTACCTCAACACCAATACTCACACTACCTATTATGAGTAAAGAATATACTTTTTACTCTGATGCATACAAATTTCACCTAGATTAGTTGTGATGTTGGAGGATTGATATCTTTCTTATTTCTCTTGAAATATTTATTTGTTGGGCCAAAAATATCATATTTATAGGTGGTTTCATTATCTATAGTCATTTTACATCGAGTTATCTTTTAAACTAGGAAAGGTAAATGTCATTGTTGATTATTTGATCCAAAATATGTAAATAATGGAAGTGTGGGAGTCTTGTGAGGAGTTGAAAATTTTAGAACAAATTTTAGACATGCATCAAGATGGTTATGAGTCTCAAGGGTGAGTATATTTCACTTTAATATCTTATATATCTATTCTTTTGGACTAGGATAAGAAAACATAGTAATCTAATCTAGGGGATTAGTTTAAAGAGGTAACCTATATGGTGGGAGACACCAATTGGATGTTCTCTTGTAAGTGAAAATTATATTCTTATCTTGGGATAAGTATGGTTTCATACAGGAATAAAAGATGGGATAATTAGAAATTTTTATTATTCTAGATGGATGGTAAATTTTGTTATAACAAATATGTATTTAGATCTTCTAAAATATTACTCATTGTCAGTAATGATGAATGAGGTATTTTGACTTGTGGAAATATATTTCAAATGACTGTATATGAAAGATGAACATCATAGGGTACATGGGATATTGGCGCATATTAAAATTACTGATTAAAAATAGGATGAAGTCACTAATGATTTTTTACTAGATTAACTAGGATAAACCATAAAAATGGTGCAGCATAGGTGATTGTTGTCGACTAACATAGGTAGAGCATTTATTATCTATCAAGGTGACCTTCACTTTTGATGATCTGAATATTCTATATGTGAATGTGATATTTTTGTTTCATGTTGTAATGAAGAGTGTTGTTTTTGAAAAAGATCATTATTTCTCATCATGATTATGGATGGGTTAGTAGAAGGCTCTAGGATCGCATGTTCTTTTGAGAACAATCTATCATCCTTAGACCGACGATCAATCTAGGTGGACTATTCAGTTTCTACATGATATGTTCTGAGCATGTGTTTAAAATTTTTGTATTTTATTTGATAATTATATATAACTAATAGAGTATTTATATAATATAAACTTTCAAACATTAGTCTACATGGCCCCTTTAGAGGGCTTGAATATAAGGTTGTTTTATTCACTTCTCAGTTGGTTAGAGGTTCATGATTTATTCCATTTAGGACCATGGGTCATGGAAGAAATGTCTGAGAATTTTTATTTTATGAGGAGTTTGTTAGTGTCCACACATACAATATACAAAAATATACTAACAGTGGTGGTTTTTTGATTTATTAGTGGTTTAAACCAAAACCATATAGTTCCATTATAGTTTCAAAAAACTAATTCTAAATTTGACGCTGACATCAAACTTGAGTCACTTTCATCCATTTAGATGCAGTTTCTAGAAATTTTCACAGAAACATTGTTTAGTAGCGGTTTTTATGGTTTTAGCTATTGTTTATGCTCCCATAAAATGAAGATTGTATTGCAGTGGTATAATCAACAGCTATACTCTGACCATTTTTTGTTCATAAATTGTCGCTGAAAACCTAAAAATAACTAGTAATGAAATTGTGAACTAATAGAACGGTGTTTTAAACCACCTCTAAACATTATTATTCCATATATAGTGACTCTTTAAACAATGTCAATATTTTACTTTTCAAAAAAATTAGATGAAAATTTACTTCCTCAAACCTGCCAAATAAAAAGAAGACCAATTCTATATCTCTAAACTAAATCATATTACTTAGAATCTACATTTATATTTATATAAACCTTAAATGGATGTTTGAAAGATACTAATATAGAATAAATAATAATCCACTCATTAAAACTAATGAATTAAATAAAATTAATCACCAAAATTCCCAAATAAATAAGAAACCAAATATAAAAACTCAAGACTATAATAATGTAACATAAGAGCATTTCAAATCTAAAACAAAGGTCAAACAATCAGAATCCACATAAAACCCCTTTTTTGGTCTCTTCATTACTCTCATAAAATTGATGTATATGTGAACACATTATATCATGAAAAACCCATAGATCTAGAAATAACATCCCTAACATATCATTCATATAAATAGGAATAGAATAGATCTAGAGAAATTATTAATAGTAACAATGATTGATCTGTTACATATGTATCCAAGATCTTACATGTAAATAACCATTTTAATATCTACCCAAAAGGGTTCTGTCTCCACGATTTTATAGAAGAATATATATGGGCAATAGAATAATCATTCATAGGAATAATCATTGCATTACGAGGCATATTCTGTTCAAAAAAATAATATTTTGATAACATAATTTTCATCTCATGGTTTGGCTACACATTTTGGATACTTAATGACCGACCATGTATCTATTTCTATATAAATTTCAAGTCACATGGTTTGGTCAAATATTTTTTCAAATTGTGTAAAACACATTTAAATTCAACATCCTCAAAACATCACTCAATTTATTTTATCATAGAATGGAACATGATTTTTATGATCTATTCATTAACTATTAACATGCTTATAAAAGTAAAAATTGTACCAAAATTTTCCTTAAAAAGAAGATTTTTCAAAAAAATTAAAAAATATAAGTACCTCAATGTGACATCATGATTTGATAATTCTCTAACTAATATATCATTTTAACTGAAATATTCCATCTCAATAATACATATATAAAATATGATCCCACTACTGCCACCTCGTTTATTATCATTCATGAATTTTATGAGAGATTATTCCATTTCACCACATCACATAGACTAGTGGAAGATATTTATTACACTAAGTCATTTATTAAGAATAAAAAACCTGAATTGTTTACTTGATTACTAATATATCAATTTCCAAAACTAGGTCTTACCATTTTTTCACATGAGATAGTCTAGGATCATACATATAAATCACAGAAAAATAGAAAAAACATTGATATATGTTAATAATGTTGGTAAATACAACGGATAAAATATATAACTCTAAGATTAAGAATCCTTAGGGAGATCATTGGGATATATGGAAGTTGTGAATACTAAGGATTCTCTTAGGGGGTATTTTTTGGGATTTAAGAAATAAATTAAGTGTTTAAGCTAAAAAAATCAGGCTTATCAGAGAAATCATTCAAGAAACCATAATATGTTTTTGTAAAAATAATATCCAAATTTATAGTAAACTGTAATAACTATAAGAAGAATTTTCATAGACATACTCTCCATCTCAATCTCCGTATTCACTTTCATATATTGGCACCTTCATGATAATTATGTTGAACATTAAACAATGTTGTATACTTAGATTTAAAATTGAAACAAATAAAAGTTTGTTTACTAAATTATTTTGAAGTTTTGTGAATTACCTACTCAATAACAATCATCGATACAATATCAGTGGGGATATATCTAATGATCTTCTAATATATTTCAACAAACACTTTATATATAATATCACCCTTTGAATATTTCATCATTATATGAGAACCCTTTTTATGAATTATGTTTTTCGTTGAAAATATTCCCTACATCTATGTCGATGTAGGGAGTCCTTATAACTAGGAAAAGATTATATTACAATCCATGATGGATATCGATAGACTTCAAATTAAAACAGTCCCAATCAGATCCCATTGTAACATCCCAAGTAAGTAATGAAGAATAGATATTTTTATCTATGTCTATTAATGATTAAGATAGTGTTATAGAGGCTTAAAATAAAAATAAATACAATCTTATGCATGGAATACACTAATATTCTTAAAAGATTGTTTTAGTGCCTTTTGATGGAAAACCATTTTTGAATCTATATTTTGACAATTTTATAAAATATGTTTGTCAAAATAAACTTATTCTTTATTATTGGGACATCAAAATTTACCTTGTGTGAATTTTTGGTATTTTTCTGACAATGTTCATTTTTTTTAATGAATAGTGAAGAATACTGCATTTTACATCAAAACTGCTTTTTAACCTAATTTATTTATTTGATTAGATTATGTTTTGAATTGGTTTTGAAGTGAAATTAGAATATATTTTTACCATTTTATCCAATGGTGGTCATTGTAATCAATTTCACTTTGAAATTAGACTTAAACTGGTGTCAATCTTTTGATACTTATCGTTTTGTAAAAACACGCTATTTGCTCTGGCAGCGGGAATTAATTATTAAATTAATTAATGTGACTTATATGATTTTAATTTTGTAAAATAGACTTAATTTTTGAATTCGGAATATTAAATATAGCTTAGGGTGAATTTTTGGTAATTTTCTGAAAAACTTCAATTTTTGATTAATATTGAAACCACTAAGTGGTAATCAAGAAAACTGATTTTTCAGTAAAATGAAAGTTTACCACTAATGTGTATTGAATTTTGAAAATCCGACATACATGGTTGTCATTAATAAGTAAAATGTGGTTCAATGAGATTATAATAATTTTTTGGTGAATAGTAACTTATTAAGTTCTTAATCGCGATTAGTGGTAATTAGGGTAGATTAAGGTATAAATATTGCTTTAATAATAGGAATTGACCAGAAACATGTCCCAACCTTATTGGATGTGTCATGGCCGACCAAGACAAGCCATGGGTAAACTTGGGGACCCCATGGAGACACTTTGGTTTGGAAATGACATAAATAGCTTTTTATTAAATGTAAAAGTAAAAATGACACAAACAAGAGATGTTTTACGAAAACAATTTTTACATGGGGTTATAAAGATCAGATTTTTTATTATAAAAACTCATTGGAAAGATAAAAAGATTTAATACATCATAGTATTTTTTTTATGAGTTTTAGACATTAAATAAATTAAATTATTTATGACATAATAATGATGTAGCGATGACATCATTATTTGACGATTTAAATAAAATGGAAAGATAATGTAAAATCTATGAACTACACATGTCCAAAACTTATTGGATGAGTGGATTTCGAAGCCTTATCACCTTATACACGAATTATATCAATTTGGGACCTTTTGAAACCGAAACACATTTTCAAATGAAGTAATATTTCTTTACTTTCCAAAAGTGCCCCTCCTCTCCTCTTATAAAAGGCCCCCCACCTCTACCTCATTTCACACACTACTCAAGCCTTTGGCTCGGCCAAACCCTACCAATTTACTCTCTCCAAATCTCTCTCCTCATCCTAGAGGATTCCCTTTGGGAATAATCCTATCAAAGGAAGCCTTTAGACTCAAATCAAAAGGAGATACACTTTTAAAGGTAATTCATTCTCTCATGTTCATTTGTTTTATTTTGCTTCTCCAACCCCCTAAACTCTTTTTATTTACTTATTTTGTAACAACACCAGTATCTTAAATATACAAGGATTTTGTTATAATATTTATTTGAGCTACACTCTTACACAACTACATCAAATTGTTAAAGAACATACGGTTTCCGTGGATGGCGAAATTCTGCCTCCCGAAACGATGATTGTTCAACACTCATTTAACACCTTCAAAGGTGGCCATTATGATGTCACTATTTTTATATATGATATATAATTTGTTTATGTTTTCCTTAAGCTTCTGTTTTTTCATTTTGGGCATACCTTTATGGTTTCTATTATGGGTGAACACGATATCTTCATTTTAGGAAGTGCGGACTACCACCCCCTCAAAGTGATTTGATTCGTTAAATACCATATGTGGGACATATAAAGGATGGAACTATGATATTATATATGATATTATACTGGAATTATAATATACCTTTATATCATTATGATTCAATTCTATAAAATATGAAATATAAATGAAAGTAGCGTTCATGCGTACGTACGACTTACCGTCTCCATGAACGGTGCATTTCATTTCTTACCTCTAAATGATTATGTAATATTATAAATGCAAGTATGTACTGGATATATATGACATATATGATATCTACATCATGAATACCATTCTGGATATAATGAACCTTTGACCAAATTAACAACATGTAAGTGTAAGAAGTCTATTTTTGACTTAAGAACCAAATACCGACAAAATGAACATTATTAACTTAACTGATTACATGATGTTCATAACATGGTATAAAAGGAATAACGAACTTGAAAAAGATTCATAAGAAAGTAGAGATTAACTCAAGTTTATTATTCAGGAGATTAAAGAACGGTCGGGTCAAGTCGGATATGAGGTATGGGACTTCGTCTCAATCTCCTTTCATTGAGGCATATTTTATTTTATACACAACTTTCTTTTATATGGTGTATAAACCCGTTTGACTTTTACGTTTATTCAAAAGGAATCTTTTTTATACGAAGCATTTACTAAACGACAAAAGTGAATGTTTTTGTCGTACGTATGCGGCGACAACGACTTATCTGCCGTCGTAACCGTAATTTGAGACTTGGCTTCCTCTACAAGCCATACCTTCTTTTTTTAAAAGAAAAATAAATACCATGTTTGACTTTGGTATTGAAAATGGTTTTCATAATGTTTTTATCATATCAATGTGTTGTATTGATACCTCATGATTGAAATGTGGAAATGTTATGTTTCCTTTATGCATGTATTATGTGATATGATTATGTTATGGTTCTTGGGCATTATTATGAAGACGGGTGGTTCCGTGATAAACTAAGGGCGGGTGAGCCCGTTATAGCTCTCCAATGCATTGGGTAACGCGAAGGAGTGAAACGTTAAGGTTTCTCCGAAGAGATTTTAGGGAATATACTGTGATGGGTATTCCAAACGTAACCAAGAGGGTTACTCCCTACGTAAGAATGTTAGGAATGCCTCAAGTTACCTTTATGTCTTATGATTTCTATGATTTATTCATGATTTTATGAGGAATGTTAAAGTGCATATGTTTTATGGGTAAAGTATGATTTCATTCTTATGTATATATAAACTTATGTTTCCTTTCCATGTTTTTTTTATAACCCATACTGAGTTTTTATGCTCATCCCAAGTTTTTGAAATGTTTTTCACAGGTCAAGGGAAAGGTACATGATAAGATGATAGAGTCAAGGATGTGTCAAGAAATAATCCATGTTTTATTTTAAATGTGTTTCCATTGATGGTAATGAAGAATACTATCTTTATGTAACCACTTTGTTTATATGTGGAATGTAATGCAAGTTTTATGATCTAATTCTCTAAAACTCTAAACCCGAAAAGATCCTCAATGTGTAATCTTGTAATAACTCAAGATTAAGAAAGGTTTAAGGCTGGGGCCTTATAGTTGGTATCAAAGGTCAGTTTAGATAACTTTAGGAGTTAGAATTCTATTATATGATTATCCAAAAATATTTTTTTTTCGAATGATATAGCATTTAAAGATTAGCATGTTGCTTCATCTAAGACATGTTTGTTCAGAATGGTTTTCCGTAGAGGAAACAGGGAAGCAGTGCTAGGAAGGCATACAGAAAGAAATAACCTTCTGAATCAGCATCCAGAAATGGTCGGAATTGGAACTGAACAGTTTGTTGCAGTAATGGCGCAGTTGACTCAAGCGATAAATGGCGGTGGTATCCATGCACGAGATCATCCAGATCAACCGCAGAGGAACATGTTAGTGGTGGAACATTTCACGAGGCAACATCCACCATCATTCAGTGGATCATCTGACCCTGTGCTAGCTGAAGGGTGGATTAAAGCACTGAAGAAGATTTTTGATGTCATGGGGTGTTCAGACAATCAAAAGGTTAGTCTTGCTATTTACCGTTTGTAGGGTGAAGCAGATCAGTGGTGGTCTATGGTTAAAAATATCAGGGACGCCGATGATATTGATGCTCTTGATTGGGATTAATTCAAAGGTATGTTTCTTGAGAAGTATTTTCCTAAGGCTGTTTGACTTAGGATGGAAAAGCAATTCATGGAATTGAGGCAAGAGGAAGACTCATTGGCTGCCTATGAAGAAAGGTTCACTCGATTGGCAAGGTATGCTCCAAATTTTATCCGGGACCTTGATAGTAAAATCAATCGTTTTTACTCAGGATTAAATCCAAAGTATCAAAGGGCATTAGCTTCTTGTGAGTTTAAAAGTTATGAAAAGCTTGTTCGATGTGCTGAGAAGGTGGAAATGGAGTTTGCCGATGACCAAGTTTTCTATAACAACCAGCAGATGAAGAGACCGAGGTGACAGGAGAAAGGTAAGAATTCTTCAAAAAAGTCTGATGGTAAGAGAACTAAGTTTCTAGTTTGTGATAAATGTGGAAAAAGGCATGCTGGGGAATGTCTTCTGAATTCTGGGAAGTGCTACGGATGTGGTAAGATGGGACATAAGGCACGTGAATGCACTGAAAAGGATCAAGGTGAAGGTAAGAACAAATTTGATTTACAGTTAGTGAAATGTTATAAGTGCAATGAGATGGGTCACTATGCAAACGAGTGTCCAACAAGGAGCTTGAGTGATGGGAAGCAGTTAGACTACAAGCAGAAAGGGGTGGTGAAATCCTTTGCAACTACTTCAGCAGATGACGAGACATCAAATGAAGTTGTATCAGGTACATTGTTTATTTTTTCAGATTATGCCAGTGTGTTGTTTGATTCGGGGTCTACACATTCTTTCATCTCTGAAACCATTTCTAGTAAAATGGGAATACCATCTCAAGAAATGACTCCTGAAATTTTGGTAAAAACACCTTGGGGAAGTGTCGAGGCAAAAAGAATTTATAAGAATCTTCCTATCCTTATCTGTGGAAAGAACCTACTTGCAAACCTTATTGTTCTACCTCTAGTAGAGTTTGATGTTATCCTGGGTATGGATTGGCTCTCTATTTACCATGCTAAGATTGACTGTAGAGATAAAGAAGTTTCTTTTCATAAAGACTTTCAGTTTGTTTACAGGAATGAACCCTTACTTTTTATAACATATCAAGAGGCCGAGAAACTTGTAAAAGATGGAAATGAATGTTACCTTGCACACATCGTTGAAAATAAAGGAACTGTTCAGATTAATGATGTTCCAGTGGTAAATGAGTATCCTGATGTTTTTCCTGATGAGTTGCCTGGAATAATACTAGATCGGGAAGATGAGTTTACTGTTGACTTAGTTCCTGATGCTAAGCCAATTTCAAAACCCCCTTATCGAATGCCACAAATTGAACTTTTAGAGTTGAAGGAGAAATCACAAGATTTATTAAAGAAAGGTTTCATTAGACCTAGCACATCACCATGGGGTGCTCCTGTTTTGTTTGTTAAAAAGAAAGATGGCTCTATGAGACTTTTCATTGATTATAGAGCCTTAAATAATATCACTGTTAAGAACAAATATCCTTTGCCTCATATCGATGATTTGTTTGATCAGCTCTAGGGAGCTCAATTTTTTTCAAAGATTGACTTGAGATCGGGGTACCATCAGCTGAAGGTAAAGGAGGCAGATATTCCGAAGACCGCGTTCCGTACGAGATATGACCATTATGAATTTGTAGTAATGCCTTTTGGGCTAACCAATTCACCCATTGTATTCATGGACTTAATGAATAGAATTTTCCATGAGTTCTTGGATAAGTTTGTGGTGGTTTTTATTGATGATATTTTGGTGTTTTCTAAAAGTAAAGAGGAGCATGAAAGACATTTAAGGGTTATCTTGCAAACTTTAAAATAAAAGAAACTGTATGGGAAATTCAGCAAGTGTGAGTTTTGGTTGCGACAAATTTCTTTCCTTGGTCACATTGTTTCTAAAGATGGAATAACTGTTGATCCTGCAAAAACAAAAGTTCTGGAAGAATTGCCAAGACCCACAAATGTAACCGAGATTCGTAGCTTCCTTAGTTTGGCGGGCTATTACTGAAGGTTTGTTAGAAATTTTTCACGGTTATCTAGTCCAATGACTAAGCTAACTCGGAAGGGTGTTAAGTTTATCTGGACAAAAGAATGTGATGATTGTTTTCAGGAATTGAAAAGAAGATTGGTGAATGCTCCAGTTTTGGCACTACCTTCCAGGAATGGTGAGTTTGTTATATATAGTGATGCTTCATTGAAAGGACTTGGTTGCGTCCTAATGCAGAATGATCAGGTAATTGCTTATTCTTCACGACAGTTGAAAACTCATGAGGTAAATTACCCTACACATGATTTGGAATTAGCTGCTGTTGTTTTTGCTTTAAAAATTTGGAGGCATCATTTGTGTGGAGTAAAGTTTGAAATATATACTGATCACAAAAGTTTAAAGTATATATTCACTCAGAAAGAGTTAAAAATGAGACAAAGGAGATGGCTAGAATTAATCAAGGATTATGATTGTACAATTCATTACCATCCGGGGAAATCAAATAAAGTGGTTGATGCTTTGAGTCGAAAAAGTAATGCTTCATTAACAATGTTGCGTTTGGAACGTGATCCTTTGGTTAAGGATTTGATGAACTTTGGCATAGAAGTTGTTGGGGCAGGAAGTCCTTCTTTTTTGTTTCAGGTATCAGTGAGATCATCCCTATCAGATAGAATCAAGCAAGCACAGAAGCAAGATAGTGAGTTGCAGAAAAAGGTAGAGCCGGTTCAGAATGGTAAGTTTCCTGAATTCAACATTGATAATGATTGTGTTTTGAGATTTGGGAGGAGATTGTCTGTGCCTTGTGATTCACAGTTGAAGAGAGAGTTGTTATGTGAAGCTCATAGTTCTCCGTTTTCAGTTCATCTGGGCAGTACTAAGATGTATAGAGATCTGCGGGAGTATTACTGGTGGGATGGAATGAAAAGAGATATTGCTGATTTTACAGTGAAGTGTTTGACTTGTCAACAGGTTAAAGCAGAGCGGCAGTTACCGAAAGGGATGCTTCAGCCTTTACCAGTGCTAGAGTGGAAATGGGAGAAAATATCCATGGACTTTGTTGTTGGATTACCGAAGACATCTCGAGGTAATAATGCAATCTGGGTTATTGTTGATCGCTTGACCAAATATTCTCATTTCCTTGCTATACGAGATACTTTCTCTCTTGATCAACTTTCCCGTTTGTATCTTAAAGAGATAGTCAGGTTACATGGAGTTCCTCTCTCCATTGTATCGGATCGTGATCCCAGGTTTACTTCTAACTTTTGGAAAGGCCTTCAGAAGTCGTTGGGTACTGAATTAAATTTTAGTACAGCTTTTCATCCTCAATCAGATGGACAGTCAGAACGAACAATTCAGACATTGGAGGATATGCTACGAGCTTGTTCTATGGATTATCAGGGAAGTTGGGACTAACATCTTTCTTTGGTTGAGTTTTCATATAATAACAGTTTTCATTCTAGTATACAGATGGCACCATTTCAGGAATTATATGGGAATCGGTGTCGAACTCCAGCTTTCTGGGATGAAGTGGGTGAAAGGAAGTTGATGGGACCAGAATTGGTAGAAGATATGGCAGAAAAAGTTCAGCTGATTCAGAAACACATGAGAACAGCTCAGAGCAGGCAGAAGAGTTATGTGGATAACCAGAGGAAGGATCTATCTTTCGAGGTAGGTGATCATGTTTTTCTCAAGGTTTCTCCTTGGAAAAGCGTGATGAGATTTGGTAAGAAAGGAAAGTTGAGTCCAAGGTTTGTTGGACCATACGAAATTCTAGAGAGAGTTGGATCAGTTGCATACCGAGTGGCTTTACCTCCGAGTTTATCTCAGGTGCACAATGTTTTTCACATTTCAATGTTGAGAAAGTATATGCCAGATCCATCTCATGTTTTGAGTCCAGAGGTAGTTCAGCTGGAAGAGAACCTATCTTATGAGGAACAACCGCTCCAGATTCTTGACCACAGGGAGAAAGTGTTACGGAATAAGGTGATTCACCCGGTAAAGGTTTTTTGGAAAAACCACATGATTGAAGAGGCAACATGGGAATCTGAAAATGCAATGAGGGATAAGTACCCCCATTTATTCGATAAGTAAATAAATTGCGAGGACGCAATTTTCTAAAGGGGGGAAGGATGTAACATCCCAAGTAAGTAATGAATAATAGATATTTTTATCTATGTCTATTAATGATTAAGATAGTGTTATAGAGGCTTAAAATAAAAATAAATACAATCTTATGCATGGAATACACTAATATTCTTAAAAGATTGTTTTAGTGCCTTTTGATGGAAAACCATTTTTGAATCTATATTTTGACAATTTTATAAACTATGTTTGCAAAATAAACTTATTCTTTATGATTGGGACATCAAAATTTACCTTGTGTGAATTTTTTCTATTTTTCTGACAATGTTCATTTTTTTTAATGAATAGTGAAGAATACTGCATTTTACATCAAAACTGCTTTTTAACCTAATTTATTTATTTGATTATATTATGTTTTGAATTGGTTTTGAAGTGAAATTAGAATATATTTTTACCATTTTATCCAATGGTGGTCATTGAAATCAATTTCACTTTGAAATTAGACTTAAACTGGTGTCAATCTTTTGATACTTATTGTTTTGTAAAAACACGCTATTTGCTCTGGCAGCGGGAATTAATTATTAAATTAATTAATGTGACTTATATGATTTGAATTTTGTAAAATAGACTTCATTTTTGAATTCGGAATATTAAATATAGCTTAGGGTGAATTTTTGGTAATTTTTTGAAAAACTTCAATTTTTGATGAATAGTGAAACCACTAAGTGGTAATCAAGCAAACTGATTTCTCAGTTAAATGAAAGTTTACCACTAATGTGTATTGAATTTTGAAAATACGACATACATGGTTGTCATTAAGAAGTAAAATGTGGTTCAATGAGATTATAATAATTTTTTGGTGAATAGTAACTTATTAAGTTCTTAATCACGATTAGTGGTAATTAGGGTAGTTTAAGGTATAAATAATGCTTTAATAATAGGAAATGACCTAGACACATGTCACAACCTTATTGGTTGTGTCATGGCCGACCAAGACAAGCCATGGGTCAACTTGGGGACCCCATGGAGACACTTTGGTTTGGAAATGACATAAATAGCTTTTTATTAAATTTTAAAGTAAAAATGACACAAACAAGAGATGTTTTACGAAAACAATTTTTACATGGGGTTATAAAGATCAGATTTTTGATTATAAATAGTCATTGGAAATATAAAAAGCTTTCCTACATCATAGTATTTTTTTTATGATTTTTATACATTAAATAAATTAAATTATCTATGACATAATAATGATGCAGCGATGACATCATTATTTGACGATTTAAATAAAATGGAAAGATAATGTAAAATCTATGAACTACACATGTCCAAAACTTATTGGATGAGTGGATTTCGAAGCCCTATCACCTTATCCCCGAATTATATCAATGTGGGACCTTTTGAAACCGAAACACATTTTCAAATAAAGTAATATTTCTTTACTTTCCAAAAGTGCCCCTCCTCTCCTCTTATAAAAGGCCCCCACCTCTACCTCATTTCACACACTACTCAAGCCTTTGGTTTGGACAAACCCTGCCCATTTACTCTCTCCACATCCCTCTCCTCATCCTAGAGGATTCCCTTTTGGCATAATCCTATCAAAGGAAGCCTTTAGACTCAAATCAAAAGGAGATACACTTTTAAACGTAATTCATTCTCTCATGTTCATTTGTTTTATTTTGCTTCTCCAACCCTCTAAACTCTTTTTATTTACTTATTTTGTAACAACACCAGTATCTTAAATATAAAAGGATGTTGTTATAATATTTATATGAGCTACACTCTCATACAACTACATCAAATGGTTAAAGAACATACGGTTTCCGTGGATGGCGAAATTCTGCCTCCCGAAACGATGATTGTTCAACACTCATTTAACACCTTCAAAGGTGACCATTATGATGTCACTATTTTTATATATGATATATAATATGTTTATTTTTTCCTTAAGCCTATTTTTTTCATTTTGGGCATACCTTTATGGTTTCCATTATGGGTGAACACGATATCTTCATTTTAGGAAGTGCGGACTACCGCCCCCTCAGAGTGATTTTATTCGTTAAATACCATATGTGGGACATATAAAGGATGGAACTATGATATTATATATGATATTATACTGGAATTATAATATACCTTTATATAATTATGATTCCATTCTATAAAATACGAAATAGAAATGAAAGTAGCGTTCATGCGTACGTACGGCTTACCGTCTCCATGAACGGTGCATTTCATTTCTTACCTCTAAATTATTATGTAATATTATAAATGAAAGTATGTACTGGATATATATGACATATATGATATCTACATCATGAATACCATTCTGTATATAATGAACCTTTGACCAAATTAACAACATGTAAGTGTAAGAAGTCTATTTTTAACTTAAGAACCAAATACCGACAAAATGAACATTATTAACTTAACTGATTACATGATGTTAATAACATGGTATAAAAGGAATAATTAACTTGAAAAAGATTCATAAGAAAGTAGAGATTAACTCAAGTTTATTATTCAGGAGATTAAAGAACGGTCGGGTCAAGTAGGATACGAGGTATGGGACTTCGTCTCAATCTCCTTTCATTGAGGCATATTTTATTTTATACACAACTTTCTTTTATACGGTGTATAAACCCCTTTGACTTTTACGTTTATTCAAAAGGAATCCTTTTTATATGAAGCGTTTACTAAACGACAAAACGGAATGTTTTTGTCGTATGTATGCGGCGACAACGACTTATCCTCCGTCGTAACCGTTATTTGAGTTTCGGCTTCCTCTACAAGACATACCTTCTTTTTTTAAAAGAAAAATAAATACCATGTTTTACTTTGGTATTGAAAATGGTTTTCATAATGTTTTTATTATATCAATGTGTTGTATTGATACCTCGTGATTGAAATGTGGAAATGTTATGTTTCCTTTATGCATGTTTTATGTGATATGATTATGTTATGGTTCCTGGGCATTATTATGAAGACGGGTGGTTCCGTGATAAACTAAGGGCGGGTGAGCCCGTTATAGCTCTCTAATGCATTGGGTAACGTGAAGGAGTGAAACGTTAAGGTTTCTCCGAAGAGATTTTAGGGAATATACTATGATGGGTATTCCAAACGTAACCAAGAGGGTTACTCCCTACGTAAGAATGTTATGAATGCCTCAAGTTACATTTATGTCTTATGATTTCTATGATTTATTCATGATTTTATGAGGTATGTTAAAGTGACTATGTTTTATGGGTAAAGTATGATTTCATTCTTATGTATATATGAACTCATGTTTCCTTTCCATGTTTTTTTTATAACCCATACTGAGTTTTTTATGCTCATCCCAAGTTTTTGAAATGTTTTTCACAGGTCAAGGGAAAGGTACATGATAAGATGATAGAGTCAAGGATGTTTCAAGAAATAATCCATGTTTTATTTTAAATGTGTTTCCATTGATGGGAATGAAGAATACTATCTTTATGTAACCACTTTGTTTATATGTGGAATGTAATGCAAGTTTTATGATCTAATTCTCTAAAACTCTAAACCCGAAAAGATCCTCAATGTGTAATCTTGTAATAACTCAAGATTAAGCAAGGTTTAAGGCTGGGGCCTTATACCCATGCACTCAACCAAGATGCTCTTTCCCAAGGACCTGATCAACTGGTTCATACTGGGAGACTGATAATGATCATGTAGGATCAGCATCCCATAGTTCATTAATTTTTACCTATAAATAAAATATCAATCATATTTTAAGAAATAATTATTAAAATAGTGAAAACAAAAAAAAATTATATTTAATGGAAAAGGAATCCATACCGTATCTTCTTTGGAAAACTAATTTACATAACTCCCAGAAGAGTTTGTATGAACATTAAACCCTAGTTTTGTTCGGTAGACTTGGAACTATAAAGTATTTTTCTAAATAAAAAAAATAAAATAATGAACTTTAATATATGAAACAAATAATTTTGTCATATAAGTATTTAAATGAATAAAAAAATTACCAAAGTTGATATGTTTCAGGAAAAAAATCTTTGACCCAACATTGTGAGGGATTGTTTTCTTAGCTCTCGATGGTGCATTTTTCTTCAAAAATCTTGAAATAAATAACATTTAATTTAATAGTAATGTATGAAATGTCATATCATTTTCATTTGAATTTATATTTGTTAAATGAGATTGGTATAATAATATATAATTCAATAACATGTGCTTCACTTGATTATAATGATGATTATAAAAAAATACTTTCCATTTCTCTCTAGGTAACCCTTTAGGTACCTTATCATATAGCTAGTAACCACTCAATGAAGTACCATTGATTTCATTCCATAATCTCCATTTGAAATCCTCCCATTTCATACTAATTTTTTTCAATGTCCACTTTCATGTGATAATATGATTGACAGTAAAGTGGAAAAACATATCTAAAAATAGATTCTTTTTTAAAATATTATAATTTTATAACATAAGGACATTATATTATAATATAATCTATTAAATTACCTTTATCTTGAATCTACAACATCATTTTTTTCATTTCTCAGGCACATGCCTCTATTCTGCATAGGTAATTAGAAGGGTAAATGGCTCCTCCGCCACCTAGCCTAGAATCTAGCCAACTAATAATGTGGAATAATAGTTTGGGACCCCATATTTTTCAAAAGGGACAACTATCTTCAATTAATTCAAATTATAGACATCTGATCTATTCATAGTTCTCTCCATAGTAACATTGTTTTCATAATTCCAAAAAAATAGATAGTAATATAAAAAAGTGAAATAAATTTTTTCCCATTAAATTTTTTACCTACAATGGTCACCCTCCATTATCATTATATGATTCTATATACCCTTGATACAAATGTATTGAAATGGGGATTAATTGTATTAGATACTAAGGGGATGCTAACATAGGGTGTACCAGACAATGATAGAATGGCAGGCATGATAGATGGTAAAGGAGAGAAATAAGAGTGTGTCTTAGATACTGTAGGGAGGGAGTTTTTTGGATCGCTATCTGTTAGTGTGTTCGAGGGAACACTATTTGAGATTCAAATGGGATTAGTGAAATGCTTCCTCCTTGGGATTCATGTCATTTAATCAAACTAAATTTACATTAAAACAATTCAACCCCAAATTGTTGAATTTCTTTTATTTATCCTTGAGAAAAAATAGGATAATATCTAATTCAATATCTTAACTAGTATCACATTCATTTCTTAATTTACCACTCAGTTACGCAATAGTTCAAATAAGAATTTTTAATGTAGTAAATTAAAAAATAGTCATGATATTGTGTCTAATGAACACAACATGTAAATCATATATCTCACATCCATTCACCTATTACTATACATCTTATTTAATTAATATTATTAAATAATAACTCATTTTTATAACATAACATTAAAATGTAAAATATAAAACAAAATGGGAAACCACCACATTATTATTGATTTACATGATAAATTCTCAATATCTATTTATAAAGTTTGATTTTGTATTTTAAAAAAAGTTTAATTCAAAATAAAATTTTTATCTAGATATGTATATAACTATCACATCACTAAAAATAATTTTTAAAATAATATATAATCTAATGAACATATCACTGAATTTGGTGTAGTGATATATAATAAAAGTCCAATATTAAAAAAACATATGACAATTATCATATAAATGGAAGTATCACAGTCATTATTGTATAATATGAAACCTGTAATCATGAAAGAAACTTGTATAACTATGGAATGTGTAGGAATAAACTAAAATAGAATGACTCCTATTAGTGTCCCAAAAATTTAATCGTCCTAACACTCCATCTTACCCTGCCTAAACTAACTAATGGAAAAACACCCCCTAGAGGATGGTAGTCCTAACTGAGGTCCACTAACTAGATAAATATCTTAAACTATTATAGAATGTAATCCTAGAGATCCAATATATCTGGACACAAATTATATATAAAATTGTGGTCATAAAATAAAATTACAAAATATATAAGTATTCTAAAAAAAATAATAGAACAACCATTATATAAATAATGCATTTTCATATAGATTTATATATATAAATCATGTCCCAAAACTATGAAGTTCATATTCACATATACAACCCAAAATAATAGTCCCATTTTAAGGATCCATTTACATCCAAAAATTCCCTTAAATATGAAATTTGGGCCTTTAAAACATTTGTGATTTTTTTAGTTATAAAATCATGTATAAAAATAAATTCATAAATATTTAATGAAAGTTTCTCAAAAAATCATTATAACCTAAGAATTTAAAATGAAATTTAACCCAACCTTTTTAAAAAAACGTCATTAAAACATAGTGATTTCACAATTGGAAATTGTTGGAGATTAAAAAAGTCAATTAAAATCATCAATTTATTTTACATAAAGTTAATCAAACACATAACTTATATAGAGAAATTAATAAAAATATCAGGAACCCAAAAAATGAAAATCCTTTAATCCAAGTTTGTTTCAAGAGTCAACTAAAATCCTTTAACTTGAAATCTGTATATAAACTAATTTTCATAATTAAATCATTTTGAACATTGAATAAAGTTAGAAAAATCACTCATTATTGTAAATATAATTGTATTTTTCATTTATAATCCTATAAAAATCTATTGTGTTTTCTAAGAAACATTCTAATACACTACAAAAATAGGAAATCATTAATATGAGATTGAGAAGGGGGAAGTGAAGAAGTGAGAAGAAAAAAATTCCAACATGGGTGGGATCACCACTAGAGAGAAAGACTGGGGGGGCTTAGTGTTAATCACATCTTTGAAGTGGAATTGATATAAGGTAACAACTTGGAGGAGGGATATGGATAGGTCAAGGGAGATGGATTGGGTGAGGGAAAAGGTGGGAAAATTGGTTGGGGGGCTATGATCAGAGTGTTGATGAGGGCTCGGGGGGCTCAACCTTGGAGGAGAGTGATCGAGAGATACTTGATCGTGAGATAGGGGGAAGCATAGTGGTTATAGATCATGATGTCCAGGGGGATTCAGAGATCAGTGGAGTGAGGGGAGTGGGCTTGGAGGTGTCAGGGCGAGGGTATAAGTGTCATTTTTCAATAAAAATGCAATATATATTATCATTTTAAAAAAGATTCCATAAAATCATTTCAGATTTTTAAGCCAAAGTCCAGTAAAGCTTCAGTAAACAAAGATTTTGTCGTAGTGATAGTATGATGAAATTGTACATTAACCATCATAGATGAACTTTGGAGTTCGAAGTTATTCATTTTGTTTTCCTTGGGGTGTCTTCTAGTTTGGGAAAATGTCATATCAAGAAATAGGGTAATCTAGAAACCATGTTTGTCAGTCTCTTTGATATAGTCAATAGGTTCGGTCCAGTGGGATACTAGTTAACCCATTCACATCTCTAAAGTGACACACATGGAAGTTTGTGTGTTTCACATATTAGAATATATTATCATGAAAATTATTATATAGTATAATTTGAGGAAATCAAATTTTATGTTGTTACATTATTTGAGGAGAATTTGAAATGGATTGTGGACCACAGGGAGATGTAACTCTAGGGTAGTATAATACCTCTAGTTCGAGTGGAGTGGAGGCATGGGCATGTTTAGAAGGATACTAAGGAGGGTAAAACTGATATGTAAGCACAATGGTGAAACTTTTTCACCAAGACCTATAATGATTCTAAGATAATCTCAAGGACGAGTTGTTATATGGTGGTGAGGGGTCTTCGTCTCCAACTCCTGCCTCAAGAGTTTCGCGACCGCGAGGTAGGGACTGCTTTGGACCCTCGCCGGACGCGGGTTTCTTCCTCCCCGCAATCAACGTTGCTCCGAAGGTTCCTGGGTGCGTTTCTGGACAGCCTATTGTCCCGGTCTCAGTGAAGGAATTCCATGAAGCTTCAGCTTTACTCTCCTCGGTGCTAATCGTGAGGTTTACGAAGCGGCGTCCGCTGGTGGAGCACTTCGACAAAGCAATCAACTCGGAGTGGGGTTTGAAACATCGTGCGCTTGTAAGTATTCTGGGACCGCGTCAATTCCTTATTTTATTTGCGGATGAGGAAGATTTGGGAATGGCTTGGTCGCGAAAGAGGATTCCTTTCTGTGGCCTCCAATTCCACTTACTGCGCTGGTCATTTGAGGCGCACATGAACCGTGACTCATCTCACACAGCAATTTGGATCCAATTGCCTGGACTTCCTCTGCCATTTCAGAATATTGGATTATTGAGATCGATAGGCAACTCGATAGGGCGTTTTTTATGTAGTGATCAAAGAACAGCTTCCATGTCTCACCCCTTTTCGGCTAGAATATGCGTGGAAATGGACGTTGCAAAAGTGCCTCCGGAGATTGTCTGGATTGTAATTGAAGAAGAGTACAGGTACGCTCAACCAATAGTCTATGAATCCTGGATCCCTTTCTGCTCCTTTTGTCACAAGCAGGGCCATGATGAATATGGCTGTCGAAGGAGACTCAGGGGTGGTGGAAGCTTTGATGTGCCCGATGTTCCAGCAGGTGTTCCCTCGGATGGAGAAGTGGCCACTATGGGTACCGTGAAAGGTAGCGGTCAGTATTCACCTGCAGGCAGGCTTCAAGGTTTTCACGCTCCCTCCAAATCAGTTGGGGACTTTGAGCCGATGGATCAGGGGGTGCTGTCAGGGGAGGTGGATGTTCCATTGATAGGAGTACAGGTGGAAGTGAATGAATATTGGAGAAAGGAGACCATATCAGGGGCTGTGGTGTCTACCCCTCTAGAGGTTTCTGGATCGGCCAATCGGGAGAATGGAAAGCAGAATAAACTGACCCTTGATGCTGCAATCAATATACAGGGCCGGGACATGAATGAGGAATGTAATCTCCAGTATATGAGCAGGGGTCATGAGCTTCAACAAGGCTTGGGTGACCCTGAAATGCCAGACCAGAACACCTCAACAAGTCTGATTAAGGTTGGGGTGGATGAGGCTATTCCTTGTTCACCAAACCGTTTTGCTTTACTGGAAAATCTGGATGTTGTAGTGGACCAGGCTGGGGAAGATGAGCCAATACCTTTCCATCAACAGAACGAAGGTGATATAGCTAATTGTGGCATTTCCCACAGAATGATGGCTAGCCAGTCTGGGGGTGGCGTGGCTGATTCGACGGGAGTCAACAGGGCCGAATCGGATCAGGTGATTGAGGGGGTTCCAACTCAAAAGAATAGTATGATTTGTAGAAAGAAGAAGGGGAAAAAAGATTACTCCTTGCTTCCCCCTCCATTAGAGACCCGCTCTGTGAAGAAACTACCAGTGACAATGTCCAATGAGGTGAATCAGGCTTTAATCAAGGGGAACAAAGATGAAATGGACAGCTCCACGGGGAAGATAGGGGCTAGAAAGGAACCCATCCTTAGTTCCGAGGAGGATATGGTAGAGGAGTTCCTGTATGTGGACATTCCACAGGAAGAGGCTGACATGATGGGAAGGGCGGTAAGAGTGGAAGTCGATCACGAACAGGCAAAGTGGATTGACAAACAAGACTTGATATTAATGAGAGGCTTCAATGACAAGAAAATCAGCAAAGAGGAATATATCTGCACTTGGGACAAAATGGAGAACTATTTGGAAGATGTTATTGGAGAAGATCCTGGGGATAAGGTATGGATATTACACTGGAATCTTTACAGGGAAGAAAGCGATAATAGGCTAAGGTTGTGTTTTGGTAACATCTCCTTTTCTTATGAGGCGTCGCCCCCGGTTTGACTCGGGAAGTGCAGTCGGGGCTTCCTCATCGGGCTAGAGCACTCTACCATTTCCTTGGAAGGTCATTCGGGACATGGCTGATTTGGAGGGATGGAAACATCGGGAGGGACCATGCTGGCATGGGATCGTCGAGTGTCCATCTTAGGGATGGTGGTGTTGTTGTTGCTTGTATGTGGTAGTTTCTGCTCTTTCTGGTGTTTTTCTGGGTTTGTTTGGCTGCGTTGTTGAACTTTTGGTTTCTCACTTTTCCCTCAAAAGTGTTTTCTTAATAAAAAAAAATAATTGTCAGTCAGTTATATATGTTTTAAGTGGGAATATAATGGTTTTTCTTGTGTTTGGAAGGATTTATAAGAGGATTCTTCACCATCATAAAAGTTGGGATGAAAACTTTTCATTGGAAAATTTAAACACCATCTAACATCCACCATACACGTCCCATGAAATTTTCCATGATGTGATATGGTTTCATATCATGAACCTAATTCACATAGTGTATATTTTGATTGGGATGAATATTTACATGAGGGGATGAATTTTTAAGTGTAACCTAAAATGAGTAAATCCATTATGGGAATTTATTACACACTTTTTATTAATCCAAACTTGTTTTTTATTTGTGTTTTACTCTTTTGTTTTTCATTATTTCATTGTAACCTATAATCTTTCGATCCAAGGGTCAACAATAGATGATTTTTCAGTCTCTTCCTCCCTTATGGACTTCCCATTTTAAAATCAAATCCCAATTATGTTTATTTTCTTATGTTTCCCTCTTCTCTCACTTAGTTCCTTGTAATTTTGGTTTAAATATTTTATAAACATGTTATATATGAGTTATGATCTTGATTAGGGGTGTTCTATCTTTCTTCTTGTGTTCTTATGCTCTATTTTCTGTGTTGTTTTTTTTATGTTGGATGTGTTGAATTTATCGCTAGATAATGATAGGGGTATAAACCAAACCATATAACCTCTTTAATTATATTTTATTTAAAATATTATAATTATGATGACATGACGTGAAATCTAATTAATTAATTAAATTCGTGATGGAATATCTTGGATTGGAATACTGGTTGGATCTCATTGGATTCAATTATTGATATGACTAGGCTTATGGATAACCATTGGGTGAGAAACCCTTGAATAATTGGAATTGGATAATATTTAAATGTGTGTATAGAATTTCATGAAATTCATGTGAAATTTTGGAATAGATTCTATTTCAAAAATGGGTTTGTTTAATTAAATCAATGTTATATTAGTGGTATAAGACCAAATTGATAAATAAAATGATTAATTATAAGATAAATGGTAATGTTATGAATTAACCATTGATCCATATGATGTGATATTGTGATATCATTATTGATATGATATGTGTTGTGTCCCATATTTTTTTTCTTATATTGATCCATCTCTCCCCCTTCCCACGTTATAATACGTATATTGAGAATTCTATATCCATTTTCATGTTGTAATGCCTATATTGAGTAGGCTCTGCCTAGTCCCATACAATAATTCTTAAATTGAGTGGGATCTTAATTGTCCCATGTTGTAAATATAATATTGAGTGGGCTTTACCTAGTCCCATGTTGTTATAAATATATTTCTTGGGCTATTTCTAGTCTCATACTGAAATAATTATACATAGGGATCATCCTAGTTATTTGGTTATTACATGGTCTGTGTTTATGGTTTCAATGGTTGGGCTATATTCTCAAATACATTCCAACACGGTTCTAAATATAGAACGATTTATGTATTATATTAGTTGACTAATTAACTAACATGATTATTTCTTTATTGCATACAATTATTATCAGACTGGTTTTTTAGACATGGGGGTGTTGACCTATTGAGTGTTACTCACACCTAATTTTGGCATCCATTTGGTACTCGAGCTAATTACATCGATGTATGTTTGGACATATTCAATGGGACTTATTAAGATTTCTATTGTTTACTAGATAGGTTATATTATAGAGAAGGACCCGACTTGGGGTTCAAAAACTGTGTCATTAAGTGTTATTTAGTGTCATCTATTTCTTTTATTTATATTTTTATCAGCCTCACATTTAGATACATTTAATCCAATCATTAAATGAATCATATTTTATCATTTATTGGATCCTCCTTTTATTTCACAATTGTATGATATATGGTTTCAATTATTAGTTAGTTACTCTAATATTTATTATTATATTATTATTATACTATATTATTCTCTAAAACATGTGGTATTTTCTACCCACTATAAATATCACACCCCCACTACTAGTCAACGACCTCTAGAATATAGGGAGGCATTCTTGAGGCCCAGTAACTAACTCGATTTGTCCATGTGACAGAGTATCGGGTTAGAGAATTTTAGAATTTATGTGGACATTAGTATACATCTATAGATAATAATGATTGGATTAGTTAATGTATTTTATAATATTTCTATTTTTTGGATTGGAAAATCATAATTTTTTATGATAACATCATTTGAAGAAATTTTTTTCAGTAAAATATATATTGATGGGTTACTTTGGGTTCCATAATCTAAAAGGCATGCAATTAATTTTATAAAATTATGAAATAAGATTTTATAATGACAATTATGTATAATTATATTTTTTCCATTGTTTAAATATAATTTAGAATGACATAAGGAATTTTTTTAATCAAATCAAGGAAATACATTAATTATTGAGAATGTTTGGACCTAAAAACTGTAAAAAATATGAAATATTTACATGTTAATGTATTAAAAATCATATAGATAAAGCTATGAATCAATTGAATAATTAGTTTGATGAAAGAATAATTTAAATATTTTTTTATATTAATACAATTTGGACAGAAATGAAGTTTTATGTGTCCATATGTAATAGATTTCAAGATAATATAATGGAATTTTATCTAAAAGATACAACAATTATATTATATTTTTTTAAAAATCAGTTCTTATTTTTATTATTCCCTAAAACCTATGGATTTATTTAATTTAAATTTTGGTTTTTGGTATTGGTTTTTGTATTCTAGATAAAAATATCACTTCATATTTTATTATAAAGATATTTATTTTTTTGTTCAATAAGAAGAATTATTTGTATTGTCTATAATTTAAGGTGAGTATGTTTTAACTAGTAGTTGTTTCGGTCAATTGGTGTGGATGGGGCACTCTTTGATGGATTTTCATTTAATTTTGAACTAATTTCTATAAAATTTGATAACACTAGTGCTATAAAAATTTAAAAAAAACTATAAACATTTCTTGGTCTAAGAACATTAATATGATGAATCATTTTACAATAAATTGTTTTAAAAACTAGATTTATCACTTGATTTTAGGGACACAGAATATTAGTTGGTAGATATATTTATTGATCGAAATTTCTTCATATCATTTTTATTTAATTAAGTGTGAGTTAGGTTTATTTCAATTTATGTTTTTTAATTATTTAATTTAGTTTGTGTTTTTATGTTAAATTGTTGAGAATAATTATAGAACATTTATTTTTTTATAACCATTTTAATCCTATAAAAAAATATGTAATTCCAAATTCCAAATTTTTTATATGGAATATAAATTCATTAATACTAAATATCAATATCATGATATGTGAAATTAAATTTTTGGTATGTAATATTATCAACTTAGTATTAAACATTTATTTTATGCCTCATAATATTATTCTATATTAACTATACATTTTTAATTATTTTAATATTACATGTCAATATGATTTCAAGAGATGTTTCACATTACTCATGTTTTAATAACACTTTTTAGACATTTTATAATTTCCTCAAAATTTTGAATTTGAATAAAGTTCTAAATTGCCCTTTAAAAATCAATCCATAAAACCTAAAAACCCATAGTAACATACATTATTTTTAAAATAAAATGTTCTTATGTATTTTCATTATCAATAAGTCAATGGAATCAAAGGTTGATGTTTTTTAAAGAATAATTATTTCTATTAAAGTGGAATATTTATACTATAATACTCAAATGAGTATGCTACTGAAGAGAGTAATTGTTTTTCAATAATTGAATTTTGTGTATGATATAAAAAATAAAGATATTTTAATTTATAATAAATTATATTAAATATATTTACATTATCAATTCACTTTTTGGAGAATGGAAGAATTGATCATGTTAATGGTAAATGTAAATGATATTTATTTTACAACTATTTAGTTATATAATATTCTTATGTAACATTATTAAGACATGTTCATTTTTAGGTAGTATATATTTAGTAATTATGAAATTAGTTATGTGGAAACCATGATATACTTTTATAGAACAATATAAGTATGAATGATATAGAAGGAAAAAATTAGAACCTGGTCAAAAGGTTCATGAAACAAAAATCCAATCTGGAATAAACCAAATGGGTAGAAAATTTTAGAATGTCCTATTTTATAATATATAATTTCAATAGTTTTTATTGAATGAAAGGGAAGTTAGTTTTTAAAGATATATATATTTATATATATAAATGATTAAGAAAATGTAAGAAATAGGATAATCTTTTACCATTTAAGAAGGTTACTCACACAATTATATGAGAAGAATAAAATAGATTTCAAGGAACATTTGCTATTAAATATCATCATTTTAACACTATATAATATGAGGTATTAATATTGATTATACGTGTTGGGAATATTACCTTGAATAGATTAGTTATTTCTAAATAATATTTTAATAATGTTAAAATGATCATAATGATAAATTTCCTTTAGATGATATCGCTACTAATATTTTTTGGAGGTCTATACGAACACATGTTGAAACATAAGTGGTTGAACATATTATTCATTTCTATAAATCCTTTAGATTAGATCTTCCTTTCTATATTATAAAAATTTGTTGTATAAATGTATTAGAAAATGAATATGTTAATTTTAGTGTTGAAACTAAAAATATTGATAATAATGTTGGTTTAAAGAATATTGAGCATATGAATTTTGATATTAAATCTTCATAATGTTTCTTATTGAATATCAACTTATGTTTGATGTAATTATTGGAAATAAAAAACATATAAATTGAAAAGATTTTTTAAATTATAAGTTAGATAACATAACTAACTTTTTTTCTATTAAAGTGAATTAATAATATGTTAAATCATGAAATGGTTATACTAAAATAGTATATTATTTAAATTATAATGAATATGTCAAAGTAACAATAATGAAAATAAAAAACTAAGTATTTGATTATAATGTTATGTTGCTAAAAAAATATGATAAAGAATTTTATGAATCACATAACCAGTTCACCATTGGTTTATATTTTGAATTTATTAATTTTAAAGAGGAAATTAAATATTTTAAGTACCTTATAGTGATATTGTAATAAGAGGAGAAATAATAGGTGGAATATTTTGTTTTAGATTTTCATTTTTAGAAATTAAATTTAAAATGGTTTTAGAGACAGATTTATTTGAAATGAAAGAACATTTAAAAGCTCAAAAAATAATTGATAAATATTTAAACATTTTTAAATAGGTATGGATGAAAAATTTAAAGATAACTCTCATGAAAGGTTAAAATATCAGGATGATAATCTTTTGGATAAACAACATTTTTAGATAGATGAACCACTTTCTATAATAGAGGAAATAAAATCAACTAAATATTAATTGGTTTCTCTAAATTCCTCATCAAAACTAACTATGGTAAATGATGGAATATATGTAATTCATTATCATACTATTAAATTAGAAAAAAATATAGGAATTGAATATGTTCACAATTTTTTCATAAAAAATGTAAAAAATCATCAACATAATTTTTATACTTTTATACTTATTATAGGATGTAGCCAATATTATTTAATGTAAAAATATATAGTTCGCCAAAAAACATGATAATAATTCTAAGGACATTAAAAAATATTTTTTAAATGAATATAAAAAAGTGATTGATAACACTTCAAATGTATTTATGGAAACATTGATCAAATATATTGATGAAATTATAGTTATAGGGAAAATTCTAAAATATTAGGATTAACTAATCAATTCATAACTATTTTTTTTATTGACTTATAGGATACAGATCATAAAATAGAGAAGAACGATATAATTGTTAAAATAATACTGAATATTCATGTTGTAAATGAACTAAATAAAAATCATATACATCTAAGTATAAAATGTTAAATGAACAAAAATTGTAGTTTAAATAGAGATCCAAATTATTTTATTGCAAATTAATTTCTTAAAACTTATGTGATTTTAAAGAACCATTTTTATATTTTTAAATAGGTTGTATAAATTGCATAAAATAATAATATGTATATAGTGTAACTGATGGATTGAGTAAAAATTAATGACATTTTTGGAGTATTTTTCGTTCAAATATTTTAAATAAGGAGAAACCTTTTGATATGTTTTATATGAAAATTTTATTAAAACATTCATAAAATATTGTCTAAATTTATGTCTAATAATTATATAAGGATGAAATAATGGAATGAAAAAAAGTATTATAGATATTTTATAATCCATGGTGATGAATTTCTTCTACATTTCAAAATAAATGAAATTATCTCGATGTTGTACATTTTTTGAAGAGATTTTTAGAAGCTTTAGAGAAAGTAACTCATAAGTACATTTCCTCCTAATAATATTCTTACCTCTGTATTTTTGTTAAAAATATGTTTATTCCACAAAAGTAATTTCAATAAAGAGAAATGGATGATCATGGATTCTAATGGAGAAGATATGTCTCTATAGTCAAGGAATATTCTAAATCATTTTACTAATTTTTATAAATTAATTTTATTACACCGATTACTTCATCCAATTAAACACATATGACATGACAACCTACCAAATTCAGTACTAGAGAAATCATGTATACCTAATTTATAAGTAATAATGTTTTATAGAAAATGATTAATACATGAGAAGTTTTTGAATATCAATATATTAAAATTTATTATTTGGGGATACAAAAGGTATATTTAGTTCTTCATCAACAACTAATCCATTTTTAAAGGCCTCAAACAATATTAATTTGTAACATTATCCTCCCCTTATATATCGAATATCGATTGCCCCTAAATAAACAAATCCAACCTCAAATTGTTTTTTATTTTTATTATTTCTCATCAATATCAACATATGATAAAATTACTATATTATAATTATTTTCAGATAAATATAAGTCAATGAAGAATTATTATTCCACATAGATTTTGTTTCTCATAATAAATGTTCTACAAGTGTGAAATATCTAATGAGTTACTATAACATCCCAGATAAATGAAGAATATTAAATTTTCATATTTATTAGTATTTTTAATTAAAAATTAATTTTACTTTAAAGTGGTTGCAATTTTCAATAGCGTACCCGATACACAACAACAGGTTTCTTTGAAATCTTTCATTGCACACTAATAATATAATATTATTATTTTAAATGGTAATCAACTCCTAGCTGTTTTACTGGTGGTAATGAAAAAAATTAACTACAATATAATTATAAATGTTTTCTAAATGTATTTACAATTATCCAATAATAGTTATAGGCTTAAAGTGCGAATAAATCTAATTTTAAGCAAAATTTATATTAAAAGCTCGATTTACCGCCATTTAATGAAGAAAACTCTTTAAATATAATTTTGGTCACATTAATACATTCTATTTGACCAAATAAAATCCTTCTTTAGAATGGGGACATCAAAATTTACTTTGTGTAATTTTTTGGAATTTTTTTGATAAAGTTCATTTTTTTAATGAATAGTGAAAATATTGTATTTTAATTCAAAACTATGTTTAAATATAATTTATTTATATGTTTATATTATCTTTTTAATTTGTTTTAAAGTTTAATTAGAGTATATTTTTACCATTTAATCAAATTTTGGTAATTGGAATTAATTTCACTTTGAAATTGGACATAAACAAGTATCAATCTTTTGATGGTTATTGTTTCTTAAAAACATGCTATTTGTTTTGATAACAAGAATTAATTTTAAAATTAATTCATGAAACTTATATGTTTTGAATTTTTTAAAATTGATATCATTTTGTAATTAAGAATATCAAATGAAGCTTAGTCTGATGTTTTGGTATTTTTCTGAAAAACTTTAATTTTTTATAAATAGTGAAACCACTTAGTGGTAGTTAAAAAACTGTATTTTTCATTAAAATGAAATTTTACCACTTATGTGAACTGAATTCTGAAAATCATATATACATGGTTGTTTCAAGAAGTAAAATGTGGTTCAGTAAGATAAAAATATTTTTTGGTGAATAGTAACTTTTGACTTTTATTTACCGCGGATAAAGATAAATAGGGTAATTCAAGGTTAAAAGAATATTATAATAATTCAAAATTACCTTTACACTTGTCCAAACCTTATTTTTTGAGTCATTAATTACTGTGAGCATCTTTGGGTCGATTTTGGGACCCTATTGAGCCACATAGAAGTGATAATGACTTTTTAGATTAATTAACTTAAAGTAAAGTAAAAAATGTCAAAAGCAAATATTTTTTTGTTAATTAATTTTTAGAAGGGGTTTTGTAAATTATCATTTCGACTATAAAAATTCATTGGAAATCTAAAACGATTTCCTACATCATGGTAATTCTTTAAGAATTTCTAGACAAGAAATAATTTAAATTATTTATAACATAATAATGATGCAGTATTTACCTAATTAATAAATGATTTAAATAAATAAGATTATAATGATTACAATATTATCCAAAACCTATCCAATTCCTATTGGATGGTTATATTTCTACCATGAGTAATCTTATCTTCTACTATAATTATTTTTGGACCTTTAGAAACCGAATATCATTGTATAATACAATAATGTTTTCACACTTTCCTAAAGAGCCCCTCCTCTCCCTTATAAAAAGAGACCACTTCTAACAAATTCCTCACACCTCTCAAGTCATTTGGATCGTCCAAAATCTGCCCAATTAAGCTCCCTACATCCCTATCTTCCTCTTAGAAGCATTACCTTAGGCAGAAGCCACTTTAAGAAGTCGGTTGGTTCAAACCAAAGGGTGTTACCCAAATTAAAGGTAATGGTTTCTCTTAATTGGTTTTCTTTTATTTTTCTTCTCCAATGCCTAAAATATTTTTATTCCTTTCTTTTGTAACAATACCAGTATCCTCAATATACTAGGATGTTGGTATGAGATGTATTCTATCTACACTTACACACACCTCCATCTAATTGGTGAAGAACATAATGTTTCAGTGGATGGAAAACTAAAGCCTCACGAAACGATGATTGTTCAATTACCTCTTACCACCTATCATGGTGGCCATTATGATAGAAATGTATTTATATATGATATATATTATGTTTATGTTTTCTTTATTCTTCTGTAATTTCAATTTATAGCATTCCTTTATGGTTTCCATTATGGGTAAACCCGATAATCTCATTAGAGGAAGTGCGGACTTCCGCCCCCTTAAAGTGATATGACTCGTTCATACCATATGTGGTATATATAAAGGATATATTTAATAATATTATATATTATAAAATACTATAATTATAATAATAATATGTATCATTATGTTTTAATTACATTAAATATGAAATAGAAATGGAAGTAGCGTTGATGTGTACGTACGGCTTACCGTCTCCATGAACGGTGCATTTCCATTCTTACCTCTAAATGTTATGTACTGTTATAAATAAATGTATATTATAGATATATATGATATATATGATATCAAAATCATGAATATCATTCTGGATATAATTAACCTTTGACCACATGAACAACATGTAATTATAAGAAGTCCATTTTTGACTCAAGTGCCAAATATCGACAAAACAAATGTTATTAACTTAAATGAATACATAATGTTTATAACATGGTAATAAGTGATATAAAATGAATAATAAACATAAAATATGTTCTTAATAAATTATAAATTATCTTTAGTTTATTATTCTGGAGATTAAATAATGATCGATTCAAGTCGGACACGAGGTAAGGGATTTCTTATCTCACTTTTAATTCCATGACATTTCCATTGTTCACCACTAATTTATTGAATGTGGGGTATTTTGTACTTCCAATTGATATATATTATCATGATTATCTTTATATTCATGTTATTATATGAATCATTTTGTGTTTATTTACTTTTGTTCATACGACTCAGTTGATTACAACGTGGTAAAGGGATTCATCAAACTTTTTATTCCAGTGAGATTCATGCTATATTTTCCACTATTTTCTTTTGTGTGGTGTATGTACTGAAAATGATTGTAATATTTGTGTAATATACTTTCATTTATTAGTATTTACATATTCATTGTATGATCCTTCTTTCATGTGGGGTATGTTTTGTAAGTTACCAAATCGGTAAGGGAACCTTTCACCCTCCTTTTTTTAAAAGACTTCTTTTTGTTATGTATTTTAATTTACATCTTATTATGTTGGGATATGTTATACTATATCCTTATTTATTTAAACATTATTACCAGGTGTTGAGGTACCCTTTTTGTCTCATTGACTCATTTTCTGAATTTTAAAGAGATTTCGTTAGGCTGTCGAATTTTTACAAGGGAACTTCTTAACACAATTTTGATTCTTTGGGTTCAACTTGTAGTTAATGAATATGTCATCCTATGAATATGTGTGAATGAACTTTGATTTTTTTACACTTAATATCCACTTATATTGGATGTATTTATATTTTTCACAGACAATTAAGAGATTGATTTATCCTTAATTTAAGGATACCATCTTTATAAGGGATTTTATCTCAATTTACATTTCCATTGAGACTTCATTTTTGTTATGCACCAATTACCTCTTATATGGTTTATATAATGTTGTTTGACATATTATATCCTGAATCTCTTTATTCTAATGATATTATAAGGTTCTGATTAAATTTTTTTCCACAATTATTTGTTTTCAAGAGTCTCTCATTTTGGTAAAATCTCTTTAACAAAAATATCATTTTTAAATGTTTTAAAGATTTATTATTCCAAATCATTATCTTTAATTTCCATGTCTTAAAAATGGTTTTGAGTATTTATTTATATGTACATTAATTTTTTAAAAATATAATTCCATTAAAAGTTTTAAAGTGGCATGTGACACTTTGATTAAAAAATCATTTTTTAAATTGTTTTTGAAAATAGATTGATTATTTAAATATCTTGAAATTACTTCTTGTGATTGAAAAATAAATGTTCTTAGTGAAATGATTATATTTGCAATATTTTATGTGTTATGATGGTACTTGGACATTTTACAGGAGGTTACGTGATAAACCATACGACGGGTGGTGCCGTGAATACCAGGACGGGTGGTTACGTTATAACCTCCAATGCATTGGGTATGGAATTAGGCTGTATGGCTATTCCATTTTGTGATATGTGTGGAAGTCATCCGTATGGTTATTCCATTTAAGTATGTGTATGTCCCATTCTACCTTTAAATGTTATGTGTTCTATATATGGGTTTTATGGTATTCTGTTGGTTACAAAATGGTATGTAATGATCATTTATTTAGTGAAGAGTATTTACTACTTCATAAAGGTTAAAAGTATTACTCATGATAATCATGGTTTACTTGTTGTTTTAAAAAACTAACAGTTTCCTTCATTGTGTATCCCTTACTGAGCTTGTTATGCTCATCCCAAGTTGTTTTGAAATGTTTTCCATAGGACTTAAAGATGAATTGGGTTAAAGATGGGATCAAGGAAAAGTCATGCTATATAAAACATGGAACTAGACATGTTTTTTTAAGAGTTTTTAGTTTATGAAAAAAATGGATACTAAGTAGTAGTGTCTACATTGTAATCATTTGAGACGTAATAGTTATGTCATATTTCTCTAAAACTCTAAACCTAAAAAGATCCTCAATGCGAATTATTCATTTAATTCAATATTATGTAATGTTTATGGCTGGATCCTTATAGTTGGTATCATAGGTCGGTTTAGACAAATTTAAGGATTAGGAGTATTCATTAGACATATGGTTAGTCCCTATCTTTTATTTTTGTTAAATCCTTGTTTTATAACTTTTTCAGATCAAGGAATGTCAATTTAAAATGGAAGGAGGAGGATCTCAAACGACATTCCTATATCTTCCTGATGACATGCATTCAATAATTATTGCAAAGTCATGTTCGGATGATTGTGAAACTTTTTCTAGCATACAACTCACTTGAAAACAGTTGTCTGAGATATAAAACACCTCCACTATACCTCGTTATCATTGTGGATCATGGGTTGTACTTAGAAAAATATTATTTTCACAATATTCTAATATTTTCAGGAAAGGTAAATATTATCAAGGAATTTTAAAATATTTTACCTTATCACAAGATTTTGAAGCATATTATGATTTTAAAAAGGGTGCTGAAGAAGGAGACCCTTGCGTAACCTATTTATATTTTCTTTTACAATATAGTCTCTCAGTACATACCTATGGTATTTTAAAAGGACCATTAATCGAATGTTTCAACTCAAATTCCGTCCGAATATATTATAGAAATCATGTTTTGTCAGATTTTTTGAAATTATATGTCATACGTGATTATTTTCCAAAACTATTTTTCTGTGAACACCCATATGACCCATGTTGTACAATGTGTATTTGTATGGAGGAAGAAAATGATTTTGAAGGATCTCTAAATCATTGTTGCGATGCATGGACCTTCTAACTATGTGAAAAAGATGACGATGAAACCAAATGGACACCATGATCAAGGTATGATGTTCTTCATTTTGGGGATCATTTTATTTTATCATATGGTGGTGAAATAAGACTTCAAGAATTAAGATACTAAGATCATAATGAATTTGGATGAAAAATAGAGGTATAAGGAAACCATTGATGTTAAAACATTTTAGGGTTATTTTTGAGTTTTATAAAAAGAACAACCTGTAGGATGGGTGACAACCCGTCACATCCAGCAAGGCTGCAGGATTCGAACCCACAACCAAAGGGTGTCAAGGGTGCATCGCCTACCACAAGCCTACTTGAAGTCCCTGGTTAGTATGAATTATTATGATTTTATGGAACAAGAATAAGTTGATTTTTGGAACTTATGTTTTATCAAATGGATATACTTAGTATAGAAAATTGAATTAGTGATTAAGTGATAATGGCTATTGTGGAAGACGTTCTCTATTTTTTTAGGAAAGACTATAAGCTTAAGGAATATAGAATACTATGGATTTCAATTTTGGAATAATGGTTGAAATTTTAATTTGGAAAAATCAATGTTTTTATTGTTGACATATGATGATTTAGTTTATTTATCAAAATTACTAACCTATCATAGAGAACATGTGAATTGGTTAATTACTTTTAATTATGAGACTTTCTGAGTAACTGTTGTTTTTTGGAGATAAATGTTATCTTGGAAGACTATGTAATTTAATCCTTATGAGATTTGGGTTTCAATCGTAGTTTTGATCACTTTTGAATAATTTTATGGGAATTTGTTTTTCAATGGTCTTTTTTGGACTTTGGGTTGTGTTTGAAAATTTTTGGAGATTAATAGTTGTTTTTCTTTTTGTGAAATATTATCCTTTTGGGTATTATCTAATCTTTTACAAACCAATTTTGGTTTTGGTTAAGGTCTAAAGACATGGGATATATATAGTTCATCTTTTGTGGATGATGTGATTCTATCGAAGTAGATAATAGCACTTTTAATGTGAACAAGTCATCTTTAATACTCATCATTTGGAGGAAAAATGAGTTTTTGTTAGAAATCTAGTAAAGTATGAAAGTCTACATGACAAGTAATTATGTTTCCTTTAGTTTTTAGTTAATATCATAAATAAATTCCTCAAAGAAAAATAACTTAAAATAAAAATATTGTCTGTTATCTTTTCCTACAGGGGAATCAATGACTTTTTAACCCATCACATGTTTGTGATTTTCTAGTGGTTAACTTTCTCCTAAACATGTTTTCTATCACTCTCCATCCGAACATGATGGTTTCCTTTCTCCTCCATATCCATGTTTTCATGTAATAATAGTATCCTTTGTCTCGGGTAACCTTTTTACTTCTCTTCCTTTATTTTAATGTGATAGTTTTATTGACTCTTTTTTTGATGTGGGGCTTTCAATGAAGTTCCCAAGCCCAATTTTAAAATTACGAGGACACAATTACCAAAAGGGGGGAAGGATGTAACATCCCAGATAAATGAAGAATATGAAATTTTCATATTTATTAATATTTGTGAATTAAATATTAATTTTACTTTAAAGGGGTTGTTATGTTCGATAGCGTACCCGATACGCAACAACAAGTTTCTTTGAAATCTTGCACTGCACACTAATAATATAATATTATTATTTTAAATGGTAATTAATTCCTAAACTTTGTATTGGTGGGAATGAAAAAAAAATTAACTACCATATTATTATACATGTTTTCTAAATGTATTCACATTTATCCAATAATAGTTAGAGGCTTAAAATGTGAATAAATCTAATTTTAAGCATAATTTACATTAAAAGGTCAATTTACAACCATTTAATGACAAACCCTATTTAAATATACTTTTGGTCACATTAATACATTTTATTTGACCAAATATAATCATTCTTTATAATTGGGACATAAAAATTTACATTGTGTAAATATTTGGAATTTTTCTGATAAAGTTCATTTTTTAATGTATAGTGAAAATATTGTATTTTAATTCAAAACAACATTTTAAAATAATTTATTTATATGTTTATATTATCTTTTTAATTTATTTTATAGTGTAATTTAAATATATTTATACCATTTAATCCAACCTTGGTCATTGCAATTAATTTCACTTTGAAATTGGACAAAAACAAGTATCAATCTTTTGATAGTTGTTGTTTTTTAAAACACGCTATTTGTTTGGAAAACGGCAATTAATTTTATAATTAATTAATTCCACTTCTATGTTTTCTAATTTGGTAAAATAGAAGTCATTTTTGAATTCAGAATATCAAATAAATCTTACGCAGAATTTTTTGTATTTTTCTGAAAAACTTCAATTTTTTGATGAATAGTGAAACCACTTAGTGGTAGTTAAAAAACTGACTTCTTCATTTAAATGAAATTTTACCCCTTCTGTGAATTGAATTTAGAAAATCCTACATAAATGTTTATTATCATGAAGTAAAATGTGGTTTAATAGGATGAAAATAATTTTTGGTGAATAGTAACTTCTGACTTTTATTTACCACAGTTAATGGTAAATAGGGTAATTAAAGGTTAAATGAATATTATAATAATTCAAAATTACCTTAACAGTTGTCCAAACCATATATTTTGATTCATTAAAAACCATCAGAATCTTTGGTTTGATTTTGGGACCCCATTGAGCCACTTGAGAGTGATAATGACTTTTTAGATTAATTAACTTAAAGTAAAAAATTAAAAAAGAAAATATCTTTTAGTCAATTAATTTTTAGAATGGGTTATATAAATTATATTTTCAACTATAAATATTCTTTGAAAATAAAAAAAGGATTCCTACCTCATGGTATTTTTTTAGAATTTTTACACATCAATTAATTTAAACTATTTATAACACAATAATGATGCAGTATTTACCTCATTAATAAATGATTTAAATAAATAAGATTATAATGATTAAAAAATTTCCAAAATCTGTAAAATTATTATTGTATGATTATATTTAGACCATGAGTTATCTTAGATTTTACTATAATGATTTTTGGACCATTAGAAACTGAATATCATTGTACAATAAAATAATGATTTCACACTTTCATAAAGATCCCCTCCTCTCCCTTATAAAGGAAGACCGCTTCTAACCAATTACTCACACCTATCAAGAAATTTGTCTCATACAAACTCTGCCCAATTAATCTCCCTATATCCCTCTCCTCCTCTTAGAATCGTTACCTTAGGCAGAAGTCACATCAAGAAGTCCTTTGATTGAAACCAAAGGAAGTTACCCAAATTAAAGGTAACAATTTCTCTTAATTTGTATTCTTTTATTTTACTTCTCCAACCCCTAAACTCTTTTTATTCCATTATTTTGTAACAACAAAAGTATCCTCAATATACTAGGACGTTGTTATGAATATTATTCTAACTACACTTACACACACCTCCATCTAATGGGTGAAGAACATAATGTTTTAGGGGAAGGAAAACTAACGCCTCACGAAATGATGATTGTTCAATTACCTATTATCACCCCTCATGGTGGCCATTATGATGGAAATTTACTTATATATGATATATATTATTGTTATGTTTTCTTTATGCTTATGTAATTTTAATTTATAGAATTCCTTTATGGTTTCTATTATGGGTAAACACGATAATCTCATTAGAGGAAGTGCGGACTACCGCCCCCTCAAAGTGATATGACTCATTCATACCATATGTGGTTTGTATAAAGGATATATTTGATGATATTATATATGATAAAATAATATATTTATAATACTACTATGTATAATTATGTTTTAAATCCACTAAATATGAAATAAAAATGGAAGTAGCGTTCATGTGTACTTACGGCTTACCGTATCCATGAATGGTGCATTTCATTTCTTACCTCTAAATGTTATGTACTATTATAAATACATGTATATGATGGATATATATGATATATATGACACCCAAATTATGAATATCATTCTGGATATAATTAACCTTTTACCACATGAACAACATGTAATTATAAGAATTCCATTTTTGACTCAATTTCCAAATATCGACAAAATAAAAGTTATTTACCTAAGTGACAACATAACGTTTATAACATGGTAATAAGTTATATAAAAGGAATAATAAAATTTAAAAAGGTTCTTTAAAAAATTATATATTAACTTTATTTTATTATTCACAAGATAAAAGAACGATCGAGTCAAGTCGGACACGAGGTAAGGGATTTCTTATCTCACTTTTAATTCGTGATATTTCCATTGTTCGCCACTAATTGATTGAATGTGGTGTAATGTATTCTGACAATTGATATATATTATCATTATTCTCTTTATATTCATGTTATTCTATGAATCATTTGGTGGTTATTAACTTTTGGTCATTCGACTTAGTTGATTACAACGTGGTAAAGTGTTTCATCTCACTTTTTATTCCCGTGAGATTCATTCTATATTTTCCAATATTTCCTTTTGTGTAGTGTATGTACTACAAATTATTGTACTATTTGTGTAATATAATTTCATTTATAAGTATTTACATATTCATTTTATGATCCTTCTTTCATGTGGCGTATGTTTTGTAAGTTACCAAATCGGTAAGGGAACCTTTCACCCTCGTTTTGTTTAAAAGATTTCTTTTTGTTATGTCTTTTAATTTACATCTTATTCTGTTGGGATATGTTCTTATATATCATTATTGATGTAAAAATTATGTCCAAGTGTTGAGGTACCCTTTTTATCTCATCAACTCATTTTCTGAATTTTAAAGAGACGTAATGAGGCTGTCGAATTTTTACAAGGGAACTTCTTAAACAAATTTCAATTCTTTGGGTTCAACTTGTAGTTATTGATTATATAATCCTATGAATATGTGTGAATGACATATGATTATTTTACACTTAATATCCACTTATATTGGGTCTATTTATATTTGTCACACACAATTAAGAGATTGATTTATCCTTAATTTAAGGATACCATCTTTATAAGGGATTTTATCTCAATTTACATTTCCATTGAGACTTAATTTTTGTTATGCACCAATTCCCTATTATATGGTGTATATAATGTCCATTGACATATTATATCATGAATCCCATTATTCTCATGATATTATAAAGTTCTGATTAAATGTTATTCCGCAATTATTTGTATTCAAGAGTCTCTCATTTTGTTAAAAACTCTTTAAAAAAATATCTTTCTTAAATGTTTTAAAGATTTATTATTCCAAATCATTATATTTAATGTCCATGTTTTAAAAATGGTTTTGAGTATTTATTTATATGTACATTAATGTTTTAATATTATAATTCCCTTAAAATTTTCAATGTGGCATGGGGCACTTTGATTCAAAAATCTTTTTTTATATGGTTTTTGAAAAAGTATTGATTATTTCAATATCTTGAAATTACTTCTTGTGATTTCAAAAGAAATGTTCTTAGTGAAATGATTATATTTGCAATATTTTATGTGTTATGATGGTACTTGGACATTTTATGGGTGGTTACGTGATAAACCATATGACGGGTGGTGTCGTGAATACCAGGACGGGTGGTTATAACATCCAATGCATTGGGTATGGAATTAGGCTATATGGCTACTCCATTTAGTGATATCTATGGAAGTCGATCGTATGGTTATTCCATTTTATTATGTGTATGTCCCATGCTAACTTTATATGTTATGTGTTCTTTATATGGGTTTTATGGTAATTTGTTGGTTACAAAATGGTAAGCAATGATCTTTTATTCGGTGAAGAGTATTTACTACTTAATAAAGGTTAAAATTATTACTCATGATATTCATGGTTTACTTGTTGTCTTGAAAAAGTAATAGTTTCCTTCTTTGTGTATCCCTTACTGAACTTTTTATTCTCATCCCAAGTTTTTTTGAAATGTTTTCCACAGGAATTAAAGATGAATAGGGTCAAGGATGCGATCAAGGAAAAGTCATACTATCTGAAACATGGAACTAGACATGTTTTTTTAAGAGTATATATTTTATGAAAAAAATGGATACTAAGTAGTAGTGTCCACTTTGTAATCATTTGAGATGAAATAATTATGTCCGAATTCTCTAAAACTCTAATCCTGAAAATATCCTCAATGTGAATTATTCATTTAATTCAAAATTATGTAATGTTTAAGGTCGGGTCCTTATAGTTGGTATCAGAGGTCGGTTTAGAAGACTTTAAGGATTTTTAGTTTTAGTTAGACATATTGTTAGTCCCTATCTTTTATTTCAGTTAAATACTTGTTTTATAACTTCTTCATATCAAGGAAAGAAAATTTCAAATGGAAGGAGGAGGATCTCAAACGACATTCATATCTCTTCCTAATGACATGCTTTCAATAATTATTGCAAAGTCATGTTCGGATGATTGTGAAACTTTTTGTAGCATACAAATCTCTTGCAAGAAATTGTTTGAGATATCAAACACCTCCATTATACCTTGTTATCATCATGGATCATGGGTTGTATTTAGAAAAATATTATTTTCACAATATTCTAATATTTTCAATAAATGTAAATATTATCAATGAATTTTCAAATATTTTACCTTATCACCATATTTTGAAGCATATTATGATTTTAAAAGGGGTTATAAAGAAAGAGACCCTTGCGCAACCTATTTATATTTTATTTTACAATATATTCTATTATCACATACATATAGTATTTTAAAAGGAACATTAATTGAATGTTTCAACTCAAATTCGGTCCGAATATATTATAGAAATCATGTCTTTCAGATTTTTTGAAATTATTTGTCATCTGTGATTATTTTCCAAAAATATTTTTCTGGGAACACCCATATGACCCATGTTGTAAAAGGTGTATTTGGATGGAGGAAACAAATGATTTTAAAGGATCTCTAAATCATTGTTGTGATTCATGGACCTTATACTTATGTGAACAAGATGACGATGAAACCAAATGGACACCATGATCATGGTATGATGTCCTTCCTTTTGGGGATCATTTTATTTTATCATATAGTTGTGAAATAAGACTTCAAAAATTATGATGTTGAGATCATAATGAATTTGGATGAAAATTAGGGGTATAAGGAAACAATTGAGGTTAAAACATGTTAGGGTTATTTTTGAGTTTTATAAAAAGGACAACCCGTAGCATTGGTGATTACCCGTTGCATCCGGAAAGGCTGTAGGATTCGAACCCACAACCGAAGGGTGATAAGGGTGCATCGCCTACCACTAGCCTACTTGAAGTCCCTGGTAAGTATGAATTATTATTTTTTATGGAACAATAATAAGTTGATTTTTGGAACTTATGTTTTATCAAATGGATATACTAAGTATAGAAAAATGATTTAGTGATTAAGTGATAATGGCTGTTGTGGAAGACGTTCTCTTTTTGTGAGGAAACCCTATATGCCTAAGGAAGATAGAATACTATGGATTTCAATTGTGGAATAATGGTTGAAATTTGAGTTTGGAATAATCTATGTTTTTATTGTGGACATATAACGATTTGGTTTATTTATAAAAATGATTAACCTATCATGGAGAACATGTGAATTGGTAAATTACTTTTCAATATGAGACTTTCTGAGTAATTGTTGTTATTTGGAGATAAATGTTATCTTGTAAGACTATGTAATTAAATCCTTATGAGATTTGGGTTTCAATCATAGTTTGGATCACTTTTGAATAATTTTATGGAAAGTTGTTTTTTAATGGTCTTTGTTGAACTCTGGGTTTTGTTTGAAAATTTTTGGAGATTAAGAGTAGTTTTTTTGTGAAAGATTATCCTTTTTGGGTCTTATCTGATCTTCTAAAAACCAATTTTGGTTTTGGTTAAGGTCTAAAGACATGGGAAATATATAGTTCATCTTTTGTGGATTATTTTATTCTCTCTAAGTAGATAATATCACTTTTAATGTGAACAACTCATCTTGAATACTCATCATTTGGAGGAAAAATGAGTTTGTGTTAGAAATCTAGTAAAGGATGATTGTCTACATGACAAGTAATTATGTTTAATTATGTTTTTATCTAAGATCATAAAAAAATTCCACAAATAAAATTAACTTAAAACAAAAAAGTTGTCTGTTATCTTTTCCTACTGGGGAATCAATGACTTTTTAACCCATCACAAGTTTGTGATTTTCTGGTGTTTTACTTTCTCCTAAACATGTTTTCTATCACTATCCATCAGAACATGATGGTTTTATTCTCCTCCATATCCATGTTTTCATGGAATCCTAGTATCTTTTGTCTCGGGTAACCTTTTCACTTCTCTTCCTTTATTTTAAAGTTATTGTTTTATTGACTCTTTTTTTCGATGTGGGGCTTTCAATGAAGTTCCCAAGACCAATTGTAAAATTGTGAGGTCGCAATTCCCAAAAGGGGGAAGGATGTAACATCTCAAATAAATGAATAATATGACATTTTCATATTTATTAATATTTTTGAATGAAATATTAATTTTAATTTAAAGGGGTTTCTATGTTCGATAGCGTACCTGCTACGCAATAGTAGGTTTCTTTGCAATCATGCGTTGCACACTAATAATATAATATTATTAATTTAAATGGTAATTAACTTCTAGAGTTGTATTGGTGGGAATGAAAAAAACTAACTACAATATTATTATACATGTTTTCTAAATGTATTTACATTTATCCAACAATAGTTAGAGGCTTAAAATGTGAATAAATCTAATTTTAAGCATAATTTACATTAAAAGGTCGATTTACAGCCATTTAATGACAAACCCTTTTTAAATATTGTTTTTGTCACTTTAATACATTATATTTGACCAAATAAAATCCTTATTTGTAATGGGGACATCAAAATTTACATTGTGTAAATATTTGGAATTTTTCCGATAAAGTTCATTTTTTAATGAATAGTGAAAATATTGTATTTTAATTCAAAACTACGTTTTTATATAATTTATTTATATTGTTAGATTATATTTTTAATTTGTTTAAAAGTTTAATTAGAATATATTTTTACCATTTAATCAAACTTTGGTCATTGGAATTAATTTCACTTTGAAATTGGACATAAACAAGTATCAATCTCTTGATAGTTATTGTTTTTGAAAAACATGCTATTTGTTTGATAACGAGAATTGATTTTATAATTAATTAATTCAACTTATATGTTTTTTATTTTCGTAAAATAGAAATAATTTTAGAATTCGGAATATCAAATAAATCTTAGGCTGAATTTTTGGTATTTTTCTGAAAAACATCAATTTTTGAGGAATAGTGAAACCACTTAGTTGTAGTTAAAAAACTGAATTTTACATTTAAATGAAATTTTACCACATATGTGAATTGAATTTAAAAAATCCGACCTAAATGGTTGTTATCAATAAGTAAAATGTGGTTCAATAAGATGAAAATAATGTTTGGTGAATAGTAACTTTTGACTTTTATTTACCACAGTTAAAGGTAAATTGGGTAATTCAAGGTTAAAAGAATATTATAATAATTCCAAATTACCTTATCATTTTTCCAAACCTTATATTTTGAGTCATTAATGACCATAGGAATTTTTGGGTCGATTTTGGGACCCCACTAAGCCACTTGGGAGTGATAATGACTTTTTAGATTAATTAACTTAATGAAAAGAAAAAAAATTACAAAAGAAAATATCTTTTAGTAAATTAACTTTTATAAGGGGTTATATAAATTATATTTTAGAATATAATTATTCATTGGAAATATAAAAAAATTTCCTACATCATGGTATTTGTTTTAGAATTTTTAGACATCAAATAATATAAATTATTTATAACACAATAATGATGCAGTATTTACCTCATTAAAAATGATTTAAATAAATAAGATTATAATGATTAACATATTATCCAAAACCTGTAAAATTCATATTGGATGATTATATTTATACCATTAGTCATCTTATATTATACTATAATGACTTTTGGTCCATTAGAAACCGAATATCATTGTATAATAAAATAATGTTTTCACACTTTCCTAAAGAGCCCCTCCTATCCCTTATAAAAGGATACCACTCATAACCAATTCCTCACACCTATAAATCCTTTTGGCTCGTCCAAACTATGCCAAATTAATCTCCCTACATACCACTCCTCCTCTTAGAATCCTAAACTTAGGAAGATGGCACTTCAATAAGTCATTTGGTTCAACCCAAAGGGAGTTACCCAAATTAAAGGTAACAGTTTCTCTTAATTTTCTTTCATTTATTTTACTTCTCCAAACCCTAAAATATTTTTATTCCTTTATTTTGTAACAAAAAAAAATATCCTCAATATACTAGGATGTTTTTATGAGAATTATTCGAACTACACTTACACACACCTCTATCTAATGGGTGAAGAACATGATGTTCTAGTGGATGGCGAACTAACACCTCACGAAATGTTGATTGTTCAATTACCTCTTACCGCCCCACATAGTGGACATTATTATGGAACTTTATTTATATACAATATATATTATGTTTATTTTGTATTTTTTATTCTGTAATTTAAATTTATATCATGCCTTTATGGTTTCCATTATGGGTAAACGTGATAATCTCATTAGAGGAAGTGCGGACTACCACCCCCTCAAAGTGATATGACTCGTTCATACCATATGTGGTACATATAAAGGATATATTTAATTATATTATATATGATACAATACTATAATTATAATAATACTATGTATCAATATATTTTAATTCCATTAAATATGAAATAGAAATGGAAGTAGCGTTCATGCGTACGTACGGCTTACTGTCTCCATAAACGGTGCATTTCCTTTCTTACCTCTAAATGTTATGTACTATTATAAATACATGTATATTTAGGATATATATGATATATATGATACCCAAATAATTAATATAATTATGTATATAATGAAACTTTGACAACATGAACAACATGTAATTATAAGAAGTCCATTTTTAACTCAAATGCCAAATATCGACAAAACGAAAGTTATTAACTTAAATGATTAAATAATGTTTATAACATGGTAATAAGTGATATAAAAGGATTAATAAACTTGGAGAAGTTTCTTAATAAAGTATAAATTAACATTAATTTATTATTTAGGATATTAAATAACAATCGAGTCAAGTCAGACACGATGTAAGGGATTTTTTATCTCACTTTTAATTCCGTGAGATTTCCATGTTTCCGCACTAATTTATTGAATGTGGTGTATTATGTTCTTAAAATTGATATATATTATCATTATTCTCTTTATATTCATGTTATTCTGTGGATCATTTGGTGGTTATTAACTTTTGTTCATATGACTCAGTTGATTACAACGTGGTAAAGGGTTTCATCTCACTTTTTATTCCCGTGAGATTCATGCTATATTTGCCACTATTTCCTTTTTTGTGGTGTATGTACTACCAATGATTGTACTCTTTATGTAATATACTTTCATTTATAAGTATTTACATATTTATTGTATGATCCTCTTTTCATGTGGCATATGTTTTGTAAGTTACCAAATCGGTAAGGGAACCTTTCACCCTCCTTTTTTTAAAGACTTAATTTTATTATGTCTTTTAATTTACATCTTATGATGTTGGGATATTTTCTTCTATATCCTTAAAGATGTAAACATTATGTCCAAGTGTTGAGGTACCCTTTTTATCTTATCGACTAATTTTCATAATTTTAAAGATACGTCGTTAGGCTTTCGAATTTTTAAAAGAGAACTTCTTGACCCAATTTCGATTCTTTGGGTTCAACTTGTAGTTATTGAATATGTCATCCTAAGAATTAGTGTGAATGACGTATGATTGTTTTAAAATTAATATAAACGTATATTGGGTGTATTTATATTTGTCACACACAATTAATAGATTTATTTATCCTTAATTTAAGGATACCATCTTTATAATGGATTTCATCTCAATTTACATTTCCATTGAGACTTCATTTTTGTTATGAACCAATTCCTTCTTATATGGTGTATATAATTTCCATTGAAATTTTATATCATGAATCCCTTTATTCTCATGATATTATAATGTTCTGATTAAATTTTATTCCACAATTATTTGTATTCAAGAGTCTCTCATTTTGTTAAAAACTCTTTAACAAAAATATCATATTTAAATGTTTTAAAGATTTATTATTCCAAATATTTATCTTTAATGTACATGTTTTAAAAAGGGTTTTGAGTACTTATTTATATGTACATTAATGTTATAAAATTATAATTCGATTAAATGTTTCAAAGTGTCATGGGACTCTACGATTCAAAAAAAAAATTAAATGGTTTTTGAAAATGGATTGATTATTTCAATATCATGAAATTACTACTTGTGATTGAAAATGAAATGTTATTAGTGAAATGTGTATAGTTGCAATATTTTATGTGTTATGATGGTACATGGACATTTTATGGGTGGTTACATGATAAACCATATGACGGGTGGTGCCATGAATACCAGGACGGGTGGTTACGTTATAACCTCAAATGCATTGGGTATAGAAGTCGGTTGTATGGCTATTCCATTTAGTGATATGTGTGGAAGTCGACCGTATGGTTATTCCATTTATGTTTCTGTATATACCAAGCTACCATTATATGTTATGTGTTCATTATCTAGGTTTTATGGTAATCTTTTGGTTACAAAATGGTAAGCGATGATCTTTTATTCAGTAAAGAGTATTTAGTGCTTCATAAAGTTTAAAAGTATTACTCATGATATTCATGGTTTACTTGTTGTTTTAAAAAACTAACAGTTTCCTTCTTTAGGTATCCCTCACTGAGCTTTTTATGCTCTTCCCAAGTTTTTTTGAAATTTTTTTCATTGGACATAAAGATGAATAGGGTCAAGGATTGGTTCAAGGAAAAGTCATGTTATCTAAAACATGGAACTAGACATGTTTCTTTTTAAGAGTTTTTATTTTATGAAAAAAATGGATACTGAGTAGTAGTATCTACATTGTAATCATTTGAGATGTAATAGTTATGTCATAATTCTATAAAACTATAAACCTGATAAGATCCTCAATTTGAATTATTCACTTAATTCAATAATATGTAATGTTTATGGCCGGGTCCTTATACTTTGTATCAGAGGTCGGTTTAGACAACTTTAGGGATTAGGAGTTTTCGTTAGACATATGGTGAGTCCCTGTCTTTTATTTCAATTAAATCCTTGTTTTATAACTTTTTCATATCAAGGAAATTCAATTTCAAATGGGAGGAGGAGGATCTCAAAAGAAATTGATATCTCTTCCCGATGACATGCTTTTAATAATTATTGCAAATTCATGTTCGAATGACTGTGAAACTTATTATAGAATAAAAATCACTTGTAAGTAGTTTTTTGAGATATCAAACACCTCCACTATACCTCGTTATCATCTTGGATCATAGGGTTTGTTTATAAAAAACTTATTTTCCCAATATTATCATATTTTCAATAAAGTTAAATATTATCAAGGCATTTTCAAATATTTTACATTATCACAAGATTTGGAAGCATATTATGATATTAAAATGGGTGATGAAGAAGGAGACCCTTGTGCAACATATTTATATTTGCTTTTACAAAATATTATCTCAGTACATACCTATGGTATTTTAAAAGGACCATTAATTGAATGTTTCAACTCAAATTCAGTCCGAATATATTATAGAAATCATGTTTTATAAGATTTTTTGAAATTATATTTCATACGGGATTATTTTCCAAAACTATATTCTTATTAACACCAATATGACCCATGTTGTACGAGGAGTATTTGTATGGAGGAAGAAATTGATTTTAAAGGATATCTAAATCATTATTACGATGCATGTACCTTCAACCTATGTGAACAAGATGACGATGAAACCAAATGGGAACAGTGATCAAGGTATGATGTTCTTCATTTTGGGGATCGTTTTATTTTATCATATAGTGGTGAAATAAGACTTCAAGAATTAAGATGTTGAGATCATAATGAATTTTGATGAAAATTAGAGATACAAGGAAACCATTAAGGTTAAAACATGTTAGGGTTATTTTTGAGTTTTATAAAAAGGACAACCCGTATGATGGGTGACAACCTGTCACATCTGGAAGGGCTGCAGGATTCGAACCCACAACTGAAGGGAGACAAGGGTGCATCTCCTACCACTAGCCTACTTGAATTACCTGGTTAGTATGAATTATTATGTTTTTATGGAACAAGAATAAGTTTATTTTTGGAACTTATGTTTTATCAAATGGATATAATTAGTAGAGAAAAATGATTTAGTGATTAAGTGATAATGTATGTTGTTGAAGAAATTCTCTTTTTTTTGAGGAAACACTAAATGCCTAAGGAAGATAGAATAATATGGATTTCAATTGTTTAATAATGGTTAAATATTGGTTTTGAATAATATATGTTTTTATTGTGGACATATGACGATTTGGTTTATTTAATAAAATTATTATCCTATCATAGAGAACATGCGATTTGGTTAATTACTTTTCAATATAAGAATTTCTGAGTAACTATTGTTATTTGGGGGTAAATGTTATCTTGGAAGACTGTGTAATTAATTCCTTATGAGATTTGGGTTTCAATCATAGTTTGGTTCACTTTTGAAGAATTTTATAGAATGTTGTTTTTTAATGGTCTTTGTTGAACTTTGGGTTTTGTTTGAAAAAATTTGGAGATTAAGAGTAGTTTTTCTTTTTGTGAAAGATTATACTTTTTGGGTGTTATCTTATCTTCTACAAACAAATTTTGGTTTTGGTTAAGGTATAAAGACATGGAAAATATATTGTTCATCTTTTTTGGATTATGCGATTCTCTCGAAGTAGATTATATCACTTTTAATGTGAACAAGTCATCTTGAATACTAGTCATTTAGAGGAAAAATGATTTTTTGTTAGAAATATAGTAAAGGATGAAAGTATACATGACAAGTAATTATGTTTCCTTATGTTTTTAGTTAAGATCATAAATAAATTCCTCAATGAAAATTAACATAAAACAAAAACATTGTCTCTTATATTTTCATACTGTGGAATCAATGACTTTTTAACCCATCACAAGTTTGGGATTTTATGGTGGTTAACTTTCTCTTAAACATGTTTTCTATCACTCTCCATCAGAACATGATGGTTTGTTTTTTCCTCCATATCCATGTTTTCATAGAATCCTAGTATCTGTTGTCTCGAGTAACCTTTGTACTTATCTTCCTTTATTTTGAAGTGATAGTTTTATTGACTCTATTCTTTCGATGTGGGGATTGCAATGAAATTCCTGAGCCCAATTTTAAAATTGTGAGGAATTAATTCCCAAAAGGGGGGATGGATGTAACATCGCAGATAAATGAATAATATTAAATTTTCATATTTATTAATATTTGTGAACTAAATATTAATTTTACTTTAAAGTGGTTGCTATGTTCGATAGCGTACCTGATACGCAACAACAGGTTTCTTTGAAATCTTACACTGCACAGTAATAATATAATATTATTATATTAAATGGTAGTTAACTCCTAGTCGTTGTATTCGTGTGCATTAAAAAAAACTAACTATAATATGATTTTACATGTTTGATAAATGTATTTACATTTATCCAATAATAGTTAGAGGCTTAAAATGTGAATAAATCTAATTTTAAGAATAATTTACATTAAAAGGTTTATTTACCACCTTTTAATGAAAACCCCTCTTTAAATTTAATTTTGGTCACTTTAATACATTCTATTTGACCAAATAAAATCCTTATTTATAATGGGGACATCATAATTTACTTTGGGTAAATTTTTGGAATTTTTCCGATAAAGTTCATTTTTTTAATAAATAGTTAAAATATTGTATTTTAATTCAAAACTATGTTTTAATATAATTTATTTATATGATTAGATTATATTTTTAATTTATTTTAAAGTGTAATTAGAATATATTTTTACCATTTAATCTAATGTTGGTCATTGGAATTAATTTCACTTTGAAATTGGGCATAAACAATTATCAATCCTTTTATGTTTTGAATTTGGTAAAATTGACATCATTTTTGAATTCCGAATATCAAATAAAGCTTAGGCTTAATTTTTGGTATTTTTCTGAAAAACTTCAATTTTTTATGAATCGTGAAACCTCTTATTGGTGGTTAAAAAACTAAATTTTTCATTTAGATGAAATTTTACCACTTCTATGAATTGAATCTCGAAAATCCGACATAAATGGTTGTTATAAAGAAGTAAAATGTGGTTCAGTAAAATGAAAATAATTTTTGGTGAATAGTAACTTTTGACATTTATTTACCGCGGTTAAAGGTAAATAGGGTAATTCAAGGTTAAAAGAATGTTATAATAATTCAAAATTACCTTAACACTTGTCCAAACCTTATTGGTTGAGTCATTAATACCCATGATCATCTTTGGGTCGATTTTGGGACCCTATTGAGACACATGGGTGTGATAATGAATTTTTAGATTAATTAACTTAAAGTAAAAGTTAACAAAAGAAAATATGTTTTAGTCAATTAATTTTTAGAAGGAGTTATATAAATTATCTTTTCTACTATAAATATTAACTGGAATGATAAAAATATTTCCTACAACATGATATTTTTTAGAATTTGTAGACATCAAATAATTTAAATTATTTATAACCCAATAATGATGCAGTATTTACCTCATTAATAAATGATTTAAATAAATAAGATTATATTGATTAAAATATTATCCAAAACCTGTCCAATTCCTATTGGATGATTATATTTCAACCATGAGTAATCTTATCTTTGACAATAATGATTTATGAACCATTATAAACTGAATATCATTGTATAACAAAATAATGTTTTCACAGTTTCCTAAAGAGTCCCTCCTCTCCCTTATAAAAGGAGAACACTTCTAACCAATTCCTCATACCTATAAAGCCATTTGGATAGTCCAAAATTTTCCTAATTAAGCTCCCTAAATCCATATCCTCCTCTTATAAGCCTTACCTTAGTCATAAGGCACTTCATGAAGTCCTTTGGTTCAAACCAAAGGGAGTTACCCAAATTAAAGTTAATGTTTTCTTTAATTTGTTTTCTTTTATATTAATTCTCCAACCCCTAAACTCTTTTTATTCCATTATTTTGTAAAAAAACCAGTATCCTCAATATACTAGTATGTTTTTAAGAGAGGGATTCTAACTACACTTACACACACCTCCATCCAATGGGTGAAGAACAGAATGTTTCACTGGATGGCAAACTAACGCCTCACGAAACGATGATTGTTCAATTACCTCTTACAACCTATCATGGTGGAAATTATGATGGAAATGTATTTATATATGATATATATTATGTTTATGTTTTATTTATTCTTCTGTATTTTCCATTTATGACATTCTTTTATAGTTTCCATTATGGGTAAACGTGATAATCTCATTAGAGGAAGTCGTACTACCACCCCCTCAAAGTGCTATGACTCATTCATACCATATGTAGTACATATAAAGGAAATATTTAATGTTATTATATATTATAAAATAATATAATTATAATACTATTATGTATCATTATTTTTTAATTCCATTAAATATGAAATAGAAATGGATGTAGCGTTCATTCGTACGTACGGCTTACCATCTCCATGAACGGTGCATTTCCTTTATTACCTCTAAATGTTATGTACTATTATAAATACATGTATATACTAGATATATATGATATATATTATATCCAAATCATGAATATCATTCTGGATATAATTAACCTTTGACCACATGAACAACATGTAATTATCAGAAGTCCATTTTTGACTCAAGTGCCAAATATCGACAAAATGAAAGTTATTATCTTAAATGATAACATAATGTTTATAATATGGTAATAAGTGATATAAAAGTAATAATAAACTTGAAAAAGGTTCTTAAGAAAGTATAAATTAACTTTAGTTTATTATTCAGGAGATTAAAGAACGATCGAGTCAAGTCGGACACGAGGTAAGGGATTTCTTATCTAACTTTTAATTCCGTGATATTTCCATTGTTCTCCACTAATTTATTGAATGTGGTGTATTTTTTTCTTACAATTGATATATATTATCATTATTATCTTTATATTCATGTTATTCTGTGAATCATTTGGTGGTTATTAACTTTTGGTCATACGACTCACTTAATTACAACGTGGTAAAGGGTTTCATCTCACTTTTTATTTTCGTGAGATTCATGCTATATTTGCCACTATTTTCTTTTGTGTGGTGTATGTACTGAAAATTATTGTACTCTTTGTGTAATATACTTCCATTATTGAGTATTTCCATATTCATTGTGTGGTCCTTATTTCTTTTGGAATATGTTTTGTAAGTTACCAAATCGGTAAGGGAACCTTTCACCCTTCTTTTTTTTAAAAGAATAATTTTTTTATGTCTTTTAATTTAAATCTAATTATGTTGGGATATGTTATTAGATATAATTATTGATGTAAATACTATGTCCAATTTCTGAGGTACCCTTTTTATCTCATCGACACATTTTCTGAATTTTTAAGAGACGTCGTTAGGCTGTCGAATTTTTACAAGGGAACTTCTTATCTGAATTTTGATTCTTTGGGTTCAACTTTTAGTTATTGAATATTTCATCCTATGAATTTGTGTGAATGAAGTATGATTGTTATAAACTTAATATCCACTTATATTTGGTGTATTTATATTTTTCACAAAAAATTAAGAAATTGATTTATCCTTAATTTAAGGATACCATCTTTATAAGGGATTTCACCTCTATGTACATTTCTATTGAGACTTCATTTTTTATGTACAAATTCCCTATTATATTGTGTATATAATGTCCTTTGAAATATTATATCATGAATACTTTTATTCTCATGATATTATAAAGTTCTGATTAAATTTTAATCCACAATTATTTGTATTCAAGAGTCTCTCATTTTGTTAAAAACTTTTTAACAAAAATATCATTTTTAAATGTTTTAAAGATTTATTATTCCAAATCATTATATTTAATGTCCTTGTTTTAAAAATGGTTTTGAGTATTTATTTATATGGACATTAATGTTTTATAATTATAATTCCATTAAAATTTTCAAATTGGTATGGGACACATTGATTCAAAAATATTTTTTTTAAATGGTTTTTGAAAATGGATTGATTATTTCAATATCTAGAAATTACTTCTTGTGATTGCAAATGAAATATTATTAGTGAAATGTTTATATTTGCAATATTTTATGTGTTATGATGGTACTTAGACATTTTTTGGGGGGTTACGTGATAAACCATATGATGGGTGGTGTCGTGAATACTAGGATGGGTGGTTACGTTATAACCTCCAATTAATTGGGTATGGAAGTTGGTTGTATGGCTATTCCATTTAGTGATATGTGTGGAAGTCGACCGTATGGTTATTCCATTTAAGTATGTGTATGTCCAAAGCTACCTTTATATGTTATGTGTTCTTTATATGGGTTTTATGGTAATATTTTGGATACAAAATGGTAAGAAATGATCTCTTATTCAGTGAAGAGTATTTACTACTTCATAAAGGTTAAAAGTATTACTCATGATATTTATGGTTTACTTGTTGTTTTGAAAAACTAATATTTTCCTTCTTTGTGTATCCATTACTATGATTTTTATTCTCATCACATGTTTTTTTGAAATGTATTCCACATGTCTTAAAGATGAATAGGGTCAAGGATGGGATCATGGAAAAGTCATGCAATCTAAAACATGGAACTAGACATGTTTTTGAAGAATTTTTATTTTATGAAAAAAATGGATACTGAGTAGTAGTTTCTACTTTGTAATCATTTTAGAAGTAGTAGTTATGTCCTAATTCTCTAAAACTCTAAACCTGAAAAGATCCTCAATTTGAATTATTCATTTAATTCAATATTATGTAATTAATAAGGTCGGGTCCTTATAGTTACAGATATATTTCTACTTAGTTTTTAATATCATAAAATACAGGGGATTAAAATTAATGAACCTAACTTTAAATATTTAGTAATTTTTGGTACATATGTCCTTTAGAATTTATTATGTGATATTATATCTAATTTTTTATCATTAAAATTGCATATATTAATAGATAGTTTTTCTATTGAAATTTACCCTAGAAAATATTAAGTATTAGTGTCCAAAAAACATTTAGTTTTGTTAGTGATACTATTTTCTGAATTAACTTTGGGTTGTTTCCTATTCTATTAAATATTTTTTCTCAAGTTTAAGTTCATTTTTATGTTATTTTGATTCAATTTAACAATGCATTGTTTGTATAAAATATTATGAGTAGAAAAAGGTATTCTTCAATATTTTTTGAATATTAAAAACTACACTTACATATTTTATATATTACCCAAATGGCCCGAAGGCCTTATTTTTTATTGATTTTGTATAACCCCCCTTTCAAGGGATGAGGGAGAGCCCTTACAAGGCCCGTAGGCTCAGAGATTACATGGCCCGTAGGCTTAGAAGAATAAATGACCCAAAGGTCTCGGGGAATTTATCCAGACTATCTATAAGGAACTTTCCCTCCCCAGCATCTGCATCATGATAGTAGCTCTCAACCTTCGCATGGTCATCTAGATAGGCTTCTTGTGCAAGCATAGGGTTGTCCCGATGGAATATTCATACCATCTCATTCAAAAAAATCTATTTGGATCTCTCTGGTGAGTTCACCTACTCTGAATCCTCTTATGGGGCTGCTCTTTTTTTGTAGAGTTTTTCTAGGGCAACTGTATGTGGCATGAAGGCCTTTAGGTGGCCCTAAGACCTTTAATGTGGCCCGAAATGCATACTTACCTGAATACATGGGTAGCCCAAAATCCTTAAGGACTCCAAACCCAAACCAGTGGCCCAAGGTGAATTGTTCTAGCTGAAACAGTATCAAAAAATACCTGCTATAGTAGCCTCCTCAATGCCTGCTACAGTACCTGCACAGTGTATAGTTCTGCTAAATTACTTGCACAGTGTGAAGTTCTGCTACAGTACCTGCACAGTGTGATGTTCTGTACAGTACTGCTATAGTACCTTCTACAGTACTGCTACAGTGCCCCGGGAAATATGCCTCTACCTGGTTTTGAACCTGGGTCTCATGGATGCACTTAAGGACACCTCATCAACTGGGCTGAGGCACATGTTCTATTTTATATATTTAATATATTATAAATGAATAATTCTAAAATAACAAAATATTAATCTTACATATTCAATAACAATTTCATTTTATTCTTTAATAATAAGGAAAAAAACATTTCAGGTATTACCTAAGTAAAGTCCATTATTACTTATGAGAATGTTACTCTAATATTTCTAGTTAAGGTCATATATGAATGATACATTTCATTATTTTTCTTAAGTATTATATCTTACATATTATTTCAAGATGTTACGTATGAATAATTTACTCTTATGTATTCTATTATATCCAATGAATATTCTTATTTATCAATTTATGTTATTGTTATATATATAGAGAATGTGTAATTGTTTTATATGATTTATGATGAATCTTATTATTATAAATAATGATATGGATTTGTTATTTTAGGAAAAAAATAATTTCAAATATTTTCAAAATTGATTTTTTTTATTCTATTAGAGTATATTACCCCAATTTTAAATGGTTTATTAATAATTACAAAATTTTACGAAGAGTAGAGTAATAATTTTAGGGGTTTTAATTTATATAATAATGATTCTCTAGAGAGTATGAAAATTTATTGATTCTTGAAAATCATTTTGGATCAAATTTTACCAAATTAAATTATGATATTTTTATAATTTATCTCAACGGAATAAAGGAATTATAGGTTCTATCCATTGAAAGTGAAAAATTAATATATAAATAAAAAAGTGCATGTTTTTGTGATTTGATTGATTATTTTGAATGTTTTTTTATTAGGTTTTTCTTAAATGTGTGATCAAAAATAAATATTTAGAATGAAAAAATTTCGTTATTTGAATGTGTTATTTTGGAAGATCATCATATGGTTGGGGATCCTTTATAACTAAAATATGTAAATATACATGTCTCTCAGTTGTATATTTGTTAACTATTAGTTGTTCCAATATAAAAATCTATACTATAAAAAAAATTCAATATCGCTACTATTTTCATTAAATTGCTTGATGATTTTATAAATATAGACATGATACCATTTATGGGTATTTTTTAAAGATGAGGGATACTGTAGTAGAAGGAAATTGTATCCTTTAAACATTAGATGTGGTATTCTTACACTCAACTATGAGATCTCCGAAAAAGGATCAGAATAAAAATAGTATAACTACATTGGGTGTTAGTGGACTGGAGTTAGGGAAGATTCTTGAAAACAAAAAAAAACACAATAAAACTTATTGTTTATTCTATTTACATTCAATTATTTATTTATTGTAATGTAATATGATATCGATGACATACTATGAGAAATAATAAAATAGTGTAGTTAAATTAAAAAAAATAAATTCAAGAACTAAATTCACCCAAACATTGAGTCATTGTAATAAAATATTTGGAAAAACGAGAACCCTAGTTTTCCTTAGACTGATGGTTCAAATAATATTAGATAATATGTAGTGAATATAGATATTTGGGAACCTTTAATTCATTTACAATAAGAATTGTGTTTCCACTAGTATAAAAAGTGGGAATATATGGTTTTGGGGTTAGATAATAGTTGAGTGTTTAAATTCTTTAATTTGTTCATATTTTGATAAATTTGTATCATGTGAATATTATAATTTTAGTGTAATTATAACAATTTACTTTGGATTTATTCTCTGGTCAATGAATTTCATGCTCAGTTTCTTTAATGTGTCAGATAATACATAATGGAGTCTCCAGTAATGATTTTCCTAATTATTTATCTCCTGAAATGATTCTATTGGGGACATGAAACAAATTAATTCAAATTTTATGGATCAATGTTTAATTTATCCTATGAATGAGAATTCACCAGGTTAAATTGTTATTGTCGTAGAAATTCAACTTAAGAGTGTGTATTGGGGGGTTATTATTCATGTATTGATTCCAAAATTTCATCATTCTCATTTTGGTTTTGATGATCCCAAGTTCCCATATTTATGTTACTAATAATGTTTCATTTAAGATAATTGTTGTAAAATAATATTTGTTAAAATATTTATTTAGGATATATATTAAATTCATTTATCCATGAAAAAATAATTTTTAATGTGATCTATATGTGTTTAAATATGTTTTGGAAGCACTACTCATTCACTGCAATGGTGACAATATATTTTGGTTTAGAAACACTATGTTAGAAATATCACGTATATATCATATACCATACGATGATGGAAATTATAGATAAAACCCCCTAGATTTGTAAATAACCCAACATTTTATGGAAAAAATGTATGGTACATCTACCCTACTATTGTAATCAATCATATGTTTTCACCCCTATGTTTGGAGTTTTTATCATCATATGATGGAACCCAATGTTTGAATATTCAAAATCATAGTTTTAAATCTATGATATTATGTAAGGATAATGAAATATTTTCATAAAAAGTAAAGATCTTTTCAAAAATATTTCACAACATATTTAAATGATCGTATTCAACAATGTAAATTATTTTTATTTTAATATGAATTTAAGACTCTCTTGAATAATTTTAATTCAAATATTGATGATTTATTTTGTGATATTTCTGGAGAAAGTTTGACCTAGAGTTTTTTATCTATAATATAAATATTGAGATGTTATTCATCATAAAAAAGAGAGATATATACAAAATATATACATAAATAAAAACTGTGTTTGAAAAAAGAAATTTTATTTCCGTCAGAGCTACACTTTGGAGATATACATGTTTTGAGCTATCGACTAATTGTTGTTGTTGTCACTTCTACTTCATCTTATTGTTACATATTTTTCTAAATTATTGATGAAGATTTTTCGAGAGATATACTCTAGTGGCATACATGTTTAAATATCTTTCCAATTTTTTGATTTCTACTATTTGAAGAAATTGTTGTACCTATCGTACCCCTCAAGGTTTTATTTTCATGATCACAATCACTTAACTATTTATCTAATCCTCTTTCAAGTGTTTTTGGATGATAGGAATCAATTCAGGTGGCCAAGGAATTGGGCCAAGAAAGAAAGAAGGCAAAGTGGACTGAAATTCAGTCCACCGGCCAACCGATGGAAGTGTACCGGCCAGCTGATGGAGGCCTGGACAGAAGGCATCCTTCTGTCCAGACCACCGGCCAACCGGTGTCACACCAGCGGCCAGCCGGTGGCACCTGCACAGAAGAGGAAGCTACTGCCTCACCACCGGCCAACCGGTGGACTCAGCACCGGCCAGCCGGTGGCACCCAGCAGAACAGTGGGAGCTACTGTCTCCACACCGGCCAACCGGTGGCCTCAGCACCGGCCAGCCGGTGGAGGCTGAGCCCGAACCCTATGCCTTTTTGCACACACCGGCCAACCGGTGGGACTGTACCGGCCAGCCGGTGGAGCCAGTCAAACTAGCCGTTGCAGTTTGACCAGGCTGGCCCACTTGGCTCCCAACGGATCTTTAAGCCTCTCCAACGGCTCCGAAGACTCCCCAAGGGTTCCATGCCTATAAATAAAGGCCAAGGAAGCCCCGGACACCTACTGGAACTATACGGAAGCCCACGGACACCTTGTTGATCATTTGGCCAATCTCCGGCGACTTCCTTCAAAGGAACCCCAAAGTGCTCCATCCAATTCCACATCCAAGGAGCTCCACCAAAGAAGCTTGGAAGCGGCCTTCAAACTCTCTTATCAATCAAAGGTGCCCAAGGCTTCTCCAAATACGGTTTTTATTGTTTTATTCTTTTTGAGCTTAAATTTGAGTTTGTGCCTACAAACTCCCAATTTTCTCATCCCCTCTTTCTTTTGGGTTTCACATCACCACTAAGGTGTGAAAAGGTTGTCAAGCTTTCCTTTAAATAGCTTGAGACATAGGTGAGCTATCCTTCACCTGTAAGAAGGATAGTGGGTTCTTGCTAAACCATTAAAAGCAAGTGGGTTCTTGCTTAACCACCAAAAGCAAGCTGTAATAGGTCCTAGTGCTACCTCCAAGCCTAGTGGGTTTCTTGCTAAAACCATTGAAAAGCAAGCGGTAGGAATCTCTCAACGGTTTAGTTGGGAGCGGAGACGTAGGCCGGGTTTTGGCCGAACTCTATTAACAATTTCTTGTGTGATTGCCTCTATTATTTTCCGCTGCACATACTTTGATTTCACTTTGATTTTAAATTGTTAATCATTTTTTAAAAGGCAATTCACCCCCCCTCTTGTCATCCTTCCCGTTTTTCTCCGGCCCAACAATTGGTATCAGAGGGAAAATTTGTGTTATACCCTAACCGGTTACAAATTCAAAGATCCATTGTGATGGCATCAACCTCTTTCTCCCCCGAGGGCTACTCATTGGGTCGGGCTCCATTTTTTGATGGAACCGACTATAATTATTGGAAAACCCGCATGACCACTTTTTTAAGAAGCATAGGATATCCCATATTTAAAATTGTCATGCAAGGTTATACTTTGTCTACCCCCGACGAATCCAAATGGACGCCCGCCGATATTAGAAACTTTGAGCTTGATGGCAAAGCCATGAACGCTCTACATTGCGGCCTTGACCGAAATGAGTTCAACCGAGTTTCCACTTGCACCTCATCTCATGAAATTTGGAAACTATTGGAAGTGACCCATGAGGGCACTAACAAAGTTAAGGATACTCGGTTAGACATGTATAGACAAGATTTTGAATCTTTTTCCATGCATCTAAATGAGTCCATTTCTGAAATGTTTACACGCTTCACTGACGTTTGCAATGGTAGAAAATCTCTTAGTGATAATGTTTCAGCTGAAGCAATGGTCAAAAAGATTCTATGGGTCCTTCCGAGCTCATGGGCACCTAAGGTGACGGCTATCCAAGAAGCTAAGGATGTAAAGAACATGCCGGTCGAGGAGCTCATCGGATCCCTCATGACGTATGAGATCACGATGAGGAGGCAAGCTCAAAAGGAGGGCACACCAATCAAGACACAAATGAACATTGCCCTCAAGGTTCAAAAAGAAGTAAGCTCCTCCTCATCATCCTCATCTTCCTCATCTACTTCATCTTCAAGCGGCGACTCGGAAATGGAGAATCTCGGCCGCCAAATGCACAAGTTTATGAAGAAGCACAAGAAGAAGAAATCCCGCAAGCACCGAAAGCAAGAACCCACCGAAAAATCCGAGCCCAAGGTGAAATTCTACGGGTGTGGCCAAAAAGGGCATTACAAGCCCGATTTCCCACTCAACAAAAAACAGGCTAAGGAAAAAGGAAAGAAAAAGGTCCTCAAGGCGACATGGAGTGACACCTCCTCTTCATCATCCTCCTCCTCCTCGAGCGACCAAGGTACAAAATGCCTAATGTCATTTCATGAGGTAACATCTTCCGACTCCTCCTCCTCTTGTTCTTCAAATTCAAATTCTTTAAATCATCTTTCTTATGAAGAACTCTCACACGCTAGAGACCAACTAGAAAAAGGTTTTCATGCTTTATCGTCAAAATTTGTTTCTTTAAAAAAGTCTTTCAAAAAACTCTCCTCCGAAAAAGAACAACTTCTCAAAGAGAAGGAGGAGATGTCCCTCAAAATCCAAAATTTCCCAAATGTTGATTCCATGGAATCAACCATCAAAGACCTAAGGGAGACCCTAGCTAAGTTCACCCAAGGGGAACAAAATTTGAACAATCTCCTAGGTTCCCAACGAATTTCTAGGACCACTCAAGGACTTGGCTATACCAACCAAGCCTCCTCCTCCCATGCACCCACTGTTTTTGTAAGGGGGAGCTCTTGTTTTAAATTTTGCAATTATTGTAAAAAACCCGGGCACCTTATTTATGAATGTAATTGTAAAAACGCCCGGTACGGTCAACCCAAATCTTTTTACTTTTCGGACGAATTTTATAGGAGAAGACCCGCTATGAGACAAGTTTGGATTGAAAAATACCTTCTTGCGAGTCTCTCCGGGCCAAAATTTACTTCCTTTCCCCAGTGATTTATTGTTTTTATTTAGGGGGAGTTAGGATCGTTTAAGCCCTTTTGATTTCAATTTCAAATTTTTCAATTCAAAATTTTATTTTCAATTTTCATTTCATTTTTGATTCAAAACTTTCAATTCAAACTGTTATTCATTTTTGATTCAAAACTTTCAATTCAAACTGTTATTCAATTTTTTCATTTCAAAATTTTCAAATCAAATTTCAAAAATCTCAATTGGTTTAAAAACTCTATCCTGTTTTTCAACTGTTTCCCTCAATCAAGTTTTATGCCCCGTGCTATTTTGATAATCACAAAGGGGGAGAAATTCTTGATTGATTGGGGGGAAAATCTTTTAAAGCATGCCTCTCTTTTAAGTCTTTTACATTGTTTATTTCTGTGTTTGTGATCATCAAAATAGGGGGAGATTGTTGTACCTCTCGTACCCCTCAAGGTTTTATTTTCATGATCACAATCACTTAAGTATTTATCTAATCCTCTTTCAAGTGTTTTTGGATGATAGGAATCAATTCAGGTGGCCAAGGAATTGGGCCAAGAAAGAAAGAAGGCAAAGTGGACTGAAATTCAGTCCACCGGCCAACCGATGGAAGTGTACCGGCCAGCCGGTGGCACCTGCACAGAAGAGGAAGCTACTGCCTCACCACCGGCCAACCGGTGGCCTCAGCACCGGCCAGCCGGTGGCACCCAGCAGAACAGTGGGAGCTACTGTCTCCACACCGGCCAACCGGTGGCCTCAGCACCGGCCAGCCGGTGGAGGCTGAGCCCGAACCCTATGCCTTTTTGCACACACCGGCCAACCGGTGGGACTGTACCGGCCAGCCGGTGGAGCCAGTCAAACTAGCCGTTGCAGTTTGACCAGGCTGGCCCACTTGGCTCCCAACGGCTCTTTAAGCCTCTCCAACGGCTCCGAAGACTCCCCAAGGGTTCCATGCCTATAAATAAAGGCCAAGGAAGCCCCGGACACCTACTGGAACTATACGGAAGCCCACGGACACCTTGTTGATCATTTGGCCAATCTCCGGCGACTTCCTTCAAAGGAACCCCAAAGTTCTCCATCCAATTCCACATCCAAGGAGCTCCACCAAAGAAGCTTGGAAGCGGCCTTCAAACTCTCCTATTAATCAAAGGCGCCCAAGGCTTCTCCAAATATGGTTTTTATTGTTTTATTCTTTTTGAGCTTAAATTTGAGTTTGTGCCTACAAACTCCCAATTTTCTCATCCCCTCTTTCTTTTGGGTTTCACATCACCACTAAGGTGTGAAAAGGTTGTCAAGCTTTCCTTTAAATAGCTTGAGACATAGGTGAGCTATCCTTCACCTGTAAGAAGGATAGTGGGTTCTTGCTAAACCATTAAAAGCAAGTGGGTTCTTGCTTAACCACCAAAAGCAAGTTGTAATAGGTCCTAGTGCTACCTCAAAGCCTAGTGGGTTTCTTGCTAAAACCATTGAAAAGCAAGCGGTAGGAATCTCTCAACGGTTTAGTTGGGAGCGGAGACGTAGGCCGGGTTTTGGCCGAACTCCGTTAACAATTTCATGTGTGATTGCCTCTTTTATTTTCTGCTGCACATACTTTGATTTCACATTGATTTTAAATTGTTAATCATTTTTTAAAAGGCAATTCACCCCCCCTCTTGTCATCCTTCCCGTTTTTCTCCGACCCAACAGAAATGTTATACAAATTTGAAGAACTATTTTCTACTATAAGATATTTAAGATTAATTACACATGTCGGTTTCTATTGAAACTTTGTTGATTAACTTATTTTCTTAGTCTAATTAAACTCTTTTGATTTATTAGAGTTTTTCCTGATTAAACTCATCCATGATGGAGTTTTGACTACTTAGACTCAGTCATTGTGAAGTTTCTTTTTCATATACGAAGTTGTCAATTTACAGTTCCTTGTAAAATAAACATAAGGGCATATAAAACTATTTTAAAGGTTTCAACTTCTTGTACTCAATTTTTAAGGTCAGATGACAACAGGACAAACCAATTAAAATAATAAGACTCATTGAGAGAGTGTTGGTGGAGTGGAATAATGTATCATTATGCCCTAAAATCACTATACTTCGTTCTATTTTTTCCATTATTTATTTCCACTCCTCACTCATCTTAAAGAGAGAAAGAATGGTTTGAAAAAAATGGTGTTATGAATTTAGTAATGTTTTTAAGAAAAAAAATCACCCATATTTTTTCTTTGCCTTTATCGTTGCCATCCTAACCTAACAAGTGGTGTCAAAGGGTGTGCTCTACTGGTATATTTTTTTATCAAAAAATATTTTAACTATATATGATTCCAATTGGTGATATCAAATACTAGTTTCTATTGCGCATAAAATTCAGGTACTTTTGTGAAATTTAAATAATATTTATTATCTCCATCAATCATGCGTTAAATATTCATATCAAGACATCTAGAAATTTTCTATTCTAGAGAAGTAATGTTAATTATTTGCGCTTCATTCTTTAATTAGTATAATATTATATGATGGAAATTCCATATGATTATTTATTTGAAAAATATTTGTATAATGGTATATTTAATGGTTGTTAAGAATTATGAGATTCCTAAGGAATATTTGAAAAAATGTGATGATGATAAAGAAAAATAGTATGATCTCAATTCAAACTCAATGAATGTTAATGTCTTTATTTTAGGAACTGATGATTTTAATCGAGTTTTACAATGTATTATTTCATATGAGATGTTTAAGACTATTTATGTTTCTTATGAGTGAAATAAAATATCATAGAACTAAATTAGCCTACAATAATGCTGATGTTGGATACTTTTATAATGTGTTAGAATTAGACTATCACTCCAATTAATGAGAGATTGAATGAAATTTTTAGTAGTGTTGCTATTTTAGGTGATCTAATATCCTAATAAGATCAACTATTAAATGTAATCATAGTGATATGTTATATATGTAATGTTATATCTGTAGATATACATCAATCTATACCTATACAAAATTATATATAAAATAATTTATTGGAAATTTAATGTTTTATCAAGATAAAATTCTATATGAACATGAAATTAATATCAAACATAAAGAAGATACTATATGAACTATAATATATGAATAATTTTATTCAATGCATCCATTTTTTGATAAATAATTATTATATGATTCTAAAAGATTTAAAAATATGTAAAATAAGAAAAAAAGGGACTAGTGAAAATAAATGTTGTAAATTCAAGGAAAGAGGGAATAGAAAAGATAAATATACTTTAATTAATGTTCAAAGCAAAGAAATTTTATGAGAAAATGAAGTAAAATTATGAAGGCTACCTGGAGTAATTCTTTTAGTTCACATGATGAATATTCTATAGATTCTAATAATTAGCATAAAGACAAAATTGTATGACTTATGGCTCATACTGATGAGGTAAAATCTTATTACTCTCAAAACACTAATTGTGAAGAATATTCTTATGAATAATTAAAGAGGTATTTATTTATTGTACAAGATAAATATGAGTCCTTAAATAAATACAATATAAAAATTATTTAATACTATTATATTTTTCTATTAGATGAGAACATATTTCAAAATAGATTATAAATTTAAATCTAATTATTATAAAAACAATTCCAATCTGCATTAAACTAATATTACATTATTATTGGTTCAAGTTCAAAATCTAAAATAATTATTATCGTATTCTCATAAAAATATAAAATATTTATATAAAATACTTGTTAAAAATAAAATTTAAAATGACAACTTGGAATAAAAATTAATGGTGAACGACCAAAAGTAAAAATAAATTATTTTTCTCTCGGTTTAAATAGAATATATTCTCTACTGTTATGTTTTTTGTAGTATAAAAGGGATTTAAATGAATGAATTATAATTTAGAAAACCTAAAATTTCTGGGGTTAAAATTTTTATTACATAGAAGAATTTTCTAACAAGAATTGTAGAATATCTTATCAATGTAAGGAAGTTAGGTTTCTAAAAGATTAATTTCTAACCCTAGTGGAACCAAAATCATGTGGGTAAAAAATAACTAATATTTGATTCATTATAGGAATATAAGACTATTCTTCCTAATTAAAGCTTTATTTGGATGATTGGTTGATTAATAAAAATCTCTATATGAAGAGAGATCAACTCTAAAGTAGTTCATTATCAAAAAATCCCTATTACTAAAATCATTTATACATGAATTATTTGACATTTATATATCTATATTGTTCATGTAAATTAAATTTGTATACAGGGGAAATATATTACATATAATTTGATAGATACACTTATCTACACATTGAATCAAGTCTTATTTTTTACATTTGATTTTATAAAGACATATAATATATCTCAACATTGTTTTAATCATTAAATTTTAGAGTACATTTTTAAATTATGAAAGGATTATATTTTATGTGTTTAAACCGACTAAAATCTTTATATTTCATGTACATAAAATTTTAATTTTTTACGTGACCAAAAAACCTTACTTATATAATATATCATCAAAATAATTAAATGATGTAATGAGTACTATATATTTTTTTACTCTAGAATGTAAAGAATTATATTTAATTTTTTAAAAATCAAGTATTGTATTCTAATTAAAACCCTAGAATCATCTTTTATTTTTTAACTATATTATATGAAATATATTATTCAAAGGATCCACAAAATGAGTCACAACAAGAGGAATCAGTCAAGTAATTCATGTTGAAATGAAAATAATTCTTAGATAAGGGGAAAAGGTAATCCTTATGATTTGTTAAAATAATTTTCATTTTCATATATTGAACACAATTTTGAAATGTATTAATAACGAAATAAATAATATCGTGAGTTCGAAGAAATGGAAGTATCATCATCTCAATTGTCTTAAGAAAAGATTCTGTTCAAATTCATCTCCCTCAATGAAGAAAAAATGAAGCTTCATGTTGATCTAGATATATCTATAATTTCATATGAAGAACTATAGAGAACATCAGTATCAAAAATGGTTTTCGGTTTGTTACAAAGGGAGTATCATAATGTGAAATATTTTTCGGTATCAAAAAAATACTTTTATGATTTTAAAGTAGAAATGATATGTTATATGTACTTACTTTGAAGAGTTGTTGTCACCAATATGGACCTTGATAAGCTAAAATTATTCTTATTTGAGTAGTGTTCATGGATTTGTCAGAGTTTATTCTAATCATTATATCAGAATTAGAACATCCTATGAAGCTATGTTATGGGTGATTATTTTTTCTATTAAGCATGTTTATCAAAAAAATGAACTAACTTCCTTACATTGATAAGAGATTCTACTAGAGTTAGAAATTAAATTTTGAGTATTCCAAATTATATAATGAAATCATTGAAATTCACACAATGTGGTCCTATATATGTCTTCAGTATTCTAAATTATTGGTGGATGCTGATATTCATGGGATATTTCACTTATTCTTATGTAAAATACCTTAAATCGTCTGATCTGATCTATTTACTTTTTATTAATACATTATATGATTGGATTTACCCAGATCCTAGAACTTTTTTGTAATATATTGTTTTGTAATAATAAGTTTTATAAACATATTCAATATTTATATCTAAATCTTTATTACCATGAGCTTAACATTTTATTTTTTCACACACTAAACATTTTTTTATTATTCAAATAAATCACTATTTTCTTATGTGATAACTGTGCAATAAACTAGGCTAAAACACTGAACAAAACATATCATAAGTAGGCATGTCTCTGTGCCCAGTAATAAACCAGACCAGCTCTGTATGAAGGAAAATAAATGGGTCAGGTAAGGAATCCAAAATAAGGCCAAACCCACCCCAAAATAGTGGGAATGTGTCATGATCCACCAGATTTTAACATCTCTAATTCCATTAAATAATGGAACATCCATTAGTAGTATGGGATATTGACATGTATACTATTTTCCACGCTTTCCAATCTGGTAAAGGATTGAAACGAGTGGTAAACTGGTCTTGAATTGAAACACATTTCGAGAGATTCTCCCTCTCTCCAATCAGAAAACTCTCCTCTCAGCAATTTATAATATTATATTATATATTAAATAAATAATACACATTTTGATATGTTTTAAAACCAAATATATATTTAAATGAAATTATATTTTTCTTATATAAAAATATTACTATGCTTTACTAAAAAATTACCAAATAGTATGAGTTTAATTTTTTGATTAATTAAGTAAAATGAATATATTTTTGTTAATATTTTTATGTGCGTAAATTTTTTTAAATCATTATGAATATTAATGTGTTGATTTTATTTAAAACCCGATTATATTTTTAATTGAAATATATATTGTTTGTAGAGAGGGATAATCTCTCGAAATTTAAATGAAATTATATTTTTCTTATATAAAAATATTACTACGCTTCACTAAAAAATTACCAAATAGCATGTGTTTAATTTTTTGATTAATTAAGTAAAATGAATATATTTTTTTAATATTTTTATGTGCGTACGTTTTTTTAAATCATTTTGAATATTAATGAGTTGATTTTATTTGAAACCCGATTATATTTTTAATTGAAATATATATTGTTTGGTTAAAAAAATTGTGTTACATCTTTTGAAAAGAATTAAAAATAAATAAGTGATAAAAATAAACATTTTAATCATTTAGGAGAAAATAGATATATTTTATTTGATATCATTAAATTCATAGAGTTTTATTAATTCAAGAATGAATATTGAGCTTATTTTATTATAAATATAATTATTATTGTAAATCAAATGAAATATTTTTGTAAAAAAGTTTTATTCCATTTTAAAAATAAAAAATAATTTGTCTTTAAAAAAATAGCATTTTACAAATCATCACTGTAAAGATCCAGAATTTCCATGTAATTTTTCTTAATTAAAAAAAAATTTACGAGTCTGTGAAAATTGGCGGTGTGTGATTCCGAGGCCTGGGGTGCCCGGAATGAATTTCTAAACTTTTTTTTGTGTACGTTCAGTAAATATATCAGCGGGTTTTTCAAACATTTGAACTGGTTCTAAGAATTGAAATCTGAGGGCACCGTTGAACTCACATCGCCGGTATTCGCTTAAAGAGACCTTCACCTCGACCATAGTGGGTCGAGAGTGAAAGATAGTTTTTGTGTTTTTCGTGAAAGAATAAAATAAAATAAAAATGTGTAACTTTTTTATTTTCTTTTGTTTAAACCGTCCTTGTGGATGTTTTAATGGTGGGGACCACCTGTACTAAAACCTCTCAACATAGGATATGGTGGTGGGGACCACCTGATCATAACCTCCCATGTGGGTTATGGTTGTGGGGATAACCCAAGACTTAAAACCCATTGAAACCCTTTGAACTCCCTCTTAATGGGGAGAAACCTCTTGAGATCCCCCACTTAATTATGCCAACTCTTTACTTTAAGTAATTAAGTCATCTCATCAATTAATTAATTTTTCAATTTTGAAATTATTCCAAGAAACATAATAGATAACGTGTTTTATTATGTGGGCTACATTCTGTTTTGGAATAATTGGGGAGAGAATAACTATTGGTAGAAAGATCTCTAACGAAGAACATCACCTCCCAACAAAGAACGGCCACCGGAGATCGTAGCCTGAGGAAACCAACCCCATGCTGGAGCAGAAGCCCCTTGCAGAGGAAACCAACATAGAACGTATTTGACGAAAGTGAACAGACGTCCATTATTCCCACCTCTTTGACGTCAACAAGCAATCAAGGTAGGGGATTATTTCTATGTGATTATCACTTCCCATGTTCTTACCTTCTAAACTAAGAACGCTGATAAACACTCATGAACTAGTTGATTCGTGAGTGTGTTATTTTGTGGGATTTGGAATATTGATTGACGAAGGTTTTGGGAATTGATGTTATTAGATATCTTCCATACACATTCTTGATTCAATTTTGTGAACCACTTTCTACCGCTCTAACGTGGAGGGTACGGTCCAAACTAACAAGTCCTGACCCCTCAGTTGTTCTTCTTTTGTGAGTTCTTCATGATGGAGACGACAACCAGTGATGGCGTTTGGCACCGGTGGAACACGAGAATGGTGGTCGACACCACCGCTGGCTACAATGATGACAACGGCACCGCCCCGCGGCCACCGTGCCGCCTGCGACCCCATCTCGTCGTCTACGACCCCACTGCGCTGCCCCACGACCATCGCCGCCCCACGACCATTGTCGCCCAATTTCCATCGGTGACCTACGACCATTGCCGCCCCACGGCCATCGTCTCCTCGCGGTCTCGCCGCCGGTGGCCCCCCACGGTACCCATGTCCTCTACCTCCTCGCGGCGCCCGTGGCCTCTGCCACCCATCGGCACCCGCAACCTCGCGCCGTCTCGTGGCATCCGCCACCCCATGGTACATACTGTCTCCACCACCTCGCAACACCCACATCCTCCATCTCCCCGCAGTACCCATGGCCTCGCGCCAGTCCGCGGCCTCTGCCACCCCTTGGCACCCGCGGCCACCCGTGGTCTTCGCGGCCTCCACGCCACCCTGTGCAGCCCATGCCGGGCTAGACCCCGCGGGCCGAGCCGCCTAGTGGGTCAAGCTGCACTGCAGGCTGGGCCAGACCCAGCTTGTCGGTTCGGGTCGACCCAAACTAGGTTGACCCAGGTTGGTTCGGGCTGGGTCGGTCCGACCGGGTTGGACCGAACCCGGACCCCCTTCGACCCATTTACGCACTTTCGGCCATGACATTGTCACCAATAATCTGTTTGACAAACCTTCAAAAGAACTGTAAAACTTGGAGCGAGACAGTCCATTTTGTATACCCCACTTGAGATTTGAATAATGTTTGGATATGGTTGGGTTGGATCGAGCATGAATCCAACCGGGCCCTTGAGACTAAAAGGATAATAACATACAGACCATGTGTTTGATTGACGCGTTGCCTTTTGTATTGAGACCCCTATGATGTGGAGGTAATTTAGGATACTTATTCATGGTAATTCGTGGTAGTTGGAGTATCACCTAGTGGCTAGAGGAGAAGAACCTCTTGGAGACGATCAAGCTTAGTGTGGGAACCCAGTAGCGGGCTGTGACTTGAGGAAGAGATCCTTCATGGGTCTGTGATTGAGGTTCCCACATAGAACCACTCTAGGATTCCATGTGGGACTACATAAGTGATCCTGTGTGGGTTTCCACCTAGCGATCCTATGTGGGTCAGCACCTAGCGATCCTGTGTGGGTCAACACCGATTGATCCTCTGTGGGTCAGCACCAAGCGATCCTATGTGGGTCAGCACCGAGAGATCCTATGTGGGTCAGTACCGAGCGATGCTATTTGGGTCAACACCTAGAGATCCTATGAGTTTATAATAATGATTAGAGATACATTGTGGGTCCTCCTCTTAATAGAGTAAGATGATTCGGTAGATACCCCTAATCATTTTTACTGTTGTACTTATGTTCGACCTGATGTGAGCCTAGTCCGTACCTATGTGGTGCTTTTCATCGTGGTAATAACATGGTGGTATTCTTCTTTGTGGAATACATGTTTGGACTTTCATTCATGGTACTCCTTCCTTTTTAGAATAGTTGAGCTTGGGATTTAGATTTGGACTCTGTGTTTTCCTCATGATTGAGACGGGTCTACTTGATAACTTAGGTATATGTATGGGCATATACCTAAGTAGGGATATCAGTTGTTCCCATGCTTTGTGGTTTATCCTTTGGGGATTTTGTTAGACCATGAGGGTCTCGGGGTCCCTAATGAGTATCTTTATGTTCACCTATACACGGTCTATGCCCACACATCGTTGTGTTTTGTGTAGACGACGTACAACACTGACTGAGGAAGAGAGTACCAGAAATGGGGGTTGTTCGGAGGTGGACCTTAGACGAGGTGTACCGCGGAGATGACCATTCGAGAGCTGTACCTACCCTTCAGGTAGGATCCTTGGTGGGAGATCACAGGAGTTGTTCCACTTTACTTGTACTTTTGTTTTCTTTTACTTTCCAATTGCGCTTGTATTCTGGACCCTTTTTTTAATTACTGTACTCAATATGTTTAATAATAAGTTTACATGAGTTCGTATCTTATTGTGTGCTTGGATGTGTGTGTTATAGGTTATAAAGGAAATGCCTTCCCAGTTGTAGGGAATACGCCTTCGGTGCTAGTCGCCATCTCCTGGCCTATGGAAGGTGAGATTGGGGTAGGCACAACACAGGCCCTAGGGGATGGGTAATGACATATTAGTATCAGAGGAGTCAGTTCTACCATAGAACATAGGACTCTGATATTTCTAATGGAAATAGTGGTAAGTTTAGTGAGTGCGGTTATCAGTTTAGGGAATGTAGTGTTGGTGTGGCAGCCAACGTACCCATACACCAGGACCTTGACTTCTGATTTCTGGCTCACTGCAAGAAAATACTGATTGCGTGTGTGTTTTCAAGAGTTTTCTTTGTGATCTCTTGAGTCATCCCACCAAGTTTAACTTATTGACTATGGAACACTTATTTCTTTTCAGGATGCCTTCATGGAGACAACCAGCTAGGGTTCTGCATATAGTACACACTGATAGCCCACTGATGGATGAGACCTCGGTGCATGACCATATTCTAGTAGAGGTGCCAGAGGAGGAAGCAACGATACCATTTTCGTTGGGCCACCAATTCCACCAACCCCAACAGAAGAGAGTGTACGCCGCTTGAGTTTGTTTCACAAGTTCGAGTGCCAGAGGCCACCCAGGTTTAGGGGAGAGAAGGACCCACATGCGGCTGAGGACATGATGGAGGTTGTGGTGAGAGTCTTCCGACTAGTAGGGACAAAATTCGATCTCATGGTGATTCTTGCTGCCATCCTTCTATATGTAGCAACAAACAGATGGTGGAGCTTGATGCTCTTAGTTCATGATGAGGTGATGCTTCTCGGGGCAGACATCGAGATCCTGTTTCAGGCAGATTTTGTCCCAGAAACGCTTCGCACAATGCACATACAAGAGCTTCTTCGTCTGCATCATGGTAGCATGAATGTAGCTCAGTACTCAGTGAGGTTAACTGACCTATCACGCTACTCCACTGATATGTTGTGGGACCCATTCTTCAGGTCTCGGGCCTTCGAGCAGGTGGTCAGGAGAGAGATCAAGGCTTCAATAATTTCTCTTAGAATCCCGACGCAGGTGGGGTTGTTAGAGAGATCCCTCTTAGTGGAGAGTTTTCTTGCTGAGAAGTAACTAGTAGTGAGACCCACCACCATATATCACGTAGCAAAGTCTTTTGCAGTTGGCATTAGAAATATGTCACAGAGGTCTAAGAGGACCAGACCTATAGGTGGACAACAGTAGGATTCAAGGTTGGTTGTGCAGGACACACGAGGCAGAGCAATTCATGCTAGGAGCGGGTTGTGTTACGCATGCGGTGGGCAGTGTAAAATGGCTTGAGACTGTCCAACCGGTAGTACGAATGATAAGCTGATGGTAAAAGGACCGTCTAGACAGAGACACATATTCTACCGAGGATGTCCGTAGGGAGCAGGAAAACGTGGAAGAGGAGTTGGCCATGCAGCTAGCGGTGGTCGATGATTTGTGATGTTATCGCCACCACCACTAGGATGTCCACCCCGACCACAGGGAGCAGGTGGACTGGGGCGAGATTAGCTCCATCCAGCTATGTTCTATGATCACAGTGCTCCAGATATGATATGAGGTATGACTTGTGTCTCTTCCACCTTAGCTGTATACTTATAAACATAGGTTCCAGTCGTTATTTTATTTTCACTGCCCTCGTTCGTAGATCAAAGATTCTGGCAGAGCAGTTGGCTCAATCCTTACAGCTAGAGATTCCTACGAGAGTAGATTTGATGATTATGTACTAGTGATGGATGTGAGAGATTTCTCTAGGAGGCGAGAGCATAGGTTGGGATCTCCTAGTAGCAGCGTCGAGGCCTTACGACCTCATCTTGGGTATAGACAAGTTATCTATATTCCATTCTCATATTGATTGTGTTAGGCACAATTTGTGGTGTGTCTGCACAGATGGGACTAGGTTTACCTTCACCAGTGATAAGGGAGCCTTTTCAGTGTAGGATGGAATTACCAAGAGGAGGGTGCATCCGATTACACATCAGTTAGATAGCCTTACCCTCAGAGCGGTTGATGTCGAGAGTCCAAGATCTCTTGTAGTGGTGGAATAGTATGCAGATGTCTTCCCTGATGATGTTCCGGATCTACCTCCTCACAGAGAGGTGAACATTAACATTGACTTGTACCCCAAGATGACACCGATATCTTCACCAGCAATCGGATGGATCAAGCGGAACTTTGTGAGGTGCGAGTACAGCTGGAGGAATTACATGGAAAAGGGTTGATTTGGCCAAGTGTTTCTCCTTGGACAACCCCAATTTTGTTCTCCAAGAAGGCAGATGAAAGATTGAGACTTTGTGTTGACTATCAGTGCCTAAACTAGGTGACTATAAAGAACAAGTACCCAGTCCCGAGGATTGATGGCCTCTTTGATCAGTTGAAGTTAAGACGGTGGTTCCAAAGATAGACCTCAGATCTGGCTATCACCAGCCCAGAGTGTGAGACGAGGATATGAAGAAGATGACTTTTAGATATTGGTACAACCATTAAAAGTTCTTGGTTATGCCATTTGGCGTGACCAACACTCTAGCAGTGTTTATGGGACTCATGAATATCATCTTCCAGCCATACCTTGATCTGTTTGTAATAGTCATCATCGACGACATTTTGATATACTCGACTATTGAGGTGGAGCATGCCAATAAATTTCAGGTAGTACTGGACACACTCTGAGAGCACCAAATTTATGGTAAGATCTCGAAGTGCCAGTTATGGATCCGAGAGGTTCACTTTTTTGGGCATGTCATATCAGAGGTTGGAGTTTCAGTGGATCCAGTGAAGATTGAGGTGGTACTTTCTTAGAATCCACCTAGGAGTGTGATGGAGGTATGAAGTTTCCTTGGTTTGGCTGGTTATTACCAGAGATTTGTGCCAGATTTCTCCAGATTTGCCGCACCACTATCAGTGTTGACAATGAAAGGGAAACCCTTCATGTGGTCGGAGAGATGCCATCGGATGTTTTTGGAGCTAAGGCAGAGGTTGACTAGTGCCCCCATATTGAGGCTTCTAGAGGAGGGCGTAGGGTACACAATCTACTGCAATGCATCAGGGACTGGACTAGGATGTTTCATAATGCAGGAGCGAGCAGTGATCACTTATGGTTCTCGACATATGAGACAACATGATCAAAACTAAGCTACCCATGACCTGGAGTTAGTATTAGTGGTCTTCACCTTGAATATGTGGTTACACAATCTGATGGGCGAACATTTTAATGTCTAATCGGATCACAAGAGTCTCAGGTATATCTTCTCTCAGAAGGACCCGAACCTAAGACAATGAAATTTTCTTGAGTTCCTCCAGGATTATGAATTTCAGATAGTCAATACTCCTAGGAAGGGGAACGTTGTAGAAGATGATATCAGTAATATATCTGGTATACAACTGCTAGGCAAGGCGAAAGACCAGCTGGCCACATTGCAGATATCCTTGTTGGATCGTGATGGAGAATCTTTTCTTCAGTCTCTTACATTCACTCCCCCACTTCTTCAGTGATTCAGGGTGGCACAACATAGGAACATTGACTACGAGGCTTGACATGATCAGATATCCACAGGGCAGGCACATGATGGATTTTCTGTAGGTGGGGAGCATGTTGTCCTCTTCAGAGGACATACCATGGTACCAGTGTCACTTCCGAAGGAAGTGTTGAGGGAGTTCCACACATCCTGTCTAGAGGTACATCCAAGAGTGGCGAAGATGTACCAGGACCTCTAACAAAAGCACTGGTGGTTGAGAATGATGAAAGAAGTTGCAGATTTTGTCTCTCGATGCCTCACTTGTCAGCATGTGATGACGGAGCATCAGGTACAAGCAGCCTTGGTTCAGCCTTTAGAGGCCCTAGAGTAGAAGTGGGATGGGATATCCATGGACTTCTTGACCAGACATCCACATACATATAGGGTTCATGACTCGATTTGGGTGATTGTCGACCGACTCACCATGTCGGCCCACTTCCTACCGATCAGAGAGCAGGATTGAGTAGTGAGCTTGGGACCCCACTATGTGCAGGAGATTGTTCATTTACATGGAGTACCCTCGACGATTGTCTCTAATCGTGATTCACGTTTTTCTTCCCAGTCATAGAAGGGATTTTAGGAGGCTTTCGGCACATATCTTCATTTGATCACTTCATTCCATCCTCATACGGATGCCCAGACTGAGCCGGCCTTTCAGAACCTTGAGGAAATGCTACGTGCTTACATCCTTGACTTCATATGTAGCTGAGAGGATCAATTGCCTATGGTGGGGTTTTCATACAACAACAGATATCACTCCACCATTGGGAGGGCACATTTTGAGTCATTTTATGGGTGACCTTGCAGATCACCATTGTGCTGGACTGACCCAGGGGAGTCAGCACTAGTGGGACCAAATATGATACAGGCTACAACCTAGATGGTGCAGATCATCTAGGAGCAGAAAAAGACTACACCGAGTAGGTAGATATCTTATGCTGATAGAAGATAGAGACCTCTGGAGATAGAGGATGGAGACCATGTCTTTCTACGGGTCTCACCTCGACAAGGCTTTCATAGCTTTCGCTAAGGCGGAAAGTTATCTCCGAGGTTCATCAGACCCATTCAGGTCCTCAATAGAGTTGGCGAGGTGGCTTACCGATTAGCTCATTCACCTCAGTTGCACAGAGTGCACGACGTCTTCCACATATCCTAGTTGAGAAGATACGTGAATGACCCTTCTCACATCATCGACGATGGCGAGCTGGGAGTTTACAATGGCGAGACTTTTAGGGATTTTCCATTTGATATTGATGATCAACAAGAGCAGGTCCTTCGTGGGCTGTTGATACCTCTGGTGTGCATTTGTTGGCAGTACGGGAACATCCAGGAGAGCACATGGGAGTGGGAGGCTCAGATTCATGCTCAGTACCCCCACTTGTTTACCTAGTTTTTACTTGTGGCTTATGGGAACGTAGTGCCCTAAGGTGGGAAGAATTTAAAGACCAGGAAATTCCTTGTAATTTTTTTAATTAAATAAGAATATTACGAGTCCATGAAAATGGTCGTTGTGTTTTTCAGAGGACCAGAGTGCCCAAAATGAATTTATGTACTTTTGTTTTGGGTAAATTCATTAAACGTATGAGAGGATTTTCCTAACTTTTGAACCAGTGCTCGGAATTGAAATCTGACGGCACTGTTGAACTCACAGCACCGATATTCACTTAAAGAGACCTACACCTCAACCACAGTGGGTTGAGAGTGAAAGACAGTTTTTGTGTTTTTTGTGAAAGTATAAAATAAAATAAAAATGTGTAACATTTTTATTTTCTTTTGTTGAATCCTTCCTTGTAGATGTTTTAATGGTGGGGACCACCTGTACTAAAACCTCTCAACATAGGATATGGTGTTGGGGACCACCTGATCCTAACCTCCCATGTGGGTTAGAGTGGTGGGGACCACCCGAGACATAAAAATCCTTGAACCCCTTTGAAATCCCCCTTAATGGGGAGAAACCTCTTGAGCTCCCCCACTTAATTATGCAAACTCTCCCCATTAATTAATTAAGTCAACCAATCAATTAATTAATTATGATATTTTGAAATTATTCCAACAAACATAATAGATAACTTGTTCTATTATGTGGGATAACATTCATTTTGGTGGAATTGGGGGGAGAAGAACTATTGGGAGAAGGCTCTCTAGCGAAGAACATCACCTCCCAACAAAGAACGACCACCGAAGATCGTAAAACGAGGAAACCAGCCCCAAGCCAGATCGGAAGCACCTTGCGGAGGAAACCAACGTAGAATGTATTTGATGACAAAAAACTGATGTCCTTTTTTCCCACCTCTTTGATGTCAACGAGCAATCAAGGTAGGTGTTTATTTCTAGGTGAATATCACTTCCCATGTTCATCCCTTAAAAACTAAGAATGTAATTCAACTCTTATAAACTAGTTGATCCGCAGTTTTTTTTTGTGGGATTGGGAATAGTGATTGATGAAGGTTGTGGGAATTGATGTTCATAGATATATTCCATAAACTTTCTTGATTCAAATTTCAATACCACTTTCTACTGCTCCGATGCGGATTGTGTGGGCCAACCAAACAAGGCCCAACCCCTCCATCATTCATCTTTTTTGTTTTCGACGCAAGGGCGAAGAAAACTGGTAATGGCATTTGGCATAGATGGAACATGAGAATGGTGGCCGGCACCAACGTCGGCCATGAAAAAGACAACGACACCACCCCGCGGTCGTCGCACCGTTCGCGGCCCCGTTGCGCTGTCTGCAACCCCGACGCGCCTCTCCATGGCCATTGCCACCCGTGGCACATTGCGACACTCGTGACCTCCGTTTCCCAATAGAACCTTCGGCTTCCATGGCCCCGCTGCACCTGTGGCCTCATGACCTCCTGCGGCACCCACGGCCTCTGCTGCCCCGTGACACCTGCGGCCTCTGCTACCCTGCGGCACCGACGACCCCCCATGGCCTTCGCGGCCCACGTGGCCTCCGTGCCACCCCACTCCGCCCAGGCCGGGCCACCTAGAGCGGGTTGGACCGCCCAAAGTGGGTCGGGCCGCCCAGAGCGGGCTGGGCTAGACCCAGTGGGTTGTGCCACCCTATGGGCCGGGCTGCACCGCTGGCTGGGCCGACCTCAGCAGGTCGAGCTAGGTCTACCGAAACTAGGTCGGGTTGGGTCAGTCTGACTGGGTCGGACCAGACCTAGACCCACTTCGACCCATTTACGCTCTATGGACCATAACATTTTCACCATGCATCCGTTTGACAAGCCATCAATGATTATATAATCCTTGGAGAGAGACGGTACCTTTGGTATACCCCACTTGAGATTTGGATTAAGTTGGGATACAGTCGGGTTGGAACGAGCACGAATCCTACCGGGCCCTCGGGACTAAAATTCTAATAACATATAGATTGGGAATCTGATTGACACACCGTCTATTGAGTTGAGAACCCTATGATGTGGAGGTCCTTTGGGATACTTCATCATGGGACATCGTGGCAGTTAGCGTATCGACCATTGGATTCAGAAGCGGACCCTCCCGGAGACGAGAAAGCTTAGCGTGGGAACCCAGTAGCTGGCTGTGACTTCAAGAAGAGATCCTTCATGGGTCTGTGATTGAGGGTCCCACATGGAACTGCTCTAATATTCCATGCAGGACAATCTGGGAGATCATGTGTGGGTCAGCACCTAATGATCCAGTGTGGGTCAGCACCTAGCAATCCTGTGTTGGTCAGCACCGAGAAATCATGTGTGGGTCAGCACCGAGCGATCCTATGTGGGTCAGCACCGAGCGATCCTGTGTGGGTCTGCACCTAGAGATCCTATGTCGGTCTAATGATGATTATAGATCATTCCTGGGCCTTCCTCTTAAAAGAGTAGTATGATTCATTAGTTACATCTAATCATAACTACTACTGTACTTAATGTTATACCTGGTGTGAGCTGAGGTCATACCAATGTGGTACTTTTATTCGTGGCAATACCTTGGTGGTACTATTATGTGACGCGTACCTGTGTGGTACTTTCCTTCGTTGTACTCCTTCCATTTTGGAATATTTGAGCTTTGGTTTTGGAGTTGGAATCTTTTTTTCCTCATGACTGAGATGGGTTTACTTTATAACTTAGGTATATGTATGGACATTTAGATAAATAGGGTTATCCATTTATCCTTTCTTTGTGGTTTATCCATTTTGGATTTTGTGGGACCTTGAGGGTCTTCGGGTCCCTACTAAGTGTTATTATACTCACCCCTACATGAGTTGTGCCCACAATTCATTGTGTTTGGTGTATGCGATGGATAGCCCTAACTGAGGATGATTGTACCAAGACCGGAGGTAGTTCGGAGGTGGACCTTAGACAAGGCATACTGCAGAGAGGACCGTTCGAGAGTTGTACCTCCCCTTCATTTAGGATCATTGGAGGGAGATCATAGGGGTGGTTCAATTTTACTTGTACATTCAATTTCTTGTACTTTCTAGTAGAGCTTGTATTCTGGCCCCTTTTTACTTACTGTACTCACTATGTTTACTATTCATATTACTTGAGTTCGTATCTTGTTGTGTGCTTGGTTGTGTTTGTTAAAAGTTATAAAGTAAATGGCTTCCCATTTTCAGGGAATATGCCTTTGGTGCTAGTCGCCAACCCCTGACCTATGGAAGGAGGGCTTGGGGTAGTCACGGAACGGGCCCCAGGGGAGTAGTCTTGACATTCACTATAATGATTATAGTTGAATAATTAAATTTTTTATGAAGACTTCCTTTGATTTATATGTTTTATTTTTTAGTGAATTTTTTCCTTGAATATTAGTGTAAGTTTCTAATTCACACTAGAATTTTCTAGAGGATGTTTCATAGGAATTTTTAGTTTAATTTACACCGAGACTTCCTCTTAATATATTTATTTTTTTATTAGTGTAGATTTTGAATAAAATATATTTAATATATTATATATAATTTATATTAATATAAATTTGATTATTAAAATGTAATTTTTATTAATATATTATATAGTTTTATAAATTTATAATTTTGTTGTATTGTGGAATATCCATTGAAACTTCATTTGGAAATTCCACTAGAAACTCAACTGGAACCTCCACTAGAACCTCCACTGGAACCTCTAGTGGAACCTCCAATGGAACCTCAATTAGAACCTCCACTGGAACCTCTACTAGAACGTCCAATAGAACATCCACTAGAATTTCCACTAGAGCCTACACTAAATCTTCCACTGGTACCTGGAACCTCTAATGGAACCTCTAATGGAACTTCCACAAGAACCTCCAATGTAACATCCTTTGGAACGTCCACTATAACCTCCACTGAAACTTCCATGGGAACCTCCAGTGAAATATCATCTTAATAGATTTATAATTTTTATTAGTATAGATGTTGAATAAATTATATTACATATCTTAAAAATAATTTCATTTAATATACATATGTTTATTAAATTTTTTTATTAATATATTCTAATGTTTTAAAATATATATACTTTTGTCGTATTGTGGAACATCCAATAAAACTTCATTTGAAATTTCCATTGGAACTTCTACTAGGACCTCTACTAGAAATTCCACTGGAACCTGCACTGGAACTTCCACTGGAACCTACACTGAAACCTTCATTGGAACCTAGAACTTCTACTGGAACCTCTATTGGAACCTCCACTAGGACCTCTATTTGAACCTTCAATGGAACCTCCAATGAAACATCCACTAGAACATCCAATGGAACCCCCATTGAAACTTCCATGGAAACCACCACAAGAACTTCCTCTAAATAGATTTATAATAGTTATTAGTATATATGTTGAATAAAATATATTACATTTATTATATATAATTTCATTTAATATAATTATATTTATTAAAATTTAATTTTTATTAATATATTCTATAGTTTTATAAATATATAATGTTGTTGTATTGTGAAACATCCTTTGAAACATTATATGGAAATTTCACTGGAACCTCAACTGGAACATTCACTAGAACCTCTACTGGAACATCCACTAGAACGTCGATTGGAACTTTCACTGAAACCTCCATTGAAACATCCATTGCAACCTATACTGGAACGTCCACTAGAACCTAGAACCTCTACTGTAACCTCTAATAGAAACTCTTCTAGAACCTTCACTAAAACCTCCACTAGAACGTCCACTGAAATCTCCACTGGAACGTCTACTGGAACCTGGAACCTCTACTAGAACATCCACTTGAACCTCCACTGGAACCTCCACTAGAACCTCCACTGGAACATCCAATGGAACCTCCAGTTGATCATCCACTGAAACCTCCAATGGAACGTCCACTAGATGTTCTACTGGAACCTGAAATCTCCACTGGAACCTCCACTAGAACCTCTATTAGAACCTCCACTAAAACTAGAACCTTAATTTAAACTTCATCTGAAACCTAAAATGGAACTTCCAATGAAACATCTATCATAAATTCCTAAATATGTACATTTTATTTAAATTTTTAATCATGTATTGTATATATTTTTAAATGGTAAATAATATTATTTTAATAAAATTTATGTAAAAAATTTAATACATATTATATGTAATTTCATTTAATATAAATATATTCATTAAAATTTAATTAACATTTTATCCTTTTTTATTAATATTTTTGTTTTTTATAATGGAAATTCGTCATTGACATTTTTATCTTTAACCACAAATGTGTTTTTTCTTATAATTGGAATTTATTATTTTTAGTTCCATTATAAAGTATATTATTTTTATGCCTTTAAAATATTATAGCATAAAAATGTTTATACATTTATAAAATAATGAGTTTCTATTTATTTGAGAAAATTTTATTATTTTCAAAAAATATTTTTAGAAAACATTTTAATGTGGTAATGTTATGTTATATTTTTATATGTGCATATTTTTAATTTATTTCATATTTTTTTTAAAACAAAGACAGATTGCTAGTAGATTAAATCATTATTTAATAAAGAAATTAATTTTTTTAAATAGTAATTTATATGAAATTTATATTTTTCATTGTTAATGTTTTTTTATAAATAAATATTTTTTAATTAGTAATTTATATCACCATTTATTTTATATATGATTTTTTGATATGTTTATGTTTTGAATAACCTTTTTTATGTTTTTTTATAATACTGTTTTTATATGTTTTTTTGTAATTTATAGATTTGTTTATACCATTTAAAATAGCATTTTATTATTCTGCATTTTTATTTTTTGAAATGTTTTTTTGATATGTTTTAAATTTTTTAATGGGTTACATTTTTTAATAATGTATTATAGCTTTATGGAATTGCTAAAAGTGGATGGTAGAACTGGTTTTTTTAATGTAGACAATTTTTTTTAATTTACACTTGGAGGGCTGACATTTTTTTAAACATGTGTAAACATCTAAGGTGTACTAGATTTTCCAGTAAACCCCGTAACATGAGACAATATTAGTCCCATTATCCACACCCAACTGATGCTACGATGCCCGCATTACCCGTCAACATGCAGTACAATATGGAAGTTCACCTTGAAGATAGAGACCTTTAGTCATGACCATGTTGCACCTTCCATCACCATTGATATTGTATGGAACACTAGTACTGGCCACACCAACCATGCATAGCCCTATCACCAAAATTGAAGAAGGACACAAGACGACACACCATGGTAAATACCACCATGTCATGTGCCTCGCATCAAGACAAACCAAGACTCCACGAGCAGCATCACGACTAACCCATCATTTCTGACCTCTGAATCCCTATGAAACCCTAATCATCAATCAGAAGGGGGAACTGACAGAAACTAGAAACACACATGCAGAAGCTATAGAATATCTAGAACCACTACTAGAACCACCAGTACCATCCACAAACCACAACTAGAACCTGACCTATAATAAAGAACACTAAACCAGAAAACCATTATATAGGACACCCACACAACCCAAATCACTAATGGGGCCATCAAAACAGACTAACATAGAGTCATGTATGAAGGTTATAGGTGAAATGGTAGAGGTGAAAAGAGAATAGTGGACCATATATGAGGAGACAAAATTGAGGATGAAAATCAGTCTATGGCGGTATAAAATCAGAAAGTGAGACCGATAGGCACCCTGCATACAGTGACCACCTTCAAACTAGGATGATGCGTGAAGAACCATCAAAGATGGATCGAAATACAGTGAGGCCGAAGCGAGGGCACAAGAAAAGTATTTCCAACTAGTTTTATCATATAAGGATAAACGATTACGGTAATAGTGTAGACATTTGATTATATCATTACATAAATTAGTCCATTTTATAAATAATAAATAATTTTGTTTTAAATATAAGATGTGAAAAAATGAGTTAAATAATTTTTATTCTATAGAAATTTTTAATTCATTTAATATCTATTATGTTATGACTTAAGGGGGAGATTTTTACCAGGCTTCCAATTTTCTTTTAAAATCCAAAAAATATCCATGTTATTTAAAATGATTTATTTTAAATTAATATTAATTCATAATGGTTTATACATAATCCTTAATTACATATTTATGTCCTATTATGGAATAACAAATTTAGGGGAAATTATTTTAATACTTTTTACTCTTATACTTTTGATATCACAAAAAGGGGGCAGAAGTTTATAGTTTAGGTTTATATGTTTATCCTCATGGTGGAGAAGTTGGATAAGTGTGGATCCTTATCATGGGGGAGAAAATGTATAGATAAATGGAAAATTTATATAAATATTTTTTAAAGAGATATGTTCTTAATTTTATTTGTGATTATAAAAAATTGTTTTTTTATATTTTATATATTTCATTACGGGGTTTTATCATAAAAATGGTGCATATTGTTGAGTATTTGTTTATTCAATAATTTTGTTAATTTCTTTTTGGTCATGATTCTTTAAAATAGCCACATTTATTTTACTAATTAAGTTTAATTTAAGTGAATTTTTTGAAAATAATATCTATCAAAATATTTATTCTAGAAATATATTCTTTTCATTGATCCACAATAAAATATTTTTGAAATTGTTTTGGACATTTGTAAAAGTATTCTTGAAACACTTTCTATACCCTTCATTGGTAAGATTAATGTATTGTTTTGAAACCCTATGTATGAAATAGAACACATGGATCATATACCATATAGTTATTTAAATCATGGATAAACAACCCTTGATTTGAAAGGAATAGTATTTTTGAGAAAATAATCATATGTTACATAAACCCTACTTTTATAATCAGTCATTCATTTTCAACCGTAGAATGAATGTGGAATAAAAGGTGAGAATAATTTTAATTTCAGATTTAGTAAATAATATAAATTAGTATTTATTTTATAAGGACCCAAGAAATTATTAGGATAATATTTAATCTCAAAACCAAACTGTTATATGAAGTTTAGGTCTAAGGAATGATACATCATTAATCAAATAAAGGATAAAATTTCATTTGAATTACCAGAAAGAGATATGAGAATTTCCCAATGATGAATTCGGGAATGCCAGCTAGATTTTAAGGAATGTTCTTTAATAAAACGAGTGAAATCATTGAGAAATATATTACCATGTGAGATTCTACTGTGTGATGCATGGTCATATAGTGAGCTTCTTTTAATATAATGTTGAGTTGATTTTAGAAAATAATGGGACAAAAACAACCACCTCTTTTATTCCACAATTTAGATGATGCAATTAATATTTTTATTCTTATTATATTTTTATAATTTTTTATGGGGTCTGAGTGATAGATATAAATCTATGTGAAAATTTATACCGCAATCAAGGAATTAAAACTAAAAATTTGGATGTTTCTTTTGTTGTGGTTAGCATGGTCACATGATGAATATTATTTATTTATTTATTTATGAAAGAATGTACATTCATTCTATAGATGAAAAAGATATTGATTTATTATCTCAACAAAAGTTGTTATTAATGTGGATATAAAAGAAAAAATTAAAGGTATTGTGATATGAGAAGAATATAAGGTATGTTGAGAAATTATATTTCTTTTAATAATCATGGAAATAATGTTGGTATGAAATTAAAATTTATAACCTTAAAGAATAAATTTATTTTTTTGAGAAAATATGTGACAAAATATGAAATATAAATTGATCTAATATATGATTTTGTTATATCACGACATCATTTATGGATGGAAATGAAGAAATAATAAAGATAAAGGAATAAATAACTAGTTTCTCACATGTTCATCGAGGTTATGTAAGATAAATTTCAATATGGTCTCATAAGAAAAACAATAAGAAAATAATTTAAGGCCGATAAGTTTCCCTTAAATTGAGAAATCATATTTAAAAATAACATAGAGATATTGTATTAATGGATAATTCAAGATAGAAAAATAGAATCTTATAAAAGTGGAATCATTAAGAATATTACCACATAACAAATTTGAATAAATCCAAAGAAGAAGAATTGTAAGAAAGAACATAATCATGAAAAATAATGAATAAGATTATTAATTAAATGAAATATCACTAAAATATATTTCCAAAAGGATTAATTAAAGTGGATGGTTTACAATAATGAACTGTTATCATAAAAGTTAGGATATTGGAAGTATGCATATCCTTGATGTGAATATTTTTATGGATGTAGGATTAAGGACAATATATGATCCATATGGAATATACAGCATGTTCACACTAATAAAAGAGGAAATATCACTTTATGTTCATTAATATAATATATATATAAACATTCTATTCATTAAAAGAAGATTATTATTGGATGAAAATGTAGAAATTTATTTTTAATAGATGTATCACTTGGGGTAGAATAATACAAGGTTCAAAAAACAATTGGGTTGTTATATTCAAAGAATAACCTGGATAAATCAGTAGATTCATGCATTTGTGAATATATTAAAAGGGTTTTTATGGAAAACATGATTCAAAAGAAGTATCTATAGATATATCAAGTAACTTTCATGAATTATCAATGAATAATATAAATATACATGATAGAATGTTAAATCACTTATGGTAATGAGCCTTATTTTGAGTGAAATAGGTTTCAAATGCAAATGGGGGTTTTTAAAATGGAATTAGACCTTACAACATGGTGTAATACCCTGAGTATGTACATGGAATGTTTTTTGGAAAAGAAGATAATTTCATGAAATAAAGCTCATTCTATTTTTCTATGTAATAATGATTTTTTCATATAATTGTGATTGAATATAGTAAGATACTACAAAGAAGAAAGTTATTATGAATAACAATTGTATGGGTTACTATAACTGGTAATGGCCATATGAAAACAGAGAAGTCTTATGATGAAAATAATATAATATAAATAATTCATAATTACTAGTTTACCCTTCAAAATGGATATCACTTTATTCAACATGTTGGATGTCTCAGACTCTTATTCTTAACTACCTATGCATTGATAGTTTTTTTATAAATTTTATTTGATCTGAGGCGATTTCATTCCAAATGAATTAAATTTCAAATGTTCCTAGGCTTTGACTAATAGTATAAAGTTATATGGATAGTGTTTATGTTATTGATAAAAACACCTTTAACCTACAGAGAGTCCCAACTATGTATGATTAAAAAATAATATGGATTAATTGCATGTGGTAAATTCATTTATTATATATTTTGGAGAAGAATGATTACATTGTTGAAAGTGGATTAAAATAGGTTACTTTGAAGGGTCAAATAATGTATAGAAATAGTTATAATAATATAACTAAAAGTTGTACAATAATACATTTAAAAGTGTATATAATTTGGGAGTGTTTCCTCTCATATTCTAGAGTTCTTTGAGGTATGATAGGATTTTGATTTCACTTGAAAACTTTGATGAAAACAAACTGTAGCCAAAGGGAAAGTGAAGAAAATTAAAGTACCCATTAAAATAAGCATGGAAGCACCTTTACATTTTCCTAAAAAAATGAGGTGGGAATATGGTGTAAAAATTAAATATGTTAATATGATTTTTCACTAGGAAATATTAGGGGATAGATTATCATTATTTAAATGGAGAAATAATTTTATAAAGGCACTGTCAAAAAAATCCAAATGGTGGTATTACCACAATCATAAAGGTTTTATATTATTTTTTTTAACAATAATTGAAGGATATCAATGTAAATAATTATTGAAAGAGATTGATGGTAGGATTATCAATATATAAAGGATTTATGTTTTGGAATAATGATAAATGGTGTTCATTAGAGGATGATGTAGGGAGACTATGTTCCATGGAGTATAAAAAAGGTTAAATAGGTATCAAGAAGATTGGAAATCATGTGATGATGATTGATGTTGGGTGATGTTGTGACTCGCTAGAATTTTGATGAATGAATGAGTTGACAATCACTAAAGTTGTGAGAATTTTTTTTGAAGACAATATTTTTCTTATAATGGAGTTTTCAAAATGAAAATTTAAAATTAATTGATGAGTTTCCTGAAAAAATTGTGAAAAATACTAAAATAAGTATCTAGGGATAAGTTTATTTGGATTAGTGAAGGAAATATTTAACAAATCATTCAACACACTGTGGCCAATTTATATATCTTTTTTGTATATTGAAATAGTTAGAATGTAGATACTATAGGTTTTCTGAATGTCATTTTAAGATGGATGATTTTTTATATAAATGGTATAGTCGACCATGCCATTTTTCTTAGCATTTTGGAATTATAAGTGTATTTAACCATCCATCCATGACTCAACTTGTCACCTAACCCAACTACCCAAAAGGCCTGAAATGTATTCCTAATCACCAGGGGTAAGGGGTAAGTGTCTTTGGAATCAAAATCTAATAAATGGTAATGATTTCACTATCTATAACACAGATCATAAAAAACCTCAAAGGGGGAATATGACATGAAGTTCTTAGATTATGAACACTCTTGATACATTATTATTAATTTCTTTTGAATAAAAAAGGGAAAAGAAGTAGTAACAAAAAATCCTTGGGGAGAAGTATTTTTCCTCATATAGGGTACCATATGGTCAATTTTAATACCTCATCAAGGGTCTACATAAGACACATAGTTTTCTACATTTTGGTTCTAACTAATTTCCCAAACTACCACGCCTATATCACTTTCATTCACTTCCTTACTCACATAGCCATCTTTTTCCAGCATTTTGGGTTTTACTATAATTTTCCCCTTATTCAACCACATAGTTCATGAGTTTCAAAAATTTATAGAGAGAGAATGCTCTCTTAACGTTAATTGATAAGGACGTCAATACCCCTACTATGTATCCCACACCAATCTAGGACAAAGGAAACATAACTTAAGTAATAGTTTTATTTTATCTGACTCCATCTACTCATGAAAAACCTCTAAATGATCATTTTATGGGAGACCAACAGATCAAGGAGCATCACCTTAGTGAACAAACAATCATGTCTTATCACCTTGTAAACCAAATAAATAGGGTATCCCACCTTATAAATGAAGTACCCCGGAACACCCTGAGAGGGGAGGGGTGACTCAGGGTGACAACTTTTTCTTTTAATGTGATGGATCTTGTTCCCACGTTGGTAGGAACTTGTTGAACCTGTATGATGAATATGATCAGAAGGAAAACATTCACATGCATAGAGAAGACACAACACTTTTTACTTGGTTCACCACTAAGGGATACGACCAAAGAGCATACGCCGATAAGTTGTCGCTTCTACCAAATTCCACTAATCTCCACTAGCAGTGGATTACAAAGGTTCGGGAAAAATCACTATGTCCCAGGATCACTGCCTTTTCAAAGGTTCAGTGATAGCTCACTGCTTCCCTCAGATCACTCTCGTTGACTCCCCCTGGATCACTGCCCTTGCTAAAGTCAAACTCAGTTTATAGACATGATGTTCTCTTCATCATTGCATAAGAATGCATCCTCTATTGTATGTAGATGCTCTGTTGAAGTCCAACTCTCACCTGAAGACAAATCTAACTTTGCGCATAGGGTACCAGATGATCCTCCATCTTTCGTGCACCTTCAAAATGATGGATACACATTAACAACCCTGGAACGCTTCTCCAAGATCTGGCGTGCATTTTTCAAGAATGTCGAGCAAGTCACTTGCACGATACAAACTCGGTGCGCAGGTGACTCCAAACAACTTGCGTGACACTGCCTCTTTGAACTCCAAACTTACGCGACTCAGTGCCTCTAAATCCCAAACCACTTTGGACGCGCAGCCAACAGCCAGCGCGCAGCCTCTACTTGTGCGACCCAACAACCACTTGCACGACTCAACCACTTGCGCGACAAGAGATCGAAAAATCTATAATTCTCGAACTTCGTTGCAAATGAGGAGGGGTGGTCCTCTATTTATATGAAAACTGGACCCCCAGCGCGGTGGCGCACAAGTCTTCCCTCGGCGCGTAGGTTCCGGTGCGCAGCTCATCCTTACTAGCCTCTGTGGCGCTACTCACTTTCACGACCACACAAATACTTGCGCGACCTTTATTACTTTTCCATATTTTGAAGTTATAATCTTGAAAAAAAATAGATGTGCATGTTTCGAATCCTCCTAGGCATTAGCGCGCTAGTCTCTTCAGGGCACGCAAGTCCCTTGCGCGACCTGCGCAAAACTTGTGCGGCCCTTATCCCTTTTCCATTTTCCCATGTTCTGATCTTGAAAACCATATGGCAGCCAAGTTTCCTCTCCTTCAAGTACATGGAACCCAAGTCTCTTTCCCAAAAACACTTTTCTCCATTTGGCGATTTTCAAGCCCAAAACTTTGGCAAACACTGGGAAACAGCACCACCTTCAATACTGTTGTCTGCTTGAACTGTATGATCTCTTTGCTGGTACACATTCTAAACTTCTACTGAGTATTGACAACAAACACAAACCATACTCCAAATCATGCATAGAATACCATGGTTCCAACAATATCCCCCTTTGGGTTTGTTGGAAATCAGAAAATAAATTCAATAGATCTCCATCCATGTGCAAACCAAAAAACGCAAGAATCAACTCAGCCAAAAATCTGAGTCTATGTGAGCAATGCTTAGTCTAGAAAACAATAGAGGAATCTCGAATTGTGTCACAGGATTATTACAATTCTAAAAATGCCTGAATTTATTCCTTTATCCCCCATTGACTATAAACCCAAAACCTGGTAAAATGTTCAACGTTCAGCTCAAACCATACTCCCCCTGGATAGTATCTCCCCCACAAACCTGCATCACATCCATAAACAGATAAAAACAGTTATCATAATCAGAGAGAGGGGTATTGCGTAACCTCCTTATGCACTGGGAGGTGGCTGAACACCGAGGTTCAACCGATGCTTCTCAAACACAGCCGCTGAGAGTGGCTTGGTCAGGATATCAGCCACTTGCTCATCAGTTCCCACATGATCCATTCTAATCACCCCTTGTTCAACTTTTTCATTGATAAAGTGCTATCTGATTTCAATATGTTTCATACGAGAATGCTGAACAGGATTTGTCGTAAGATCAATTACTCTCTTGTTATCATAGTAAATCTCCATTGGTTTATTTACCTCATCACCAATATCTATTAATTGTTGCTTCATCCATAGTAGTTGAGTGCATGCCTTTATGGCAGAGATATACTCAGCTTCAGCAGTACTAAGAGAAGTGCATTCTTGTTCCTTGCTCAACCATCCAACACATTTCTGCCCAATATAGAAGGCTCCACCACTAGTGGAATTTCTGTCTACTACATCACCAGCCCAGTTAGCATCAGAAAATTCTGATAATTCACTATCCCTACCTGCAGAAAAAAATAACCCGAAGTTATGTGTACCTTGAATATACCTCATGATTTTTTTACTGCCGCTATATGTTCCTCCTTTAGATTACTCTGAAAGTGGGCTGCAAGGCATGTGGAAAAGACAATATTAGGTCATGTCGCTATCATGTACAGTAGGCTCCCAATGATCCTCCTGTACATGGTGGGATCAACAGAGGCCCCATCCTCATTCTTTCCAAGTTTAGTTCCAACTGCAATCGAAGTTGACATTGTTTTGGAGTCTTTAATATTAAACATCTTTAGCATCTCTCTTGCATAATTTTCCTGAGAAATGAATGTGTATTCCTTCATTTGAATCACTTGTAGCCCTAAAAAATATGTGAGATCCCCAATCATAGACATTTCAAATTTTGATTTCATGTGGTTGGAAAATTCGTCCACTGATTTCTGCCAGCTACCACCAAATATGATATCATCAATGTAGACTATAACCATGAATCGATATTTTGGAGAATTATTCACATAAAGATTGTGATATACTCCTCCTCTTTTGAATTCTAGTTTCATGAGATATGAGTCCAGCCGCGAGTACCACGCCCGTGGTGCCTTCTTCAAACCATATAAATATTTCTTCAGTTTGCAGACCGTCATTTCATCAGTACCCAAAACAAAGCACACTGGTTGTTCAATGTAGACTTATTATTCGAGTACACCATTCCAGAATGTTGTCTTGACATCCATTTGATATAATTTATGTCCTCTTTGGAGTTCCATGGCAAGGAAAAGCCTGATTGACTCCAGTCTAGCCACTGGAGAAAAGGTTTTTTCAACATCAATGCCTTCAATCTGGGAGTATCATTTTCATACCAGTCGTGCCTTGTTTCTAATGACACATCCATGGTCATCAATCTTATTTTTGAAGATCTATTTCGTACCAATCACATTGTGACCTTTGGGTCTTTGGACAAGATCCCATGTCAGATTCTTGTCAATCTGATCTAATTCATTATTCATGGCTTTCACCCAAGATTCATCATTTGCATCTTCATCGAATGAGGATGGATCTACAACTGATAGAAATGTAGATTAAATGTTATTCATCATCCTTCTTGTTTGAGTGGGTACACTCTTGTCCCCAATTATGTTGGATGGATCAATCTCAGCTCTTCGATTTCTCCTATGAGGTTCAGTTGCATTCTCTATAGCCACAGTTTCTTCTTCAGATTCTTCTTCTGAGTCAACTTTATGACGTGACTGCTGAGTGTTTTGTACAGCTTCCTCTATTTATGCATTTTTATTTTCTTCACGTTCACTTTCTTCCTGACTTTCTATCACATCATCATATGATGTCCTTGAAGAATTTTTGGTTTTCTATTCAATTATCTTAACATCACTGCTTTCCACAATCCTTCCTAAATGCTTGTTGAAACACTTTTAGGCTTTGCTGTTCATTGAGTAACCAAGGAAAATTCCTTCATCTACATTGTTGCAATACTTCCCTTGATTTCATTCTTTGTTCCTGATGAAGCATTTACTTCCAAAGACACAAAATTATTTTAAAGAGGGCTTCTGTCCATGCCAGAATTCATATGGTGTCTTCATCTCACCCATATAAAGTCCTGTTCGATTCTGAATGTACACTGCAGCTTGAACAACCTCTTTCCAGAAATGTCGTGGAATATGACTCACAATCAGCATAGTTCGTGCCATGTTGTTCACCTATCAATTCCAACTTTCAACAACCCCATTTTGTTGTGGAGTTCTCACAGCATCTACCTCATGTTGTATCCCATGCTTCTCCAGATAATTTTCAAATTCAATGGACGTGTATTCTCCTCCATTGTCAGATCTCAACACTTTTATTTTTTGTCCAGTATCATTTTCTTCGATTCACCGATATGTTTTCATGCAGTCAAGGACTTGTCATTTCCTGTGAATGATCATCACACATTACATTATACTGTAATCATCTATGAAAAAGAAAAATTACCTTTCTCCATGAGTTCCAGAAACATTTATTGGCCCACATACATCTGTATGAATCGGATCAAGAAGGTGATATTCCCTTTTATTCTTTGGCCGATATGAACTGCAGACCAGCTTCCCACGAATACAAGCATCACAAGATTTTTCACATTCACACTTCAAGTTGGGAATGTCTATGAAAATTATCAATTTTGATATTTTCTCTATGTCTTGTTGATTGATGTGTCCCAGTCTCCGATGTCACAAATGGTTTTCTTCTTCAACAGTCATGTAACAGACATTTTCTTCACTATCAACCTGATACACGTTGCCTTTTGTTCTGCATCCCTTCATAAGTGAATTTCATGTCATTCCTTTGATAGTGCAGCCTTTCTGATTAAAAGTAACTATAAGTCCCGAGTCACAGAGTTGAATCTCACTGAGGATATTATGACGTAGGCCATCTATGTAAAGGACTTCAGTCTTCTTTAGTTCTCCATTAGCAAATTCGGTACTTCCACTCCCCTTGATTTTAAGAGCTCCATCATTACCAAATCATAATGTACCATCAACCTTCCTTTTGATATCTGTTAGAAGGCCGGCATTACCTGTCATATGAGATGAAAAACCGCTATCTAGAATCTAGGTACTGCTGTTATTTTGTAGCTTTGAGGGCCACCTCTGCAAGGTTGGATTTCTCAATCTTCTTCCATTCCTTTCATGATACATTGGATTGAGTATATAGTACTGATGGTCTTTCAATTATCTCTTCCACATACCCAAGTTCTTCATAGTCAAAATCTTATTTGAGAGGAGAAAACCTGTTTGAAAAAGAAACATTGTCTTGCTGACGAGACTTGACTTTTCTTGAACATCGGTATGAGGTGTCCATGTCCCTTTTCTGCCTACAATTAGAAGCCTTATGACCAAATTTAGAACAATGATAACAATATCCATTGAAATTGATTCTTCTATAAGAATTTATATATGAATTTGTTCTCCTTTGTTGAACATTTATATCTTCTCCATTCAGATAGCTTCTTGCCTCTTCACAATAAGAAATGGTATGACCGAGATAGCCACAGAATTGACACTTCATGAGAGGAAATGTCTTCTCACTTGAATTTATCCTCATACCTTCTTCCTTGGGAGAATAGTTAGATTGTCTGTCATTTCTAAATTTTTGAGGATAATTTTCAATTCTCCATTTAATTTGGATTGAGGGTTCCTTTTTCAGCACATTAGGAAATGTTTCAACATGTTCAATTTTCATATTATCTTTATTTTGGATCTTTTCATTTCTAGCAGTTGATGTCTCATCCTCACAGCCAATTCCACTATTTCCCATGCAAGTGGGTATTTGATCACTCAAGATTTTTCCAACCCCATCTGAACCATACATGGCTGTTGCTAGTAATTTTGCATCTGAGAATCTTTGGAGCTGTATTTTCTTCCTCGATTCTTTTGGAATTGATTTAGTATCAAGTTTACTCCTAAGAGTGACAACTTCCTCCTCAAGACCCTCAGTACTCTTGGATTTTTCATCTAGTCTAGAGGTCAGGTCATTTATGACCTTTGCCTGCTCTTCAATTCTCAGCTTCAGATCCACTACATCATCATTTCTTTCAATTGTTTTAGACTGTACCTTCACAAATTATTCCATTCATTGAATTTCAGCTTCAAGTTGATCAACGTATTCAGTTGATTCTTCTACAATTGATATCCACTTATTGCAACTCTTACATTTAATCTTAATCTTACTAACCAAATCCTTAAGTTGCTTCTCGGGAACTACACAAGTTCTCAGTTGTTTTTCTCCACCAGTATGTTTAAACTTTTCAACAGTGGCCATCATCGAAGCATGGTTCCCAGTTTGGAATTCAGGTTCTTCTTCTTCACAGAATTCATTATCATCTTCTTCCTCTTCACAGAAAAAACTCTTCCTTTTCATTTTCTTTCCCAATTTTAAGTATCCCTTTTTGAAGAACATTATCCGAGGCTTATCAAAGCTTTCATCTTCACTATCTTCATCATTGATCATTCTTAAGCACTGAGAGGAAATGTGCCAAACATTTCCACAACAAAAACATGTGAGAGGTAACTTCCCTTTGAATTTCCCTTTTCCCTTCTGGAACTTCTTTGCAATGAGAGAAAGAATTTTTTTTTCTTCGTCATCTTCACCGTTACTATCTTTTGAGATTTTCAGTTTATCCATGGCCTTGAATTCCATTTCCTTGCTCAAATGAGTCATAGAATCTTCTGGTTTGACTCTCATTTCATATGCTACCAAGCTGCTCAGTATATCATCCAGAGATAGTTTGGAAAGATCTCTTTCATCAAGGGTTGACACCTTTGCATTTTACATAGGTGGAAGTATTCTTAATATTTTCATTTAAAATATCAATGTGTTTGATTTAATTACCTAGACCCCGAATTTCTCCAACCACTTCAGTAATTCGATTGAAGAATGAGTCTGCATTCTCGTCTAGATGCATCTTCAGATCATCAAACCAATTTTGCAGCACTAGCATTTTCGCCTCCTTCACTTTTCTATCTCCTTCATAAATATTCTCGAGTTTATCCCACATGGATTTTTCTGAGGTGAAATTCATCAACTTTAGGTAGATATGATCAGAAAGGGCTGTAGTGAGTGCATTTTGTACTTTACCACCTCCATCAAGAATTTTCCTGTCAGTTTTAGTCATAGCCAGGCCTGTTGGATTAGTGACTTGTATTCCTTACACAGTAGAAAAGAGAACTTCCATTCCAAGAGTTATTATATGAGATCTCATTATGTTCTTCCAAATCTGGAAATTACTTCCATCGAAGTGAGGGACTCCCTAACATTGATTTCATTCTCCATAACGATAAAGGAAAGATTAAACACCAGAAACCTTTACCCTCTGATACCACTTGAATGACCCCGGGACACCCTGAGAGGGGAGGGGTGAAATAGGGTGGAAATTTTTTATTTTAATGTGATGGATCTTGTTCCCATGTTGGTAGGAACATGTTGAACCTGTATGATGAATATGATCAGAAAGCAAACATTCACATGCACAGAGAAGACACATCACTTTTTACTTGGTTCACCACTAAGGGATACCTCCAAGGAGCATACGCCGACAAGTTGTCAATTGTACCAAATTCCACTAATCTTCACTAGTTGTGGATTACAAAGGTTCGGGCACAATCACTATGTCCCAAGCTCACTGTCTTTACAAATGTTCATGGATATATCAATGCTTTTCTTGAGTCACTCCCATTGACTCCCCATGGCTCACTGCCCTTGGTGAAGTCACACACAGTTTATAGACGTGAACGTCTCTTAATTATTGCATAAGAATGCATCCTCTGTTGTATGTAGATGCTCTGTTGAAGTCTAAATCTCACCTGAAGACAAATATCACTTTGCGCATAGGGTACTGGATTATCCTCCAGCTTTCGTGCAGCTTCAAAAGGACGGATGTACTTTAACAACCCTAGCGCACTTCTCCAAACTCTGGCGCGCATGTTTTAGGAATGGCGCGCAAGTCACTTGCGTGGTACAAACATGGAACGCAGGTGACTCCAAACAACTTGTGTGACACTTCCTCTTTGAACACCAAACTTGCACGACTCAATGCCTCTAAATCCCAAACCACATTGGACGTGCAACCAATAGCCGGCGCGCAGCCTCTACTTGCGCAACCCAACAACCACTTGCGTGACTCAACCACTTGCGCGACGAGAGCATGAAAAATCTCTAAGTCTCGAACTTCATTGCAAATGAGGAGGGGTGGTCCTCTATTTATAGGAAAACTGGACCCCCAGCATGGTGGCGTGCAAGTCTTCCCTCGGTGTGCAGGTTCCGGCATGTAACTCATCCTTACTAGCCTCTGTCGTGCTACTCACTTGAGCGACAACACAAATACATGCACAGCCTTATTTCCTTTACCATATTTTGAAGTTATAATCTTGAAAAACAATAGATGCGCAGGTTTCCAATCCTTCTAGGCATCGACGTGCTAGTCTCTTCACAATGCACAGGTCACTTGCGCGACCTGCCCAAAAGTTGCGCGGTCCTTATCCCTTTTCCATTTTCCCATGTTCTGATCTTGAAAAACATATGGAGTGCAAGTTTCCTCTCCTTCAAGTACACGTAGCACAAATCTCTTTGCCAAAAACACTTTTCTCCATTTGTCGATTTTCAGGCCCAAAAATTTGGCAAACACTAGGAAACGATGCCACCTTGAATATTGTTGTCTGCTTGAACTGTATGATCTCTTTGCTGGTACACATTCTGAAGTTTCGCTGAGTATTGACAAAAAACACAAACCATACTCTAAAGCATGCATAGAAGACCATGGTTCCAACAATAAACCCATTATGGAAGGATTCTGACCTAGGAAACCAGCCACCATGTTTATCCCACCTTAGTGACCCATTATTTAGGGCTACCCACCCAGGTGAATGGCTATTTAGGGTTTCCCAATTGGGTAACCAACCATCTGTGAAACATAACCTAGGTTACCAAACAACTAGGACTTTTCATATTAGTGACTGACAACTGAGGACATTGCATCTTATCAACACATCACTTAGGGATTCCTACATAGGCGACTAGCCACATGGGGTATCCCACCATAGTGCCCATCACTCTTTGATTTATCACCATGGTGACTTTCCACATGGGTAATCCCACATTAGTGACCCATCAATCAAGGATTCCCACCTAATTGACCAGGAATCTTGGGCTTTCCACTTTAAGGAACAATATCTTATGGATTTCAACCTAAGAGTCATATCACAAAGGGTTGGTCCCTTCTTAAAATATTACCCTTGATTATCAAGGTTTTTTATTTTAGAATTATTCCATTATTTCTTCCACCATAACCACCATATTTATATAATCAGGGTATGAGACACAACATTGTTCCCCCTATAAATATTTCATTCCATTGGTAATCATACCAACCATTTAACATCTCTAATAGGTGGGGTCCTTAACATTTTTAAAATCATGTATCCCCTTACTAAAGGGGACACACATATTATATGTAGTGTAAAGAATCTTCCATTTCATGTTTCTTCACTTACATCCCACATTATTCCTAAAACTTGTAGAAAATCCTAAGTATTCACACTTTATGTTTTTAGTAGGTGTATTCATAAGACCAATCCTACAGTTCAAAAACAACCAAGAATAATAATATAGTAATTAAATGTAATGTAATCCCGCAATATTTTTTTCTGGATATACCCCCATAGACCCTCCCTCATCTATTAATATATGGGCAATGAATTTCTATAGGGAATATCAGATTTAATAATACTTTATAATTACTTGTAATATTACATATCCCTCATTTTTCATGTCCATCGGTGGATGAGGAAATAAATTCAATTCAGGGATTTCTCTACGGTATAATTACCATCCAATTTTACATTCATGATATACTAATGGTCTTATATTGTATCTTCTTTCTCACATCAATCACGAATCAAATGTTCATAAATACATGTGATGATCTTTTCATGTGTGTGATAAAAAGGGTTCTCCGAATAAGAGATAATCCATAACCATTTATTGAACTATATTCTCCTTGATTTTGTTCTGAATGATATGTATAAAACACCTCCCTGAGGTTCAAACCCAACATTATCACCATTATATTAATCTCAAGGGACTACATTACCTTCATTGTTTTTTAAAAAGGGTTGCTGAAACATAATTCCCACAAAAAAAAATTCTTATAACTTTTCAGTTAGTCATTCTTTCCACATTATATTTAACTACATGGACTCGGCCTTAACACAATACACTAAATGGTATAATGTTTCCAATTAAGTGAAATAGAATTACATGGGTTATGATTACTTTTTAAATAATACATTGGATTCCAAATGATGTGCTTGATCCTAATACCAAACCAATCACTACCTTCTTTGATGGAAACAAACTATACAGTTCATACTTGTTGGGATTTAAATAATTATTCTTTAAAAAAAAATTATGTAATAAAAATCAATATTGAGAACCTCTAACACATACATACAGTTTCATTGATACAAACCCTATGATACATATTAATCGTTAACTTAAATAGATTATAATAATTGATTTCTAATATATGAGGGTAACTTACACCAAACTAGGAGTTGGGAAGGATTCATTAATGTATATTAAATATATAATATTCTCGTAATACAAATTAACCCCCCTAAAAAACATGTGGTGAGCCTAACCTCCCGTAATTTAATCCCACCCACTTTCAATGATTTTTCAAGAGAATTTCCAGTGACTTCATGCCTTTTGAATGTTGGGATGAATTGATTTAAAATAAGTGTTGGAATGAAAACCGAATAAGAAACTGAAATGGTGAACCCGATGTGATTCTTTAATTATATAAAATTATTGATAAACCAATATATCATACCCTTTTTTACTATGGATTCAATAAAAAATTGTTCCAAAATAGATCATTTCAAGAATTCATACATTCATGCATTTTTTACACATGATGACACATTGAGAAGATTTATTTTTTGTGATTTTTGTATCTTAATAGTGAATCTACTAGAATATTTTTAAATAGAAATGGTATTATGCCAATCACGATGAACATACACATCTATAGTCAAATAGGATGTGTACTTTCCAAACCACATGACATTGTCACCCACCCAACACCTACAATGCCAGTTGGAAACTACAATAATTATAGAGCACCGCCTAAATTGATATATCCCAACACTAGAGGTTACACAAGATTTCATAGAAGAGATGAAGACTCCTTAATCATCATACCAATGATGAGTGGTCGTGATGAAGAAAACATAACCTATTTCCATTTTGAACCCTTTTGGGACACTCTCTCTAGAACATTGTAGTAAGTATCTGCCTCTTCTTATAGAGGTCGAATCGAAGGTCAATATTATTCTCACCATAATATAAAATTAACCTCTAAGGTATCATTTTGTTGATCGTTGTTGATAATTTCATTTGATACCAAACACTCAACTCCATGATGATACCACATGATGGGTCCCATTTTCATCCAATAAGATATGAGCACATAGTAAATCCCCTAAAGGGTAGAAAATCATCAATAACATGGCGTAGTCCCATGTCCCTGGTTTGACCATGTAATACAAAAAATATAATTTTTTTGTAACCTATAAGCATGATCACAATCCCACCCACACACAGCATGCATCCCTACGCATAATCATAGTACCTGAAGAAACTTATTGACATTTTCTGAAAATGAAAAGTGGTAAGTAAACATTCAAAACCATACACATGAATCCAATTGGTATAATCCAATAAAAACTAGAAGATAGGATAAGGAACACTCCTAGCTCTGACTAAGGAATTCGCTCTTATTATCATTCAAATTATGGAATCTCATCAGCATATATTATTTTCAATAGAGTGGAATTAATACATCAGTGACCATATTCTAAAAAGCTATCAAGATATCATGGAGGAAGCATTGGTCAAGGGGTATGCACACACTCCAACCAAAAAACTATAATAACTCATAAACACAATTCATGGGTTACACCTGAGTAAGAACACATTCATACTCTAGTATATGATTTTCGTTATCACATACCCATGATATATCTACAATAGGATAACGATCACATTCTTGATTCAAATAGAGACAACTAGAAAATTCCAACATCATCATCAGGGAAGGTACACATTCCATTAAAGACTATAAATACCTATCAATATATATCAATAGTATAATGGGATTCACATTATAATGATCTCATGCATGAAATTCATCATTAAAATCTTGAAAATCCCACTATTCGGTGGAGAAAACATTATAATAGGAATCTCATAGGGAGATATTAATTATAGAATGAGGCCTACAACCATGCTCTTCTTAATAATAGAATTCATGAGGCCATTAAAAAAAATTCAATTGTCGACCCGAATCATGTTGGCTCATTTTATAACAATGAAACGTCATTGTAGTTTCAAAGGATCTCCCCAAAATTTTGTAACTAGAAACATTAGATATCCTCTGAAAATAATTTACCAGGAATTGTTTCTTTTGTTTACATACTTGGATAAATCTTGAGAACTCTTCTCCTGACGAGTAAAATAAAATCCACACTAAAAATTAGATGATAACATAGAAAGAAGTTCATACACTTTACATTGTCAAACATGAAGGTTCTTCCTAGGCCATATTACGTTGGACACCTCCTTATGGTTGGTCGATGATCCAAGAGGTTATCCCTCCCCATAACTAAATTCATTAATGTCCTCCTCATATTGATATTTAAATTAAATAAGAGAGTAATCCCATTGATGAATCAACTATGAGTAATCCCACATTTTATGAGGTAATTGGGAAGATGAGTCTAACCATGTTTGATGCTTTGTCATTGATAAATGAAATTCAATATCAGCTAGAAGATATTCCCAGAAAACTGTTATTCATCAAAATTCCCTTGAACTACTTAATATCCAATAAAAATGATAACTCCCATATCAATCATGATTTAATCAATAAGGAGTTTGTTAACTGGCCACTTTTGTCAGATAAAGTGGAGGATTATCTCATTGAATTTGATGATAACAAAATGATTAGGAGGAAAAAATTTCCCAAAGATAATATATTGATCATGTTTTCTCCCACGGACACACATAATTATGGAATTCCAAAATCATTGATTGATAAATGAAGACATCATATTCAACCAACTATATAAAAAACTCTTCATCATTTTGAAGATAAATTCATGTAATATAAAGGATATTTTAATTTAATAAATTCAAAAGAATAATTTTTCAGATAGATTGACATGGAAAACACATTAGTCATAAGATGCTTGAAATTGGGAAGGCAATGTAAAAATATCCATTGTGAATTCCAGGAGTCGTTACATAATATATTTTAGATAATTTATAATTATCCACCCACTTTATATATTACTGTATGGATCAAACATAGAATTATATATTTCACCTCACTCACTGGATAGAAAATCCAACCAAAACTGACATCATGCATTATCATTTCTTCAATATGATTTTCAAAAACAAATATCTTCCCTTAATAAATGTTATCCTCATAAGTGTCTTTCCATGTTAAAATCTCCGAAAAGAAGGAATCATTGATATAAATTCATTTAAAAAATCTTAAATTATGAGTATAATAAAAACGAACAAGTGTCTTGTTTAAGAAGAGTAAAAGATAAAGTTAAAAAAAATTCCTTTAGTACCAAAATGTTTACATTCAAGGAATTTAATACACCTAACTCTTGATGGGACTAAATTTTGAAATATTAAGAGGGTAGAAATGATGGTCACAACAACAGCTATCCAAAAGAAACACCATCAAATAGGTATGTGGGAATTTATTCTGACACTATCCTCCTCAATTTAATCAGATATCTAATGGGTTAAATGTTATTTAGTAAGGTAATATGATCATCCACTACATTTATTGTTGTGGGAATTTTTACATAAAAATATTTTATCCCTATATAAATATTCCTTTTCCCAATAGGTAAGTGTGTCAAAAGATGAGTCTCTAGGATTTAGTTTATCTCATTACCCATGTTTCTCAGGGAGGATTCAAACAATAAGGTTTTATGCATACTCTCTTTGAATTTCTATTCATAAAACCACATTTGGATATATTGATTTATCACTCAATGGATACTCCAAGGGAGATCAATACTTTTATCCTTATAATTTTAATTTGACAAAAAGAGAAAACTATTTAATTGTAAACATTATCAGCATTAGACCTATAGTTGATGTAGAACATGAATCTAGTAAATGAGAAAAAGATGAAAGTATTTATATTTGAAATATGGTCCAAAATAAAATAACTACACAATTGATACACACTAAAAGTTAAAGGCAATGAAAAATTTGGGATCTACTTCAAACTATCACTTGCTAACTCTTAAGAGAGTTTTAAACCATGAAAATGGAAAAAACATGGTTTCCTATGACTTCTGACTCAAACAAGATGAACCCCCAATGATTGCGGCAATATTTTCCCTACATGAGGAAACAATAAAAGGCTTTAAGAGACCCCAAACTAAATTTCTCATAGGAAATATACTTATATGGTATGTTCTCCTGTATGAACCTCACTTTTCTCTTTCAATATATATCCCTCACCAAGAATTTCCATTCACATGAAAAAGGGGGTCCATGTCACCCATAAAATAGGGTTTATATATAAAAATAATTTATATTAAATAGTGAAAGGATTTAAAGTATTTCATCTGTTATTATAGAATCATGGACCATGTCATGTGAATAGCTTTCGGAATTCCCATACTGATTGTCAGCCAAAAATATCAGTAGGCCCAAAATGTCTCCCTCTACTTGTCATTATCCCAACTCATGTTTTTCCAATATTTTTGTTCCATTAGAACTCATTTTCATCATTGAGTCACTGATAGATCCAATATAACCTATATAAGCATGGAGTGCACTAGTGCATCTAAAATGAAATCCATATCATGATTGGGTGGATGCAACTCTTCCTCCACTAAAATATGGTAATATTATTCTACAAAAATTAAATCGTACACGGGATCTATAGTAGAACCTAATTATGTTTTTCAAATGTGTGGTCTCATTATGTGAACCCTTGATTAGTAAAAATCATCCAAACATAGATAATTCATACAGATGCTAAAGTGGAAAGATTTCTTATGGTTTACTAGAGTTCTTGCCTGATTAATAATGAGATAGAAAGATCATAATTAGTAATTCCTTTAATAATTAATCTTCATGATGCAAAATAAAATATCCCATGGAATCTAAAATGGTAATAACATGAAAAAGATAGATTCATGGACATCATCACTAGGTTGAACGGTTTGAACTACTATATGAATCTACAACTAGACCAGTAAGAGTTGTTAAAGACCTATATAAAGAACCTTTCTGACAAGTTATAGTTAAATCTAATTCCAATAAGGTATATAAGAGGATTTCGTAAACTTTCTACATTTTTTAAAATATTTGAGTACTCTATTCAGTGAGCTAAAAAAAATTCACAAACCACACAAGAATCCCTGGGGAAAAGAACCGGATTATTGGAAACCTCAATAGTTACACACATGTAAACCCTAGAACCATATATAGTAGTTAGGATAGTATATTATCATGTGGTTCCTCTTCTAAAACTAAAATAATAACAACATCCCCATAATTATGGGATAAAATTTCCGAAACATATTCCATATGAGGACTAGAAGAATAAAATTTATACCTTCAAAGATGAATAGGTACATGGCTATTTCATTATATCCTTAGAGAACAACCTATTCTGATTTTTAAAGAATAGAAGGACTAATTAAATTGGCACAGCTGAACACCCAAACTATTTTTCATTTGATCAAAATTGGGACACACTATCCACTATTTGTTTTAAATTCATTATTTAAAATATGGTTGGCTGTTAATAAGTAAAAGTGGGCGAGCCTCCAATAAAATAGTAATGTTTTTATAATAATCCAAAATAATAAATATGATGTAAACAGTAAACATGTAAATTTCAATGGTTATTTGATGATATGAAGGAATTAAAGACAATCAATTTAGATAATTTCATTTAATAATACACAGTTGAAATATTTAGTTGTCTCTACTGTTTCTCCTACTACAGTTCGACTAAATTTGTGGCCATCAAGGTCTTATGAAATCCAATCTTCTAAAATTAATCATAACCAGCAAGGAATGATTTATTTAATGGAGGATTAAGCCATACCAATTAAAAATATTTTAATTTAAATAATCCAAAAACTAACTAATCATATTTTAAACACTGATATTGACTTCCCATTGTTGAAATTTTTTTGGTATTTACAAAAATCAAATTTCATTTCACTTATAAAACAGATGCTCCTCTACACACATAAACTCACAAAAAAACTACTCGGGTTCATCAAAAAATTTACATTAACATATTATGAACACTCTTATCCACATTTAGGGAAATCTTGTATTTTCAAAATACCATACCTCATAGACTTAACACCCATTTCAAAGGAGATAATCCAAGAAATTTTGTATATGTTCTTAACCTCTCTTTATCTTTCATATTTCATTATATGATATTCTTATTATTTAAATTTATTTTCACCAATTTAAAGTAATTACATCTGTATCATTATTATATTGTTATTTTATTATAGTTATGGTACAATAATGAACCACATTCTCTATTCCAATTAATAAAAATAAAACCACTAGTCATGCAATGATCGAACTATCACCACCATGACGTAACATTTTCAAATTTCCATAACCTCCTTAAAAGGATAGTATAAATATGGAATTTTGTAAATATTAATAATGTCTATATTAAATTTTGACTCTAACAAATTATACCATATTTCACTTTTCTTTTTTCTAAAGAAAATAAAATCATCAACCATTTTTAGGTGTGGATAACCACCTCTAGAGAACTATTTGTTATAAATTTTATTTTCATTTTTCTTTACCTGGATATTCATGATGATGGTATTAAAGGAAAAAAATTATTTTTATTATATAATTAAGGTTATTTTATAATAAAGGAGAGAACCTATTAATGAAATAGTTAACAAACAATTATTATTTATTAATTCATTTAAAATGAGTGGACTAAGAGAAAATGATATCTTCTTTCTAAGTAACGCCTTTAGAAAAATTATATTCTATTTATAATCCTTTATAAATTTGATATATCACACTAATAAACACTCAATATGTTTATTGTGATTTTATTATAATGACATTAAAACTATTTCACCTCATATTTATACATTAATCATTGAAGGTTCATGTCTGGGTTGGATTAAGCACCTTCTTGAAGAAAAAAATGCATTTCTATCGTGGATGGAATTGAGAAAAAATTTAGATATAATATCATATAAATATGTAAATAATTATTTTTTATTCTTATAATTTTATGTAAATTTTTAATTCATTAATTAATAATTCACCCGTATTCTGTTAAGAAACACCAAAACACGCCTGTCAACAATTTTATCAACATGGATTGTGACTAAAAATAACATGAAATGGAATTATAGCTTTGAAATATATCTTGAAACATCTATTAAGATAACATATTTAATCTGAGATTGATGTTATTTTTGAAATATATATATACAAGCACACCTTTTTTGAAAAAGTTCTGAATTATAAACTTTACATACACATAGTGTTGAAAATATGAAAAAACTAACTAATATGTATGTATGTATGTAACTGAATTGAATATTTTTAAATGAAGAGTATAGTTGGTTATATTTTAGAATAATTTTCTTGTGTTTGTATTTAATTAATGTGTTTTAATTATTAAGGACATTTGGTGCAATTTTATAATGAAAAAGGACTGATATAAGGGGTTTTCGTCTAAAATTCCTCTCTTGAGACATGTTTAAAATTATACACCTATATTAATTTATGTGGTGTCTATAATTCTTATTTTAGATATCATATAATGAATTTTATTTTAATAGTGTTATTTTAATTTCAATTATAATACATATCCTTCACTGATTTTGGATTAAATTTTCACTCAATCTGTAAGAGTTTCGGTAGTCCCAATTCATATTATTTGAGACATGTCACATGTTATGAACTGTGTTCCATTTGTATGGTAGTCTATTGATTTAATATCCCCTGAATTTTCTATAATTTATTTCCTTGAATGACATTGGATTTACTATCCAAAATTTTTTACCTTATTATTGTGGATATTTATTTAGTTCATTCCCCTAGAGTAATTATTTTTTGGTAACTCAACATTCATTCATTGAGGTAGGATCATTTTCATGAACTTATTTAATACAAGATATTTATATCCTTCCCTTTAATTGTATTTTGTGGTATTTCCACATTATTAGGGATATATGTTTCTACTATATTAGCACTTTAAAAAATACTTATCACTTATTGGTTTGTGTTAGTTTGAAACCATCCATGTTATATCTTTGGATGTCATATGATCACATTATACAATTATTGACTTAGTGATAAACTCAATTGTCTATAATATTTGAAATTCACATTTTACAAAATTAATATTCTATGATGGTAACCTAGAAAATATTAAATTATATTTACATGGGTAAATGTGTTAGTGTTCTGTATACTAATATTCTAGTAAAAATGGTTATTGTCAAGTTAACAATTTGTTATTACACCATCCACCTTCTTTCTCAGGATATGTTATGATTATGCTATCCATTTATTTAAATGGGGAAATGTATTGAAATTCTTAATGATTATTATATTTTAAAATAGGTTGGTCGTGTATTGATATTAATTATTTTTCATTATAAGAATATTCATTCTTTTTTTAGATAATGATTTCTTATGGAATTCTATGAAAGGTATTGGTGACTCTTATTATGAAATAGACAAATACAGTTAGGTGGTGGGGCCCTGAATTATACAAGTGTTGGATGAATGAAAAGGTCTCATGAGAAAACCAAATTTTTGTATTTAGTGACTGATTTCCCAATTATACAAGATGTATTGATTTTAGTCTCATAGAAAAGTAAATCACTTGGAATAAGGCCTTAGAAGGATTTTTTTGATGTCCGAAATTATTCATTCCATCTGGTTGTATGAAAACCCATATAGTTAATATAAATTATTTAATCATTTATTATATAAGTAATTTTTAATAAAACCCCTAAAGATCATGAGGCCTACTACACTTTGGTAATTAGGTATATAGAATAACAATTTGAAATTGAAGTAAAAAAAATTAAACTCCATATCATGCCCTTAATTTCCCTTGATATTCTATAACTGTATAGGATAACCTAGGGGCGTAAATAAGAAAGGGGTGAGCTATAAACTATTTTAAGGGAAGAACAAATGAATAAAAATATTATATTAATACTTGTGAGTCAATAGGAAAATAAATGATACATAAAATGGGTGATAATAATAAATATGAATATTGAAGCATGATATATTAAGATAACCTGAAGGCCATAAAGGAATATGGAAACAATATGGAGCTTGAAATCATCAACATAAGTTAATTATAACTACCGATATATCATATCATGTTTTGATTATGTTAAACTTATGTTCACCTTTCATGGAATCCCATGATACAAAAAAATTACCCAATACATTTTAGGGCTACATAATTTTGGGATCACATTTCACATTCATATCATGTACATACATAAGTGTTCGAGATATATAGCTCAACATATGGATGAATTTCATCATTTATAATCCCACATTTATAGAGTGTGTGTTACATACTTTTAATTCCTTAATAATTGATGTATAGTTAAATCTAATTGAATACCATTGAGTGGAAATGAGGATTAGTACTAACTACACCAATGATTTGAATAGAAAATTTCATGAAACTTTTGGCAGTATAAAGAGGGTATATAAAGATCCGTTTAAGGGTTAAAAGAGATTGAAATTTGTCTACCATTAAATTTACATAATAATTAATGTAATATAGATTTTTAAAATAACATCAAAAAATGAACATTTCTAAATAAGGCATAATATAAAGAGGAGAATGATGTGATATCTTACCTTGAGAGGGAACTTCTAAAATATTTTTAGGAGATTATTTAGAGCATGGGGAGACTTTTTTGGTCTATATTCATGTATAGGAAGAGTAAATTATTAATCCTATATTATTTAGTGAATATGTATGGGTTGTTGTGATATTTTTTAAAGAAAAAATAGAGGATAATTCTTAATTATATTCTAAACATATGCATAAGACTGTATATGATAAAATAATGTAAACCAAAAAATATACCATGGTTTATGCCCCTGGTTTCTACCAAATATATGTGGAATTAATTATTTTATAAATCAAATAATCTAACACATTAAAATACCACACTTACTCATGTTAATGTGAGTCATCATTATAAATACATGATTTTTGAAACCTTAAAGTATATTATAACTTTTGGAGGATTCATTATGGGTTTAAAAAATTAATAAAATATAAAAAAAATATTTTAAAATAAAACATAATTGTTGTCCTATATACACTTTATGTAATATATTATACCATTTTTTGGTCATTATGATGTCATAATACATACCATATAATTATAACATATTTAATTTTTACCAAAAAAATCAAATACCTATGAATATTATGAAAATTCAATACTACATTATTTTTACATGATAATTTAAAAATTAATTTTAATTTTATCCAAATATTTCTCTAAATATTATAATTTACTCTTTAAAAAAACTCTATATTTTTTGAAAAATACTGATTTCTTTTTCAATAATAGTTTTTTGAACCAAAGAGAAATTAAAATTGAGTTTTAAAAATTAGATTATAGTTTATAATTAATAAATATTAATTAATAAAAAAATATTATTAAAATAATAATTTAATTCAAATATTCTTTAATTCATCAAAAATGGAATCTTGATTGAAACTATATATTTCCTAAAAATAGTTTTGTTTTATCATATCAAAATATTATTTTTATAAAACTCATTAGTAATTAATTTTAAATGTAATATTAAAAATTGATAAATATAATAAATATTTTATTAAGAATAAAAATAAAAAATTGAAACTGGTAGAGTCTAGAAACATAACACTTTACAATAAAAGAGTGTGTTCATAGGGTAAGGTGTGTGATGGTGTGATTTTTATGGGGTGCATTGCTGAACATGGTTTGTGATATGTTCTTGATATCTTGAACTTACCCCATCAATGGTTTCACTTGTTCTTTGGTTTTTGAATATCAAATTTATCCTAGTCAAGGGAAAATTTGAGTGATGGTTTATCCCTTGGATGATTCGATAAATGGGATTTATAGGTTATGATCCTAATAGCTAAGTCCATCATGCCTTCCATCTGTGTCAATTATACTTTATAATGAACCTCAACATACTAATATTAATAGTCACTATATAGTCTAAATATTATCAACATTCATGATTCTTAATAGTCTTTTAAATCCAATAGACTACTACTGTCTAAGATAACTAAAGTAGTTCATGTGTTTTTTTATCAATATTACCTGATGAGGAATTTATTCATTCAAAAAGTTATTTTTATTTACAATTTTTTGGTTCATTATATTATTCCACCATTTAGACATTTTCCATAAATAGTTTAATTTCATACTGTAAAATAGATTAGGGTACATTTTTTTCATCACCTCTTCATATTCTCGTGTTGCTTCCTCAATCTCTTGGATTCACCACAACACATTGACAGGGAGAGTAATATTATTTATAATAAATTTATATATAAGATCTAAGATCTTCTCCAGCTACTCATATGAAAAATCATTCACCAAAGGTACCACCTATGGATTCAGTACTTGTGTGGGTTTTGGTATGTACTTCTTTAATAGGGATACATGAAACACATCATGTACTTGATATTGGTTACATGGTTGTTCTAGTAAATCAGCCACCTCTATTATAGAAAGAAGGATCACAAAGGGTATATTTGTCTAGTAATAGTCTTTTTATTCTTCTTAAACCTCATGATATAATTCCAAGGTGAAGTATTAAGAAACACATTATATCTCACCTTAAACTCCAAGTCTCATTGATGACATTATGAATAGATTTTCTTTCAACTTTTTGTGAATTTAGATTGATGTTAAATGGTTTGAACCATCTCTAACATCTCTTGGATAGGATATGGTCCATTATCTTTGGTTCCCCAACTTTACCAGAACATGTTGGATTCTGACACCTCTTCCAATATAGATCCCTTGATTTTCCATTTTAGTTCTAAGTTAGCAACAAAATTATATAATAACTATAAGAAGAGAGTTCTTTAGATCCAAAATCCTTATAAGTCTATTAAAAGTGATCTTATGATTTCTTCTAGAGTTTGAATGGTCCTCTCAGACTAAACGTCTATCAAAGGTTAGTAAGAATTAATGAAACTCAATTGTATATCCAATTTTTCCGGAATGATTCTATAGATCCTCAAGGTAAACCTAGGATCATGATCAGTTACAATGGTGATTGGAACACCATGCAGTCTTACAACTTATTTAATCATATCTTTTTGAGTTGGTTGAGATAGAAATTATCCATGATAGCAATGAAATATTCCAACTTTTTAAGGAGATTGACTTCGACCCAGATTTCAATATTTTCTTTAGGTGTCATGGGGAGTCCTTTAACTAAACATGTGTTCATGTTTTATCATTTCAATAATGGTATGATAAATGGATTAATCATACCATTAAACCTCTACAATTTTGTCTTCTGTTTTTGGCATAAATATCTTTGAGAAAAATCACTGCAATCTCCCTCTGTAGGTTATCCCACTAGAAGTTTTTATTTAAATATTTATACATCATAGTGGTTCATGGATGAATAGAGAATGATTAGATATACACATCATCTCGATGTTCTATATTCTATTTTTGTTTTGAGGGGACACATATCTAGGATCTAAAACATACTATTCCATCTTTTGAAAATTTAATCTCCAAAATATTCACGACCTTTTTATAAAGAAACTCGTCATCATTTTTGGCCTTTTTAATCCTCTCAATAATAGATTGTTAATAATGTATTTGTTCAATTCTAGATGAAGATAATCTTTTAATTCCTATATTTATTATATTATTTTTAATTATTATATCCCTTTAAATCCTCATCATGCATTGGGTTATAGGATTCTATCTACATGGAGGATCTAACACTTTATTTTCTTTCCCATGATAGTAATGGATTGAAAAATAATAATCCTTGATCAGATATATCAACCTTTTTTGGCATATTATGCTCCTATATTAGGAATATATACTTGAGGATTTTATGATCCATATATATTTCACACTTTTATTCATAGAAATAAATCCACCTAATCATTAATGAAAAGGTCACTACTTCTAATTCAAGGTCATGGATTGTGTAGTTCTACTCAGGGATATTTAATTGGTGGGAGGAATCGGTTATCATCTTGTCATATTTCATGAGTTAACAACCGAATCCATTTTTATACTAATCATTATAGATAAAAAATCCTTTCCCACCAGTGGGTAATGTCTGCAGAGGTTCAGTGATTAACCACTCTATCATCACATTAAATCTTTATTTTAATTCATCAGTATAGAAAATCTTGCCTCCATTCTGAATAATATTGGTAATTGGGATTGAAAATAAGGAGACTTTTCTCACTAATCAGTTTCTGTATATATATAATCCAAAGAAACTATATATTTCTAACATATATGTTCATCTAGGCCATTCATCAATTACCTATAGTTTTTACAGATCCATTAATATCCCTTATTTAGTGTCTACATACCCCAAGAAAGTTTCTTTCTCTAACTAAAACTCAAATTTACTATATTTTTTATATAAATTTTATTTTTTAAGGACTTCATTATAGTTTTTAAATTCTCATCATGTTCCTACTTACTTTTGGATTATATAATAATATCATATATAATGACTAATGTAATCCGTAAAGACTATATTCATCATGTCCATGATGATAATTGGTTCATTAATGTGTCCAAATTTCATCGTAATGAACACACAGTTCCTGTAAATTATATGAGAATTATTCACGGTTAAATCATCTTGAAAAACATTTACATGATAATATTATTACCAGAAATCCACTTTAAAGAACTATTGGGCTCCATGAAACTAATATAACAATTCATATATCTATGTTAGTGGATAAATTTTCATTATTCTCATGATGATGATACTATTGGTCTCCATGGTGAAGAACTTGGGCATACACAATCATAAATGAGATTCATCCGCTTTATTTCACACTTATATGAATTGTTAGATCAGTTAATGGAGCCCAATAGTTCATGGATCCCAATATATGAATCTATCAATTCATATATCCGTGAAACCGATCTAAAAATTCATAAATGAGATCCGTCCTCTTTATTTCATACATATAAAATCAGAGGGGGGTTTGTGATTCGGACTTTTATTTCCTTATCTCATTAATATATGTTAGCTCTATACAAGGAAATCATATCCCTGACTATAATAACATTTAATTACACTAAGGGGAGTGTCACAAGGTTTTCTAAGAAATTAATCCAATAGATTTGGACAAGATATCAGTTATATATTTGGGAAGAAACAATTAAAACCTTTTCATATTCAGTGATAACTCAAAATACATGTTTTGAAGTGATGTATGAATAGTTATACTAACGTGTGTGATACAACAGAATGTGTTGAACTAGAATAAATTTTTTGTTTTATATTCTTACAAAAATACCTAGAATACCTATCATTAAATCATTTTTGGGGTTAATCTTATATGATATGATGGAATAATCCATCCTTTTCTCTCTTCGCCTCAGCGGGTGATGTCATCGGGTATTTTCAACAACCCTTAGCTTATAGAATTGATTCATATGGTAGAATTGTTCCTTGTAGTTGAAAAATTGGACAATTGTATAAGGGTTTAATGCATAATTACATTCATTTATTACATTAGTGTGTTTCTCCCATTGATAACCACTATCTAGGTTCCCTAACATCTCGTAGTTAAAGAATTTCCTTTTCCCCATAAAAAAATATCTAGGAATCTTTATCCTAAACTATTGACAAGTGTAATAATGGACTTTCTTACCACCATGAGAATTTTCCATTGCACTACTAGAATAAAATTTTATTATTTACTTGTTGTATCTAGTCCCAAGAGACCCTTGAGATTCTATGATCTTGATTTAAACATTGAGTGAACATCATGAAATTTACTTGTAGATAATTATGTCTCGAATAGCCAATGAATTTTTTAGATCTGAATTTATCCCAAAAAATAAGAAATCAACTTTTTTTAGGTGAAATGACAATGCTAGAGACATATCAAGAAAATAATGTGATGTTTTACTCATAATACCTGATGGATTCATCATTATTTTTCTTGAGTTTAATAATATCAATATTTATATTATGTTAGATATTGCAAGGAAAATATTTTTCAGAATACTTTTTCCATAATTCCTTCCACTCCATAATTTTATCTCATCCTTAGGATTTTTATTTATTAAACAACACCCACCATTGATCAATTTATCCATCTATATAATAAATGGATTGAACAACCTTTACATTATTAGACTATTAAAGGATAGATAAGATCCTTCCAATGTAGTTATTCCATTGATCATAGAATAAGGGATCATATTATCCATAGAAAATCATAGTACTGTTTCAAACAAAGGTATCAATTATAGCATCATATTTATTAGGGGAATTATTAAATTCCTCTTGATTCATGTTTTGGTTCATATGTTTTCTTAACATGGAAATTATTTTTAGAAAGTTCATGATTCATACTCCCATCGTGTTAGAATCCCATTTGGTACGTCATTACATTGCCCCTGACATTGGTTGTTGGATTGGTTTCACTTATTTTATAAAATTAACTAAAAATAGATGGAAGATTTGGGGTGATAATTTTTAAACTATTAAACTCATAAACATTAAATCAGGAACATTAATGGGATGACTAATAAATTAAATATATTATTTAATTTGTGAATTTATATATTTAAATCTAAGTTATCCATGACCTATTTCTTGACATAAAATATTTTAGGAATTTTTATTCTCATGATAATGGTTTGTAAGGAGATTGTTAATTTACTAAAGAACATCCCCTACTATTTTCAAACAATTCATGGTGTAAATAATATTCTCATGAACCTGTTGATGATGGAGTCCATCTCAACGCTCCCTTTTCAAGTTTATTAGGCCTACATACAATAATGCTAGAGCCACATACACTTCATTATCGAAATAGAGATATATTTATGTGGATGATACATAATATATATATATTTAAAAAATTAGTGTATTTTTCCTATGTTTATTCTTATCACTATTTATTTCAGAAGACTTTTTTTAATTCTAATCCCAAAAATAACTAAATTTTCTCGAATAACAACTATAAATACCCAAATGTTTTAAAAACTTTATTTAATGATTATTTAAATATTGATCCACTTAATACAACCCCATATGATCATGAGGAATATTTTTTTTTGTAATTTGGTATAATACGAAACATAATTCAATAAAAAAATAGATAAAATAAAACTCTATAACATTACTTTAATATCCCATGATCTTCTAAAATTGTATGGGAAAAACTATAGAGGTACATAAGAAAGGGGTGAGATATATAGACCAGGAATAGAATAATAAATGATTAACATGATGAAAGTAATTAATGTTAGTCAATTAAACCCAAAAGGGTTAATAATCATAAAAATGTTCATTGATAGATGATATAAAATGATAACATCAACGTGAAATAAGAATGTGGATACAGTATAGAACATGAAATCATAAACATATTTCTGGGATAATCAGAAATAAATTATAAGTAAGTGTTATTAATATAACCTCTCCCTTACCATACATTTCATATCATGATAAAAATTATTTCCCAATTAATTTGAGGGCTATATAATTTTTGTCCCACCCATTATTTTCATAACATATACATGTATTAGTGTGTCAGATATAGATTACAACTCATAGATTTATTTAATCACTTTAAATCCCATAATTATAATATTTTCATTACATAAATTGAAGTCACTAATAAATGATGCCTAGGTAAATATAGGTAGATACCCTTGAGTAGAAATTATTGTAGGTATTCAATACATAAATTTTTAACATGGAAAATCATATGATAATTTTGGCAGTAAAAAGGAAGTAAATAAATATTTTTAAGTCTTAAATGATATTTAAAGGGGTTTCTCGTCACTTTTACATCATTATTATCATAATAGTTATGTTTAAAATCATTTACCAACATGAAAAATTAAAAAACATATAATAAATAAGTTGTATGAATTAAGAAGAGAAGGAAAGGATCTCTTACATTGAGAGAGTGCTTTTAAAATATTGGGAGGATTTTCAAATGTTCATGAGGGATTCTTGGGAGGGAAATAAAGAGGCTAGGACAGAGTAAATTTGTTCTCCAAGTGTTTTTATTAAAGATAAATGGGAGTATGTATGGTTTTTTATAGAAAATTATTGGAGAAATTAGTTATTAATTTATAAAAATATGTGTGGAGTCTATATGATAATTTAATGAAAACCAAAAAACCATCCCATAGTTTTATCCAATGGTTTATACCAAATTGGAGTGAATTTAATTAACTTATAATGAAAATATATAAACCCATTTAAATAATACCCTTGATCATGGGTGAGTGAGTCATGTTTATAAATAATTTATTTTAAAACCAAAAAGTATAATATTGGTTTTCGAGGATTAATTAAGGGTTTACAAAATTAATAAAATAACCTCTAAATAAAATTATTTTAAATATAAAACATAGTTTTGGGTAGGCATAATATTTAAGGAATATCATCATTGGTTCTTTATAATGGCATAATACATACTGTATAATTATACTATATTTTACTTTTACCTTAAAATTTTACAGTCATTGTAAATTATAAAAAAATAAATATTATATAGTTTTAGTGTGATTTATTCTAGAATAATATTTATTTTAAAATTATAATTCTCAAAATATGAAAATTTACACATTTAAATAAAAAAATACAATTTGTTAAAAAAAATTTGGACAAAAACTATTTTCTGATCCTTATGAAAATTATATTTTACTTTATAAAATATCAATTTCATTTGTATTTAACAAATATTAATTAATTATAATATTTTATTAAAATATATTTCATTTCAAAATTAATAAAAAGTTTTTTCTTGATTGAAACTATATATTTCCCAAAAAAAATTATTTTTCTTTCATCGATTCAAAATATAATTTTTATCAAACTCATTATTTAATCATTTAAACAAAATATTAAAACTAATAAATAGTAAAAATTATTTTTTAAAATGACAAATATTAAACTCATACTATTAGGGTATATATATAAAATGCATTATCACACTAGTGAATTCCCTAAGTGTATGGTTTAGGATGGTGAGATATTCATTGGGTGGTTTGATGAACATTATTTGGGTCGTGATCTCGATAAGATTGAACTTCTTAAGTAATTGGTTTCACTCATTCACTAGTTTTTGAATCTCATCTTAGTCTTTGTTAATGGTAATTAACAGTGATGTTATATCCCTTGGAATCTCTCATAAATGGGATTAATATTTTATGGTCCAATTGGTTAACGTCATCGCTCCGTCTTTCTATGTCTGTTGGATTTTATCATGGCCCTTAATATATTAATAATAATAGTCACTATAAGTAATATATATTACAAATGGTTATGATAATTAATGTTATATAAATTAAAAAATTACTTTAATGGTCCAAAATAAATAAAGTAGTTCATGTATTTATATTATAATATTACTTGATAAGGCATTTATTCAATCAAAAATTGGAGTTTGATTTATAAAAGTGCATTTCATTTCATTATGAGATCAATCTTATTATTATTATTGATTTAATTTATTATCATGGATATAGAATGATCATAATTTTAGTTGATTTTTCCATTATTCAAAATATTTATTTGTTTTTTATTATAGATTCTATGGTTATTTATTTTTATAGATTTTGTTATGTGTTTATATTTCTGAGTATTTGTACCCATCCCTTTCTTATGTTTCCATTTACCATGCTATGAATAAAATCATACATTTATCATGTTTATAAGGATATAGTGTGTGGAATGAATTATGAGATATTTTTAATACTTAACATAAATTCATTAGTTTCTTATATAGTGGAAAAAATGTATGTTTGATACAAAGAACATGGGTATTATTAGTTTATGTTTTCCCCAATTATCTAAATCTCTAAAATAGAAAAGATCCTCGGGATCTATGATATAGGATAATAATTATTGATTTTTTTAATTAAATAGAGTTATATATATTATTTTCTATATCGTATCAATGTGAGTATTTAAAGTGGGTGTTTATGGTATCTGATTCATGAGTATGCTTCCGTGACATCACAATTGGTATCAAATGAATGGTTTAGAAAACATTAGAGGATAAGATGTTTTTAGGATAATTTAAGGTTCAATAAGTTAATTTCTCTCCCTTTTAAAAATATATAGATAATCTTTAGAATAATATTTGATTTAATTATTAGTAAACAATTAAAAGGTTATTTAAGGATTAATACTAGATAACATTACTAAAAAGAAAATGAATAATTCTACGTATTAGATAGAACCCTAATGTTTTCATAAAATAGGCATTATGAGGTTTCACCGAGTAAAACATTCCTATATAGATGTTAGAAATTGGATGTGGATGTGGAATAGATTCACATATGCATAGAACCCCTAGAAAGTTATGGTATAGTATTGAATCAATCATCACTCTGATGCATGATAAATGGGCCTAAGACTTCACACATAGTTAAACACTCCTTGAGGATATTATTTTGGTAATCACATTCTCTTTAAAATATGTTATGAATGATTTAAGAATAATGTTAACTAAATAAGTTAGAGAACCTAATAGGATAGTGTCCATTGAAAATATAAATTAAAACATATAGATTCATAATTTATGGTAGATATTAATTAAAATGTAAATTCCTAGATAATTTATATGTTATATTTTGAGAAAAAATTTATCAATTATTTTCTTGTTTGAAATATTTTAATATAGTTCATGATAATTTTGTATATATATTTTTAAAATTATATTAAAAAGTATTAAGGAACCCAACTCAATGTAATATAGGTTAAACTGAGTATTATATATACTGAACTATGAGTGATATAGTTTTGACTAAAAGAAATATATACTAACAAGTATGATAATAAATTAGTATCCACAATTATAAAGGAAATAATGTAATGAATATTATAATTATGGGAGTTTTTTATGAAGATGAATGGAAGAAGGTAAACTTATCCTACAATCAATAGTTAAGAATTCCTTATTGGATTCTAATTCCAGCCTTTCTAGTGTATATAGGAAATTATCAATGAGTATTAAATCGATACCTTATTGATTTGACTATAAAAGGAATCGTATAGTAGCATTATTATTGTATCGAAAGATGATTTTAATGGAATTATGAATCACGTTTTTTTATATTATATATAATTTATGTGATTCTATTAATGGATTAAATAATTCAACATATAATCCTTATTCACTAAATCATGGTCATATTAACCAAAAATTATTTGTTGTTGAAAAATGGAAGTAGGTGGAGTCTAAAATAAGAAGTTTTTACTGAGATATCTTATTTTCACTACAGTGACAGAAGGGAATAATGGATCATCTTTATCATCATCCATAAATTCACAACTGCTATGTATATGCACTATGTTTTCCAGGGAAGTGATGAGAACGAAACCAACTATGGATGTATAATACAAACCCCATCCACCACTTATATCACAATAAGATAGGATAGTGATAGTGAGTCTAACATGGTTGATTTCATCATGTGACCCTATAGCTTGGTGAGATTCTATAATTGAGTTTGATGACCAAGAGCACAAAAGGCCATGTAACATGTGAAGGAAATAGTTTATGTCATGGATGGACCTGTATGGATATATGAAGTTCAGCCTAGATTTGATGTGGAATGGAATGAATGCCCTACCAACCTTAATCCAAATGGTTTTCATGGATCAGTAGTGAAGGGTCAATTGAAATAGGTTGGTGAAGAGGATTGTAGTTTTATTTCATTGCATGAGAGGTAGAAGAATGATATTTTGGAAAGGGATAAGGCCTACATGGTGACATAAAATTATATATTTTATTTTTAAAACACTTTAATAAAAAGTGAGAACCCATGTAGATACAAAATACAATGCATAAAAATACCATAAGAGATAGTCAACCCATTAAAATATAACTTATTTTTATTTGGACATATTATTCCTAAATAAATTCAAATAAATTTCATTTACCAAAGTATATATTTCATATTTGATAATATATTCAAAACAATAAGCCATATTGTCCCTTGTTTGGACGTAATCGACAATTTTTATCTTCCCTACTTTGAATGCTCTAACCAAAATAAGATCCTTCTAGAAGATCCACTACATCTACTTATTATTAGTTGTAAAAAGTAATATACTCTCATTCATCTTATCAGTATCCTGTTATAAGGGATTAATAAAAAGTGATTCCTCTATCATTTATCCCTTATAATTGATAATAACTTCCCATAATTCTCCATTGACTATATTGTCATCCAGATCAATGATGACCTCACTAGAAGATAAGTTCTCCACCACCAATACTTCTTGGTTTTGAAAATCCAAAAAAGATCCTTCCTTCTCCTATGATTTAGAATCTCCAACGACTTTAAAATTGTTTTTTATGAAATTTTTCTCACATTCCACCTCCTTTATCATAAACGTTTTGGTAGTTTGGGTCTCTATTGTTTGGGGAAAGTAGTAGTATTCATTTTTCCCTTTCAGATTCTGTTTTTTAGTTTGGATATAAATCCTCAAATATCAGTTTCCCTTCCAACCCACCACCTTATTGGAATATGTATTCCTCTACCTAATAGTTCTTATTTAAAATCATATGAAAATTTACAATAAGACTCTTCATTATATTCTTCTTCAGAAAGTCCATTCTCTTTATTTTTATTCCCCACCTTCCATATATTACAAATGTTTATAACCTAAGATATTTTTACCTTATGGAGACCCTTATATAATTTTATTTGTGGAAATTAAAATTTAAAAGATGTAATTTATCTAATGGGGATAATTTAACACATTGAGATATTAATATACGATTATCTTTAAATTGGAAAACCTGTTCGATATCTTACTCCACACACAACACTGGACCAAAATAAAAACAAAATATATTTAGATAAAAATATTAATATAATATATTACTACTAATTATTAGACATTGAATCGTTGTAAATTAATTAGATAAACCTTTTTATGAAATGTTTAGAAAATGAAAATAATGGATACTTTGGAATGAAGGAAATAAAATTAGTATAGCAAAAACAACTAAGAAAATAATTTTATGCTTAAAAATATGTTTTTAAAAAATTATTCTTTTAGTTCAAGAATCTATGTATTTTGTGATTATATAATATTATTATTTTACTACCAATAATATAATGGATAATTGATAAGAAATTAAAATAAACAATAGTTAACATTTTAAGAAGTTATTTTCCAATATGAAAAGTTTTCTATTGCATTTTAAGATTTTACATGAATATTGAATTATAAGATTTTATAAATTTAAATGGAAAAAATAACATCATTTTTTGATTAGTCAGTATAAAATAATATTATGTTTTATTAATTCTACTAAAATGAAATTTTTTTGGTGAATAGTGAAAACTGTCATTTTTAAAAATAACATGAATTTTATATATTTATTTATATATAAGTATGAAATGAAAATTCCTTAAAATGTTCTATAATAAAAAATAATAATTTTATAAGTTACATTATATTTTTAAAAAATAATAATTTACATGCCCATATTTGATATTTGAGAACATAAACAATTTTTCTTAAAAATTATTCATAATTAATTATACTTTTTTATTTTCAAATAAATTTTCATCACTTTTTTATATTGAAGAAAATTAAATGGATTTAAAATTTATAATTATGGGTCAACATTTTCTAATATTTAACACTTTATTTTTTGTGAAAAAATTACATGTTACCTTTTGTAGATATAAATACTACGGTAAAAGATAAATGGTAAAAGTAATGAATCTAACAGTAAAAGACCTCAAACATGTTTAAAAAATGTCTTGGAATGAGCATTTGAGGAATTTATTTACCTTATCCCTCTCCCCCAACCCTAAAATATGTATTATTTTTTGAGAAACTTTCTATGAGAGTGACTTCCCATTGTTGAAAACCTTTTAGTACATACAAAATTTTCTTCCCTTTTCACTTAGAAAATGGAAACAAATATCATTACTTATCATTACACCAAAAGACCTAGGTTTATAATAAAATCAAATGAAAAAACACATAAATATTCATATACACATTAATGGGGTTATGGTATTCTCAAAATATCATCCCCTAAGGTATTAAAAACCTTTCCAAAGGAGACAATCAAATAAGTGATGTACAAGTTCTTAATCGCTCTTTCTCATTATTATTTATTTATATGATTTTATTCTTCCTAAAATTTAATATGAACATATAAAAAGTAATAAAATTAGTATCATTATTTTATGGTTATGCTATCATAATGATGTTACAACTACTAACCACATCCGCTTTTTCTATTAAGAAAATCATAACTGAAACTCGTGCATTGTGTGAACTATGACCTCCATAACATTCCATATATAATTTTCCTTAACATTATTAATACTCTAGTATAAAAGGTGAATTTAGGTAATAAATATGAAAATTATTTTATTTTTATGATTCTGAAATATTAAACCATATTACACATTTCTTTGGTTCAATGGAAAATGAAACTATTAACCATGTGCATGTGTGGACTATAACCTCCATTGAATGATAGATTTTTTCTTCTTATTTTAATAATTTCCTTAAATTGATGGTATTGATAACTATATTAATGTATTAATATGATTTTCATTATTTAATTATGTCTACATATGAAAAATTGGATAACTAATTAGTGATAGAATCTACAAATGATTATTGTTAATTCAATCGTATAAAATAAGTAGACCGGGAGGAAAAATATCTCTTCATTCTATGAAATTATTTTTTATAAATTATATTCAATTTATAATACATTTAAATTATTATATTCACACAAATAAAAACTAAATAATATCTTTATTCCTCTATTGTAATGATATTAAAACTATGACACTAAATAACCATCCATTAATCATGTTAGGTTTATGTTTGGGCCAGTTTAACCACCTATATGAATAAAAATATGGATTTATATCATGGATGAATATGAGATATCAATTAACGGTATAATATCAAATAAATATATAAATAATTATTTTGTTTTGGTTTTGGTAATTCAATATAAACATTTAACTAATTAATTTCCAAAACACCCTTCATTTGTTAATAATCATCAAAACAGGTTTTTCGCCATTTATATCCTCATGAATCAAAACCCAACCTATCATTAAATGATTTTATAGAAATAAAAATTTTACAAGAAAATTTATTAAAATTACTTATATGTTATAATAATGGTGTAAATTATTAAAATGATACATCCCAACACAACTTTTGTGATTCTTTTTCAAAGTGATAAACATTACTTACACCTAGTGTTAAAAATATGTAAAAACTAATATATATATATACATATAGATATAATGATTATAAATAAGGATTATAAAATAATGAAAATATGAATAAGGATATTTGGTATGTATTTAATGAACATAATTTAATTATTTAGGTAATTTGGGGCATGTGTAGAACAAATCAGGACCACAATACGGGTTTTCTAATCTCAAATTCATCTCTTGTGACATGTTTGTAATTATGAACCTATTTTAATTTTCTTAGTGTATATACTAACTATTTTATATATATTATCATGGATAATATTTTAATCTTAGTATATCAATTTTAATTAAATTCCCTTCCCTTCAATGGGTTTGTATTAAAGTGTTACTCAATCCATAAGAGTTTTTTAGTCTCAATTGTGACTCTTTGAGACACATTACATATAATGCACTATATTATCTTTTTATTGTTTTCTATTTACTTATTATCACATGATGTAATACATTTTATTTTTTATTTAATTATATTTTCTATCTGAATCATTTCACCTTGTTCAAGTGGTTATTTATTTATTTTTTTCTCAATTTGTGAAGATTTTTGGTAGCACAACATTTTCTCATTTAATTATGATCATTCTTTTGAAATTATGTCATATAAGTTTTGTACATTCATAGATTTCTTTGTATTATGTCATATTATGTAATTATTTTATAGATATATATGTTACTACTATATAAACCCTTTTACAAACATTTCTCCTTTCTTAGGATATGTTCTTTTAAATCCATCATGTTTCTTTCCCTTGATGGGTTATGATCTTATTATTACAATATTTAATTAGATTTATATTCATTTCTCTATATAGTTTTAAATTCACATTTTAAATAATTTATATAGTATTTTTTTCACCTATAATTTATGATATTTTATTGACATGGGGAAAACATTGTTTCTTTATATATCATTATTTCAATACATATTATAATTGGAATATTGACTATGTATTGTTAAACCATCGAGCTTATTTCTCATAATGTATTGTTATCATGTTATTCCTTTATTGAAATTGGTAATGTATTTAAATTTTTGAGTATTATTAGTAAAAAAATCATGCTAGTGGTGTATTTATATTTTTTGTTCTGCATTACATAGATAGTCATATTATTATTCTATCAAAGGTCACTTATGTAATGACATGAAATGTATTATTTTCACTTATAGTGATCAAATTAGACTCAAAAAAGTGATTGGTGGGTCTTATAATTAGGCATTCCCTCAATACATCAATATGTCTCATTAGGAAAATCATATTTTGGTATTTGGTGTATGCCTACATAATTCAGCAAGATGTCTTTACAAAAAACTAAATGTCTATTAAATAAAATAACATATGGCCTTGAATACATGTTTTTGATATACATGATATTTCCTTCCAAGATAAGTGAACCACTGATATAATGGTGGGTTGAATTAGTGGTTTCCATTTATTTTTATGTTTCCCCTTTTTGGGAAAACTTTCACCTCTTTTTAATGAATTATTAGCTTGATGAAAAAACCAAACGCACAACCGTATGAACACTAGAATTTACACGGTTAACAACTCAATAAGAGTATCTAAGTCCTTCGTATGTTTTTTAAACAATCCAATACCACACAATCCACAATAGAATAATACTTTTGGGAGAATACAATGATTAGGATATGCCCTTACACTTTTGTAGCACTATGATCAATACAATAGTGCAAGTGTTTCAAGTAGCGTGAAATGATGTAAGATAATTTTTGTAACAAACAATTTATTGTGATTATTAATCAAGTTTCATCGATAATATCTTCAAAAACATTATTCACCTCCTTACCCAAAAATATAAAATAAATTCTTCTAGACTTCATAATGTCACTCGGCCTGTTTTCCTAGTTTTATTCCCATGTTCGATCACTCATGTCACGAACCAAGCTGGGTCACCATCTGACCCTACACCCGACCTAGTCTGCTACATGGCCCGAAGGGTGTTCCCGATCGCCACGGGCTGGCACAAGTACCTAGGTATAAATAATGAACTTGGGAATGATTTAACCAGATGAATAAATATAAAACAGACAACAAGATGAATAAGTTGAAACTAAAAATAGACAACCAAACAACCCCTTATACCAAGTTCAGATTTAATGTTTACAACTTGAACTAAAAACCCAAAAGAGACTACATCAACGGAAACCAAAACTCCAATACAAACCTCCATGCGACATCAGGAGTCACATCCCCAAGCCACTTCCACAAAAACAAAACGAATATATCACTGATAATCCGAACCACCAATGTTATGCTCGATGCCTCAACCTGGAAAGAAAAAGAAATAGAGTCTACATACACCCAAAGATGTATGTAGGCTGTGAGCTAAAATCCGAGTACGATGCCAACGAGAAAAGGTTCCACGCAAAATTATTAAATTAAAAATACATTTCCAATTGTAATTGAATAAAATTACTAAAAGCTTGAACAACTTTAGAGAAAATAGGTTTAGAGAAAGCAGTTTTAAAAAGGAACAACATTAAATAAAACACACACAAACACACCCTTACTTTTAAAATAACCAAAGTGTCACACTGAAAATCATAAAGTAACCAATGAGCACTAATATGGGAGAGGCCTCATGGGTGTTAGGTAGCATGGGTCCCTAGATCTTCGTGTCTCGGTGAAACGTGTCTTAGAAGGCCATGACCGTCCGAAAATGTGGCATAGAAGACCACAACCCTCAGAAAGCATGGCTTAGAAGGCCATGACCCTCAGTCGTTCATATGTTTAGTTAGTGTTGCAATCGTCAGTCCTGCCAATGAAACCGGGTCGAGTCACCTCTGGAAAAATATCCCACTAGTCTAGTCTACCCTCCTAGCTACCCGGGCTTCCCGGTTTGTGCTCAAAAAATTTCAAGTTCATGTCACATGTCACACTAATGCATAAAATCCACACAGGATATTTGCAAACACATAATCACCATTGCACACTCAAACCCTCTTTTAAAACCATACGCACACAAAAATTGTTTTCAAAACTCAATTTTTCATAGGTTATGTACTCGGTTAAACCATCCGCACAATAAAAAAAAACTCTTATTGTTAAACCACCCACCACTAACACACATAAAAGACATTTTGAAATAAGACACACACTAAAACGTTTTTCAAAATTATTTTACACCATTTTCATAATTTAATACACCGCAATATATATATATATATATATCATTAGTAAAAGAGTGTTACAAGGCTTTGGCACACACTAGAATAACCAATTATAAATCCAAAAACATTCCAACATCACACACACTCAAATAATGTTTTAAAGAGTAACCTGCACCACCAAAAGATTTGATGGAAAACCCATAAACCATATGAAAAACACAATTGCATAAACCACATAATTTAACAAGCCAAAAATAAAATCTTATAAAACAATTTAGAAGAAATCACTTAGCGTTAACCACTAAACTCAAGAAAGAGCTAACTTTATGACCAAATGCACCCGACGCCATGTCAGAAAAACAGTTCTCACCACTTTCAAGACTTAAAAACATAACAACACAATTCAAAAGTCACTAATAGAGTTATCAGCAGAAAACACCCAATAATATGAACAATATACTAAACAATTTCAATGAAAATAAAACATGAAATAAAACCAACTTCGCACAACAATAATTAATTAAATAATATGCGAAAAAAATTAAGCATTGAAAATTAATTTATCAGATAACAATTAGACGGGGAACCACCTACCTTGGTGTGGAGAACCTCAAAATTTAGTTGTGTAACACCCCCTCACACCAACCCCACCTCCATCAAAACAAAAAGACCCTAAAAATACCGTATTAAATCAATAACATCAACATTGAAACAAACATAACTCAATATATCAACTAGAACCATACAAAAAGAAGGGAAACAAAATCACCGGAGTGAAGAGCACTAAGGGGAAGCCACCATAATAGGAGGCGCGCACAACGGGAGTCACCAGGAGGTTCATCCAATAAGGGGGAGTCATCACAGGGTTGTATTATGCCAAAAACACTTGGTGACGTGTGGCTGTGTGAAGGGAAAAAACAACAAGGTCGTCATGCGGTGCGAGGCAGCTAAGGGGAGGTTGCGCATGCGGGTGAGGAGGTTGTCGGGGATATAGTATGTCGGTTCAAAGGGAGGTCACCAGAGGGTTTTCATACCGGAAGAGGGGAGTGTTGTGTAGAAGTGGTTTGGTGCATTGGAAGAGGCCGGTGAGGTGAAAAAGGGAGTGTGGGTCTATCGGAAGGGTTATTTTTTTTTTTACATTTTTTCAAAAAAAAATTCTTAAAAATACCACCAGGTTTAAAATAATTTTTTTTTTACATCCTAAAGGCGGCACCTGGTGTGCCGCCTTTGGGGAATTTTCCGGCCAGGGCAAGGCGGCACCGGGTGTGCCGCCTTTGCCCAAAAAATAACCGCAAAGGCGGCACCCCAAGTGCCGCCTTTGCCTAAATAATTTTTTTTAAAATTTTTATTTTTATTTTTATTTTTTGTTTTGTTTTGTTTTATATATATATATATATATATATATATATATATATATATAACAAAACTTTTCAGCAGAATTTTTCTGCTATTTAATATCCAGCGGTTCTGCCATTACAGCAGTCTGGATTCTGACTGATACCCTCACCCAGGACTCCCTTTTATAAGGGGGTTTGCCCTGAAAACAATACTGCATTTTCGATGTGGGATTCTGGTTCTCCTTTTCCTGCACAGTACATTCTGCGTTTCCGATGTGTAATTCTGTTTCAAGTACGCGACTTTGAAAGACTATAAAAGTTAAACTATAAGACCAATACAAATGAAACTTTAAACACTGATTAAACATATAAGAAATAGTTGAAAACAAAAATAATTTCATAAAAAATGTTGATACAGATTAATTTATAAGCTTTCAAAACCACCTACTTGAAACTTAAACATATTTGAAGTACGTGACTTTGAAAGCTTATAAAAGATAAATTATAAGACCAATACAAATGAAACTTTAAACATTGATTAAACATATAATAAATAGTTGAAAACAAAAATAATTTCATAAAAAATGTTCACCAAAAACAATTTATAAGCTTTCAAAACCATCAACATGAAACTTAAAAATGTTTCAAGTTCCCGACTTTGAAAGACTATAAAACATAAAATATAAGACCAATATAAATGAAACCTTAAACATTGATTAAAAATATAAGAAATAGTTGAAAACAACAAAAACTTCCTAAAAAATTTCCATAAAAATTAATTTATAATATTTCAGAACAATTTACTTGAATAGGGAATCTGATCCATCAGTTTGAGGGATACTAGGGCTAGGTAGATAGATAATCGGATCATTGTATCTATGGATTTTTTGGATAGGAAGATAGATTCATTTCATTCATTATATCGAGGTATTTCTTTTTTAAGAGAATATAGACTTTCTTATAATTATAAAATAAGGGACACCTTTATTTTTTGGTTATAGAATACGATTCTCTTAAGGTTAAAAGACATTATTCTTTTAATGGATTTGAAAGTCATTATTTGTTTTGTATAAAATTGTATTTCTTTTTTGTAAAAAGTTTTTATATTTCCACCACACATATAATTGAATTCAAAACATCATATTAGTATTTTTATTATGATTTTATCCATATTAATATGATTTTGATAATAACAAAACTTTTGAATTAATAAAATCTATCATGATTATGATTCTTGTACTCTGATTACTCGGATTCATATAGACTCTGATCTTTTACATTCTGATTTAATCAAATTGTTTCTATTTATGATTATTTGATTGGACTGAGAACCATGTCCAATAAAAAATGTAAGAGTTTTTTATTTTTTAGTTTATTTCTTTTAAACTACATTTTTTAATACTAAAATATTCCCACTTTTAACTTATCTATTAGAATAATATTCTTATGATCCTAATAAAAATTATAGGCATAATGATACAACATTGTGTGGTTTTCTCAAGAGAATATTCCAACTCATCTTTTAATATCCATTTATTGTATTTTCTAGCTTTACCATTATCATTACTATATGAATAAATTGAAAATTTCTCAACTTGATTAATGAAACTAAATTCATATTTTTAAGAACTACTAGTTGATGAATTATCTTTTAAATAATTTCTTATCAAATTATTATGTCTATTACTAGAATGATACGTCTTCTTCATATCGTTTTTCTATTTTAGAGGATTCTCACTTTTTTTATCAAATTATAAATTATCCATTTTCATTATAAAATTCATGGAAAAGATTCCAATGAAATTATAGATTCATCACCATAGTGGTTTATTTAGTTTTAAATTCATTTACCCTATATAATCCATCTTTAAATAGGTGAATAAATTTCATTAATGTATTCATCAAATTCATCATCATCAGAATCAATTGATTCCCCAATTTCCAATTATTTGAACTTATTTTTTCTTATAGCCTCAAAGGATATATAATCTATATCTTCTTTTTGAAACTCATTTCCTTTATCATTTCATAATCTATGAGAATAAAATATAACTCCTCTAATGAAATATATTCCCTATCTTCCATGTCTAAAACCATGGCATCAAATCATATAGGGAAATTTATCAAAAGTGTTTTCAAAATTTTTGAATCTTATATCTTCTAACCAAATCCATAGATATTACATACCATCTCATTGAACCTAATGAAATAGTCATCAATGATTTCATCATCGACCATTTTAATATTCTCAAACTTTATTCTTAGTATTTTCATATTATCTCTCTTAACATTAATATTTCCTTCATAAGTACTTCCTAGTTTGTCTAAAATATCGTTGGTAGTTTCAACACCCATCGCTTTAGTGTATAACATTTTTGATAAATCCATTAGGGTATAATTATGATATTTTCCATCAACTTCAAGATTTATCATTTTAGATTTAGTACAATAATAATACTTAATAATAGGTGGTAATCTAATGGTTGATACGTCTTTCATTTATAAGAAAAGCGATTGAAGGAAAAGAGTATAATATTCCTCTATGTATGGTAGTTATTTCCCTAAAATTAGGCATTCCATGGTTTCTCACTAAATTATGATCCTTCATTTCTCATAATGTTTTCTTATCATGAGAGGGGATCTTTTTATGATACCATTTGATTTAACCAAGGATCAGTTGGGTTCTAATGAGGGGGGGGGGGGTGAATCCATAGTACATTGTTTTAAAAATTCACTATTCTGTAATCTAAAATCTATGACTGATTAAACTATCTATCCCTTATCTTAAATTCTGAAAATCCGCCTGAATGAAAAAATAAAATCAATGAAAAACACAGGGATTCTATTAGGTTCATTACAAAGGCCTACTCCTTACTATAACCATTTATTACACCTTGATAAAGGTTATTCACTTTTTTTAGTCGGTTACAACATGGGAAAGTTGTATCCCCATAAAAAATAAGTCCAATAGTGCTTCATATCTAGAGTCCCACTATAAATTACAAGCTCCCACCTTCACTAACAACTCTTAACTCCCATAGGTGGATCTTTATACTATATCCATGGTGATTCTAAAATCTCATAAGCCTACTCGAGAGTCCCACTGGTGACCTCTTCTACATCTGAGTCCCAAAAAAGACTTCAAAATTCCTAAATCACACAATATATGAACTTTTTCCTAAATATATCTATCAAATTTTTATATTTCTGGAAAACCTTCGTATATAGTCTTTCTCAAAAAACAAACCAAAGCACATGATCTACCCATGTACAATATTAATGAAATTAGGCAACTGTTTTTCAATGACCTTATCTTTATCACTATCCATTGAACATAAAATTTCCTGGACTAATCTCAAAAAACTCATAACATGGTTATATATCTTCTGAAACACTACCTAGATCGGTCTCAATATTTATGTATATAAAATTAATGGAATATCAATTCAATTTTATTTAAAAAAGACAAATATAAAATATTCCATGATAATTTTATGTAAGTGTTATTTAATTTTCATGAAAATATTTTATAATTCATGCACACCTACAATGCCTCTTTCCTTCTCACTTTAGTGCTTCCACTGAAGGCCTTTCCTAACCGAGGCACTGGTTTTATGGCACCCAGGATATGATGTTACACTAACTCCTCCTAATCAACTCTAATTTGAACCTTTGGTTTTTTTAGGCTCTCAGTAGATTATTTTGACCACTCTAACCCGTAATATTCTTAGACCAAAGTAACAATGGATGTTATTATTCTTCCTTCGATGTGGATATCTCTTATTGTTGTGGAATCCACCATTATTCTCTACTCTCTATCTTTGAGAGTGAAAAATTCATATGCTGCTGATGGATTGGATCCTTGTTTCGATGGATTGAAATTATAGGGATTTCTCATTGATCTACCTCAACTTTGACTCTCATTGGCATTTATCAACACATGTGATTGATTAATCGTGTGAATAATGGTTTGTGGATACACTATTTTCTTTTTTGGGAAATTCAATTTAGAGTAGATATGGGTGTGGATTTTTAGTTTTTTGGATACCCTATGTGGGGGAATATTGACATGTAAGTAACATCACCATATCCCATTTATTATATGTAGAAAGTAGTTATATGTGTTACATGGAAAGATTCCATGTTGGAATATGGAAAGATTCCATGTTGGAACATGGAAGGATTCCATGTTGGAACATGGAAAGATTAAATTTTGGTACATGGTAAGGTACCCCATTTGATATGCACGCTATGTATAAGGGAGACATTCCATATAATTTGGATGTACATGTTAGGTTGGGAAGAGTTTTATGAGAAGGTAAGGATTGAGGAGGAACATTCTATATACATGATGAACACACCATTTACTTCTTATGAATTTTAGGTGTGAGGATGAAGTGGTGATATGAGGAAATTATTGATATATTATATATTTATATTTGGTTTTTACAATGGTTTTTGGAGGACCCCTTCATGGTTTTTATTTTAGAATCCTATTAAAGGAAGTGTGGTGTGAGGTCCAAGTGGGGGCTGTAGGATTTCTTCTTGGAATGACTTAGAATTACCATGGTGTATTTTTTTATTCTCTTTTTGATTTTTTCTATAATTAAGGATAGTGTAGTCTCATGGTTGTGTTTTATTAGTCATTTTCTCAAAGTTTAGTTTTTTTATAGACATTATGATATGGTGACCCTATGGGGATGTCAAGAACAAATGAGTTCTATTAAGTAAAGTTTTAATTAGGTCTGATGGACCTTTTAGTATATTATAATGTGTGAGGTATTGATTGGATATAGGTTTTATTCCAAGAGGATGGATGAGGTCCTATTTATATGGTCTTGAATTAAGGATTTTTACATGTGGTTGAGTAGAACTGTATTGGTTTTTATGTTATTTATGTGGTTCTGAAAACTATTTTGGGTGCCCTATTATTTTCACCCCTATAGGGATAGTACTGGTTTCAATTAAAATGGTGATGGGTTTTAGTTTTCTCAAATCATGTCTTTGTGGCCTCTGAATTGGATTTTATTGGTCATTTCTATTCACGTTCTAGATGTGAGAGGAGTCATTTGGGATATTATTAGATTTGGCATCAATTCTGAGAATTATATAATGAAATCTTCTATTAGTTGGATAGTGTTTTTTAGGTCTGGGGAGCTTATAGTCTACCTATATTAGTGAAAAATTTCTTTCTAGTTTAGTATTATATCCTATCTATGGTTTGGGGATTTATGGATTTTTTTCTTCTCTATGAACTTACATGGAAGTGGACATGTACATGAATAAAGTTCCAACCTAGTTAGGTAGAACATACTGAATATTATGATTAGATTTCCTGGTTGAATCTTCCCAACCATGGGAACATTTATGGGTTCTCTAGTGTCATCCAATATGTTCTTCTTGCCAATTTATAGTCTTTGAAATTCGCGTACTTGAAACATTTTTAAGTTTCAAGTAGACTGTTTTGAAAGATTATAAATTAATTTTTATGGACATTTTTTATGATGTTTTTGTTGTTTTCAACTATTTCTTATATGTTTAATCAATGTTTAAGGTTTCATTTATATTGGTCTTATATTTTATGTTTTATAGTCTTTCAAAGTCGGGAACTTGAAACATTTTTAAGTTTCATGTTGATGGTTTTGAAAGCTTATAAATTGTTTTTGGTGAACATTTTTTATGAAATTATTTTTGTTTTCAACTATTTATTATATGTTTAATCAATGTTTAAAGTTTCATTTGTATTGGTCTTATAATTTATCTTTTATAAGCTTTCAAAGTCACGTACTTCAAATATGTTTAAGTTTCAAGTAGGTGGTTTTGAAAGCTTATAAATTAATCTGTATCAACATTTTTTATGAAATTATTTTTGTTTTCAACTATTTCTTATATGTTTACTCAGTGTTTAAAGTTTCATTTGTATTGGTCTTATAGTTTAACTTTTATAGTCTTTCAAAGTCGCGTACTTGAAACAGAATCACAAATCGGAAACGCAGAATGTACTGTGCAGGAAAAGGAGAACCAGAATCCCACATCGGAAATGCAGTATTGTTTTCAGGGCAAACCCCCTTATAAAAGGGAGTCCTGGGTGAGGGTATCAGTCAGAATCCAGACTGCTGTAATGGCAGAACCGCTGGATATTAAATAGCAGAAAAATTCTGCTGAAAAGTTTTGTTTTATATATATATATATATATATATATATATATATATATATAAAACAAAACAAAACAAAAAATAAAAATAAAAATAAAAATTTAAAAAAAAAATATTTAGGAAAAGGCGGCACCTGGTGTGCCGCCTTTGCGGTTATTTTTGGGCAAAGGCGGCACACCATGTGCCGCCTTGCCCTGGGCGGAAAATTCCCCAAAGGCGGCACACCAGGTGCCGCCTTTGGGGGGTAAAAAAATAAATTTTTTTAACCTAGATGTATTTTCAAAAATTTTTTTTTGAAAAAATGTATATTAAAAAAAAACTCTCTATCGGAAGGTTCGGTCGATAGGGAACCCAAACCAGGTGAGGCACACTAGAAAAATCAATGGGAAGAAGGGGGAGGCGTGACGCTGCTGTCCAGAGAGGGAGAGGAGAGTGGTGTGGTGCTACTGTCTGTAAGAGAGGAGGGTGGTGCGAGGGTTTTGATGCGCCAAAGGAGGATGGTGCTGGGTGGTTCAATCAGGAGAGAGGCAGTGTGAGGGAGGAGACCGGTGTGACCTCCGTGACGAGGAGAGACATGCCGAAATGGAGGTGCGGCCGAGGTCTAGGGTGTGTGAGGCAGCAGTGTGCGACTCGACAAGATGGGAATAGTAGGGTGGCATGATGGAATTAGGTGTGCCGGAGGGGGATTGAGAGGGGCGGTCTGGTGAGGGAGAGGAGGAGGAGCGATGAAAGGCCAAGGCGGTGCGTGGTGGACCGAGAATAAGGAGGGTGCTGGCCGGAGGGATCAAAGAAAATGGGGGGTGCGGCATCTAGGCTTGTAGGGGGGAAGGATGTCCGCTTGGAAAAACAAAAGAGAGGGGAATGAGTCCATGCGAGAGAGAGGGAGGATGGAAAAAGAGAGAGAGAAATAAAAATAAGTAAATAAATAATAAAAAAATGAAATAAAACATAAAAAAATAACCTAAATTAACCTAATCATAAAAATAAATATAATCCAATTAGTAAGTTAAAAACATTATAATTGTAACAAAAATTTTAATATTAAAATCCTATGTAAAGAATTTACAGAAATAATAATGATAATTTTAATAATAATACTATTATTTTTATTTTTAAAAAAACACAAAGAAAATATTATTTTATATTTGTGACCACATTTTAGTATCACAACCAAATTTAATATTAGTAGAAACAATAAGGATAAATATAACCTAATTGTAATATTAGATTAAAAAATAATAATACTAATGATAAAACTAAAATAATAGAACCAGTCATAAAATAATTTCATTACTTATTGACTCTGGACTTCGTGCATAGATGTGTACGTGTTTGCGGAATAGTCATTCGTCCATGTAATTATAAATTTATTCATAAAACGTTCAGTTATAAAGGTTGGGCGTTGCACACGATCGCGCGTATAGTCGCACAATTTCTCTTAAAAAATATGTTCTAAATGAAACTCAAAATTAATACCCAAAATAATTAAAATAAAATAAAGCATGGTCGGGGTGCATATCACTTTAGCAATGTGACGCGGCTTCGACTGAGCCACGTCTGTCTGTTGACCACCGCCAAGCCTAACGTTCATTTATTAGTAAAATGAAAAAACTTTCGTCGTGCCTGACATGCACCTTAAAAAAACAATTAAATCAAATAAAATTATTAGAAAAAGGTAAAAATTAAAATCATTACTAATGTGTGAAGTCGGGGTGTGACAATTCTCCCCACCATGACACTTTCTGCCCCTAGAAAGTCCCAAAAGACTAGGTCAACCAAGGGTTCCAAGTGAGGCCATGAAGACACCTAATAAAAAACCTCAATTACCCAAATATCAGGCATTCAAAACACCAATGACATGAAACTCCAAATATCTCAAAACAAGAATCACCATTAAAAACAACCAACAGCAAAAAATTCACCTCCAAACACAACTACAACATGGAACACCACAACCCCTAACGTAGGGATCACCAGGGCCGCTCAAGATCTCTAAGAACGCTCGTCAAGCGACCCACTACTTAAGCTATCCAATTAACATGGTCGAGGTTGGGCGGAGCATAAGCAAGTTGTTTCTTCTCCAAGCGCACTTGAAAATAGAGTCTTCCACAAGCTCATCCTATGGTGGTCTCCCCATCATATTAGGGTTCTCATCAAACATTGGTTCTCTAAACCAAAATAAATCACAACTCTTACAACCTCTAACACTAGCTTGACCCTCAAAGTTCCCTTTGTTGAACCAACACAAGACTGGACATCGGTGAGACCTGCACAGGGTCTCCCCACCATTTTAAAACATCCTAACACCATTAAAACTAAGAGGGCATTCCCAGTTTACTTTGAGCGATACATATTGAACTCTTCATCACGAATCCACCAACATAGGACGGCCTGCACAGATGATTCCTACACTGGACAAAACTCTGCCACATGAGATGGATTTGATAGCAGAAACCCCTAACCAGGAGGCGAACCAGACAGGCGCACGCTAATTCCACAAGACATGAGAATCTCCAAAAGGACTACAATTATGATCCATAACCGACCATAGGAAGGTTCACGGAGCACGACCGTCGGCTCTACAAGAATATGGATTTTTCGAACCTCTTTAACGCCCAAGAGGATCTCCCATAAATTAAGACCACAGCAAGAAGACAAAGGGAATCATGCTCCTTACAACAAAAATGGAGCCTTTAGAGATGACACTGCAATAAATAAATTTAAGTTTTCCCCATCTGTCACTGTGGACTTAACTCAAACCAAACTCACAGCACATCTGATGAGTTTTGACTATGCGCAAGCTTCACCCCGAGACCTATGGTTAGGGCCCTGATGTATAAAGCATCTACTGCCTCGCAGTCATAAGCTAACCACCTCTGACTGGATCTTCCTTTGTTGGAAAAGAAACCTGCATACTTCTACTAGTTTCCCAAGTGGCCAATTTTTCAACTTATCAACTAAGAATTTCAGCGGACGACTTAGATTTCCTGACTGACCACACTAGAGATAAGCGATTGAGTGGTATGTCCAACACGTAACACGAACTGATGGAAGGAACACTCCATGAAAAGTTATCATTGTTTCACAATCCTCATCAGATGAGGAACATTCACTTACCACAATCTAAACAGGACCAACAACTTGTTCGAGATTTAAACTGATGGTTCCACACTACCTCTAGGGAGTATGGAACTAGCTCATCAGAAAGGTCAACACACCTCCTTCACCTCTTGTTAACTGGTCGAGCACCTATAAGATCAACCACTTAACCTCGCTTTCACTTCTTTAGGTGCAACCTCAAGATGTAGGTAGTCTTTAGGATCGCTCAAGACATCCTCATTCATAGAGAAACGAGACAATCACTGTTTATTGGTCAAGTCCCGCTCCTCCAAACACACCTGAGAAAAATTACAATCACACAATATTCTGAGTTCCTCAAAAACCAGAGACACTCACAACTTCGAAAAGCATTCAAAAATACTCACTCGACCTCAACATCTACAAAAAGTTTGATACAACCGAGCTAAACCCAACTCTTCCACTCCACTGAGAGTCTGCATCGGGCCAAGAACTGAGAGAGACCTACTGGAACCCATGGGACATTTCTAGGGGCATATCCGAACGAGAACCACAAAACAAACCTTCAAAAAGATCAATCACCACACAGAATAAAAATACACACTTCACACACAAATCCAAAAGTTTCAACTTAAGAAATCAATTCATTCTCAAAGAAAAACACCCACTCCACGTCCACCCAAAATTGAAACAAGTCATTTTCAACACTAAAGAACCTGAATGGAGAACTAGCCCTCGCGTCTAACCTGGCTACATGGTTTTGAAGACCATGCCCTCGGAAAGAAATAACCACTAGGAGTGTCAAACTGTACTCTCATGCCTCACATGGGTCACTACTCTATGTGAGACCGCGCACAATATCAGTTTACCCCTACTGTCATTCTCTGTTCACACAGACCAAATAAAAAACATAGATCCCATACTACCCTTGGTTACTCAAGGATCGGAAGAAGAAAGAGTTCGCGACGCTCTTCCCGCACCTACCACTCAAGTACAGACAGTCCTATCTTCGATCTACCTGACGCCCCAAAAAAAAACAACAAAAACATCCTCTGATACCATTTTGTCATGAACGAAGACAGGTCGCCATCCGACCCGGTCAACGACATGGCCCGAAAGGCATTCCCCATCCCCACGGGCTGGCACAAGTTCCTGGGTATAAATAATGAACTTGGGAACGATTTACCAGGATGAATAAATATAAAACATACAACAAGATGAATAAGTTGAAACTAAAAACAGATAAGAAAACATCCCCTTATACCAAGTTCAGATTTAATGTTTACAACTTGAACTAAAAACCCAAAAGATACTACATCAACGGAAACCAAAACTCCAATACAAACCTCTGTGCGACATGAGGAGTCGCATCCCCAAGCCACCGCCACCAAACCAACATGAGGATGTCACTGACAACCCGAACCACCAACGTTATTCTCGATTCCTCAACCTGAAAAGAAAAATAAATAGAGTCTACATACACCCAATGGTGTGTGTAGGGTGTGAGCTGAAATCCCAGTAATATTCCACCTAGAAAAGGTTCCACATACAATTATTAAATGACAAATACATTTAAAATTTTATTTAAAGAAAAGAACTAAAATCTTGAACAACTTTAGGGAAAACAGGTTTAGATAAAAGAGTTTTAAAAAGGAACAACTTAAATTAAGACACACACACACACACACCCTTACTTTTAAAATAACCAAAGTGTTACAATGAAGAGCGTAATGTAACCAATGAGCACTAATATGGGAGAGGTCGCATGGGTGTTAGCTAGCTTGGGTACCAAGATCTTTGTGTCTCGGTGAAACGTGGCTTAGAATGCCACAACCCTCAGAAAATGTGGCTTAGAAGACCACGACCCTCAGAAATAGTATCTTAGAAGGCCACAACCCTCATTCGTTCATATGTTTAGTTAGTGTTCCAATCGTCAGTCCTGCTAGTGAAACAGGGTCGAGTCACCTCCGGAACACTAGCCCACTAGTCTAGTCTACCCTCTTAGATACTCGAGCTTCCCGGTTTGTGCTCAAAAAAATTTCAAGTTCATGTCACATGTTACACTAATGCATAAAATCCAAAAAGGATATTTACACACACATAATCACCATTTCACACTAAAACCCTCTTTTAAAACCATATGCACACAAAAAGTGTTTTCAAAACTCAATCTGCATAGGTTACGTACTCGGTTAAACCATCTACACAATAAAAAAACACTTATCATTAAACCACCCACCACTTACACACATAAATGACATTTTCAAATAAGAAACACACTAAAACGTTTTTCAAATGCATTTTACACCATTTTCATAATTTAATACACCGCAAAAAAATATATAAAGCAGTATAAAATGAGTGTTACAAGGATTTGGAACACACAAGAATAACCAGTTATAAATCCCAATGCATTCTAACCTCATACGCACTCAAATAAAGTTTTAAAGTGTAACCTGCACCACCAAAAGGTTTGATGGAAAACCCATAAACCTAATGAAAAACACAATTTCATAAACCACATAATTTAACAAGACAAAAATAAAAGCTTATAAAAAATTTAGAATAAATCTCTTAGAGTTAACCACTAAACTCAAGAAAGAACTAATTTTACGACCAAACGCACCCGACGCCATGTTAGAAAAACAGTTCTCACCACTTGCAAGACATAAAAAGATAACATCACAATTAAAAAGTCACTAATAGAGTTATCAGCAGAAAACACCCAATTATATGAACAATCTACTAAACAATTTCAATGAAAATCAAACTTCAAAGAAAACCAACATTGCAAAACAATAATTAATTAAATAATATGCGAAAAAAATTAAGCATTTCAAATTAATTTATCAGATAACAACTAGAAAGGGAACCACCTACATTGGTGTGGAGAACCTAAAAATTTAGTTCTGTAACACCCCCACCCACCAACCCCACCTCCGTCAACACTAAAAGTCACTAAAAATAAAGTATTTAATAAATAACATCAACATTGAAACAAACATAACGTAATATCTCAACTGGCACCATACACAAAGAAGAGAATGTAAATCACTGGAGCGAAGCGCACTACGAGGAAGCCACCAGAATGGGAGGCGCGCACAGTGGGAGTCACCGGGGGTTCAGCCAATAAGGGGGAGTCATCGTAGGGTTGTATCATGACAAAAAAAACTAGGTTACGTGTGGCTGTGCGAAGGGAAGAAAATAGCAAGGTCACTGCGCGGTGCGAGGCGGCTAAGGGGAGGTTTCACGTGCAGGTGAGGAGGCTGTCAAGGCTATAGTGTGTGGGTTCAAAGGGAGTTCACCGGAGGGCTATCTTTCTGTAAGAGGGGAGGGTTTTATGGAAGTGGTTTGGTGCACCAAAAGAGGTCGGTGAGGGGAAAAAGGGAGTGTGGGTCTGTCAGAAGGTTCGGCCGGGAGGGAACCCAAACCGGGTGAGGTGCAACAGAAAAATGGAAGGGAATAAGAGGTCGGCGCAACGCTGCTATCCAGAGAGGGAGAGGAGAGCGGAATGGTGATGTTGTCCATAGGATAGGAGGGCGGCGCGGGGGTTTTGATGAACCGAAGATGGATGGCGCTAGGTGGTTCGATCGGGAGAGAGGCAGTGCGAGGGAGGAGACTGGTGAAACCTTCGTGATGAGGAGAGACATGCTGAAAGGGAGGTGCGGCCGAGGTCTAGGGTGTGTGAGGCAGTAGTTTTCGGCTCACCGAGGTTGGAATAGGAGGGTGGCGCGATGGCACGAGGTGAGCCGGAGGGGGATTGAAAGGGGAGGTCTTGTAAGGGAGAGGAGGAGGTGCGATGCAAGGCCGGGGCAGCGCACAGTCGACCGAGAATAAGGGAGGGTGCTGGCTGGAGGGAGTAAGGAGAATGGGGGGTGCGGTGGCTAGGGTTGCAAGGGGAAGGAGGTCTACTGCGCAAAACAAAAGAGAGGGGAAGGAGTCTACGCGAGAGAGAGGGAGGAGGGAAAAATAGAGAAAAATAAATAAAAATAAGAAAATAAATAATAAAAAAATGAAATAAAACTTAAAAAATTAACATAAATTAACCTAATCATAAAAATAAATGTAATCCAATTAGTAAGTTAAAAACTTTATTATTGAAACAAAAATTTTAATATTAAAAGCCTATGTAAAGAATTTACAGAAATAATAATGATGATTTTAAGACTAATACTATTATTATTATTATTATTAAAACAACACAAAGAAAATATTGTATTATATTGGTGACCAAAATTTAGTATCACGACCAAATTTAATATTAGTAGAAACATCAAGGTTAATAAAAGCCTAATTTTAATATTAGATTAAGCAGTAATAATACCAATGATAAAACAAAAATAATAGAACCAGCCATAAAATAATTGCATTACTTATTGAGTCTGGAATCCACGCATAGACGCATACGTGTTCGTGACATAGCCGTGAATCCATGTAATAATAAATTTATTCATAAAAAATTCCCTTATTAAGGTTGGGTGCTGCACACGGTCACGCGTACAGTCACACACCAATATAAGATCCCAATTTCTCTTAAAAAATGAACATGTTCGAAATACAACTCAAAAGTAAGACCCAAAATAGGTAAAATAAAATAAAGCATGGTTGGGTTGCATATCACTTTAGCGAAGTGATGCGGCTTCGACTAAGCCATGCATGTGTGTCAACCACTGCCAAGCCAAACGTTTATTTATCAGAAAAACGCAAAAACTTTCGTCGTGCCTGATATGAACCTCGAAAAAATAATTAAATCGATTGATATTTTCTGAAAAAGGTAAAAATTAAAATCATTACCAATGTGCGAAGTCGGGGTGTGACAACTCAATATGAAAAAAAAATTTCTATTATAATACTATTCAAACAATTTTGAACTTATTGTTCTTCAATCCGAAAATCACTATATGATTTTCACGGTCTGATTATCTATCCCCATATGATAACCGGCTAAATACGATCTTATGCCCTATCCTTTATTCTTATTTCTGGAAACTTCATTATGTAATTCTCAGTCCAAAAACATAATATCCCTATAATTTCAACACTTATCTCTATTCCTTTCTGTAAATTACATTCATATAATAAAGTACCAAATACATTATCCTTTTATAGGCATCCCAAAAATGGTTTGGGATAGATTCAAAATTGTTTTCCCACTCAATAAAATTCCCTTAAATATATATTTCCCATGAAATTGAGATACATTTATGAATTCTTCAAGGATTCTAAAATATACTCAAACATTATCATATATTTTCGTAACTAAAAATTTCATTAAACATTATTCACAAAAATCATTCTATTTCTAATTGCCCATTTTTATTTTTCCATTATGATGATGAAAAAAATTTCTTCAATACATTTATCTTCAAAAATTGAAAAATATATACGAATAACATGTATTATTATTATGATCTTTGCAACCAACTACTCATTCTAATTTCTTTATTATGATAGAGACATCAGATTAGTCATTATGTTACTTTGTAAAAATTGAAAAACATATTTTTTTCTCATTACTATTCTCCATACCAACTAATTAAAATAAAATAAAACATATTATTCTTCAAAAACTTTATTCAATATTATTTTACTCGTTGAAATAACATCCACAGCCCTGCATCTGATGGATTGGTATCTTCTTTATTTTGAAAATCGATGTGAGCTTCAACCCGATATCTCTTGACCAAATTGTTAAATAAATTCTTATTTATCTTCAACCAATTGATAAAAACCCTAGATACAAAAAAAAATCAACCAATCATTCATTTTGATTAAAATTGTTGAGTAAATTGTTGATTTATCTCTAATTTTATTCTTCGTATTGGTTGGAAATAAAAAATCTTCTTATATGTATTTATTGTTCCAATAACATCACTTATTTTCATTTTAATTGGTACCAATAAATCCTAAAGAATTTATTTTTTCCCCTTAATATTTCTCTACATCTGATATAAAAAAGATACCAATAATATGAATCGATGTCAGAATCCATTATGAAGGATTGGTGGAACGTCTCTTCTGACGGACAAGTTCATACTACTTCAGCATTAGAAACTCTTTTTCTTATAAGAATATGATACGAATTATGTTTTCAAAACTATACTTATTACTCAAAATATTTATATCTCAATGATTTTTGGTATAACTCAAAACTATCATATTCAAATGCACATGTTTTGAGCAACCTTCTCATCCAACAAACAAATCATTGTCTAGTGTTCTCATATCAATGAATTGAGACCAGAAAACTTCTACTTCAAAACATTTTTTCTCCCTTAACATTCATCTTTTATCATGACTTCCTCTTGAGATTGAATATGTTGAAAATCATATTTTCCATCAACTACTTTATAATGGAAACTGTTGCAACTTCCCATTACCCCAACATCATATTTCTATCCATCCAATCCTAAATATTATTTTCATTACTTCCCCTTTCATCATCAACCATACATCAAAAGTTTCTCAAACACTTATATCTTTTTTTAATTACAAAATTTCAAAGAATTATCATAATTTAATCGATGAAATTATTACTTCAATGAATCACCACATTATGATATTTTTTCATTTTTTATAGAATATGATTCTTATGATCCTTTTCTTCCAGACAACATAATCTCATTTTAGCTATTACTAACACAACCAGTCTAAAAAATAGTTATAAAACTTAACAAAGTTACATGATGAGATCATAGTTTACCCAATAATCCCTATTTCATAAATTATTTCTTAAAATGATTATCACATATACAAAGGATTGATTTATGAAACAATTATCCCCCTTGAAAACACTTTACCAAAAAATTATGGGATATGGGAAAAACACATACCTTAACCATGATGATAAAGAGGTTAGCCCCCAATTTTCATCATTAATTTATAAAAATAATTCTTCAGTATAAGTTTTTTTTAAATGTCAACAACTTTTTCAATTGTTCAAAAATACACCATCATCTATTAATAAAATCTTTCACATGTTCTTTTACCATTCCAAATAAAGATAATTTCATCAAAATAAACAATAATAGTGAGGGAAAACTCTTGAAATTATATGATGTAAATACTTATATCAAATCATCCTTTTATAAAATTCATCTTCCTCAAGAATGTAACCAATTTGCAATTCCATTCTCTTGGAGCTCGTTTTAGCCCATATAAATCATTATTCGGGTTTCTAACATATCTTTCATCTTTCCTAGCAATAAATCCACAATGTTGATCAATTTTTATTTAGAAATCAAGATCCTCATTCATAAATATAGAATTAAAATTCCTTTAAATTTTTTTGACGTCATTGTGAAGAAATATAAAGAATGATTTTGGATTTTTATAATCATTCCACTAGGGTAAAATATCATAAAAATCAATGCAATCATTCTGTGAGAAACTTTTTAAGACTTTTTTCCTTATCACTTCACCTTCTTTATCCATCTTGTTAAAAAATCATTTTGTACCAAAAATATTTTTATTATCCGATATGGGTGGAAGTACCTAATTATCATTATTTCCTATCTGAATTATCTCTTCATTTGATTCTTGACCCCATTTTAGATGCTCAAAATCGATTCTCACATCATTTGGCTCGAATTTTGAATAAAAAGAAGTGTGTGTAATAGATTTTGATGTCATTCATGTTTGAAACTCCTTCTTTTGATCACCAATAATTTTATGATCTCCCCCTTTCTTCATTAGTATGGGATGATATTTCTAGTTCCTTCCTCATTACATAAAATTGATGAGATTGATTATTTTTATGGGGTACGATTACAATTTTTAATATCCTTATCATGTTTTTTCACAAATATTTTATTATACTTCTCATCTTCCTTACCATCCTGATTCTGTTTATCTTTCTCATCCTTTTCAAAAATATTCACATCAAAAGAATAAAAAATTATTCATATTTTGTTATTGAAAAAACTATATCCTCTTCCTTCAAACCCATAACTGATAAAAATTTTATTTACCTCTCTGATCAAACATTCCAAGGTTCCCAAAAATATTATTTATGATGCATGGACTCCCCAAAAACTCTTAACTATTTCAAAGATGGATTTTTATCATAAAATATTTCATATGTATTCATATATTAACATGTCTTGTAAAAACATTGATTTGGGATTTACACAGCAATAATCATGGTGTGAATAAAAAAGCAACGAAAAAAACCATGTTCAAGTAACATAGTTCAAAATATTTTAACAAAAAAATCTATTATTCCATTCAAAAACACCATTTCTTAGGAGTGTAAAGTTATATGAACTCATTCTCACATCCATGATTCTCAAGATAACATTATAATTTTTCATTATTGTACTCACCACCATTATTAGTTCATAACTTCCTCATTGAATAATCCCATTCATTCTCATCTTCCCTCGTGAATCATATAAACATTTTTAGAGAATCTAACTTTTGTTTCACATACATAACACCAGCAATGTCATTAAAGTAAACAATAAGTGTTAAGAATTACTTATCTTTATTAGTTTATTTTTTTTACCATTGTCCTAGAGATATCGGAATGGATAAGTTCTAGGGGTTGGTTTGAAAAATAAATAACATTATTATATACACAATTTTTAATCTTTCATTTCAGAAAAATTGTGAAACACTAATATCTTCATCTTGAAATATCAAGAGTACCACAGACACTGTCCCGCTTGGATAATTTACTCATGGTAATCTAAATCATGTTTCCCATGATTTTATGAGGAAAATAAATTTATTACAACATTCCCACTTAATAAGAGATCTTTATTTGACCAAATTGAAATAAATGGAATTTCAAACATTGGTATGTTGTAGCTATGTTTATATCATCCTTACTCTTCACAAAAATCTCAACATTTTTGAAAATTACTTTGTTTCCTTATTTATAGAGTTGTGACAAAATTAGCATGTTTTGTATCATCCTAGGAAAATATAGCTATTCCTTGGAATTAAATTTTCCTTTCCCAATAATGGTTGATCCAATACCTCTGATTCTATGTGTTTTATCATTTCAAAATGTCATCATTCCTTCTTTTAATCCTTTTACATTATTTAAAAATTTTATGTCTCTTATTATAAGAGAAGAACTCCCATTTTCCAGATTTAATGATTATTATCCTTTTAATTCTTTGAGGAAAGTTTAAACAACAAGGGATTTTTATTTCCCTTTATCTTTCCTAACATCCATCATGTAGGAATTGTTACCAAAATGTTGTTGCGCTTGTAAAAAAATAAGAATCCTTTTACAAGGTGTATAGTTTTCTCACATCTTTTAAAAATAGTTTCCAATGGTTCGAACATATTTTCAATTTTTACACCAACCCTTTTAGGTTTATTAATAATATAATTCTGCTACTTCTTCCTTTGATGATTTTGAATCCCCCTAAGACTTTTCCTTCTATAATTTGATGAATAGTAATAATGTTGCTCGTCAAACCCACATGTAACGTCCCGGTTCCGAAAGCCACCTAGAGGCACCCTGTACCCGATTGGTCACATAGCCTCAAGAACATTTCTCCGAATGCGAAAGGCTTACGACTAGTAGCGAGGACCTTGGGTGTGATATTGGGGGAACTATGCCCTCAACAGCAGAGTAACATAGGAGAAGTAAAATAGATATACAGTAGCCGAAGCAGTAATCACAACATGTAATAGTAAATAGTGGAAGACTGAATGTAAGAAAAAACTGGATCACATATATAAATTATGCATGATGCATATGTCTATGAAATCAGCCAAACAAGTCAAAATGTTGAAAAACATTATTAAACCAAAGTACAAAAGGAAACAGATAAACTCCTCAGCATTACAAGCCTCAGCTTGGTCCCATGCTCTCTAACTCCACAACAGTCAAGTACCGGAAGATGAAGGGCGCTTTCCCTTATTTATACCTATATAAACTTTAATCTGTTTAGGTCCAAAAGCATGACCTAAATAGGGTGTGATATTAATCCCAGTATTAAACACAAAAATATATCTGCTTAAAAGTCAGTGAATATATATGGCAGGAAATAAGTAAAAGAAGCAGTAAATTTTCCTGTAGTTCAAGCATTCAATTCCACATATCAAGTAAAAAAGCTAATCAAAGCAGCTAACCCTCTTAGAAGTACACACTGTCTATCCCCTATGGGTCAAATTAAATTGATATAACAAATACTCCTTGAGTAATCACTCTCCATAAATTACCATTATAGTCAAAAGTGATTAAAGACTCTCTGAGGAAGCAGTCACTATCAATTATCCCTATAGTCTTTTAGCATTAATCTACAGGCGCTCTGAGGAAGCACTCCTTGTCAGTTCCTCCAATAGCCTTGTAACGTAACTATAGACACTCTGAGGGAAAACTCAACATCTATCCCCCTATGGTCTCGTAGTGTGATAATTATAATAGATACTCTAGGAAAGCCCTCAACATATATTTCCCCTTTGGTCTCACAACACTAGGTTCCCACAACCCTATGTAAATAAAACGTGATCAAATGATGAACAACTGTCAAAGTAAACCTCTAGAACTACTTGGAAATAAAATCTATAGCATATCAAGCATGTCAGATAAAATAATCTCTTCATCCTACAGCACTAGGCATGGGGGAAAACAAGGCATCCTAATAGGCTAAGAAGGACCAAATAGTCATAAACAAAACATGAAAAGGAAAACACTTACAAAGCATAGAAATTGACCCAATTCACATTCAATTAACCTCAATTCAAGAATACAAGCATAGAAGACAATTTATAGGGATAAAAACGTAAACACCCAGTACCCTGTTCAAGGTATTGGTCACTAATGAACAAAATATTCAAAGACTATCAATGGAGAGGCAAAATCACCTACCTCAGTGTTGCAAGATCGTTATACGTGAACCCCAAGCCTTGAATCACCCATGAACACCGTAGATATACAAAAAACATCAAAAAAATTCAACTGAGGATATTTCATGAGTGAGGAAAACACGAGAAAAAAATCTCTAGAAGAATGAATATCTTCCCGAGGTGATCCTAACACAATTGATGGAAGTTGATTTAGATAATGGATGCTCAATTGGGGGGCTCATGGATAGATCATGGCAGTATAAACACTCCTACACGAAGACGAAGAAGAAGAAGTGTGTTCTATCCATCAGACACGACCCGGTCTATTTAATGAAGAACAATAAAGTACACTGCATGTACTTTTGAATTGCATGGCGTGTACTTTTCCTTACTGAGACCTACTTTAGGTGGCCTCCAAGTCACCACACATAGCCAACACATGGCTATCTACCGTAACCGAGTACACGACGTTACTTATAAAGTACATGGTGTGTACTTCAAAATTTCCATAAACTACTCTTTTTCTCAAAAACACCAGAAAAAGAAAAACATACCTGAAAAGAAGATATTGGTTCTTAAAAACTTCCCCCCTTAAATAAATTCATCCATAAATTTTCCTAGCAAGGTAGAGTAGAAGAATAATCCCCGAACAGATCCGGCCACAATGATCGTACATCGGCCACCCTCTCACAAGTCTCTTCCTATACTCGCCCGTGCTTCAATAACACTCATACCAGAGGAAAAGACTGGCCACAGAGAACCTTCGTAGTTCAACAATCCATATAGGATGCTCCTCAAATGAGGCGTCCACCCATTTCTCAACTTCCTAGGGTTGAAAAGCATGAGACGAATTTGATAAGTAACGTCAAATGTGAGAAACGTGAAAGGCATTGTGCATATCCCAGTACCTCTGAGGTAACTAAAACCAATAGTCAAACAGCCTAACTATTTCCAAAATGTCAAATGGCCTGACGTACCTCGGTTAATGTTTACCCTGTCTCCTAATACTCTTCTTTCCCAACCTCGGTGTGACACGTAGAAAAACCTGATCCCCAACCTCGAACTCTAGAGGTCATCTCCATTGATCAGCATAAGACTTCTGTCGTGACTATTCAATATCCATCCTCTTCTGAATCAACTATATCTACACTATGGTCTCTTGGACAAGACAAGGTCCCAGCACAACTGCCTCTCCTGCCTCCAGCCAATATAAGGGTGATCAGCATGGCCTATCGTACAAATCCTTGTAAGGTTCCATCGATATAGTTTCTTGAAAACTATTATAGTTGTAAAACTCCACAAGAGGTATCTGTTTCTCCCAAGAACCTCCAAAATCTAGGATACATGCTCGAAGAATGTACTCAAGCACCTAAATCGTACACCCGTACTGGCAATCTGTTTGGGGATGGTAAGTTGTACTCAAAATCACCTGTGTACCCAAAGCCTTCTGTAACCACTACCAGACTCGAGAAGTAAAACGGGCATCCCTATCTGAGATAATGGAGTTTGGAAACCCATGTAGACATACAATCTCTCATATTTAAAACCTTACCATCTCATCAACACTGAAGGTCTCCTTGATCAGCATGAATTGAGAATCCTTCGTGATTTTGTCAATGAAAACCCATACAACAACATTCCCTCAAGGCGGCCTCAGTAAACCTGTCACGTGATCCATCATGAAATCATTCCACTTACACTCAAGAATGGTTAATTGCACAAAAATTCCTACTGGTCGATGATGCTCCGGCTTCTCCTACTAAGAGGTGGAACACCTCATGATGAAACTGGAAACATCTCTCTTCATACCTGGCCACCAATCCTCGCGTATGTCTGCTAACATCCATACACACCACCGGAAAATAAAGATCTCATCCTCGACTATGGTCCATACGGCAATAGGGTCTCCTCTTAACTTAGTCTCCCATAGGACTTGGCCTTCAGAATATGATAGCTTCCTCATTCACACTCGATAAAGAAGAGTAGAGGTAACATCAAAAATAGAAATAAAAGTCTGTCCCTTTCAATCATGCACCACAAAATTCATCTAAAAGAACAGTTCCATAAGCTTCCACTCACTACTACCCTCCTGAACTGCCTATCAATGAGTTCTCCTTCTCAGCGCATCAACCACTGTGTTGCCTTTCCCAAGTGTATAGGCAAGTTCAATTTCAAAAGACTGAATGTACTCAACCCACCTTTACTGTCTCAAAATTCATATCGCGATTAGTGAATATGTACTTGAGACTTTTGTGGTAGGTGAAAACCACAAAATTCTCTCCTAGAAAATAATGTCTCCAACAACGTAAATCATGAACAAAAATAGCCAACTCAAGATTGAGCATCGTGTAGTTCCTCTCATGTATCCTTAACTACAGAGACCCGTACGTAACGAATCTTTCTCCCTGTATGAGCACTACTCCAAACCCAATACCTGATTAATCACAATACACAGTATAGATCTTTCCTTTCTCTGAAAATATAAGTATCAGTGCTTAAGTTGACCTCCCTTTCAGCTCTTGAAAGGCTGAATCATAAGAATCTGACCATAATAACTTCGCACCCTTCTTAGTTAGGCCCGTCATTGGTTCCGCTAAGCATGAAAAGTCATGTATGAAATGTACGTAGTATCTATCCAGCCATAGAAAACTCTGCACCTCAAAGATGTTCTTCGGCTGCTTCCAAGAAACTACTACACTCACTTTCTATGGGTCTATTGATATTACTGTATCTGAGATAAGATGACCCAAAAGTGAATCTGAACCATCCAAAAGTGTCATTTTCAGAACTTATCATATAACTGATCCTCTCTCAGTGTACTCAGAATTATCTCAAGATGTGTGTCAGGGTCGTGTCGAGTGTGAAAGTACAACAAGATATCATCCATGAAGACTACCACAAAATAATCCAAGTATGGATGGAACACTCGGTTTATCAGTGCCATGAGAACTACAGGCGCGTTCCTAAGACTGAACAGCATAAACACATACTCATATAGACCATACATGCATTGGAAGGCTATAAGAGGTATATCTGATGATCTAACACACAATTGATGATAACTGGATCTGAATTCAACTTTGAGAACACATGAGCTCCTTGAAGCTGATCAAAGAGATCATCAATCCTTGGCAAGGGATATCAGTTCTTGACCATCAACTGGTTCAACTTATGATAATCCACACAAATTCTAAGGGTACTATCCACCTTCTTCGCAAATAGGATAGGGGAACCCCAAGGGGAAGTACTGTGTCGGATGAAACCCTATGCATGCAACTCCTCCAACTTCTTCTTGAGCTAATGAAACTCTGATGTATTCATCCTATATGGAGTAATGGACACTGGTGCCTCTACTGGAAGAATCCCAATAGAAAATTCCACCTCTTGCGCTAGAGGAAAACCAGAAAAGTCCACTGAAAATGCATCTCTAAAAAGATCCACCACTAAATGATTGTCTAACTCTAATGTACCCTAGTCATCTAGATATAGACTAGAAATATGGGTTGTAACTCCTCCCAACCCATGATGCTCGAGTCCTGCTCTGCTCACATAGACATCCCATTCTCCCTTATGAAGAAACGATCTTCTTTCTGGTGACGTGAAACTCACCCTACGGTGATAGAAATCGACAACTTCCTGAAAGTTAACTAACCGGTCCATTATGAGAATGACATCATAGACTGTCATCTCTAGGAAATAGAGGTTCCATATGAAGTGACACCCACCAACCTGAAGAGGGAACTCCTTGAACTGACGTACACTAGTTGTTCTAGTCCTCAACAAAGTGTCTACTATCAATATATCAGCATAAGAAAAGATACATATCCCAAGGCTTTCCACAACAACAACAAATATAAAGTTATGATAATACCCTGTATTGAAAAAAAGAAAAAGATAAAACTGAGGCTAGTAGAATCGTACCTCGAAGTGTAGAGGGTCCGAGATCCTGCTCATGCATGGTCTACTCTACTACAAAAGTCTAACCTACATCGCGAGCCTGTGACCCTGCCTAACCACTCTGAGCTGATCCACCTTGTTTTTGCTGAAATCCTGGCGACTGAATACCATGTCTGCAACATCCACCTCGTCCTGAAAGGCCGGAAAAACTCTAGTTCCCAGAATGGTGAGAAACTGGTGGTGCTGCTCTTGAACTAGGATTCATAGAAGACTGCCTATCACCTACTATGGGTGAAAAGATCTAACAGAATCACTAAAGATGCCCCATATTTCCCCAAGATCAGAATTCCGCTGGGTCTCTTGGGAAATGTGGCCTCGTATGCCTGACCTTCCCACACTGGTATCATGCTGCCTGGATACATGAAGGTGCATCATGCATACTCGGATCTCCATGTGTAGTCTCCATGCGGCGGTTCCTGCTATCGGTCGGCGAAGACCTAACTCTGGATGTTGAACTGGCCTGGCTCACAGATCCATAATCCCTCATATTACGCTCTGTGATCAGAACCAGGTTGACTATAAAAGATATTGAAGTCAACCTGAAGATGTACACCTGAGCCTGGATGTCCTATCTGAGACCATCCTCAAACAACCTTCCTAGGAAAAACCCAGATCCCCCTAAAAAGGGTGTAAAGTGTTGCAACTCTATGAAGCGAGAATAATAATCCTTGACTGAAAGAGTACCCTACTCTAAACTCATGAACTCTTGGGCTCGATTGGCCCTCAAGGTCTCCAGGTAGAAGTATTTGTATAAGGTGTGCTGAAACTCTTCCCAATCCATATTCTACTAGCATCCCACCATTGAGATCACATCCCACCATCTCTTGGCATAATCCCGAAGCATATAGGTGGTGAGTTTGACTTTACAATCCATAGGAATTTGAAGATGCTCTAAAATTCTCACCGTCGGTTCTAGCCATGACTCTGTAGCCTGGGGTCCTCCATCCCCTGAGAAGGTGAGAGGATGCTGCTTCTGAAAGACCTGCGTCAATTCTTCCATCGACGGGGCAGAAGGTGGTGCCCTGTGAAAGGTCTATATAATCCTCATAAATACCTCCCTGAACTGTGCATCTCCACCTGTGTCAATTATAACTGCTGGTGCCAAGACAAGAATAACTGGATGATCTGTTGTTAGTCCCTAATCTGATATATTTGGTGTCTGATCACCACCCTGTAACTGCCATACAACCAGAGGACGTATCGATGGCATGACTCTTCAAGGTCAAGCAGACACCTTAGATCAAGATTATCAATGAATAAATACTAGATTTGAAATAAGTTAAAAAGAGAATTAAATCATTCAAGTTTTCTAAAACATGGATGCACAGTGTGTATAATAACTACATAGTGTGTTCTCTATAGCCTTTCACATGGCCGTGTAATCCAGCCACAACCGGCCGTGTAACACCCCAAACACATGGTGTGTGGTTCAAAAACATGGCGTGTAATTTAATCCTCTTCCCCTACACGATTTCTCTTACATGGATAAACCACACGGTTCTCCTAGAAGAATACTACACGGCGTGTCAGTTCCATACACGGCATGTTCTAGTCGAACATCACCGACCCGTGTTGTTTGTCACATGACCGGAAACACGGCTCAAACTACAAGATGTGTTCCAGATGGACATGACGTGTACTTGTTATGTTCCAACTACTCATGTTGTTAGTTACATGGGTGGACACACGGCTGAAACTACATGGTGTGTTTGTGCCAGAAACAGCATGTACTAGGAACATTTAACCGACTGTGTTTCTCGTTACACAGCTAGATACTCGAGTTACACTAAACGGGGTGTTCCAGGTTGACCCTACATGGATTAGATAAGACCCAACCAACCTGTATTGTTAGTCACATGGCCAGTTACACGGTTCTGAAACACGGCGTGTACATCCGGCACACAACGTGTTCTACCAACATTTCCACACACTGTTTCTCTACCCACATAGCCAGTGACAAGGCTTGAGACTACACAACATGTACATATAGTACACTATGTGTACTTAAGAAAAACTATTTTTCCCAAAAAGAAGAACACATGGAATGTATTCATCATTACACGCCCTGTATGTTGTGGTTCTCCAGACAGTAAGCCTTAAGAACTACTCTAGGACCTAGAAAAACACTGAAATGAACATTAAAGTGCCAAATTCCAATCTGTGTGGGCCCATACTCCCCACTAATCAAATCGTGGAATCTTATACATTTCATATGAAAGGAAAACAGGGCAATTATTAACCAAGTTCCGATCCATGAGGGCCCATAAAACCATAAGAACAATAGTTTGGAATTCATTCAAACAAGCATTACATAATCTAATACCCTATCAAAAAGAAGGTATTATATCAATGCATCTATCACAACAACATTCATATCTAACACACCATATATGGAAACAACATGAAATTGTTAATGCACCCTAAATGGCATTGTAAGAATGCATGACATGTGATTTCTAGCAAGTGACTATATGATGCATGAGATGAAATACCCTCATCTCATCAGGTTGCAATAGAAATAAAACCTCAATAAGATCAATGATAACCGCACAAAACATTTTAATCACTAAATGGTGAAATCAAATCAACAGTAAAATTGTAAAACCATAAAAAATTGCAATAACGAGGTAAATTGGATTTTCCCTGTACACAGGTTAGCTACTCATGGGCACAACTTATTTCCAAGTACCTATTTCTTCATATCCCTGGATATAGGCTCCATATAGTAAGTCAAGAAGATAATAATTCCTATTATAACACTTTGTAACAACCCAGTTCTAGAAGCCACCCAGAGGCGCCACGTACCTGGTTGGGCACATGGCCTCAAGTGCATTTCCATGAACATCAGAGGCTGACGACTAGCGGTGAGGGACTTAGGTGTGATATTGGAGAAACTATTCCTTTAGTGTCAGAGTGAAACAACGAATGTAAAAAAGATATACAGTAGAAAAAGCATTAATGAAAACATGAAACTGTAAACAACGGAAGACTGAAAGTATGAAACAATAAGAGCACATATATAAATAATGCATGATATATGTGTCTAGGAAAGTAGCCAAACAAGTCACAATAATAGAATATAGTACTAAACCAATGTAAAAAGGGAAAAAGATAAACTCCTAAGCATCACATGCCTTATATTTGTACCAATATCTCTAACTCCGCAACAGTCAAGTAATTAAAGTAGAAGGGTGATTGCCCTTATCTATACCTATAGTAATATAATTTGTTTGGGCCCAAAATCATGGCCCAAAAAAGGAGTGAGAGTTATCCTAGTAGAAAACCACCAAATGATCTGTGCATAATAGTTAGTGAATATATATATGGCGGGGAATTTGTAGAAGAATTTGTTAACATTCCTACAGTTCAAGCGTTCAGTTCCACATATCAAGTAAGCATCTAATCAAAGCAGGTGACCCTCTAGGAAGTACACACAGCCTATCCCCTCTGGTTAAAATTACAATGATATAACAATGCCTCTCTGAGGAATCACTCCCGTTAATTCCCCTTATAGTAAAAAGTGATTAAAGACTCTCTAAGGCTTGTAGATGCCGAAAAATTCTCAGGGGCTGAATAAAGTTTCAAAAAGACAAAGAGAAGTCATTTCAGATCTGGGGTCCTGTAAGAGTAGCATGAAAAAAATTCATAAGTGCATGAAAAAAATATTCCCCAGGCGGAAATCTTCAGGATTCGCGAGAGTTCCTCGGCGTGGGCGAGAAATATTGCGCCCCCCAACCCCGCGCAGTTGACATTTCGCATCGATTCCATTGGCGTGCAATTATTTCCTGCCGACCTATTTTCCGCACCCCCAAACTTCTATGAATAGAAGGTGACCCCTTCAAGTTATGGTATGAAGAATTTCAATCGGCTCTCGTGCGCAAAATTTTCCTTTCGTGCGTGCAAAGATGGCCATCAGGTACAGTTCTTTTCAGGATACATCACCCCAAGATCCTCCTTCGTGCGAGATCCCCTTGGTTTGGACTGAATTCATATCCCTTCGAGGTCCTCCCCTTGCGTGCAATCCCTTCCACCTACGCGCAGGATGACCAATTGCCTGCAAACCCCTTCAATTGCATGCACCCCATTCATTGTGCGCAGCCTCTCCCAATTGCGCGCAATTAGTATGCCTTACATGAAATCCATTCTAGTTGTGCACAAAGCCTTGGCTACACTTACACGTGAATCCTTACCGATTTCAAGCCAGCCCGGTGTTTTTTGCGCTGGGCTGCTTATTTACCGCGCAAGCCTCAAAGGTTACGCACAACTCTACGGGACCCTGTTTCCCATACTCCTTGGGCGTACCTCTGCGCTTGTGTCTGATGATCTTCTTATGGATTCCATTCGCGGGTGTCTCTCAAAAAACCGGGCATCCACATCATACATTGTTTTCTCGTATTACCTTCTTGGCTCATGAAAAGTAACTTCAATGTCCCTTGGAGTATTCTTCCTGTTGTGTTGCTTCGCCTCATGCTTCTTCGCATAGGCACACTAATGGAAATTGTTTCTTTGCATAGCCATGCTAAAGTGGACCCCTCAATGGTTCAACCCATAACACCCCCATGTATGGCATTGCCTGTCCCCTATCTCCACCAAAGAGCAGAGAGTACCGGTTATATAAGTCCTAGGGTTGTTGAGTAAACCGACCTCGTCTGAGCTGCAGGCCGTTAAAATACCAACCACCATCGTCCTCAGCACATGATTTTAAATTGTGACCTCGCCTCGTGCCTCGCATGCATGGTCCCCCACCTTAGACATTCTCCACGCCTACTCATCTCCACAGGGATAGGATCACCCCACACATGGGATGATATCCTCCTTATCAGAGTGGCGTTTGTCTGTGGGGAAAGGGAATCCATATTTGTGTAAGCCCCTAGAATTTCTTGCTAGAGGCAGCATCCCTGCTCATCCTTTCATCTTCGGTCCCCAGGTCCAGCGAAGGGCATGATGGGAAACAGTGTTTATCCTTTCTTCAGAACCAAGTCCCTCTCCTGCTGCGCTTTGTCGCCATCAGGCCTCCATCCGGGAGTATATCCTTACTCCTTCAAGCTGCTAACCATGCATAAGCCCATGTTTCATCTTTGGTCCTCTCCAAGCGTAATCCCCACTCCACTTCCACAGACGCACCTTTCGTGAAGAGATCGTCAGGTCTCTACTACCTCTTGTTTCTCAAACCGAGCATGACTCACTTGGGCTTAGGGTAAGCATCGACCCTCAAAACACACACCTGGGACACTTCAGAGTGTAATCCCCAAACATCATCCTGAACTACGAGGAATTTGATCTATGTCAAGTCATGCTACGTAGGAGGCCTCCACGAGGTTCAAGACCACCACCTGGTCATTCCGACCAACATCACATCAGTTCACCAACCACCTGGGCTGCCTCAGAGTGTATGCCCCAAACATCATCTCGAACAACGAATACTTTGATCCATGTCAAGTAATGGTACATTGGATGTATCTATGAGGTTCAAGCCCACCACCCCAGTCTTTCCAACCATCTTCACATCGGTTCACCAACCACATGGGCTGCCTCAGAGTGTATTCCCCAAACATCATCCTGAACTATGATGACTTTGATTCATTTCAAGGCATGGTACATAGGAATCCTCCACGAGGTTCAATCCCACCACCTGGTCATTCCGACCATCATCACATCGGTTCAACAATGACCTGAGCCGCCTCATAGTTTAAGCCCCAAAAATCATCCCGAACTACGAGTACTTTAATCCATGTCAAGGCATGGTACGTAGGAAGCCTCCATGAGTTTCAAGGCCACCACCTGATCGTTCCAACCATCATCACATAGGTTCACCAACCTCCTGAACCACCTTAGAGTGTAAGCCCCAAACATCATCGCGAACTATGAGGACTTTGATCCATGTCAAGGCATGGTACGTAGGAAGCCTCCATAAGGTTCAAGCCCAGCACCAGGTCGTTCCGACCATCATCACGTTAGGTTCTCCCCCGTCCCGCATGACGATAAACTATATCTACCATCCCGAACTATGAGAACTTTGATCCATGTCAAGGAATGGTACATAGGAAGCATCCCTGAGGTTCAATCCCACCATCCATCAGGAACCCAGGTCCAACTTCACGTCGGTTTACTGACCACATGGGCCGCCTCATAGCGTAATCCCCAAATGCCACCTGAACTACGTGGACTTTGATTCTCTACCATAGGGATCCATAGGATGCCTCCATGAGGTTCGAGACCATCACTCCCATCTCATCCTGATCTCTCCCTCGAGTCTGTATGTCTCGGGAAGCTCGTCCCCTAACCCAAAGGTTCCACTTCTTTTGGGTCCCATCCACACGTCCATTCTCATGGGTCACCTCCTCAGGTGTCCCATCATCTCACCAAACTACGCGAACATTGATTCCCTTCCACGGAGATACGTAGGAAGCCTCTCCGAGACTTAATCCAAACTTCACCATCACACTTGTGATGTACATATTCCATTCCCATTCACTTCATTACCCATCCTGATCCTCACCCAGGCCACCACCTCCCAGTGGGATCATGCCACCCCACTCCCCATTCTAACATACAATATTCCAGAAGCCACCCACATGATGGCCCCAGCGTCGATGTTCCCTCCAGGGGGTCCCTCTATCGGATCCACTCTAATCAGTGTCCCAATCAGTCTGATCAATCTCCAATGGACGTTTACATCACAGTATACCCTGTTTTAAACATGGGAAGCTGAGGAAAACCTCAGATGCATGCCCATGGCATACGATTCCCCGTGTTCGATGTGGGATGCCTCGAGCTTCTGCACCCTCGAGAATCCCTATAATATGGGACAGAAGGCAGAAATGTCAATCCCCAACATCCAGACAAGCCAGTGATTCCCAACATGACTACTCCCCTAACCATAGGTTTCTTCCCGGGCCGGACCCCTTGGAATTTCGTAACAGGAGCAGTGTAATTAACTGGTGTCCATGAACATATGGCAATGGGAAGAGTTTCAAAAACAACGTCTTAAGTCTATAAAGGAGACCCAGACTATTTGAAGAGATCTTTGGAGGAATCTACGGAAGGAAGAACCGACATCCCATCATCCTATTTCAATCAAGCGGCAGACGTCCCTGAATAAGGAGTGAATACCGCCCTCCTTTGGAAAGTGGGAATGCGGGGTAACAATTGCGCGTCTTCCCTATGACTGATGCATGCTCCCCGGGGAAAGCGTCAGAAACAAAAATGTTGAACTCGACATGAATGTCTTCACCTCAATATGGAGACTAGTAGTGTTTGAGGAATCAATGGATTAGCATGTCATCAGACCCCGTCATCAGGCACCAGGACCCACCAGGAAAATAACAGGCCTTCCATGAAACTCTCCAGAAGTAGCGGCAGTCAGGATGTTGAGCATTCCACTCTGGGATGTTGTCAGCATGGATCCCTCTTATCGGCCATGAAAGACAGAAAAATGATGGGGCACTGGTTGCAGATTTCTTTTCCTATCAGTATTAATGAGTTCATCTCCCTACATTCAGGATCCAAGTTGTTTCATTCGGAACATGATCACCACCTGCACACCGGCATAGAGGCAGGGGCAATATCGACACGGCCACCCCGCACATTTCGGCCTCTTCCATGACAGCTTTGACCACTATGATTGTTGGGCACCCATGACCCCTCTCTCCATCATAAATTATCCATAAACGGGAAATTAATGACCTTGTACGCTGGTACGAGGAGGAGGGGATCATCCACACCAGGGATATGGCCCGCCTAGATCTTGAGGTGGCCATGACTCACTGTCAACGCTACCCCCGAGGGCCATGCCGGGAGCCACTGATCATCACCCCAAAATTCAATCGTTTCAGGAGATTGTCCCTGGAATGCCTTGACAACTCTCTGCCCTATGCTGATGAGGTTGGGGATGTCTGAGTCAGCTTGATCGGATTCCCGCTCCAAGGGATACCAGTGAGGGCTCACACCAGGCTTCATCAGCGCCACCACTCAGTTCTCTGAGCTGAGGTGTAGGCAAGACACGCGCCTGCAACACCGGCTCCGGTTCAACTGACCCGACGCCAGTGTCAGGCGCAAATGGAAGGGGGTACCCGCCATGTGGTGTCAACGTCAGCAACTACTATGGCCCGAGAAACCGTTAAATCATATCTCCAACTACCTGAATAAGTTAAACATTGGAAGCTATATGCCCAACCTGGATTGAGCCCCAACCGCCCCACGAGTAGGTTGGCTCGACTCTCTCGGTCGCCAACACAGGCGATGGCCGCTGCAGACCAATCTGCAGCAATACCACCCAGTGCAGAGGCCCACTCCATACCGCCACTATAGAAGGTGTGGGTCATCCCTGCTTCCAACCTCGGCTTGGAGGTCTGCCTCATTCCACATTCAACCCATGCGAGGGTCTCTCCCATAACAGTGATACTCCATAAGGGGGACTCTCCTGCGCTCACTACACTGGGTACAAGGTCACTCCCCCTGCTGCAGACCGCAGGTATGAAGACATTTCACGTCCGGTTACTCACCAACATCGAGGTCCTCCCCATGTCCTCATATCAACTGACGAAGGTACTCCTCACCCCAGTGATCAGAGGGGTGTAGGCCAACTTCACATCATAAACGCCCATCACGGAGGTCCAACCTGTGCTCGGGTTTACCAGTATGAGGACCTTCCTCGCAATGATGTTTTCCGGGGAAGTGAGCATGGAGGTCCTACCCATGCCCCTACCGCTCTTACCTATGCTTCTGTCAACTCCATTAGAGGTCCTTCCCGCTCTAGTGCTTCCCACGGAGGTCCTCCCCATGTCCCTTTCGACATTTTCCACGGTTCTCCTTGCACCGCAGACCACCCTGGCAGGAGCTCTCTCCACCCCGCACCAGTATGGACGAAGGACCTCCTCATGCCGAAACTGGGACTTTCCCCAAAGAGCCACCCCAAGGAAGGAGAGAAGGTGGTTTCTGCCACAAAAGGAATTCTGGGGAGGGATCGACAGGAATCAAACCAATCCACTTCTCAGACTCTAAGGTAGAGTACGAATCAGCACTAGAACCCTCCCCTCAGTCCTTTGAGTCAAGGGTTGGGGTAGGAATGAGGTGCATCATCCTTGTACTCCCAGAATAAGAGGTTTATAGGATCCATGTATCCCTCCGAAGGCATATCACGGATGAAGATAACCTGACATGTCCCCAGGGACCCACCATGCAGTCGACACCATCTTCTCCGGAAGTTCCCTCTGCCTCGGATAGAGACTATGGAGAGCTATTTTGGGGGCCAATGGTAGGAGAGTTGTGGTATAGCCCACCCTTAGAAGACGCTGATGTTGTGTTAGTAGATTTGGTCTCCGGTCCATCCTATCATGATATAGCGGCCAGGTTTCTACAATCCTTGGAGGACAGCCCAAGATTCGGTGGCCAGTCAGCCCGCTCGCCGTATTCTCCACCAGTCGACCTGCTGTCCCGACAGTCTGCCTTGGTACCACTATCTTTTCCTCAGCCACCCCCATTTGATGAGTGGGGTAATCAAGGGACAAACATTGAATCTAATCTAAGGATCTTCTAGACTATCCTTGCAGTAGGCCACTGCCCTAAGAAGTTTTAGCCGGTTGGAGGACCAAATTTTGTGTGCTGAAATATCTCACCCCGGAAGAGTTTGAATGTATCTTCTAGACCCTTTGGGTGACTCACTTCCATCTTTTCCACCAGTGAGTGACTTATACCAGGAGCCTAGTGCACCTTGAGGACATCCACGAACAGTGACTTCTGGTTGATCTAGTTGCGCTCCCCGTGGTCCAGCACCCTATGTCACCTAGTCACCATAGCACCCTCCAACAGCAATGTGTTTAGAGTTTCCAAGTACTCTGCATGGTTATTAAGGAGGCTACACCCCACGTTCAGGTCTGTGGTTGGGGGAAGTGTGATTCCCTCCTCTTCAGTGCTATTCGCCTGCAGTCCGACCCACTAGGAAACATTGAGAACATACCCCCAGGAAGAGTTGTGGTCAACATGACCGATCTGTCGGGAGGGGAAAACAAGCTAGAACTTCTTGATGGTAACTTCCTCCCTAGGGATGTTCCCCCACCACTAGAACCATCGGGGATAATTACTCGTCTACAGTGGAACCTCCAAGGTCTCCCTTCACCCACCAAGGCAATGGTACTCAACTGGAATTTTGGTAAGGGAAAAGAGTGTGTCAGAGCTGTCAAGCACTCCGACCCGTCCTCTTTAGTGCAAAAGAAGGAGGAGGACCCCAAGAAGGGCACATTGTTCCAGCATCTTGCTAAGTATAAGAACTTGGTCGATGAACTTCTGGTTGAACTTGTTGTAGAGCGACGAACCGACTACAATGATCCTAAGTCAGGGTAGAAAGGGTAGGAACAACGACTCCTTGGCGAGCTACCCCTAAGAATCCCGGATCATTCCCCTCCTACATAAAGGTTGGAAGATGGAGCTCATGGAAAGAGGGTCTAGTATGTCTCTCTAAACCCTCTTGAAAAGTGCTACAATCCAAGGAACCCCTCTTGGGCTCCTCCGACCACCCCAACGGTCACTGCATGAGTCGCTCCATGAGCCACTGAGCATGTCTACCACATTGAAGAACATGGAAACACGGTCATGGTTAGGGACCCCGGTCAAGATAGGGACCCACGTTCATATGATCTAATGGAGGAACTCCTCGCCCACCTAGAGGCTTTGGAGACATGACAGGTGGCCATCCCACTTGATGGAGAACCATACTCAGAATGGGTGGATGATATACCAGCACCCCCGGGATTCGGAAACCCCACCTTCTCCCCCTTTAATGGGACTGGGGATCCGCCGCAGCACTTGGCCCACTTCAACTCAAGTTGTGGTCCTATGTTAGGGACTCCAGCGCAGTAGGAGGCCACCAAGCACTACTATTTTGTTCAGACACTAGAGGGGCCAACATTCGTCTGGTATAGCTAGCTCCGTGTCAGATCCGTGACCAGCTGGTAGGACCTTCACAAGAAATTACTCTATCAGTTCAGCTCTACCACATTAAAAATGAGCATCGTATACCTATTCAAGTGAAAAAGGAGGCATGATGAGTTTTTCGCGGACATTATAGGCCGGTCGAAGGGGATCACACACTCCCTTGACATTCCATTGATTCAAGAGCAATTACTGACGATGTGCATAGGGAAAATCAAGACGGAGCTAGTTCCCTCTCTGGTCACTTAGAACTATCCCAGAGGGTTTAGATACTTCTCAGATAAGGTCCAACACCTAGAATAATCCCTTCAAAAGGGCATCCATGTACATATGTTTCCCCCTGTAATCTCAGCGAGGATGTTTGTCAGAGTCGAGCCCGCCTTGGTGGCCCAAATAGAGGCCCTTAGACAGCTGGAGTTACTGCCAGTGGAACCAGCTCCACAGCCACACAGAGGTCTGACACCACGGGCGCAACATCCATCCCAGTGTGACCACCTCAAAATCGGCAGGTTCCTCTACATAATGTGCCGCCACCACTTAGGTGAGATAATCAAGTTCCACCTCCTTGGCAGGATCCTCTGGCCCCTCGTCAGGATTAGGATCCTATAGCCCCCTTTCTAGATAGAAGAAATTAGACCTACTCTTTCAACAAGGCTCAGGTCCCTAGTTACTTCCGTAGCACCTTATGGAAGGTAATTGTATGACTGCCTGAGTGCAGAAAGCCAGAAGAGGAGAATCTCACTGATCACCCCAACTAATGCCCTTATCACCGGATCCTAGGGCACACCCTCAAGAAATGCTATGTGTTCAAGGATTGGATCCAAGACCAGATTGACAAAAAAATAGTCTGGTTGGGCCCGACCCCTGCACATGTGGCGGGTGTCTTTGTGAGGTCAGATAGCAGTAGCGATAGCGAAGGCAAGTAGCAACATGTTTCTGACCACGGATCTTAGAAGTATAATGACTGGATGGCCTGAAAAGCGGTCGCCTACGCCCATGGAATTATCTGTGCACGCCTGAATCAGCCAGAGCCTTCCAAATCTATGACCACCACGTTTTTATCATCATCTCAGCTATCCTTTTCCCAGAAGAGCAAGCATCAGCGATGTAAGAAAAAGCAACACGCCCTGCCAATGCCATCATCATCCAGCACTCTCAGCAACTTCATGCCTTATAAGATGGGGATCCCTCCCAAAATCTACCCAGGGATGGATCAATATTCAATTGAAAGTCAAGGGTACAATTCGGTTAACACCGTTGAGTTGGTAAACCCCTATATGACTCCCGACAAGGGGGAGCGTTAGACGAAACTCCCCAACATCCCCAGCCGGCACCAACGTCAGCGGAGCCGTGGCTATACGGGTCATCAGGGCACGTCAGTTGGAACCTCCAGCTAGTCCCTACATACCGCTAAGACTAGACAGCAAGCCCAGCGCAGAACTCGACACCCGCATCCTCTTCATCTGGTGTCAGCAGGCCCGCTTCCACCACCGTTTGTGTTATAGGATCAGGAAGAACCACTTCGGTCGTGCCGCAACCAGCTTCTCCCCAATAAAGGTCACTCTCCACCGTCTGGTATTCATCTAGCAGCTAATATTTAGTATTTGACTAGTGAACAGTGGGATATATCTAGTACCAGTCAGCCGCTGGTCCGGTCGGTAGGGCCCGCTATGCCTCATATCACAGAGCGGCTTCTTCCAAGCAGAATTTCGCACCTAGCATGTAAGTAGGATGTTCTCAAGAACCTCACCGGCATCCCAGCTAGACTTTCCATCCTTTAATCCCTTCTCTTATCTCCAGATATGTGAGAAGCACTCGCTGAGGCTTTAAGAAGCCCCCTCCAGTTTGAGACAGAGGTAGCAGTGGCAGAGGATTTCCAAGCTGAATTTTTTGAGAACGCCGAATTTTAGGCCGTCAATTCATTCTCAGGAGAAGATGAAGGCTCCCCCATACAGGGTCACATCCACCAAATTTACATAATAGTATAATTTAACGGGGTGGAGGTTCAATTTTGTCTCATTTACACTGTCTCCGGGATCAACCTTACCCATATGCAGACGCTGCGGAAGCTAGGGTTCTTCGAAAATTACCTGACTCCCTCCTATTTAAGAATCCAGGGATATAACAGGATGGAGTGGACCCCAGTCGGAAAGATCCGTCTGAAGACCCAGTTCAGTAGCCTAGATTCCAACACCATGTTTATGGTCATCTCCCAGGACACCACGTATAATGCATTGATGGGAAGATCATGTATCCACCTACATGTGGCGGTTCCCTCATCGTATCACCAATGCCTCAAGTACCCCCTTAATGGTCGAGTGGCCATAATCCAGGGTGACGCGTCTCCTTTCACCTCTTGTAAAACCCTCTATTTTGATTTTGGCTATTATAAGAGAAATGATAAACAAGTCCAGGCAAGTGAAATTGATCCTGTCACCGCTACGACTGACCCCTGTCTAGGACTGAATGACGCCTATGTCTTCTCAATCCATCTATTGGAGGCCACGACCCCCGATATGGGGAAATGTTTTGTCATTTCTGGGACAAGGGGGGACCATGCTCCCAAATCTAGGAAGGGTCTGAAGATCACTTCGTATTCTTATACATATCTAGCATAAGTGATCCCAGAGCCTCCCACTCCCATCAGGTATCGGGGTCTCCGGCTCGTGGTAATGACAGTACATCATACTTGTCTATTTCATCAGGCTGGAATAAGCCGGATCTAGCCGACGCTCCACTACTGATTTGATATTATCAAGTGCATCCCCTTAGGCCAGAGACCAAGTGGGATCGGGTCAACAGCCTTTGTTGTTATGGTCTTGGCAACGCCAAAGTTCCCTAATGCGATAACCACTACTGCTCAAGCAGGTACCAGCCTTCCATCGGGGTCTGGTAACTAATAATAAATTTCCCCAATGTAAGATCCCCACATAAGTGGATAAGAGGACATAAAGGATGCCCGCTACCTTTGAAAAAGTCATCACCTCTACGGTTGACGAGTTGGTACATGTGAACCTCGGAAGCGAGATAGACCCAAGATCGACATTGATAAGCACCGTCATGCCCCTTGAGGAGCATTAGTGGTACATAGACTTCCTTAAACAGCACCATGACATGTTTTCCTGGAGTTACGATGAGATTCCATCACTAGATCCTCAGGTAGCTGTCCACCACCTCAGTCTTCCAGCAAATCATCACGGGTTCAAACAACCTCCCAGAAAGATGCATCCATTTCATGGTGACATGGTTGAGGCTGAAGTTGACAAACTCATCAGGGCCAAATTTGTTAAGGAGGTCCAGTACCCCAAATGGCTGGCCAACATTGTACCAGTAAGGAAGAATAATGGAAAGATCAGAGTCTGTATCGACTTCCGAGATCTCAACCGCCATTGTCTGAACGACGATTTTCCCCTTCCTATGACAGAGCTCTTGATTGAACCTACAACTGGGTTCCAATCCCTCTCCTTCAAGGATGGTTACTCCGGGTATAATCAGATCCATATGTCCCCTGAGGATGAGGAGTCCACAGCTTTCAGAGTTCCCCAAGGTACTTTCTATTACCAGGTTATGCCCTTCGTCCAGAAGAATGAAGGTTCCACCTATCAGCGGGCCATGTACTACATATTCAAAAAAATCCTCGAGACACTAGTGGAGTGCAATGTGGATGACCTGGTGGTCAAATCTCGAAAACACCAGGACCATCTCAAGGATCTTGAGAAAGTGTCCGGCTTCCTCCATTCCCATCACCTGAAGTTGATCCCATTGAAGTGTGATTTTGGTGTCACATATGGAAAGCTCCTTGGATTTGTTGTCAGATACCGGGGCATCAAGGTTGACCCAGAAAAGATAAATTCCATCATCCATATTCCTCCCCCAAGTAATATTCAGGAGCTTTGAGGTTTCAAAGGCCTCTTAGCCTACATACACCAATTCATTGTGAATTTGGATGAAATGTGTAATCCCTTCTCTCGTCTCATGAAGAAGGACACCGCTTACGAATGGGGCGTAGAGTTCCAGACCACCTTTGAGGAAATCAAGAAGTATCTACACCCACCTCCGGTCTTGATGCCACCCATCTCCAGGAAGCCTCTGGTCATGTATTTCACCGCCCTATAATGGTCCCTAGGCGCCCTTCTTTCCCAGAATAACAATGAGGGGACATGGAACAACCTCTACTACCTCAGTCGCAAGATCCTCGATATGGAGACCACATACTCCCCCATCGAGAAGAACTACCTTGCACTCATGTTATCCACACAGAAATTGTGGCATTACTTGCAGCACCACGAGGTACAGATGGTGTCTTGAGTAGACCCGTTCAAGTACATCCTATGCCGTCCCATGTTAACTAGTCGACTAGCGTGGTGGGCGGTAATCCTCCAGCAATTTGACAATGGGTTTGTGCCCCAGAAGGCTATCAAGGGACAAGAGTTGGCTTACTTCCTTTCTTCCCATCCAATCCCCACGGACCGTTCCCTGGACTTGGATTTTCACAATGAGGTGATCCTCTCGGTAGATCCTGCCATCCCATGTTTGCAGATGCACATTGATGGCGCCTCCTGGAGCCCCATTAGTAGGAGGATTAATGATCCTAGACTCAATAGAGTAGGAATGGGTATCATTTTTATTACCTAGGAGCAATCCATTCTACCATATTCGTTTATTCTATTGGAAGGATACACTAATAATAAGGCAGAGTATCAGGCCCTCATTACTGGCCTTGAGCTGGCCCTCGAGATCGACCTGCCCCATTTTCATGTGAAATGGGACTCTGATCTAGTCATTAAGCAGATCAAAAGTGACTATATCATTAGGAATCCAGAGCTCCTTCCATTTTTATAACGCAATCTCCAACTAATTTCCCAATTCCCTTCTCATCCAGAGGTTATCCATGTCCCTTGGTTATAGAACGGTCGAGCGGATGCTTTGGCAGTCTTAGCTGCATCAATTGAAGAGCCTAAACAGGATGATATGATTATCCACATGGCGCATTGGAGATTCATATCTCATGTTACCCCGGATGGCGGTGATGGACCACAAGTAAGCTATCTTACCATCAACACCTCTATGTCAGGACCCCCGGGTCGTCCGGATGCAGTGATCGAAATGGTTGCTGATTGGAGGACACCCTTGGTTGGATACCTCCATCACGGTAATCTCTTGTCAGACAGGGCTAAGCATGATCGAATCTGATGTCGCGTGCTTCATTTTACCCTCTAGAGTGGTCCTATCCTTGAGCCAATCCTCTATAAGGGTGAAATGATGGTTTTCTCCTCCGTTGCATTCAGGGGGTTGAGATTCTACTTGTCATGCAAGAGGTTCGTACTGGTTCCTACGATGCTCATCTAGCTGGGCCAAACCTGTCTCACTAGATCCAAAGATCAGGGAATTTTTGGCCCTCCATGATCCACGATAGCATCGAGTACACTAAGAGGTTCCATGCATTCCAAGTTCATGCTAGCTTTGTGCATCGTCCACCGGAGCCTCTCCACACTACCAAGTACTCTGGTCCCTTTGTAGTTTGGGGATTAGATGTCATAGGACCATATCCACCGGTAATGGCTCACCAATGCTGGACCGTTCTGACCACTATGGATTTCTTTTCCAAGTGGGTAGAGGTAGTTCTGCTCAATGAAGTCAAGGCCCATTCTATCATTGAATTTGTGAATTCTAAAATTATCCATCAGTTTGGAGTTCCTCGCATTATCCTCATCGATAATGGCACAAACTTCTGAGGAGTCTAGTTGAAAAAGTTGTATGCAAAGTACAACATTCACTCTAACCATACCTCCTGAAATCACGCAAAAGTGATTGGGCCGATTGAGGAATTCAATAAAACCCTCTCTAACATCCTGCAGAAAATGGTTGGTTAAAACAAGAAGATTTTTCCGGATAAGCTCCCCAACGCCCTCTGGGCTTATCGGATGACGACTCGTAATTCCACCCAGGTGACCCCATATTCCCTAGTCTATGAAACTAAGGTCGTCCTACCCATCAAGATTCAGTTTCCCTCATTGTGTACAATGGTCTATGACCAGCAAGCACCAGATTGAGTAGCTGAAATCCGTCTAGCTGAATTGGAAGCCCTTGACAAGAACATGATTCATGCCCTTTACAATCTAGAAGGGCATCAGAGCAGGATGGCTTGAGCTTTCAATAAGAAGGTTCACCTCCTCTATTTCCTGCAAGGCGACTTGGTGCAGGCTCTAAAAACACCAATGATACCCAATATGAAACCACCAAAGTTAGAAGGACCCTTCATTGTTCATAAGGTTTACCCCAATGGAGGGTACTCACTGGTTACCATGGATGGTGAGCGTATAACTCCTCCCACCAATGCCATGTTCCTAAAAAAATACTTTGCCTGAGCCTGCCGGGTCCTACATGACCTTAAACTGGATTATGGTCCTGCACGACCTTAAATTGCTAGTCCTGCATGACCTTAAACTATTTATCCCACATGAAGTCAAAATGTATGTCGTCCCGCATGACATTAAACTATATGTCTTCCCACATGACGTTAAAATTTATTTCTTCCGACATGACGTTAAACTGTATGTCATCCCGCATGACGTTAAACTGTATGTCGTCCCTCATGACGTTAAACTATATATCATCTTGCATGACATTAAGTTGTATGTCCTCCCACATGGTGTTAAACTGGATGTCCTCCCGCATGACGTCAAACTGTATGTCATCCCGCATGATGTTAAGCTGTATGTCGTCCCACATGACGTTAAACTAAACCTTCAAGAACAATGTGTGGCTTGATTCCTATCTTTATGGGATATGTAGGACCACCCAAACATTTAGATTTAGGGTCCAGCCCCTCTCAATTTGGGCTCCCTCAACCCTTTACAGTGGTTCGTCGATGTGTTCAAGAGTACTCTGGTCTAGGACCTGGAGTGTCAGATTCAACTATGGCATGTTTCCATTCACTTGTCAGGATTTTTTCCCTTCATTTGGGCTTCCATTATTTATCACAACCGAAGGGACCCCCAAGACGACATGGATTCTAGGCCTAAGGGCTCTCCTACCATTACAGGCCAACGCCCCCGAGGATTTTCAGACAACAAATCGATACAAGTCCCGCATTGCAAATATGGTCAGCGGTCGATTCTCATTCGTTTGTCCCCAATTCAGGCTAATGTGACAAGGATGCTATATTGCGAACATGGTCAGCAGTAATCCTCCGTCTCCATGACAGCCTCTTCAGACCTTGAATGTTGGTTACATGATTCACCTTATGTTCTACCACATAATTTCCAGGTGGAATTTTGACACTCCTAGAACTATCCCCCGGTGAACCTCCACAGGTCAAGGGAACGAAGCTGCAATACGGCGTTCTATGGGGCTCCCTCGTTCCAATCTCTAAGAAAATAAAGTAAGATATTCATTTGTGACTATGTGTGGCTCAATTCTCATCCCCATTGGATACGTAGGATCACTCGGGCATCGCGTTTCTAGGTCCAGCTCAACTGGTAGCTAGCTTCTCCTGCCCCTTATCCTCTGACCCTTGCTGGCCTCTTGGCTCGAGGCTCCTTCCTAGGATTGCACACGGTGATGATGTGGACCTCATCCTCATTCACATTGGGTATTCTTTATTGCGTCGTGCTCATTCCTTCATGTCCAATATATATGACTTTAAACTATGTAATCGGGTCCCATCACGTGACTCTAAACTATGATAATATCATCCCAGCATCACGACGAAAAATAGCACTGCATTGTGATGACCTCATCATAGGGGACCTTGCATTGGGAATCGATCATCCACCATACCATTTGTCAATACTTATATACGGCTTGATTCTTGTGGAAATGCCTGGAACTTCTACCCTAGGCCTGTCTCTTCACAAAAAAACCATTCACCTTAATGGACAAACAAGATACATCAAATACTGCTTATTTTGGTGCGAGTGCCAGACCCGCATGCCCCTTTCATCCATTGCACTGGTACCTTACTGTGGCACCCCTCAGAACTACATATGGTTGGATTCTCATTCTCATGAGATACATAAGAATGCCCGAGCACTTCCCCATGGGCCCAGCCCACCTTTCATGTTCAGTCCCTTGACCTAAACACTTCCCCAAGGAACACATGGTAATTTGGACTTATTCCCTCATTCACGTAGGGTCTCATAATCACCTTACCATGTGTCCCCTACATTACTGACCGATCCCTGGTCCAAGTTCTAAGACCTTAATCTAAGTCGCTTTCCAGAACTACTTAGGTCTTGATTCCCATCCTTATGGGATATGTAGAAATTCCCAGACATTTTGTCTTGGGTCTTGCCCCAGGAATCACAAATCCCATCCTTTCTCACTGTCGTCCCCTTAGCCTGACCCCTTGGGGAGTTGTGTAACTGCATCATTTTCCCTGAACAAGTTCGGTATACCCCATGGTGACTTTGGAGAGTGACAACTCCCTCACCATAGAGGTCCTATCTAGAGGTATGAGTGATCCATGATCAGATTAATGCACTCGCGTAATGTGTTTCCATCATGGGGGAATAATTCCATGAGTGTTGGAATCTATTTGAAAAAACCACAACTTCACCTTCCACGATTTGTGTGCCCTTTATTCGGACCCTCATCCTCTTTCACGTCTGAAGGGACCCCCTAACTGTATGGATGCTCGGCTTATGGTCTGTCTGCTATCCTGGGGCAACGTTCTGGAAGACAGATGGACAATATTTTCAGTTAGGTCCCATGTTTCGAACATGGTTAGTGGTCGACCATCATTTGTTGATCCCATTTCAGGCTAACGCTATAGGGATGCTGTTTTTCGAACATGGTCAATAGTTGTCCTTTATATCCATGCCCCTCCCAATGTGTTCTGAATTTTGGTAACGTGTTTCACATTTTTCATTTTCCTTTGATTGGATGCATTCTAATGCTCCTAGCATTGCCTCGCTTGTGCACTAGAGTACGTTGAGAAGACGATACATCGATCAGTCTGAGGTCCTCTTCCTTTGATTGGGCCTCCCTCTTATCCTCATAAATCTGGATTCAAATCTTGAATTCCCGAAGCTTGGTTGACGCTATCATGATCAAACGAAGTGATAGTATGAGCATCCCTTGTTTCTCATATCAGGTACGACCCACATGCTCTTAGGAATGGATTTCTATTTATTTTGGGATTATGGTTGAGCATGTTAAACCAAGGGTACAAGTAAGTAATTGTTTCCATACATATAGTTCAAAATATGCAGTAGTAAGGAAAAATATGTTTATGGGTTCAGCAATAATAGATCCCTTAAGGGTCGGCTTCCCGGATGGATCATTCCAATGCCGTTACCTTTTGGCTGGTGGCCTCCAAGACTGCTTCCCACCCCCTGAGGACCCTCTCTTCATCAGCGGCTATGAAGTGTAGTTTTCTGACCCTAGCCTGTGCCTGCACCTGTTCAATCGGAAGTTTATTCATCTGGTGACTTGCTTCCACTAGTTTCTCTTGGACGTCCGCCAGCTGGGCCCTCAACTGCTCCATGAGCTCATCACAGTTTTCAATGAATATCTCATTTTAATTCTCCTGTTCTGTGAAGCATCGAACCTCCTACTCGGACTTCAAAAATGCTCAGGTACTTCCTTATTCCTCCCGACACTATGTGACATCAGAGAGTTGGTTGTGCTCATGCATCTACTCGGCCATCTAGTCACAAACCGTCGAGTGAATGCATTGGGCATATGTCCCTCCAGCACACAGGTGAGGATTGATCCCATCTGCTTCAGCCATTCTGTCTGAGGCTGACTGAGAAAACGCCTGATGCAATTTCACCCTTTGTGTCGTGTCATCCATCTCTCCTCGGCCACTTCTGAGTCTGAATCATCAATTCCCTTGCGATTAGCAGGCCAATAGATAGGAAAGACAACCAACATGCTAGAAGTCGGGTCTTTATCAGATATTCCTCCCAGGGGGTGAGACTCTCCAGCGTCTGAGCGGCCTTCCTCTCTCGCCTCGACCCAGGTAGCACCTTCTTCAACCTCCGGCCCTGCCTCGACGGCCTCACCACTAATTTTCGCTGCTCCATGCTCACCAATTTATAGGGATGACTCGATTTGGGGGGAATGTCCTAGATAGGGTGGTACGTTTTCCATTGACTCCTTAGTGGATGGTCCGGGCCCAGAAGCCCGATGAGCCTCCAATGTCGTGATCACTGTACATACAAGGAGAACCCTAATCAATTGAGTCCTCCGATGGTAAGCACCAATATTGAAGAAAGGAACTTACAGGAACCTAATTCATCAGCCTCTAGTGTTTTGGCCGCTACAGGAGATGTCATAGCGGGGGATCCCTCAATACCCATCAATTCAAAAATGGGCGTTAGTGCCCCACCCTATTCCATTGGCGCTTCTCCCCCTCCTTCGACTGCTGACTCTTGATCAGCACCAATATGATCTTGAGCAATATAAGGAGGGTGGATTAAGTATTTCAAAGGAAAGAGGATAAAGGGAGGAGGATAGATAAGGGTTGAAGCATACCTCATGTAGCTCAGTCACATCTACATTTGAGCCGATGATCTCGCCACTCTCCCGGAGACTTCCTTGGCGGGATGCCCACTGAGACCCTTCACCTTTGGGATCCTCTTATCCTTCCCCTTCTCCTTCAACTTCTCCTTATGTTTCCTCCTATTCTATATCACCACCCTCCAAATCATCATTGTTGTCATCATCCCCCGATGTCATCGTTTTAAGATCATGCTTCTGGTTGAGCATCACTTTCACTATGAAAGGTGGCTCCACATGCCGACCTCATTGGCGTGCGTACATGTCCATGGCCGTCAGATACGCATGTTAGCGATGAAAGTTTACTTTGTCGCCAACCCAAACAAGCCCGAATTCTGTAAAATGGATTCCATCTTGCACTATCTTCTGCCAAAGGGATTCGGTACTCATCGACTGCAATAGGGTTAGCCAAGCCGACCATTGTGCCGTAAAGATTGTGTTGTGAGATGGTTGAAGAAGATATCTTATTTGCTTCCAGGGAAGTTCTATGGTCGCTCTATGGGATCCTCCTCCTCTAGGTGACGAGGGTGTGGCCATGCCTTATGACATCCCTGCTGATGAAGTCTCGGCCTTTACAGGGCCCATTGTCTGACATGCTTATGGGTTTCCACCTCTAACGACACTCTTCCTACTCTCTCGCTACTTGGGTTCCACATCGGAGACCTTGACTTGCCGAAATCACTTTCGCAAAATCCCCTCAAGGAATGCTATGGTCCAATGTTCAGTATAATCAGTTAAGAGGCTAGCATCAACTCTAGTGTGAGGAAAGGTGATGACGTCGCTGGAGCCATATGTCATGAACATCATCCACAGTTGATGAAGAACACATGGATTCCTTTATTCCCAGATATCTGTGTATACTTTTTTTGGCATCTGCTGGAGTCACCCAAAATTCCCGGCGAACCTGGATGGCATGAAAGTCTCATAGAAGATCATCTAATCATTCCGGGCCACAAGAACCCCGCCTCTGATGCTCTAGGAGTACTCCTTCTTCTCTAGTGAGCCTTTCCCTTTGTCTATCATCTAGAAAGCTGGGGTGGGGAATGGGATGAAGGAGAAGTTTGCATGGTTTTCAATTCTGATCATTTCTCCCTCCTTATTGAGGGTCAGCAGCATGACCCTGGAAATGTTTAGTAGGGAATGTCTCATTCCATTACCTAGATAAAGTATGTAATTTGAGAAGGTATATCCACCACAATGAGCCGCAACCCTCCCATAAAAGATCTGGAAGGGGCCACAGATTCTCCGAGGTCACCCCCCTCTCGAAACGTGTCCCAAAATGGAATATAGATGATCCAGCACGGGGACCCCCAGATTGAATCTTTTGTTGGAAGCCATGATGCCATCCATCACCAAGGTCACTGGACGGACTCCCATCCTTGCGTCCCTCATTGTTAAGAGCCACCCGCTCAGGAATTTGGTGACGAAACTGGCGTAACGAACATTTGGGTCCCGAATCTCATTTATGTTGTATCCCCATGACTGATATTCCCCCGCCTCCAAGATCCTCAAGTATGATCCGCTCTTTCTCCTATGTACCACGGTTGGGCACCGTCTCCCTCACACTGGTATCCTGACTATCGAATCCCTTTCCAGGAATAGGCTCCATCAGTCCTTGTAAGCAATGTCCTTCAAGAAATCCTTGACCCCACAACATCTCCTTATCCGTCTCTAATAAGTGCTTCATCACCATTGGGGTTCTTGATCCATCTCCCCAGGTTCTCATTGGCGGAAGGAATTCATCATATTGGTGGCCCTCCAAAGGGATACCCCCGATGATGTGAATTTCCCAAAGACTGATACCAACTACTCCATGATGGAGATGGAAGGTATTGGTATCAGGGAACCACCGAGTGAACAACGCTGGCCCGAGCTCGTGCTGGCAGTAGAAGTGAAATTGAGACATCCACACAGCCTCGAAAAAGCCAATATACCATAGATGCATGCCAAATTGGTAACATGTATGGTTAACCCAGTAGACCCAAGCCCATTCACTGGTGAAGTTTCCTCCAGACTGTAGGTCCCAGTCCTATAGCTAGCCTTTAGCCTCGTCGGTGACTCTATGAAGGAAGGTGCTCGCGTAGAGGGCTGGGGAACTCTCCGTGACAGGGTCACCCCCAGAAATGGTCCTAGTCCAGGGATTCAAAAAGTAAACATCCATGTTCCCGGTTTATCTGGTAGGATGAAAGTTGTTGGTGATGTTATATCGAGGGAGATCGTCCTCACGGGTCACCCATGACCATGGTGTATCAGCTTCAAAACACGATAAATAGACCTCCTCAAAAATGTCGATGTCCCATAGTGGCAGATTGTAGGATAGAGTGTAATCCTTTTGGGCAGTGGTTAGCATATTTAAAAGGGAATGGTTAGTGGATACAATCCTTTTTGTACCATAATACGCTGGTTTTGCGACCATTTCAGCCCTCCGAGCAGCAGCTTCCCGCTCATCAGCCTGATTTGCAGCCATCTTCTTCCGACAAGTGCTTGAGTGGTTGGCACGAAATATGAGATGGAAGTGCGAAATATCAGCGGCCATTATGAAATATCAGACTGTGGAGTAAAAAACCTCAGGTTTGCGAGTAAAATGATTCCTGATCTCAGTGGGACTTCACGCAACTAGAGCGGTTTTTTCACGCAGGGCCAAAGAAATTTTCATGCATGAGAGCTTGGAGCTTTTCGCGCAATGATATTAATACGGACCATGGGACACGTGGTGGATTTTATAGGAAACACCTGGTTTTTGTGCATGTGAATAGTGTATTTTGTTCCCCCCATGGGTTTCGGGCGCCGCTCCAGGATTTTAGCAAGTAGGGACCCCACGGAGTTCCGTCATTTGGCGTATCCCTCGGAATCCGACTGTTGCGACCTCTCGCCAATCCAATTCGAAGGGGAGAAATTTTTAGACGCAAAAAATTGCTCAGGGGATGAAGAAAGTTTCAAGAAAACAATGTAAATTCATATTGGTATCCAGGGACACAGTACGGGGGGCCCTGAGGAGTCACACGAAAAAAATTAGTAAGTGTACGAAAAAATATGTCCCGTGCAGAAAGTTCTGGGATTCACGAGAGTTCCTTGGCGTGGGTGTGAAATATTGCGCACCCTCTCCCTACATGTTTGACATTTCACGCCACTTCCATTGGCACACAATTATTTTTCACCGACCTATTTTCTATGCCCCTGAACTTCTATAAATAGAAGGTGACCCCATCAACTTCCGGGCTGATGAATTTGAGCCGGCTCTCATGCGCGAAATTCCCCTTTCTTGCGCGCAATGATGTCCTTCAGGTAAATTTATTTTCACGCCATGTCACCCCGAGATCCACCTTTGCGTGAGATCCCCTTGGTTTAGACTAAATTCCAATTCCTTCAGTGTCTGCCCCTTGCGCACAATACCTTCCACCTGCGCGCAGGCCGGCCGATTGCGCGCAATCCCCTTCAATTGCACACACCCCATTCATTGCACCTAGCCTCTCCCAATGGCACACAATTAGTCCTCCTTGCACACAATCCATTCTAGTTGTGTGCAAAGCCTCAGCTTCACTTATGTGAAAATCCTAACTGATTGTGCCCCAGTCTGGTGTTTTTCGCGTGGGGACGCTTATTTCACGCGCAAGCCTCAAAAGTTGCATGCAACTCTACGGGACCTCATTTCCTGTACTCCTTGGTCATACCTTTGCATACGTGTTTGATTCTCTTCTTATGGATTCCATTCGCAGGTGTCTCTCACACCACGGTAATCAACATAATACACCTTTTTCACATATGACCTTCTAGGTTCGTACGAAGTATCTTCAAAGTCCCTTGGACGATTCTTCCCGCTGCTTTGCTTTTCCTCATGCTTCTTCGCATAGGCACGCTAACGGCTATTGCTTCTTCGCATAGCCATGTTAATATGGACCCCTCAACGGTACACTCCATAACACCCCCCCTGTATAGCTTTGCATGTCCTCTATCTACACCAAGGAGCAGAATGTACCGGTTATGTAAGTCCTAGGGCTGTGGAGTGAACCCACCTTGTCCGAGATGCAGGATGTTAAACTGCCATGCACCATCATCCTCAGCACATGACGTTAAACTGTGACCTCACCCCATGCCTTGCACGTAGGGTCCCCCTTCTTGGACATTCTCCATGCCTACTCGTCTCCATGGGGATGGGATCACCACTCATAGGGGATGATATCCTCCTTATTGGAGTGGCGTTTGTCCATGGGGAAAGGGCAGCCACCTTGGTGTAAGCCCCTAGCTTTTCATGCCTGAGGAAGCATCCCTGTTCCTCCTTTCATCTTCAGTCCCCAGGGCCAGTGAAGGGCATGGTGGAAAATGGTGCGTCTCCTTTATTCGGTTCCAAGTCCCTCTCCTACTGTGCTTTGTCACCATCGGGCCTCCATCATGGAGTATGTCCCAACCCCTTCAGGATTCTAACCATGCATAAGCCCCTCTTTCCTCTTTGGGCTGCTCCACGCGTAAGCCCCACTCCACCTGCCATGGAAGCACATTTCGCAACGTGATCTTTAGGTCTCTGATAATTCTTGTTTCTCACACCGAGCGTGACTCACGTGGGCTTAGAGTAAGCACCAACCCCGACAACACACACCTGGGATGCCTCAGAGTGTAAGCCCCAAACATCATCCTGAACAACAAGGACTTTGATCCATGTCAAGGCATGGTACATAGGAAGCATCCACGAGGTTCAAGCCCACCACCCGGTCATTCTGACCATCATCACGTTGGTCCACCAACCACCTAGGCCGCCTCAGAGTTTAATCCCCAAACAACATCCCAAACTACGGGGACTTTGATCCATGTCAATGCATTGTATCTAGGAATCCTCCACGAGGTTGAAGCCCACCACCCGGTCATTCCAAAAATCATCAAGTCGGTTCACCAACCACCTGGGTTGCCTTAGAGTGTAAGCCCCAAACATCATCTTGAACTACAAGGACTTAGATCCATGTCAAGGCATGGTATGTAGGAAGCCTCCATGAGGTTCAAGCCCACCACCCAGTCATTCCAACCATTATCACGTCGGTTCACCAACCACCTGGGCTGCCTCATAGTGTAAGCCCAAAACATCATCCCTAACTTTGAGGACCTTGATCCATGTCAAGGTATGGTACGTAGTAAGCCTCCACAATGATCAACCCCACCACCCGGACGTTCCGACCATCATCACGTCGGTTCACCAATAACCTGGGCCACCTCAGAGTGTAAGCCCCAAACATCATACCATACTATAAAGACTTTGTTAATTGTCATGGCATGGTATGTAGGAAACCTCCACGAGGTTCAAGACCATCACCCGGTCATTCTGACCACTATCATGTCAGGTTCTCCCCCATCCTGCATGACAATAAACTATATCCACCATCCCAAACTATGAATACTTCGATCCATGTCAAGGCATGGTACATAAGAAGCCTCCCCGAGGTTCAATCCCACCATCCATCAGGACACCAGGTCTACCTTCACGTCATTTTACCGACCCCATGGGATGCCTCAGAGCATAATCCCCAAATGCCACCTGAACTACGTGGACTTTGATTCCCTGCCACAGGGATTCGTAGGAAGCCTCCATGAAGTTATAGCCCATCACTCTTGTCTCATCCTGATCTCTCCCTCAAGCCAATGTGTCTCGGGAAGCTCATGCCCTAACCCAGAGGTTCCACTTCTTTTGGGTCCCATCCACGCATCCATTCTCATGGGTCGCCTCCTCAAGTGTCCCATCGTCTCACCGAACTACGCAGACTTTGATTCCCTTCCACAAGGATACGTAAGAAGCCTCTTCGATACTCAATCCCAACATAACCATCGCCCTTACGATGGCCATATTCCATTCCCCTTCACTTCATCACCCATCGTGATCCTCACTCGGGCCACCACATCCCTATGGGATCATGCCTCTCCACTCCCCATTCCATTAGACAATATTTGGGAACCACCCACATGATGGCCCCAGCGTCGGTGTTCCCTCCAGGGGGTTCCTCCATCTGATCCACTCTAATCAGTGTTTCGATCAGTCCAATCCGTCTCCACTGGACGTTAAACTTGTGGAATACCCTGTGTTAAACATGGGAAGCTGAGGAAAACCTCAAATACATGACCATTTCATACAATTCCCCGCATTATATATGGGATGCCTCAAGCTTCCGCGCCCTCGAGAAGCCCTATAAAAAGGGAAAAAAGACAGACATGCCAATCCCCCAGACTTCAGACACGCTAGTGATTCCCAACGTGACTACTCCCCTAACCGAAGGTTGCTGCCCTGACCGGACCCCTTGGAATGTCCTGAGAAGAGCAGTGTAATTAACTGGTGTCCAAGAAGATATGGAACAGAAAAGAGTTTCACGAACAACGGATTAGGTCTATAAGGGAGACCCGAACATGGTGACGATCTTCGAGGAGGAATCCACGGAAGGAACAACCGACATCCCATCATCCCATTTTGATCAAGGAGCAGAAGTCTTTGAATAAAGATCGAATGTTACCTACCATTGGAAAGTGGGAATGTGGGGTGACAACTGATCATCCTCCACGTGACGGATGCACGCACCCTAACGAAAGCATCGTAAATAAGGCAGTACTCACTGTCAATTCCCCCTATCGTCTTTTAGCAGTAATTTACAAGCTCTTTGAGGAAGAACTCAATGTCAATTCCTCATATGGCCTCATAACGTAACTATAGAAACATTGAGGGAACAATAAAAGTCAATCCCCTATATGGTTTCGTAGTATGATAATTATAATAGACAATATGGGAAATCCATTAACGTCAATTTCCCCTATGGTCTCACTACACCAGGTTCCCCTAGCCCCGTGTAAAGAAATCGTGCATAAACAATGAACAACAGCCAAAGTAAACCTCTATAACAACATGGCTAAACAATCAACATCATATCAAGCATGTCAGAAAAAATAATATTTCCATCCTACAGTACTAGGCCTAGGAAAAAACAAGGTAGCCTAACATGATACAGAGGACCAAATGGTCATAAAAAAACATGCATGGGCAAACACTTCCAAAGAATAGCAATTAACTCTATTCACATTCAATTAATCTCAATTCAAGAATTCAAGAAGAGCATAAAATTAACAGGAATAAAACTATAAACATGCAACACCTCGTTCGAGGGTATTGGGTACTATTGCACAAAAACTTCAAAGACTTTCTATGGAAAGGAACAAACCACCTACCTCAGTGTTGTAGGATCGTTATACCAGAACCTCAATCCTTGAATCACCCAAGAACATCGTTGATCAATGAAAACATCAAAAACGTTCAATCGAGGATATCTCACGAGAGAGGAGAAATCAGAAAACGAAGCTATATAAGAAGGAAGAGCATACCGAGGTGATCCCAACATAATCGACCATGGTCGATTTAGAGAATGGATACTCGATCGAGGCTTGGGGAAAGAGAGCGTACGTACAGACACTCCTTGACAAAGAATATGAAGCAGAAGTGAATTCTGCTCATCAGGCATAACCCTGGTCCATTCAATGAAAAAATGAAAGTAAATGGAGTGTAATTTTGAAGTACACGACATGTACTTTAGAAGTACACATCATGTACTTTCCCTATTGAGCCTCGCTTTAGGCAGCCTCTAGGTCACCACGCACGACCATGTGAATGACTGTTACACGTCCAACACATGAGTACCCGTAGTAACTGAGTACAGGGCATGTACTTATAAAGTACACAACGTGTACTTCAAAAATGCCCAGAAACTCCACTTTTTCTCAAAAACACTAGAAAAAAACATACCTGATAAGAATATTTGGGTTCTTACACAACACATATTTTCTATTTGTCCAAATGAACCACAATACTAGAAATATACATAAAAAATTATTTTCCAATGAAACTTCCATACTGATAAGAGTTATGAACATGTTTCTCAACAACATTCTTATCAAAACGTTTTTTACCACCAGCCTTTCTTTTACCAACATGAATCTTCATTTTCATCTCTGTTCTATTTTCATCCTTATCAAAAGTAGAATTAATAAAAACTTTGTAAGAATCTGAATTTTTATAAACTTCTAAAATTAGGACTTTATTTACCATGGCCACATATATAAACTTCCAATAATTTTTCTCAACCATTGAAGGTATATTTTTTTGATCCTTTGATGGTTCAACCTTATGAGAAATTTAACCAACAATAGAGATAGTTTTTTTTGAAACATTTAACTCTTCGTTAATCTTCCTAAATGTTTCATTGGACATGTTCCAACTCCTTTTTTTACATCAGCCTAACCTACAAATGTTAATTGAAATTATTTTATTTCTCCATATATGTGTTTAGATCATCAATATATTCCATTAGATTTACACTCTCAGTAGAAAAAACTTCTTGATTTTTTTATTAGAAATTTTCATTTATCATCATTATAATTTCATTTCAAATCCCATTAATATAACTTAGGCATTCTATAAATTATTCATTAATATAAAATTATAATTTATTTTCTTCTTCTTCTGAACTTATTTTTCTGAATTCTTTATTGTTCACTGTTTCTATAAAATTATTCTCACCAAAATTCTCAGTAGACTTTTTAGATTCAGGTTCATTGCCTTCTTCATCATCATATTTAGTTAAGAAACTTCTCGTTTTAGATTTTTAGAAATTTTTATATTTATCTAAGGGAAAATATTTTTCCTTATCAACCTATTTATTCCATAGCCTTCTTAGACTTATTTTATCTTCATAATTGTGCTCTTTTTTATTTATTTTTTTGAAATTATCTATAATGTGTCCAAAAGCTCCACATTTAGAACACTTCAAAGGATTTTTTTATTTAATTTACTTTTACCTATTCCCATATTTTTGTAAAATATGGATAACATTTAATAAATATGTTTACATACCATATTTTCAGAGTAAGAGTGAGAAACATCATATTTCTTATAAATATTATTTAACTTTTCTTTCTTGGATTCTTTAAAATACATTTCCCTATTAGCTTTTTTTCTTCCATCATTACATTTTCCCTTATTATTTTATATATAGGGATATTACTATACATATCATCCAAAGATATAGTTTCCAGGTCCCTATATTTCAATGAGGATACCTTTTCCCTAAGTTTTTCAGGAGGGATTCTTAAAATAATTTCAAAAACAATAGACTCCTCCAACTTTTCACCAAGATATATGATAGTGTTGATAGTGTCATTTATCATCGAAAATAATTCCTCAATAGATTCGTACTCATCAATTTTCAGATATCCATAGTTCAACATCTAGAATTTTAATTTTATTTTCCTTCATTTTGTAATGAATTTGTATATGGTCTTTCAATATATCCCATTTAAATTTTATGGTGGAAACACCCATCACACATAGAAAATCATTTTCATAGTGTAATGAATGTAATGAATTATTGGATCTTACATAATTCTAAATATTCATCTTATCAATATATTTTAGAGGAACATTATCATAAATAATATGAATTCCTTCTATCATAGATTTGAGAACATCATTTCTAAGATACATAACATATAGTAAGATTAGGCCTTTCTAGATATGATAGTTCTTACCATTGAAGACCATAACACCATTACTATTCACACATTTCAAATTCTCCATGAAATTATTTTTAAAACATCGAAAAAATAAGATTAATGAATCCTTAGGCTTTGATACCAATTTATATTTCCCACCAATATCATTGCACTATATAGAGGAGGTTGAATCATTGGTCTCCTTTTCTTTTTTAAGTTTCCCATCTTTGAAACAACCTTATTCTCATGTTAATGAGTTGTTAACTTTATAAAAAATAACAAAAAAACCATAGGAACATTATAATTTGCAGGGTTCACTACTCAGTAAGTGTAGTTACGTCCTTGATATTGTTTTGAAACAATACAATACCACAGAATCTACTAGAAAATAATCCTTTGATGTGGAATAAAATGTATAAAACGGTCCCTTAAACTCATGTAACACTATGATCAATATAAAATTGAATGGGGTACATGTATCATGAAATGAGGTTAGATAATATTTGTAACAAACATGTTATGATTCTTCTTCATAAACATTCACAAATAAAATCTTTAAAAAAATTCACTTCCTTACCCAGTAACAGGAAAGAAATTATTCCAAAAATCTTATTTTCTCTTTGTCTGATTCTCAATTCTGATGGCTTAATATGAAAAATATACCTCTATTATAGTACTTCTAAGAAAATTCATAAATTCTTAATCCTCATTATAGAAATATCAAAATGATTATCTAAGTCCAATTATCCAACCCAATATGATAACCAGTTGGATACAATCTTTTCTCTTCTCCTTTCTTCTTCTATTTTGAAACGTCGTTAGGTGATGATCAACCTAGAAACTTCTCCTCCCTAAAATTTAAGAGCTTCTCCCTCTTCCTTTATTAATAGTACATTCTCATTAAAAAGTATAAATTACATTATCCTTTTATAGGAAACCTAAATATGTTATGGTCGAGTTCCAAATGTTTTTCCTTATCATAAAAATTCTCTAAAATACATATCTACCATTAATATAGATGAATTTATGACATTTTTAATGCTTCTCAAATCTTATCAAACTTTATTTAATCTTCTCAAAACATCATTTTCAATTATAATTTATTCAAAAAACTCATTCTCATTTTAGTTCCCCATTCTGATTTCCCCATTATGGTGAAGGTAACAAATTTTTAAATAAGTTTTTCCAAACCAATTGAAAAAATATAACAATAATATGTCTTCTCATTATGATCCTTGGAACCAATTGATTATTCTAATTTCTTAATTACTATGGAGATGGTATCTTCTTCATTAGGTTTTCTCTATGATAAATGTAAAACATATATCGACTCATTATGATGACCTATACCAACTGATGGAAACAAAACCGTAAATATTATTCATAAGACTCTTCAAGAATGATTCCTAACCCATTTGATAGAAATTCAAAAAAAATTCAAGAATGATTATTCTTCTGAATTTTTTTAGATGAATGGTCTTGCATCTGATGGATTATAATTTTATTTATTTTGATAAGAACTATCATCTCATGTTTGATAGATATTGATCAAATAATTAAAAAAATTCTTATTTCTATTGAACCTCTAGATACCAATCTAGAGAAATAAAAAAAACCATTCGACATTTCATCTTAAGGAAAATGGATGTCTACATTATTTATTGATCTATGATTTTTTTCTTCATATTGGTCACCACTAAAATATCTTTCTCTCTATATTTATTAGTTTCAATAAAAAAACCACTTATTTTTATTTTAATTAGTCCTAATAAATCCTGAAGAAATTAATCGTACCTCCAATAAAAACTCTATATATAATGCATAAAAGATAAAAATATTACGAATCAATGTAAAAATCCATTAAGATTGATTTGCGTCACACCACTTATAATGGACTGGTTCCAAAAGCTTTTACTTCGGTAACTTAATTTATTATCAAAATACAATACCAATGAAATTTTCAAAAATCATCATATTACTCTGAATATTTGTATCTCAAGGATTTTTTGTCTCACTAAAACTAGAATATTCACATGTTCTTTTTTTTTCAATATTATCATCTAGGAAAAAAAATTGTGTCTTGTGTTCTTATACCAATGAACTGAGATAAGAAATATTTGGCTTCACAAACATTCTTCTCCTCCAAACATAATCTTGTATCTTGAATTCCTCAAAACCTTGAATACATTTAAGATAAAATTTATCCTATAATGACTTATAATGAAGAGTATTGTAACCTCTGATTCCTTGAGTAATAATAATATTTTTAACGAATCCTTAATACGATTGGTAGAACTCCCCCTTTCCATCATCAAGTTTTCCTCACATGTTTCATAAACACTTGTGATTTTTGTAAATTAAAAAATAGTAAATAATCTCCATATTTTCATTGGAGGCATTCTAACTCTAAAGAAAATGATCATTATGATATTTCCTTAATTCTAGACACTATATGAGTCTTGTAAGAACCCGTGTTTTTTCAGATGGTTGTTTTGAGCAGAAATTTGAATTTTTGCTGTTGGATACTCGTAAGGGGTAAAATGGTCATTTTCCCCTACCATATAATCTCAGATAATTTTTTCAACCGCTCTATTGGTCCCGGAATAGGTAGTTTACCCTAGGATAGGAGTTTGGAGGAAATATGATCTATTCAAATTTTGGCGGAATATTTAATATTTAATATTATTAAATATAATATTAAATTATTCACGTAGGTTAGTTTGGAAATAAATTTTAAACGGAGTGTCATATTGAGATTCCATTTGTTCAGTTGAGTCTAGAATGGATAGTTTAGCCTAGGGAAGGCATAAACTCATGTCGGGCATCGGGGCCGACCCGAGCCCCTTTTTCTTCCTTTTCTTTTCTTCTTTCCTTTTATTTTTTTCTCTCTTATTTCCTCCTCCTCCTTGCGCACATCTCCTATGCCTATACTATGTGGTTGTGACCTATGGTAGAATTTGGAGATCGAGAAATATGGAGATACATAAGGCAAGAGGGGTACCAATTCGAAGCCCTCGACGCGCTGGGTCGGCGTGCGACATCCGTGGACCGTGGAATCAACCGAAACTTCGACATTTTCCACCCAAAGGTAGGGTTGTTTATGTTTTCTCCATATATCCCCTATAAACATGTTTTTTTAAGTTTTTAAAGCATTATATTTCTTTCTTGTATGCCCATGGGGCTCGATCTATTATTTCGGTGGCGAAAACGGGTGAATTGGGTGTTTTTAGGGTTTTCCCGTCGGAAAATCCAGTATACACGGTGTGTATTCCAGGGGTACACACCGTGTTTTATTCCCGTTTGGGGAAGATTATGTTTTATTAAGTACATGCCTTGTACTTTGAGTACACGATGTTTAGTGGGTGGCCGTGTGGCTGGCCGTGTGGAGTAGAACACGGAATAGTGGTTTTTAAGGACTACACACTGTGTACATTAAGTACACTCCATGTAGTGGTACATGGGCATATGTTTGGGCGAAAAAGGACACATCGTAACTTTTTGTGAACAGTACACTCCGTTTACAATTACACAGGCAGGACCATTGTGCTCTGGCCATGTACTCTGGCCATGTATTGCTTCAGTTTAGTAATTTTGAGATATCTTGGGCTCTGGATGTCAGAATTGGGCCTGTGAGTAGTCGATTATTAGTGTTTTTTCACGTATATCTCAATGGTGGAATCATTTTGACATTTAGAGGTATTATAAAGGGAGTATTTGTGGTTTCTATCTAAATGGAGGGGTTCTTCCTCCACTTATCAAGTTCAGTTCTCACCTGAGAGTGAGACTTGGTGTGGTTGATAGGATGGGTGTTTAGGCCAACTTAGGTGAGACCTTTAATTGGATATAAGGTATGAGATATCTCCCTTAACTTATGATTTAGGGGACGTTTCCCTTGTTATACATTCCCTTCTGGACTTTGAGGCTTTGAGACCAGGTACTTCTAAGGATCCCCTGAGGGATGCCTTTGCTTGTGTGCTAACCTAGGGAGTCACTTATAGGATCTCTCTCTTGTTCTTCCATTGACAGGAACCATGTGATGGAATGCCTATGTTTTCCTTCCTTTGAAGATATCGTGTAGGATTCCTCCCTTACAGTTTTCTAAGGATCCCGTGTAGGAGGCCTTCGCTCGTGTTTACCTGGAGGATCCCGAGTATGATGCCTCCTCAGTGTCTGGCCTGAGGGACCCAGTGGGTGCCCGTAGTTTGACCGACCCTGAGTTGTTATGTCGGGTTTGGGTAGACATGGTGATCAGGTGTCACCTAGAATCTGTTCCAACTGGAAATCCTTTTGGGATTGGGATGTATTGGTGGGTTGGGAATTTGGGCCACCCTCATCGTTTGTTTATATCTAACTTGGTTTTGTTGATGTTGTAGTGTTTACCAGAGGTGCTTCCTGGTTGGTGTCTTGTGAGCCTGATGCGAGACGTATTTCATGATTTTTTGGATCCCTACTATTCCTTCTCTTCCTGAGTATGTGGGTTGTACCTTACCTTGCAAAGTCCTTGAGTTTTACGTGAAAATTCCACAACTACCAGTGGACGAGGTATTGTGTGTTTACCGTTTTTCCCCTATTGTTTTCCTTCGTTGCTTGTATGCTTGTGTAGAGGTATGTTGATCATGTTTTAGGATAATTGTTGTTCTAGGATGTTTTTCCCATGCCTTGTTATTTTTATGACATTTGGGTCTTGTTAGACTTTGGACGTTATACATGTTTTCCATGAGTTGTGACTGTAGGATGGAATGATATTCTTGACATGCATGTTTCTGTAGACTGGTGTGCCAAGTATCTCTATAGGTGTACTTTGGCCTTATAGCATTATTATGCACTGACTGTCATGGGACCGTGGGAACCTGGTGCTATAGACTATAAGGGATAGACCGAGTGAGCTTCCCAGGGAGTCTTGGACATTATAGACTACAGGGGATAGACCGAGTGAGCTTCCCAGAGAGTTTTGGACATTATAGACTACAAGGGATAGACCGAGTGAGCATCCCATAGAGTCATGGATATTATAGACTATAGAAGGGTAGACCGAGTGAGCTTCATCAGAGAGTCTTTAGTTGTTTGAATATCCTTAAACCATTCCGGGCTAGTGGACGAATTGACCGAGCGAGCATCCTCAGAGAGTCTGTGATAGACCTGAGACTATAGGAGGAATTAACCCAGTGAGCTTCCTTAGATAGTTTCTAGACCTTGGAGCTATAAGAGGGTTACACTGTGTGATCTTCCTCAGAGAGTCCCTGACCACCCTATATATAAGGGGAATTAGCCGAGCGAGCTTCCCCAGAGAGTCTTATAATTTTCGTATGACCAAACTAGAGGGGTTAGGCTGAGTGCACTGCCCAGATGGTTTTTAGTACTTCTTGGATATGACCAGAGGGGTTGGGTTTGAGTACTTTATAGAGGGTTACCTATTGTGTTATCTTCTTGCTTTTGATTGATTGGTTGAACTATAGGATAACTTGTCTTTTCTTATCTTGTTCAGAGTCATATCTCCGGCATTGGCCGAAGCAGGTACATGTCAATGGGATTACGGACCCAGAGATCAACTTATTTGATATATGGCTTGAGTGGCACTACTTCCATCTCAATGCCCTTGAATAGGATTTCCAAGAGATCAGGATTATGGTCCCAAGGATTGACTGCTGATTTTGTTTCTTGTTATTTGAATAACTTCATCATGAATATTCATATTTATGTATATGTGTATAGGTATGGGACTGTACATGTGTACGTATATTGATATCGACAACCATGGTGGAAGTTGCCCAGTTTACAGGGATAACATACCCTGAGTTCAACTGTGGTTGCATGTTTGGTTTACTTCTTTTTGTTGTGTCCCAGCTCGGCTGAGCACATTGTTGTTACATACACTTTTAGCAGTACAGTTGTAGGTTTCTTGTCGGGGTGACCCACTAAGATTATTTCTCACCCCTGCATGTACAGCTCGGTGTACGTGTAGACCTTATGTCTTCTTTTCAGGTTGAGAATTAGTTGCATGGTGGATAGGGCTGAGGCCCAGTGTTGCATGATCAAGCAGATCTTCTCAAGTGGTTCTACTGATCGTGCTGCTGCAGTTCGACTGTTTCTAGAGATCGGGTACGTGGATTGGCTTAGAGTTAGTAGCAGAGCCTTGTACTTTTACTTTTAGTTTATTTTGTACGTGTATTTGTATGGTCGTCCCGGTGGGTGACCAGTGTTGTATTGTATTGCATATCTGTTTGGGCTTTTACAACATTTTACTATTATACCTTGTTCTATTTCATTTGTTTATTGCTTCCACACACTTTTTACTTTATACTGTGTATGTTACTTAGTTATTTCTGCTATTTTCTTACTCCAGTATGAGGGTATAGTCTTCCCACTATCACACCCTAGGCCCTCACTACTTGTAGGCAGCCTCTGGCGTACGGGGAGGCGCACTTGAGGCCTTGTGGCGAACCGGCTCAGATCAACGGTTTAGTGGCATCCGGGTCGGGATGTTACAAAGTGGTATTAGAGGAGTTTTCCTTCTTGGTATTTACTATTTGGGATATGGTAGATAAGAGTATTAGGAATCTTTCAGAAACTGTGATGGATATCAGGCTGGTGCGTCGCGAACACTTTTTCTGGTAAGAAGTCCTGGTTTCCAAGGTTTGGGATTGTTGTTCTGATTTTTGCGATGTTATGGTTTTATATGATTTTTTCCTTGAGATACTCACATGTTTTGTAGTGTATTTATTTACTATGGGTCTCTGGATCTTGGCCATTGGTAAGATGTCAGGGATAGATTTTGACTCTTGGCTGGCAAAGGCAAGAGGCATCTCATGCATCATACGAGGCACGTAGGATTTACGGCATATAGGCCTGCTAGTGTGTGTTTTTACTGATGACTATGACCCTTGGGTCTGTTTACACATACTTTTTACTCTGATGGAAGGTTAAATGGATCTACGTTATGGCATTTTTGATGGGACAGATGACTCAGTCCTTTTGCATAGGTGGTGAAGTGACCCTAGTTGGTCTATGTGACACGTGATGCCTTTCTGTTCAACCCCTTATTGGGTGTTGTTTCTTGGTTCTATGGTTATCTATTCAGGTCATTGAGAACGATGCCGATAGATACAAAGGATTTTCTTATGTACTGGACCTTCTTGGGTCGTTGTGATATTTACCATCTCTTGAGTGGTTTTGGATATTTTGGGCTAGGTGGTTAGACCTTGTGACCCAGTTTTGAGGCTTTTTCTATAGGGCTAGGTTGAAGACCTAGAGACCCTGGGTTTTGACTCGAACCCTTATCGATAAATTTCTGTTCTGTTTTAGGGAAACCTTGGCAAGAAGGTTGGCCAGTGTTTTCCAATGCCTTTTTCCGGTGTTTTTTTCGTGACTATTTTTGATGAGCAGGCATGTTCGGGTGCCTGGCCTGGTCGAACAAAGCTTTTGATGTTGCTGTTGTAGAGGTGACTTTGTGAAATTTTGGGTTACCGTGAAATGGTTGAACCGTGGTTGAATCCTGGTCGGGTTTTGGCAGGATGTTAGCGTGGCTCGGAGGGAGTTGGACACGCCTTCGGTGATATCTTAGTATACTTCAATAAGAGACGATCATGAGATATCTTGATTCGTCTTGAGTATGCTGAGAGATCTTCGACCCTACATTGATATATTTTTTTTTCTTTCTTAATGTTCATCTGTGTAGTGGATAGAACCTTTTCTAGTTGTGCTCTCAGAGCAGTGTAAGAAAATCCATATGGAGGGGAGTGCAGCTTTTGCCTTTTGAGGGTGGTTTTCCTTGTTTACGTTAAATATCAGTGTTTTCCTGGAGCTTTTGATCTTAGAGTATTCTTTTAAGACGACGACAAGGGTATTTCTAGGGTGGGGAGAACCAGTTAGTTGTAGTTGAATATCTTCTGTGTCGAAGGTGGTTGTTAACACTAAGGCTGGTCGTTGTATGGTCCAGGTATCTTGGTTGTGAAGATTCTCGGGTTGAGGGCATGGCTACTGGTCCTGTAGTTGGTCCTTTTTCTGGGATTCTCAGGGATGAGAAGGTTTATGGTGGGGAGTTTTTAAGAACCCATGTTTTTCCAGACAGTCGTTTTGAGAAAAAATTTGAATTTTTGTTATTAGATGCTCGTGAGGGGTAAAACGGACATTTTACCCTACCATCTGATCTCGGATAATTTTTCAGATAGTTCTGTTGGTCCCAGAATAGGTAGTTTACCCTAGGACAGGAGTTTGGAGGAAATATGAGCTGTTCGAATTTTGGAAAAATATTTAATATTTAATGTCATTAAATTAAATATTAAATTATTCACGTAGGTTCATGTGTAAATAACTTTTAAATGGAGCATTAGATTGAGATTCCTTTGGCGCCTTTGAGTCTAGAATGGGGAGTTTAGCCTAGGTAAGGCATAAACTCATGTCGGGCATCGGGGCCAGCCCAAGCCCCTTTTTCTTCCTTTTCTTTTCTTCTTTCCTTTTCTTTTCTTCTATATTCTTTCCTCCTCCTACTTGTGAACCTATCCTATGATTATCCTCCTTGGCCGTGAACTATGGGAGAATTTGGAGATCGATAAATAGAGTGAGACAGAATGCAAGAGGGGTACTGATTTGAAGCCCTCAACGCGTTGGGTCGGCGTGCGGCATTCGTGCACCTTGAAATCAACCGAAGCTTTGGCGGTTTCCTCACAAAAGTAAGGATCTTTATGTTTTCACCATAGATCCCCTATAAACATTTTGTTTTACGTTTTTGAAGCCTTATATTGTTTTCTTGTATGCCCATGGTGCTCGATATATTGTTTCGGGGGTAAAAACGGGCGAGTCGGTGTTTTTAGGGTTTTCCCGTCGGAAAACCCAGTATATACGGTGTGTATTCTAGGGGTACACACCGTGTGTTCTTCCAATTCAGGGAAGGCGATGTTTTCCTAAGTACACGCTGTGTACTTTGAGTACACTCCGTGTAGTGGGTAGTCGTGTGGAGTAGAACGCAGAATAATGGTTTTTAAGGACTACACGTCGTGTACTTTAAGTACACGCCGTGTAGTGGTGCATGGGCATGCGTTCAGGTGAAAACAGACATGGCGTAACTTTTTTTGAATAGTACATTCCGTGTACAGTAAGGTACACACCGTGTACTATTACACAGGCACGCCCATTGTGCTCTGGCCATGTACTCTGGCCATGTACTGCTTCAGTTTAGTAATTTTGAGATATATTGGGCTCTGGAAATCAGAATTGGGTGTGTGAGTAGTTGATTATGAGCATTTCTTCATGTAGATTGCAATGGTGACATCCTTTTTACATTTAGAGGTATTATAAAGGGATTTTTGGTGGTTTCTATCTAAATGGTGGCGTTCTTCCTCCACTTATCGAGTTCAGTTCTCACCTGAGAGTGAGACTTGGTGTGGTTGATAGGTTGGGTGTTCAGAACAACTTAGGTGAGACCATTAATAGGAGATAATCTATGAGCTATATCCAATAAATTATTATTTAGTGGAAGTTTCCCTTGTGAGACGTTCCCTTCAGACCTTTGAGGCTTTGCGACAAGGTACTTCTAAGGATCCCCTAAGGGATGCCTTTTCTTGTGTTCTGACCTACGGAGTAGCTTATAGGATCTCTCTCTTGTTCTTCCTTTGACAGGAACCATGTTTTAGAATGCCTATGTTTTCTTTCCATTGAGGATCTCGTGTATGATTTCTCCCTTACTCTTGGCTAAGGAACCCGTATAGGATGCCTTCGCTCGTGTTTACCTGGAGGATCCCGAGTATGATTCCTCCTTAGTGTCTGACCTGAGGGACCCAGTGGGTGCCCATAGATTGACCGACCCTGAGTTGTTATGTTGGGTTTGGGTAGAGATGGTGATCGGGTGTTACCTAGAACCCATTCCAACTGTTAATCCCTTGGGTATTTTGATGTATTTTTAGGTTGGGTGTTCGGTCCACCTTCACCGTTTGTTTATATCTGACTTGGTTTTTCTGATCGGGTATTGTTTTCCAGAGGTGCTTTCTAGTTGGTGGCTGGTGAGCCTGACGCGAGACGTATTTCTTGTTTTTTGGGAGGCCTACTATTCCTTTTGTTCCTGAGTAGGTGGGTTGTGCCTTACCTTTCGAAGTCCTTGAGTTTTATGTGCAAATTCCACAAATACCCATGAATGGGGTATTACGTGTTTACCGTTTCTCCCCAATTGTTTTCCTCCCATGATTTTATGCTTGTGTAGAGGTATGTTGATCATGTTTGAGGATAATTTATGTGCTTGGACGTTTTTCCCATTCCTTGCTATGTTTACGACCATTGGGTATTATTAGCCTTTGGTCGTTATACCAGTTTTCCATGAATTGTGACCGTAGGATGGAATGATATTCTTAACATGCATGTTTTTGTATACTGGTTATCCAAGTAGCTCTATAGGTGTACTTTGGCCTTATAGAATTATTATGCACTGACTGGGACAAGACTGTGAGAACTTGGTGCTATAGACTATAAGGGACAGACCGAGTGATCTTTCCAGAGAGTCTTGGACATTATAGACTACAGGGGATAGACCGAGTGAGCTTCCCAGAGAGTTTGGACATTATAGACTGTAGGGGATAGACCGAGTGAGCTTTCCAAAGAGTCTTGGATATTATATACTACAAGAGGGTAGACTGAGTGAGCTTCCTCAGAGGGTCTTTACTTTTTTGAATTTCCTTAAACCATTCTGGGCTAAAGGAGGAATTGACCGAGTGAGCTTCCTCAGAGAGTCCGTGATAGACATGAGACTATAAGAGGAATGACCTAGTGAGCTTCCTCAGATATTTTCATGACCCTGGGGCTATAACAAGGTTAGACCACGTGATCTTCCTCTAAGAGTCCCTGACAACCCTAGACTTTAAGGGGAATTGACCGAGCGAGATTCCCGAGAGAGTCTTATAATTTTTGTATGACCAAACAAGAGGGGTTAGGTTAAGTGCACTGCTTAGAGGGTTGTTGGTACCTCTAGGATAGGACCAGAGGGGTTGGCTGTGATTACTTCCCATAGGGTTACCTGTTGTGTTATCTTATTGCTTGTGATTGATTGGTTGAACTAGAGGATAACATGTCTTTGTTTAGCTTGTTCAGAGGAATATCTACGACATTGGCTGAAGCAGGTACATGTCGATGGGATTACAGAACCAGAGATCGACTTATTTGATATACTACTTGAGTGACACTACATCCAGCTCAATTCCCTTGAATAGGATGTCCAAGAGACCGGGCTTATGGTCCCAAGGATCGTCTGCTGATTTTGTTTCTTGTTATTTGAATAACTTAATCGTGAATATTCATATTTATGTATATGTGTATAGGTAAGGGACTATACATGTGTACATATATAGATATGGACAACCATGGTGGCACTTGCCCAGTTGACAGGGATTACATACCCTGAGTTCAAATGTGGTTGCACATTTGGTTTACTTCCTTTTGTTGTGTCCCAGCTAGGATGAGCACATTGTTGTTGCATACACTTTTAGTCGCACATTTGTAGGTTGCTTGTTGGGGTGCCCTACTGAGATTATTTCTCATCCCTACACATGCACCTCGGTGTACGTGTAGACCTTATGTCTACTTTTCTGGTTGAGCACGAGTTGCATGGTTGATAGGGCTGAGGTCCAGTGTTGCATGATCAAACAGATCTTCTCGAGTGGTTCTACTGATTGGGTTATTGCAGTTCGACTATGTCTGGAGGGAGGGTACATGGATTGGCTCAGAGTTAGTAGGATAGCCCTGTACTTTTACTTTATATTTCTTTTTTTACTTGAATTTTTATTGTCGGCCTGGTGGGTGACCAGTTTTGTATTGTATTGCATAGCTATTCGGGATTTTATAGCATTTTACTATTACACCTTGTTCTATTTTAGTTTTTTAGTGCATCCAAACTCTGTTTACTTTCCATTGTGTATGTTACTTAGTTATTTCCTATGTTTTCTTACTCTGGTATGAGGGCATAGTCTCCCCACTATCACACCCTAGGCCCTCGCTGCTAGTCGGCAGCCTGTGGTTTATGGGGAGGCGTGATTGAGGTGTTGTGGTGAACCAGCTCGGAGCACCTGTTTAGTGTCTTCCAGGTCGAAACATTACAAGTCTTATGATCCTTTTCTTCCAGAAAACATCTTCCCATTTTGATGGAATTTATTATGTTTTCTGAGTCTGATTTCTTGAATAATTTGGTCAGTATTATTTTCAACACATACAAAGTGAATAGATTTATTTTCTATGACAAAAAAGGCAACACACTTATAAAAAAAACTTCATCCATTTTCTAAAAACCTCATCCAACCAAATTTACCCCATTAGTAAAAAATTATGGATCCATATCTATTATTTTTTTCATTATCTTGATTATATTATTCTCTCAAATTTAGTTCATTAGGGAATCATTCTGATTATTTATTCTTTCCATATTATGTATACCATTCTTATTTTTGATATATATTGATATCTGTTTCCCTTAGTATACCATGCTTATTTTTTGAAATATTTTGATATATGTTTCCATTACTAAGGTTTTTATATTACCCCTTTCATTTCTTTTCATGCTAATGGTTATGAAAAAAGAATAATACGTGACATTATTATAAGGATAGCTTGTGTGGCAGAATTTATGGGAGATATTGAATACCTAACGTGAAATAAGTAGTTTCTTATATAGTGGAATAAATATTGGTCTGATAAAAAAATATTGGTGTTTTTAGTTTATGTTTTTTCATAATTCTTCATTTTTAAAAAATATATAATATCTTTAGGATGTAAGAGATGCAACATTATTTATTTATTTTTTAATAAATCATGGTTACATAAAGAATTTTATAGCAATTATTAGTGTGAGTATGTAAAGTATGTGTTTATGGAATATGACATTGGACTGTATATCCAAAGAATCATAATAGAAGCATGAAAATGGAACTTTTCATCTCCAGTGATTTAATCCTAGATAGAGTTATGAAGATTTAACATGAATTTAATAAGAAAAAAAGTTAAATCAAATTGTTACATAGTTTGAATTGAAGCGTTCTCAACTTCTGCTTCTCACCAGTGAACTTTTCTCGAACAATCCAAATATAAAACCCACTAGATAATCCAAAAATTATCTATGAATATGTTTGATCACTGTTCATCAAATTTTTATTGAAAATATGGAGATCCAATGAATCTTTCAGTGTCATGATGATCACCTAAATATCATTCAATTAATCTGTTGATGGGAATCTTGGACCAGGCACTCAAAGAGAGATTCCCTAAATATAGAATGTAGAAGGAGTTTAGTACTCCCTATTTCTGGTATGTTTTCCTTAGATGATTCTTCATATTTAAGGATGAAGCTTGGGATATTTTGGTAAATAATCAATATGTTTTTAGGCTAAAGTAGATGCGCACGGGCTGTGCATGGTTTGTCGAAACCGTGTGAATATCCTTGGAGAAAATGTGTGAAATCATAGTTCTAAGGAAGTAGCTTCAGCATGGGCTTAGCACAATTAGGGTGACATTGTGAGTAGTCCATGATTTGGTTTCTTTAAGGTAGTAACTAATCCACAGTTAGTGCAATATTTGTCTAACCATGCGGTTTAACTGTGCAAAGGGAAAAGTTAGATTCTATTTTTGGGATCTTACTTAATTTCCCCCTACTTGCTCGTGTTTTCTCCAAAATGTCCCTTATTCAATATTTAACACCATTTTATGTTGGGAACCTATCTTAATCATTTTGAAACCGATCCATATCCCTCCCTTGTTGTCTTCCAGGCCGATTCTCACAGTAAGTGATATTCTTCACCATTCTAATCGTGTTTCTTAAGATAAAATTAGATCTCATTCTCCTCTAAAATTTCATTCTCATATATACACATGTAATTTTTACATTTATGATATTTGATACCAAATACGATGAATATTTTTCTTTTTGTGATAGGATAAGGGATATATGGTTTTTTTGTGGAGAATCAACTTGGTTGTGTGAGTGTTCATTGTCTGTTGTCAGTTCTCACCAAAATCATTGAGTTAGGTGGATTTTCTATTGATAAATATTGCTATAATTAATTGTATTAGTCTTAAATTGGTTTATTTTAATGAAATTGATTTTGAAAATCATGTAACAGATCTTCCCTAATAATGATTTATGGTGTTGGCTGAAATTATGTGCCCTAACTGAATTGTTTTGAAAGTGATTTAGTATCTTAAATTTATGTTGGTGATTTTAAATTATGGATTTTCTTGAATATCTATATGGTTTTTAGTAATGGAGTTTTCAATAATATTTGTGTTTCTCAGAAATGGTTTTCCTTAGAAATTTTCTTGATGGAAAAATTGTTTTCAATAAAAAGGTGTTTTCTTTTAAAAGTTATTTTGGTATCATCCTTGGGAATATTGGTGTTTGATTTCATATTGAATATATGGAGCTTGGTTGAAAGATAAACTTGTTCTTAGTGCCCAATGTGCGATTGAATATGGTATATAATTTCCTTGTGTTGACTTGGTAGATCGACGAGAAACATCTCATGACTATGAAATTGTCATCGTGTAGCATGCATGGTTGGTTATGTGGATGTGTGGAGTGGATTTTGTATGAAAAAGGACTATTAAGAATGGTTTTAAGGATTTGTTTAGTCATTTTCTTGGTTTCAATTTCACCTGTATGATTTTGGTTATGAATGGTTTTGGAAACTAATATATATGTGGTTATATAATTTTTGAGAAATTTTTTATTATAATTTTTTTATTTAAATTTTTCCAAATATTCTATCCTATGGGCATGAGTGGGGATGTCATTGGTGAAAACCTACTGATTGTTATACTCACAAATAACATAGAGATTTGGTAATTTTGAATAATATATCATCTAGGACAGGGGTAAATGTAGAGTATCACATGATTTTAGCACCACCATGTGGCGATTGGGATGTTCGGTGATTGTAGAGCTTGGATCTTGTGGATCATAGATTACTGTGGTCTTATGGTAGTCTTTAATTGTTATTATAAGTTTTTATTTTGATAATTGTTTGGTATTATGTGGTTTCACACTTTGGAGTGGTTTTTATTTGAATAAAGTAGTTGTATAGTCTTTTTTTGTTCATTCATCATTTAGTGAACAGTTTGGTTATGGTTTTTTAGTTTATATTTTATTACTTAATGTGTAAATTTCCCCCCACATGTATTTTAAACCCTTTGTAATTTTTTTCCATCCTTTGGAATCTTGGGGAAGTCTCTTAACGTGAAGTAATTACTCATTTTACTATTAAGAAAATGGGAATCAACATGTCATTACAAATGGTATCATCTTGTTCGGTCCTTTCCTAACAAGTAGTTTTCAGTATCATGGAATTGGAGTTGAAATAAACATCGACTATTCCTTGGGTTGTTATCTTATAATGGAGTAGGATTGTTGGAACATGAAATGTATAACATAAATGGACGTAGATAACCCATTTATTTTGAACTTCATGTTACTAGGGATTTAGGTACCTAAGTGTTTTGGAAACAATTATAGGATTTTGGAATCTCATTATCATGGGTTATGTAATGAGATGAGCATGACATGAATTGTAGAGGAATTAATTCCCACTAGGATTTAATATTTCATTTAGAGTAATGATTTATAATTTTTCAAATGCTCATATTTTTTAAAAACACCGATTTTTTTTCGATTGATAGACTTTAAAAAAGGGCATGATTGATGTATTTGTAAAAAAGGTAGATTTTAAAATCAATAATGGTTTTTCAAAAAATTTTGAATGTAGAAGAGGTTGTTTTTGAAAAAATTATGTGATAGTTGATGCGACTTAATTTGAAATAATAAGCTATCAGTTTATTGGGAGTGAGACTTACCAAGTTATTGTTTGTTTAGAAAATGGAACATAGTGGGCGTGGTAGAAACAAACAATAAGTAGTTGCGAAGAATGTTGTTTCACCTAAACCACAGGAGAACCAAGAGATAGATCAAATAATCATCCATGATTTTCAATCCATGGACACGGGGAACTGTAGGGATGAATGAATACATATAGATCATTCCATCCAATTCATGAAGTAGAATCCACCCATCTTCTGGGGTGATTTTGAACTAGAAAAGGAAGTGGTGTAGTTAAACCAGATAAATCATATCTTAGAATTCATCGGCACTCCTTTAGATCTCAATGTCAAGCTATCCACATACATGCCCGAGGATCTTTCATGCTAGTGGTGGGAACTAGTACTACATGATAAAGTAGATCAAGGCCTTAATTGGGAGGATTTTGAGGAATTTTTTAATAAAAAATTCTATTCTCATATGTTCAAGATCTGTATGATGAATAAAATATGTATCCTAAAGAAGTAGACTCACTTTATCACTAAATATGTGGATAAATTCATTAATTCAGTACGATTCGCACCAGAAGTTGCAGAGAGTGCATTCCTGAAGGCACGAATCTTAAAATCATGGCTATGGAAGGAGATTCACTCAAAGATTGTAGTGTTTTGTATTATAGATTATTCAGAGATGGTGAATAGATAAATAGTAGATGAACATGAAATATCAAGAGCTATGAAAGGTGGAAGTATGATGATATCTATTAGGAATGGTGGGGACTCAAATGTTGGGAGCAAGTGAATGAGGGACACCTATTTACTTGGTGGGATTGGAATAGAAAATCAGACAACTCGATCAGTGAAAATTGCTCCATGACAAAAGATCTATATAGTATGTTTCAAATGTGGATCCTTTGACAAGATGAAGCAAGAGTGTATGTAAAAATGAAGATCCTTCCATAATTACAACATGATGGGACACCTTAAGAGCTTTTCTCGTAGTGATCCAAGGTTGTGTGATTCAGAAACTTCTCATTTGTGAAAGAATTGAATTTTTTGATAGGTTGAGGATAGAAAAATAAGAATCATCAACAGAGGAAATCTAGCCATGGTGATTCATGGAATACCATGAATCCTTAGTAAGGTAAATCTCAACAATGGTATTATTATTAGAGTGTAGCAATGAATAAATTGTATGTAGATGAACATGTGGTTGTGGATGATTAGGTGGGCCATCAATGGCGAGATGTACAATTATATTGAATTCTACACTTATGAAAGTGCTATTAGATTATGGTGAATTGCATTCCTTCATTGATTGTCATGTTGTTGGCTTGCTATGAATAAATCACGTGATGATACCTTCTGTGATAAAACTCCAAAATCTTCTTGGTGAAAGAGAATGTCGAGTCTTGTGTGTAGTGATTTTTCTATAACTGTTGATAGATTGAGATGATGTGGTCCTTCTCAAAGTTGGATATAGATTTATATGATGTAATAATAGTTATTTATTGACTGAAAATGTTCAAGTCTCATATCAACTATTATCATAAAACTGTTAGTTTCATTACTAAAGAATGCATTGAGCATCTATTTAGATGAGAGAAGGTTGTAAAGAAAGGTACAATGAGCTTTTTGGACCCAACGGTGGGAATGATCTATTATCTGTTGGAATCACTGACCCTAGAATAGAAGGAAGAGATCGACAAAGATAGTTTTCTAGTAGTTGTTGATTAATTCCTAGATGTATTTCAAAGTTAATTCTTATGTTACCACCTCTAAGGTAAGTGGATCTTATGATTGATCTCCTTCATGGGACCAGTCTTATTTCCCTTTTGACATATAGGATGTTACTAACAAAATTATAGGAACTGAAAGTGTAGTTGGAGGATCTAGAATGAAAAGGATTAATTTGACCAAGTAGGTCTCCATGGGAAGCACCAGTCTAGTTCATGAAGAAAGAAGATGCAACTCTAAGGCTATTTTTGAATTATTTTAAGCATAAACATGTCATGATAAATAATTGGTATCCACTTAAACACATTAATGATTTGTTTGATCAATTATATGGTGCTCATTTTTTCCATAAAATTTAATTGTGATTAGGATATCATCAATTGAGAGTTTGTAAGGAATATATTCCAATGACCGCTTTTAGAATAGTTTTGGAAACTGCAAATATATAGTCATTATTTTTGGTCTTATGGATTCACTAGCGATCATTATGGAATTTTTGAATCTATTATTTTTCAGATATCTAGATTCTTTTGTTGTGGTGGTTATCGATCATATCATGGTGTATTCGGGGACAAGGTATGATCTTGGGAAACACTTGTTGACCATGTTAGGAATCTTGAGAGACCATCCTTTATATGCCAAGTTTTCAATGTGAGATTTTTGGATAAAATAAGTATGCTTTATTTTCCATTAAATTTATAAAAAAGGGTGTTTCGATGGATCAAAAAAAGATAGATGTCGCTATCTCATAGAAACCACCAAATAATTTCTTTGAGATATGATGTTTTCTTGGTCTAACTAGTTATTACGGATGCTTTGTGCATGAATTCTTACAACTAGCTTCTCTAATAACCTCTATGTCAAAGAGGAATGCTTTATTCAAATGGACTGAAGAATTATAATGTCCTTCCAAGAGATGAAATTTCATATTACATCATCACATATCTTAATTTTTCTTAATCAGGGCATGAGTACATGGTTTATTATGATACTTCAGGATTGGGGTAGGGATGTGTTCTCATACAAGGAGACCATTTTGTGGCTTATGGTTCAAGGAAGTTGAATATTCATGAGACGACATACCCAACACACAATTTTGAGTTACCTATGGTCATCCATGACTTGAAAACATTGAGACATTATCTATTTGGCGAGAAAATAATTATTTCTAAGGATCCTAAAAACATGAAAAACATTTTCTCATAATAGTTTTTGAATATAAGGAAGAGGATATAGAAGAGGTACCTCCATATGTTTGACTTTTACTTAATGTATACACCTAGGAAAGGATATTTAGTTTTAGATGCATCAAGCAGAAATCCATAAACTCAGTTGAAAAATAATCTTTAGATGAATGGAATTTTATGTCCGTCCTAGATGATATGCATGTGGACATTGAAGAATGAGGTGATGTGGTAGTTTTCTTTTTGGTTTTAGTTGGTCCTGATCTTGTTAAGATGGAAAAGGGGGCACAAAAATCTGATGCAAAATTCATAGTTATGAGTTCAAAACTCAATGGTGTGATGACCATAGAGGGATGAAAAATTGATGGGAGTTTAGTTATGTAGCTCAGAGAATGGATGGTTGTACCTATGGTAATTTAGTAGAAACCTCTTCATTATTACCACTATTCGAGATGGGTTATAAATCTAGGAATATAGAAGATGCATAAGGCATTTAAGGCATAGTTTTAGTGGATGGACATGAAAAGGATAGTGTCTAGGTTCATTTCAAGGATGTTAACATTTCAATAAGTTAAGGAAAAACATTAGCGACCATTCGGTATATTATAATATTTACCTACCCCCATGTTGAGATGAGAGGAGATAATGATGGATTTTATTATAGGTCTCCCATTAATGGTTTCAAAAACACATTCCATATGGGTGAAAGTGGATTGGAATAACATGTTGGATCATTTATTTTCAATTTCTGAAACTCATACGGTGGATGATATGTCCAAAATCAACACCCACGAAGTGGTAAAGAGACATGAAATATCAATTTCTATTATTTAGGATAGAGATAAGAGGTTCACATATTGTTTCTGGAAATACTTATTGAAATCCCTTGGGACTCAGTTGGCTATGAGTATGGAGTATCATCCTTAGATTGATGGGAAATCTGAAAGAATGAAACATATGATGAAATACGTGTTACAGTCTTGTCTAATGGATTTTGGGGGCTCATGGGAAGAACACATAACCTTAGTGGAGTTATCATATAATAACAAATTTCAAGCCTCAATATATATTTCTTCATTTGAATAATTGTCTGATTGTCCTTGTTGTTATCAACTATGTTTGGTGGAAAGAGAGTAGACTTCACTAGTTGGGTCATGTATTTTCCAAGAAATAGTGTAGAACATTCATTTTATTAGAATATGGATATATATTGCTCAGAGTTGTCAAAAAAACTTATACAGATCATTGTCAAATACTGTTGTCATTCACAGTGAGCGATCATGTGTTCATGGGGATCTCTCAAAGGCTTAGACATCGTCATTTTCAAAAATAGGGAAAGTAATCTCATTGATACATTGGTACTTTTAAGATACTATAATAGGTTATAGATGTGTAATATCAGTTGGTGTAACCACCATAGTTCAGTTTGGTACATAATTTCTTCCACGTATCTCAGTTGAAAAAGTATCAGCCAGATTATGACCATGTGGTCAGTTGGGATAACAGTGATATAAATCTAGATGCTTCATTGGAAAATATCCTTATGCAGATTGGGGATAATAAATATAATTTATTATGTCGAAAAAGAATCAGTCCAATGTGGGTTTTATGGAAACATGGTTAGATTCAAGAAGAGACTTGGGAATGTGAGAAGGAAATGAAAGTGAAATTGTCAGAGCTCTTTCAGGGGAGTGAGGATTTTCTATATTTTGGGGATGGAAAGACCAATGGTGGGGAGAATTTAGTACCACCGGTTTTTGGTTTGTAACTATTACATTATACTTATTATATAAGGGTGATGGTTGGGAGAGTTTGGTAATGTTTTAATAAGTTTTTGGAGATAAAGTAGATGTGCACGGGTTGTACACTGTCTGTCTAAACCGTTCTGATATCCAAGGAGAAACAATTCATAGTTTCAGTTCTAAGGTAGAAGATTCATCATGGTTTTTGTATGGTTAGAGAGACCATTCAAGGAGGCCATGTGAGGGTTTCTATAAGGCAATTTCTAATGAAAGGTTAGCTCAAGGTTTGTTTAACTGTGCGGTCTAATAGTGTGTAGGGTAAAAGTAAGATATTATTTTTAAGGATCTTACTTGTTTCTTATCCTAATTTGACTTTTATGTTCCTAAATAGACTAATTCATTTCTCTCTCCATAAAAGGATGGGTAACCTTTCCCAAGAACTTTGTAACAAATATGTAGCCCTCCCATGGCATTTTCAAGCCCGATTCTAATGGTAAGTGATGTTCTTCACCATTCTCGTCATGTTTCTTTAGATATAATTATATTTACTTCTACTATTCTATTTTTTCTCATATATTCACCTTTTATGGGTAGATCTAAGATGGTTGATTCCAAATATGATGATATTTTATCTTTTTTGTGATGGGATAATTGATCTATGTCCATTTTTTGTATAATCAACCCGGTTGCGTGAGCGTTATTCGTCCGTTGTCGGTTTTCACCAAAACATTCAAGGTAGGTGGATTATCTCCCTATTCCCCTTCAAAAAAATGATTGTATTAGTTTGAAATGTGTTTATTTTAATTTAATTAACTATTTAAATTGTGGAATAAATCTTCCCTAGTAATGATTTAGGGTTTTGGGAAAAATTGTGTGATCTTGGTGAAATGCTGTGAAAGTGATTTAGTTTGATTAATTTTAAATGGTGATTTTAAATTATAGATTTTTTGGAATATCTAAATAGTTTTTGGTAATGGGGTTTTTAAAAAAAAGTGTGTTTTATTTAAATGGATTGGATTATAAATGGTTTTTATGGAAAAATTGTTTTCAATAAAAGGGTAGTTTTATTGAAAAGTTGTGTTGGCATGATAATGGGGAATATTTCATTGTGATTTCATATTGAATATATGAGTCTTGGTTTAAATATGACCTTGTGATTAGTTCCAAAGGGTTAATTTCATATGGGATATAATTACCTTATGAAGACTTGGTAGATCGATGATAAAAACTCTAATGAGTGGGGAACTCTCATCGTGTATCATGCCTGGTTGGTTGTATGGATTTATAGAGTGGATTGGGTTTTCCAATGGAATATTGAAAATGGTTTTAAATATTTTATTTGTATTTTTTCTAGAAAAATAACTTTTAGGAAAAATTTGATTCAATTTCACTTGTATGCTTTTGGTCATAAATGGTTTGGAAACATCATTATATGTAGTTATAAACTATTTTGAGAATTTTTTTATTATAAAATATTTTATGTAAATGTTTCTAACTCTTATATCTTAGTGTCATGAGTGGGGAATTCAATGGGGAAAACCTAATGAGTGTTATACTCACCCCTTCCTTAGCACTTCAGTGCTTTTCTAGATTCTAGCTTCTTGGACATGGGAAAAGGCAATGTTTCACTTGTCTTTAGCACCACCTCGTGATACCTAGGTTGTTCAGTGATTTTGGAGCCTTACAATTGTGAAGCATATAGTATTGTGGTATTTTGGAGTCTTTAGTTTTTCATACACTATTTACATTGATAATTATTTGGTCTTCTGTTGTATCACACTTTCGAGTGGTTTTGATATGAATAAATTAATTATGTTTTCTTGCATTTTTTCATGCATCATTTTTTGAACAGTTTGGTTATGGTTTGTTATTTTAGTAGTTTATTTATTAAAAGTTAAATCGTCCCCCACTTGTATTTGAAATCGTTCAGCATTTATTTCCACCCTTTGGCATCTTGGGGATGTCACTTAAGTCCATGTAATGACTCGTTATACTCTAAATCCAATGAAAATTAACATGTCATTACAAATAGATTGAATCTATCATTTTATATGAATTAATATTCATATGAATGAGTCTCTTTCCATAATTATATATTGGATTTGTAAATTCCTAGATACTATTCCCCGAACCTTGAAAAATCAATGCTCACTATATAAGCAATACATAATTAATTATGATGAACTAAACTACATCATAAATATTATTTATATTTTATCACATACATATAGTATATATTTAATATATTATGTGATAAAACCAATTCATTTAACATAACTCATCATTCTCAGTAATATTAAATGAATATGGAAAACAAAAATAATGTTCATTGGAATAATATTATTTCTTATTTTTACATAATCCCTTGAAAATAATAATAAATATATTCAACCCAATTATTCTTTACTTGAATAAAAAAGAATTTATTTATTTATTAGTGATTTATAAGAAAGTACAATATTAAGACCCCAAGGTGTGGCCCACAATGTCCGATGTTCCTATTCCCCAGAATATGACAGATTCTTTAATATGATATTGTGTGTGACACTCTAGGACCTTATATCGATATTAGTAAAAAAAATATTCACACAAAATTAACGGAGTCTAAAAACCATGAAGACCCCTTAAGAGACAATGAAAATTCATAGTAATGAAAATAAAAATACAAAGACACACTGTGTAATATAACCTATTTGTCTTTAGATATATCATAATGAAGGATGAATACATGTTTCATCTTCCTTCCATGATTTTTTGTTTGTTTATCTATCCCAAAACCATAAATTCGACTACAATAGAAAATAGTTTATGAATGTACTACAATCCTGATCAACCAGACCAAAGATATATAACTTCCTCAACATAGATGTGAAGAGTTTTATCTTGACCATTCAACTAATGAAAAACCACAAATGAAAAAACCAACACAAGATACCTCACTATGATTTTGTTATCATGGTTTTTTCTTTGCATCAATGTATTCAACTGAATGGAATGAATTGATAATGATCTAAGGTCATGAGAACAATAGACATATCCACAGATAGTAATAGCAAATGAAATCTAAAACAAGTGGCATTCTTATTGGTGGGGTTGTACTCATGTTCCCTACTACTAGAGATATAAAATTTTGAAATTCATGAGTAGAAGCCTCAATACATATAATCCCCCACCACCTTATTGTTAAACATATACCATTTCTATTCAGTATGATGTATCTGGACAATAGGATATTTATTTACGATTATTTTCATAGTATTTTACGGTTTTAATTATATCATTGGATCTACTATATAGTTTTTATATAAAAACTAATCTATTTATATTATAATTTAAATAGTGTAAACATAAATGTCTATACTATAATGGTAAGGGTAAATCTTTCATATCTCACTATATATATGAAATAGTAATTGAAAGGTACTATTTAGTTGGGTCTAGGGAACCTGATGTTACAACACTCCCCCAGGCATTAGATCCAACATTCTATAAATCATTTTTATCTCTAACATGGTAAATATCAAGTTTCTAGTGTGTCATGTCTTTAGTTGATGGTTCCTCTATGCCTTTGTTATGTGGCTATTCTATTTTGTGTGACCTTATCTCCTCGAGTAGAACTTCTCAAGAGATGTAATCTGATAGTGTAATATATATTTCCACTATTATAAAATGAAATAATATTTATTAAGGGTATCAACATTTACCATGTTGAAATAATTTAGATAATAGGTTCAGTTGTAAGAAATATAAAAAAATAGTTTCATATTTTTTACTAGTTCATTTGCTTCCTTTGAAGCTGTAAGAGATTAAGTATATTCAGGCATGGATACCAATGTATTATATGATTATTTACCACTCATTACCTTATCCTATCTATAATATTAAATAATATTGATCCAATTAAGACTAGTTTGTGTCCCCTCAAAACTAGTATCCCTTCCACTCCACGTAACTGTTATACAACCATTGAATTTCATCAAATACAATCAGATAGTTTTGATCACTTCCCTTGTAGTTATCCAAGATAAAGTTGATATTTACCTCATATAAATTTTATTTTATCATTGTAAAATATTGTACAAATCATGGAATGCATTATTGATCCAACAATTAATGTGTATAGAATTCAACTCAATACAATAATCTTTTCCTTTGACCATTCATGTATTCTTAAAGATATTTATGACGTGTGACTTTGGTAAGTTCTTTCTCTTTAATTTTTCAAACATGTATTTTTTTAGACTATGCCATTATATGTTTGATTGACTAAGTCTAAGGAACCATTAGATCTACCTCAGTATATATTTTTCCTTATAAATTGGGTTTCTACTTTAAGTTAATGCCTTAATAGATACTTTAATTTTGGTTATACCTAACTATATGTACGATATGTATTTCCATATGTTATTAAACATATTTTTCATGGATGTAATGAATATCAGAATAAACTATGGTGGACACATGGAAATAATTCCTTACAAATTAATGTTTTATAAACTTTTATCTTACTTTAATCCAAAAATTTATTTAAATAACTTTCATCCATTATTGTCATTAATTGTCTTAAACATAATTTTTTTTGGTTGTGTCATATAGATACTTTTTATGATTGGGGTCATGAAAAACAATTCTAAATAATATTATCATGGAAAATATCTATGATAAGTAAAATTGTATAGATTTAATCATAACAACTTGGTATTACCAATCACACCTTATTGTACCAAACATGCACCACCCATGTATCATCCCAATTGAATACCCACCACAATATTAAAAAATATTACCCCCTTTTACTTCGATACATGGAATCCATTATTGAATTTTAATTAATCTTTTCAATGATAGATAATTTCTATATAGTTATTAATTTTAGGATTATTATACTCAACGAAAAATGTTCCACCCACCATAGTAAATATAAAACCATCACTATGGTTTTAACCTTCCAAAATATTATGTGTCTTGAGAACATTACTCTTCCACACTACTTTTTGAACTCATTCCTATGCCTAAAAGTTTTTCATCTATAGCATTGAATAACCCAGAGTCAATATTTCTCTCACTATCAAATCAAAAGATGTATACCATTTTCATGAAATTATGTCTATAACGAAACTAAATTTTTTATGTTGTAGGGACTAAGGTAATACCCTAATAATATTTTAGGATAATTACTCAATATGCGCATTGTTTTTTTCTCAATGCATGTTTGTTTATATCTTTAACACACACTTTTCATAATAACATGAGTTCTTATGACATAGTTCATTTCCATAACATTGTATGTCATATGATATCCATTTTTTATTATAGTTGGAATATGGTTATGGGATAATTACATTATTTATTATGCATGTTTTTGAAAATAGTGGATGTTTCTATAATGGATATTTTTCTCAAAATTGATACTACTTTTTTATACCATATAACTATAACTTTTTCAAGGAAATGTATGTCTATGAATTAATCAATTCTAAATTATATGTATCAATGTTAAAATGTGAGATTTAACATCGATACTCCTTACTATCATCACAGACCAAGAAATGTATATTTATGAATTAATCTATTCTAAATTTTAAGTATCAATGTTAAAATGTGAGATTTAACATCGATACTCCATACTAGCATCATAGCCCTTATGCAGATAAAGTAATGTGCATTTATGAATTATTTCATGCAACATTATAATGATAGATGAATTCTTCTCCACATAATTCTTTGGCATACCAACTCGAAGTAACTCATATCTTTTGACCATACATATATCATACTTCACATTCACATTCCATTAAGATATTAATGAAATATTATTATGAATAGTAATATAACTCTATATTCTTCTTAGAATATTTCACACACTCTAGATTAACTATTTCAAAAATCCTTTATGGATTACCATTATTTATAATGGTTTCCTTTTCCAAACTAAATAAATATATATATCAATAATACATATGGTGTTAATATCTAGTGTGTATGAAAAAAATTCTAGTGAAATTCTTGACATTCACATTTTTCTTTCCTTTAAAAACAATTATCTTTCTACAACTTGTTATATGAGTCTTGGAATTTACATTCCTCATAAATTTCCAATTATTCATGCCGTAATGAACTATTGGTTGAGTATAAAATAATATAAAAAATAATTCCTAAACCGGAATAATGTATCCTTACATCCATAGGAAAAGTGAGATAAATTTTTGGGTTATACTAAATAATTTTTAACTAGAATCATTCAATTAGAAATATAGAATTAATGTACTTATCACCACTTACATAGGCCCAACCCTATCTCAGCTTCTTGGAGAACATGACTTACATCCAGAAAATTTTTTATACTTAATTGGTTACTATATTTAAGTAGACATATTTTATATTTATTTTCTATTTAATACCAAAAAAATTATAATTGAAAAATTACTTATAATTGTATAATATACTTTAAGAAGAAGATTCTACTTACTTATTTGATTACGTTCATTGCATTTAAACTTCCGCAAAATTATTTCATGATATGTGAAGAAAAAAACTCTGATTAATACCTCTCTCATTGAAGATGTTATTAAGAAGCCTTTTGTGAAACTCTTTAAAATTTACTTATCACCTTTCCTTTAAATTTTTTCTTCATAATAACTAATGATAAATATTTATTTGATGTTATTATTTAATTAAATAACATCAACCAATAGATAATGAAGTAGTTATTCCATTATGTTCTCTTCATAATATAAGACAAAACTAAATTAATTTGGTGAAAAAAATGTATGAATGGAATGTCTGGAAATATATTTATTCACATTTATCATGTACAAGTAACCAAGGTAATTATAACCCATTCATATATTGCTTTATATTCTCCATTTAATCTTCTCAAAGATGATAAAAAATGTGAAATCATCCATATAATGATGTTTTTACCAAAAATAACATCATATGTTGATGATATCATTAAAAAATAAATCATCATATGCATCATAAATGAGTCTCTTATAAGAATTTTTACAATGTCATATCCTAAGGAGACTTTACAAGTATTGGTGACTTCATCATGTTGAGTTTTCTATGTTGTCATATTGTGAGAAATATTATATACTACTTTAATAAATTACTACTACATTGGATGTGTTCATTTTTGAATAATTACCATAGTTTATTTATGTTATTACTTTCCATTTTCATTCAAAATAAAATCTACCAGAGAGTAATTTTATCCTGATTACCAATTTAGACATCATTGATTAATTTTATCTTTAAAATTATCCCACTATTTTATTGAATTATTAAAACCTTCTTTACTTGATTCTTAATACTCTATCGGTTGATTAATCAGTGGAAAGGATCCCTGAAAATATCCTCATATTCTAAAATCTATAGTTACGCTACTTCATGTAGCTTTCAAGGCAGATTTTTGAATTTCCAACATTATTATCTTGCGACTCCGTGATTTATTATGTAAATTCCCTTATTATAAAATCTTAAAATTGATTTACTCAATGTTATCCTATTAAGATGAAGAAATATATTTTTGGATACTTATTTTCTTCCAACATTAGTTAAGTCTACCCATCCCTCTCATAATAACTCCCTGGTAATAAAAGTCACCCTCAACATTGGTAGATGAGAACCCAAAACACACGAATTTTTTCAAATTAAATTTATCGAAGCTATTTTTCAACATAATATTTCATTGTGATTTATTGATATTTTTTTGTTGATGAATGTAATTTATTTATATTAATATGTTCATACTATGTTTTCACCCTCACAAATAATCATTAATAGAAAAGCATTCCTCAAATATTTATGCATTTCCATTTTTATTATTTTAGGTGTTTCCCACTTTCATGAAAAATCATAAAATAACAAATAAATTCATTATGGATATTAATACCGAACTGGTCCTCAACATCTAAAATTGGTTCATCAATTTAAAACTAATGGATAAACCATGACATAGTGGTATCATACCTATGTCGTAGCTTGGATCATGATGCAGGTTTCCACCATCCACCATATCCACTTATCATATGGATTTCAACTTTTTATAGCATTTTAATTATCCTAAACATTGTACAAAAAAACACATACGGGTGAGAGTGTGTCAAGAGTAAAAAATACAAAAAACTATAATTTATTTGAGCACATAGAACCTTATACATATTAATTGAGAAAAACATGTAGATTCGCATATTGTCATATATAATTACAATCATTTCATGAAATTATAAATAACTAAATATATAGATAAAAACATACAAACACATATTTGGTTGATGCTCAAGACCTGTCAATGGATAAAGTAGAAACAAGATAAAATTAATTTTTTGTAATTCAAGCATGAGAGAATTAATTATATTAAATGAATTATTTAAAATTCAAATAATTTAATTCTATTGGTCCATAATTAATATAATTTTAATCCCAAAAATTAAATTTACTAATTAATTAAATTTAAAACAATAATTAATTTAATTTTATCATGGTAATAAAATATTATGTTTTTAAACCAACAAATACCTTTTAAAATAATTTAATTCAACACTAATATAATATTAATTAATTAAATTAATTAATGATTACATAGAAATTAACCTGATCCAAAATCCCCACCCAAGCATTGTGAGGGTCGATCAAATACTTCACAACTACATTTTGGGCTATGCAATATCGATACAAGTCTGTTCTGGGCAAGGTCAGCCAACCCAAACCCATTATGGGTTAGGCCAACCTGCCTCAACCCACTGTAAGACGGATAAAGTCCATTTGAACCCAATAAGCCCTTGAAATGGGTATACCGTTCCCGTTAGTCGGACTCTGTGATATCCAACTCACACAAGGGGATGCAGTGCTATAAGAATCTTCTCAGAAGCAAGGTGATGGCCGGACATGGCTCGTGTTGGTGTGAGAAGAGGACCTAGGGTGGTGTGAAAAGTTTTGGGTACCTCCTCAAATGGTTCCTATGAGTTTTATCTATTAATGACGTTTTTTTAATGCAGGTCAAGACCGCATGAATTAATTCATGCAGAGACGCGTTTTTGGCATGGTGACACATCATTACAGGGATTGTTATTTTAAAAAAAGAAGGCACCACCAAGGCTTTTATTGGACATCCACAATATCAAGAGCAGAGAAAATTTGGTTAATTCCATTCATTGATGATCATTTTTCCTCTACATCAGAGATTATTACTTTTTAGGTCCCTTCAATTTTTGGGGAGTCTCTATCGTGTACTTCTTCATTTTAGTGTATTCTTCTTTATGGACTAGGTCATGTAGTTTTTCCTTTTAGGGTTTCCAGGTAAAAATTTAAAATTTCAATCCTCTACATTCTGCATTTTTAATTTTGGTCATTGCACATCTACTTTATTTTGGCATGTTTTTATTTGGAGGGAAAGATTTTATCTCCGTTGCGCATTCCCTTTTCATTTGTTTTCACGTTTGTCACTTAGACATCTTTCCCAAAATCTGGTTTCATTGGGATTGGTTGAAGTCCTTGATTGCAGAACGGGATGATATACATATGGTGGAGAATCTTTTCAAGGACTCAAAGAATGTTATTGAAAGACAGAGGCGGTACCAGAGGTGTTTCTGGGATATAAAAATTATTATTGACTAGCATGAATCATGAGGTGTGTTCCATTGTTGATGAAAACCTGAGTTTTGTTTTGGATTTATTTTTACAGGGGAGGATAGTATTTTTTTATCAAAAGTGATAAAAGTTTGGAAATGATCCGCACTTGAGTCGAAGGGGTATTTTTTTGGGAGCCTCCACAAATGTTTCCCACACGTTTTCTCTATTAATGTGTTGTTTTTAATGCGGGTCAAGACCGCGTGAATAAATTCACACTGAGAAGCATTTTTGACGTGGCGACACATATTCACACAGATTGTTTTTCTATAAAAGGAGGCAATGAAATGGATTCTATAAGAAATACTAAATATCAATAGTAGATCATATTTGGTGATTTCATATAATTGGAGATCATTTTTCCTCTACATCAGAGAGTATTAATTTTGATATCCCTTCCATTTTTGGGGAGTCTCTACCCTGTAATTCTTCATTTTAGTGGATTCCTCTTTCTGGACTAGTTCATATGGTTTTTCAGTATTTGGTTTTCACATAAAAATGTTCAGTGTCAATATTCTACATTCTGCACATTTACTTTTTGTCATTGTGCATCCAATTTAGTTCTATGTGTTTTTACTTGGTGGGAAAAAATTTATTTCTGTTTTGTGTTCGATTTTAAATTGTGTGCCCATTCGTCGCTTTTTTGTCTTTCCCAAAAAACGATACTATAGGTGGCTCCATTACACATTGGAAAGTGGTTTGCAGAGTCTCTCAAGTGAGCTGGATAATGTGGCGCCCAGTGGATGAATATGTGGGGTTTTTGCGGCCCCGATCTTGGGTGGTAGGTGGGAGAGGATATTTTTCATCCAGCGGACCACAGGCAGTAAGAGGCATTCATGCATCTTGAGTGATAGTGGTTAGCATGGGTGCATTCGATTAGTGTGGCTCAACCACAACGGTATCTCAGTGATTGGTGCAAAAGACCATGGAAGTTTGCGGAGGTCGAACGACATGTGGGCTCTTGTTGGTGCTCTCTAGAGAGGAAACAAAGTGGATCTGGACAAATTTGGAGTGAGGATGTGGCCTCAGTGAGTTTATGTAAGGAAGTGGTGGTCCTCCCTCCGGCTGACTCAATATATTTGAGGGAGGAGTTTCAGACCTGTTCTGGTGAGAGATGGTGTCTTCTAGAAGAGGGAGGTCATCTTGAGTGAACTATTACCGATTGATGGAGGAGGAAACCTTAGCGTGGGACATCAAGGTGGAAGAATCATTCAGAGTATTTTATTTCACTTTTTGATTTTTCATTTCTTTCCTTATCAAAAATATCTGACATGGGGCCTCCTCTTTTTGAACATTCTTATTGTTTTGGTGATCCATAATCACATATATTTCCCTTCATTTTTACTGTTTGTCTTGTACCCATTTATCTTAAGCCTAAAAAATATGTTTAAAGAAAACATTTTTATGTCACACAAGAATACACAACTGGTTTAGACGATAGATAAATGAAAAAAGGTTCTTTCAGCTACTGGATTCTAGCCAGATTCCAGCTCGATCTTAGAAGTTCATTACTTATATTACTGAAAATTCGTCACCATATTGTTTGTGAGAAACAAATCATATATTCAATTGTCAATTTTAATACATTAAAATTTTGACATTCCATCACTTTAGATCCATAAAATAATATTCAAATAGTTATAACTTGGTCATTCAAAATCATATCAACATGTATTCAGAACTATTGGATCTAATGTTAATCCCGCTACTTAAATTTAATGAAAAATATTTTTATATGCTTAATAAATTCACTCCATCGCTATGATACCAATAGAAGGTACCGAGGAATGTAGTGGATGATGGTGGGACTGTAATTTAAATAATTTCATTGCAATAACAACCTAAATTTTCATCTATGGTTATTTGAACCTCAATAGTGGTTTGAGGCTATCACATGAATTTAATAAGAATATAAATAAAATCTAATCTTTACCTCATCTGATTTAAATCCTGTTGAACTACAGTTAATTTTCAGTGATCATTTCTTAATGGATATAAAACCAAACCCTTTTAGATCATCCACATATTCTCCATGAATATGTGTTCTTTTTATTCAAATAATTATAAATTCTTGCGTGGAGATATGATTAATCCATATGTTTCATGACGTTCACCGAAATCTCGTGACTTCAGTCTATCAAACACATTCTTCGATCATACACTCAAATAGAGACTCTCTCTATATCTACAATACATGAGGAGTGAGAATCTCACATTCTAGATTATTAAATAATCATAAGAAATATCCCCTCTCCTGCTTTATATAGTTGGAGCAGTAAATACTCAGATAGGGTTCCCCATCCCCAAGAAAATAAATAGAACATTATAATAAATAAATAAACATTTATGAAAAATTAAACCACATCATAAATATTATTTATATTTCATCACACAATTGTAATATATATTAATTATATTAATTATAAAACCTATTATTTTACCTAAAATTTTCCTTCCTAGTAATATTTAATTAACATGGAATATTTATATAATATTTATTTGAATAAAATTATTCCACATATTTACATAAATAATTTGGAATACTTTTTATAAAAATTTTGACTTAATTATAGTTTAATTGAACAATAGTGATTTTATTTGTTTCTCATTGATCGATAAAATCAAGGAATTCTTGACCCCATTGTGGGACCCACCATTTCCTATATACCTATTCAACATTATAGGGAACATTATTGAATACGATATTATGTGTGAACCTCTAATATCTTATCAAGATAGAATTGAATAGTATTTAAAGACAAAAAGTGGTTTATAGAAACCCATTATGGCCCCTAAATAGATAAGAAAAAATCATAACAATTACAATTAACATATGAACATAAACTTTGTAATATAATCCCTTTGTATTTGGATATATTATAAATAAGGACAAACACTTGTGTCATCTTCCTTCAATGATTTATTTTTTTTCTATCCAGACAGACATAACTTTGACTACCTAGGCTATGGATTTATAAAGGTACTACCATCCTCATCAACTAGGCCTGATATATATTAATTCCTCATATTCGAAGAGAAAAATACAATCATGACAATTTAACTAGTATTATTCCAACAATGATGTACCTAAAAAAAGATACCTTTCTATTGTTTCATTACATGGTTTTTTCATGCATCATTGTACATGATTAAATGGATCCCATTGATAAAGATCTGAAGTCATGAGACCAATACACCTGTATGTAGATATGAGCATCCAGTGACACTAAAAACATGTAGTGGTGCAATTTACAGGACTTTACTCATGATCTTAACTATTATAGATCACAAAGTGTAAGCTTCATGAAATTAAGTATAGACCCTTATGAACCCCCTACACCTGATAGACAAAAATCTACTATGTCCAGTCAGTATGATGTATCTAGACCATAGGAAATTTATTTAATATTAATTTCATAGTATCCCTTTGTTCTCATTATAGCCTTAGATATTATATAACCCTTTGATATAAAAACTAATCAATGGAAATTACAATTTAAATATTGGATGAGGAAAATTATACACTATAACGGTATGTGTGCATCATGAATATCTCCATATATACATGAAATGGTAATCGAAAATTATTTTTAAGATGGATCAAGGACACTGAGTGTTACAACAGTTTCTACTAGATATATATACACTATAAAGACCCATGGGAAAGGGCCATAGTAAGCATAGAAAAAATATTGAGACACCATACCATTATTCAAGATTCATCAAAATATAGTTATTTTGGATGAATAATTGACATGTGTGCAACCATCAGAAAATTTGAGCTAAGTAAGAATACCATGTCAACTGAATCTATTAGTAAAAGGTACGCCTTTAACTATTGGTAATTTTTATCACCCATCTACTTAAAACACTCCATCCCCAAAGTCACATGTCAAGTAGCATCATCAACCCCATGGTGGAAATTATGGACCATTCACTAAAAAATATGACATCTTAAAGAAATTATTTGGGGTTCCAACTAATATCTCAATCCCATGTACCCTTAATTTACTAAGGAGGTCCGGGAATCGCATGTGGTAGAATTTTTAATCCCTCAAGAGTTCAAATATGGGGTTAATAATTTTTATATGTATCATATATCGATCGATCCTAAAGTGTTTCATTAATTTATCTCTTTTATAGATAATGATATAGAGGTAGTTGTGTAAAGGAACATTAGACCACTGTATATATTTGGAAAATTGGATGAAATTGAAATATACTGAGCCTTCAATTAAAATAAATTAGGAATCAAATTTATTCTAGTATTGATGATCCATTTCTTCGGTGAAATGAATTTTATTTGTCTCCCACTACTTTAAAACTGGTGGGTTTGGACAATAATGAGTATACTTTTCTTCGTCAAATAAAGTTCAGTGCCTAATTTGCAGAACATATTTTCGACTCTAAATTTAAAGTTATCCAACATTGTTCTAAATTCATTGTCCTATTAGGAAACAATTGTCTACATAATCATGTAATGTTTCCCTCATCATATTATAAATTTCTAATAAATTGTTTTGATAAAAAAATTGATGCATTTTACTGTTATAGGTAAATATTACCATCTTGTGAATTTGAATACATTAATGTTTGGATCAATTAAAAATACTGAAACCAACCCTTCATTTATTATGTTACTCATATTTTTTCTACAAATGGTTTTAAAATGATACCAGATAACCCATTTAAATATCATATAAATGAATATGTATTTCCCATCAATCAAATATAAGTCACATTTTTTGATGTGGGTTTATATTCATCATCTCATGTAATATCTATCAAATCAGTGAATCCTAATAAAAAGGAATAATAGTTTGATCTCTACAGTAGTGAAACCACCCTAGGTGAGAATTCACACTCATTGTCCCCCCAAGTCTTAGAATACCCTTAAATTATCATCCGAACAAGAAGAAACTCTAATGACACCAATAGAGAGTGATAATATCCCAAATTCTTCTTCTGAATTTTGAGATATGAACTATTATATCACTAGAGGTACCCCATCATCACCCATTCCTCTGGATATTGGTGAATAGAGAAAATAATATGATGATATAATGGATCCCCCTATGATATTTTATGAGGGTGTCTCTAGAACTATTCATGAGATCATGAAAATAAATTTAAGGGAATTAGAAGAATCTAGACCTATGTTGATCATCACTGTTTTTTCATCTAATGAAAAACAGGTCTGTTCTTATTTTCCAAAAAAATATTTATATTTTCTCACCTAGGAAAAAATGAAAATTTCAGGCCTTTATTCCAATATATCATCCCACTACTTAGGATTGCAAGAGGATCATCATGATTAATAGTAGGAAACCATAAGAATGAATCTAACTCATGTTGATAAGGATGAAGCCAAGGTTGATATGATTATCAAATCAAACATCATTCGAGTGATTCAATATCCAATGTATCTTGAAAAAATTATTATAATCAATTATAAGAACAATATTATCATAAATGTCATGAAATCTAGAGATCTAAATAGATATTTTTCGGAAATATGATTTCCCAGTCCCAACCATGAATATTTTAATCAATGTAATTATTATTTTTCAGGATAATTATTTTATGGATAGATATCTGGGATACAACCAAATTAGAAATCCTCATAAATATGAAGAATATATTCCTTTTATATGACCTAAATATTATACAACTATCATGTAATTACTTCCATTTTGAGGAATACTAGTGTCACATCTTAACATTTCATGAACAATATTTTAAATACCTACAAGGGGAAGACCATTGAATGTTATGTTGATGATCTAGTTATCAAATCCCATCAGCATTCAAATTATCTTTATGAACTTTATACTATTTTGAACAATCTCTGGAAGCTGTCTTGAAGATGAACCCCATAAAATATGCTTTTGGTGTTACCTTAAGAATATTCCTTCTCTTCATAGTATGCCATCATGTCATTGAGATCAATCATGAAAAAGATTCTATCCTTAATATATAACCCCCTTGAAGTCTCAAGAAGTTGAGAGGGATTATAGGGTTTCCCACCATAATATAATGATTCATAGCGAATCTCGAAGTCATGTGATTAACATTCACTAAATTTTTGAATAATGGAGTCACCTATTAGTTGACTGATGACTATTAGGGATCTTTTGGTAGTGATAATAACTGAATTTTAGTCCACAAATGATAACTCCCCCATTAAGAAAAATATACTCAGTTTTTATGATATATCCTAATAGAAATCACTATTGAACATTATTTCCAAAAATAACAATGCAGTAAATGAGAAAAGTAATTATTTTTTCAATAAAACCATTAATAATTATAATACATGATATTAAGATATTGAAAAGAAATATTTTCCACTAATTTTTGTGTTCTAAAAGTTAAGGCACTACATAAATCACCACAAATACCAATTATTATCCAATAATTACTTTATCTAATATATAATAATATTTCTTATGATGAATGGATTCTTGGAGTAGTGGGAATCCATCTTTTTATAATCTAAAAAAAGTTTTATACAGAAAAAGGAAATAAAAGGACACGAATGAGTTAATTTTCTAGAATATCATCCTTATATGTAAAATACAACACTGAAAATTGATATTCTCAATATATAAGACATCTCTTTTTATGACTACCCCAAAAAATGGGAGATTTAATTCAATGGTTATTCTAAAAGACTAATGTGGAAAATAATTGATGACCCATATCTCAAAAAGTAATTTTTTAGAATTATCCTTAAATCTCAAGCCAATGTAGTTTTTCCAAATTGCTTCTTTTTTCTATAAGGCTAGAATATCAATTGGTTAGAATATTGAGCTCTTATTACCCATTTAGAAATGTTGTTGTATATAATAATAGATGACCTGATATTAAAGGCCATTCAGAGTTCATGATCAAGAAGATTAATGGTGACTCATCCACAAAAAAGTAGTTATTACCCTACTTGAATATGTAAAAATGTTTATATAATAACACCCTTATGAACCAAAAATGTCCCACATCCCTCATTCCAAAAACAAATAAGAAGATGCATTCACTTACATGAATAAAAAATTGAAAGATCCTAACCTGGATGAAATAATCATCAATATTGGACATCATATGGTGGTTTCACCATTCTTTGGTAACAACATGGAAGAAATCAATGGGTACAACATCACTCCTAGATGAGATGATTCCAAAAATTGATAGGTTTACCCATATTGGAATATCTCTAAAATGGGATTATTTCATTATATTAGGATATCTAAAAGATAAAATGTAAGGATTGGAAGTAAAAATTTACACTTTATAATGGTATAGGTTCTCTATAGGTCTGTTATAAATTAATATTTTACAATGTCATCCTCAGATTCATTGAATGAGGGGAAACTCTCACTATTATATAAGAAGAACAAGAAGGTTTATATTGTTTTTATAAGCCTGGGACCATTATTTTTCCTCAAATAAATAGGATTCATTATTTATCACCCACAATGACATGGGAATTTATGGATTTAAGAAATATATTTCATGATTTTCAGATACATTCCAATTTAATTCATCAACCCCATGAATAGTTACACATCACCAAATAATCATATAAATTTTTAATATGGGGAATTGATGTCATGGGGCCATGCCCCCCAATAAAATCTATGTGGTTGATGAATATCCGTACTTCCATGGACTACATTTCTAAATTGGACATGGATATATCACACAAATAAGTTGGAACAAATAATTTCCTCAGTTTTTTTGAATTTTAATTTTATTAACAAATTTTTGGTGCCACATATAATATAGATATATAATAGAAACTATATCAGTAATTCTAATAAGAAAAGGTTTTATCAATAATATGGTATTTATACCAACCACACATCATGTTATTATGAAAAAACAAATGGATATATTGAGGATTTCAAAAAAAACCAATCAAACATACTCTTGAAGAAATTAGAAAAAAATAATAAATATCTCCTTGAAAAAATTCTTCATTTTTTGTAGGAATATAAAACCAAAAACTATATGGCTACAAAAGTTACCCCTATTCTCTTATATAAAACAAATAATTAGTTTTACCCATTTAGTTCTAATTACCTTCACTCCACATTTCAATTTTCATTCAGCTATCTACATAAGAGAATTATCATAACATATTGGATGTGTGGAATGGATCGAAGATATTTTTTTTATACCCTGAACTACTTTTATATACATAAAAATTTAGAAGTGTTCCCCTTAAACAATAATGTTTACATTCATTAATTCTTCTAAGAATAAAAGGAACTAGTTCTCAAGACCCCAATGATATCTAAGAAGAAATTTCCAAAAATGGATCCAAATTGTTACGGAACGTATTTAATAAATAAGTTATGTTAAATAGATCTTATTCCATTATTTCAACACATTTGTAGCTAAACATTCCACCTACCAATGATAGGATTCTCAAGAAATACCTTTCGTAATCAGCATGCATAATAATGTCTCTTCTATATGATGTTAAACTACCTGGCTAATGTCCTGGTCACATAATGAAAAATTTAATGATATCATAGTCCATTTTATATGACATTAAATAGTATATAACACATCATATTCTCATGACATAAAACTTCATACAATCATCTTAGTCACACAATATAAAACTTCATTACAATGTACTTACTATATAAAATTAAATATCGAGGAGAATGTGTATCCAACATAACTCAAAACTACTATGAGTGGACCATTCCCAATAGACCCCCCTAAATGTGATATTAATCCCTTTATAATTTTTGGAATATTACTCATTTTCTCCATGTAGAACTTATATCCTCCTCTTATCTACAATCCATATCTTCATTGAATATTCTAATGAAAATTATTTCATTTATAAATTCATTAAAAGAATAAAATGCACATTTTCCAATAAATATGGATGAGATTTGTATAGGGGAATTTATCTTTTCAACAACTATGTATTTCTTGATTCTCAAAATGATTTCATATGTAGTGAATCCTAGATTGATTATCCATGGTGCATCTGCAAATGAACACAAAACTCCCACTTTTCCATCCACATAATCTAGGTCTATATAGAGAAATAATTATGGGATCCACATAGAGTTTACTCTCAACATATCAACAAAAAAAAAATCACCTTGTCATGGAAACATGGACTCTAAATTAATCTATCACTCCTTCTACACATCTTCCATTCACATACCACACTACTTGTCTTGAAAAATTCATATATTCAGAAACCCACTTTGGCTCTCAGTGACAAGAGAATTTAACTCCAAATAACACCTCTGTTTTTACTATGTATACTACACTCCTAACATGTCTTAATATATGTGAAACCCCATCGCAACATGTTCTGTCATTCATAGTCATCTTCATCATTTTGTAAAAGTCCTCTTATCCTTGTACACCTTAAAATAATTACAATATAATTCACCTTTCAAACATGGGCTATATTAATTCCTTTTATACATATCTCATACCACCATTTCATATCTGAGAGACTAAATCTATGATTTAAAATGTTTACCCTCATTTTAAAGAGGTTGTTGGATAATTCGAGTCATATAAGCCCTAATCTAGGTCATTATTCTCATATCATTGGTCCAAGAACTGAGATCATAAACTATAGTCACTCCTTTGTGGGACTGGCTTCATGTGACATCTTCCCTCCTTGATATTTTTTTTCTACACACCGTGATGTAGATATTGAAGTTATTTTATCTCATCATGAATTTTAATATTCTCCTCAAACCAACATCATATTTATGATGTCTGATTCAACACCAAACAATTCATTGAGTAAATATACATCTTATAATATCCCATAACCTTGATTTGATCTATCTTTTTTGTTTTCTATTCTATAGAAAAATTGATAAATGGTTTTTATTGATATGAAGGGAACCTATCAGGATTTGTTGAAAAATAACACATTTGTTCACTTAGCCTATGATGTAACCCCTAGCGGATGTTTTGGTTCTAAAGAAGATTGTAACATCCTGGTTATGGGTGTCGTCCAAAGGTTCATCGAACCCAGTTGGTCACATAACCTTATGTGGATTTCCCCAAATACCAGAGGCTGGCGACTCGCAGTGAGGTCCAAGGTAGGACATTGGGGAAACTATTACCTCATTAGCAGATTATACATAAATAAATTTAAATACAAAACAATATTGGAAGCAGAAAAACCATACAAAAAAAGTAAACAGTGGGGGATTGATAAAAATCCAACAATTGGAACATATATAAATGATGAATGTCACATATGTTTAAAAAACTAGCGAAACAAGTCACAATGATGGAAATAAAATACTAAAACTGAAGTACAGAAAAGAAGTAAACTACAATAGCATCTAAAGCCTTAGCTTGGTCCCATACTATCAAGATTCAATATAAATCAAGTTCCATATGAATAAGGGGTCCTTCCTGTATCTATACTTGCAACCATGTAATCTATTTGGGTATAAGAGCATGACCCAAATATGGTCTGAGATGAATCCTAGCAGGCAACCACCAAAAGATCTGTGCCTAACACTCAGTGAATATATATAGAAGTTGATATGCACAAATGATGTAATAAACTAGGAAGTACTCAAATTAAACAATATGAAAGTTTTCAATTACATTCATTTACATTTGTTAATTATTCAAACCATTTAATAATAAAATCATGAGATCTTTCCTAAGATCCGTATCCCTTATTCAATAGAAAATAGATGTCTCAAAGGACATCTAAACAAAATTTTATGACCGAGTCCAAGCTTGTTCTTTGTCTTGAAAGACTCATCACAATCATGAAATCAATAAAAAAACCATTTGATAATGCTATCACATTCTAACCCATGTGTTTTAACATAGCATTAATCATTTAAAAATAACCACCTGGGCATCTCTCATGATCAATACCGCCTTAGTCTACAAAGCAACAATACACTGTAATGACCAATGGGAAGCTCTCACTTTCAATGCCCCAGGGTCCAACATTCAACTAATAATAACCCTTTGGGTATCTCTCACGGTCTAAACCTTCTTGTCTACAAAAACATGGAAGATCTCATAGTCAATGCCTCTGGGTCACATAACAATAATTTATACATAAATGACCCTACCTCAAGTAGCCCCCACAATCAATTTCCCATGGTCATACATTCACAATCTGAATCATGTGTGTCTCATATAAATAGTATCTCTATTTTAACAACATAAGAAATGGAAGAAAAAGCTATCCTAACAGTAATTCTAGACTAAATATCCATAATCTCTCAAAAAAGGGAATCACACCCATACTCAAGGTATAAAACCATTTTCATAAGAATTAACCTATTCTCAATCAAACAAACCATATAAGGTATTAAAAAAGGTTAAAATCCAAACAACACAATACTCTAAACATGGGTATTCAGCACTTTAAGAATATATAATACAAAGACAATCAAAGAAAGACAAAAAAGAACCTACCTCGATGTTGTATGATGAACACTCATGAAAGTCGGCCCTTGAATTAGCATAAAATGATGTAGATCTACAAAAGGGTAAAAAAGGATCATCCTTGAAATACTCATGAGAGAGGAGTAATTAAGAAGAAATTCTAAAAGGGAAGACAAAAACCACCGGTGGGAATCCATCGCACCTGGAGGTGTATCAATCATAGCTCAGATGAAGAACTGGGAGGAGTTTGAAGTTATTTAGTGTTCTTTCACTCTCTTGTATGAAGCACGGGGTGAATAAGGGTGTTCTAGACATGAGATGTGACCCAAGACCAATTTATAAAAAAAATTACATGGAATGTTTATTTAATGTACATGCCGTGTAGTGACATCAACCGGCCACCACTTTAGGTGGTATACTAGGTCACCTACATGACCATATACTCGGCCATTACACGGCCAGTATGCTACTGTTCGCGGTACCTAGATACATAGCATGTAATCCTATGTACACAGAGTGTACTTAGAATATTCTCATTTATTCCATTTTTCTCCAAAACACCCGAAATCAAGATCCATACCTGAAATGAGGATCCAGGTTCTTAAAAACTCCCCCAGTAAAGCAATTCATCCACGAATTCCCCTTCAAATGGTGCTTAAGAAGAAACATCAATCCACTCTGGGCACTATTCTCGTACATCGACCTCCCTCTCCCAAATCTCTTCATATACATGCCCGTTCTACCATAGAACCCATACTAGAAGAACATACTGGCCACTAATAAACATTGTACTGTGGTCCAACATCCATATGAGATTCTCCTTGAAGGATGAATCCACCTCCAACTCAACCTCATTAGGTTGAAAAACATGAGATAGGTTTGAAATGTAACATCGTACTTAAGATTCATGAAAGATTCCGTGCATAGCCCAGTACCTCTGTTGTAACTGCAACCAATAGGAAACTGTACCCACTCTCACCAAAACCTCAAACAGCCCAATGTATCTCAGTGAATGCTTCCTTTGTCTCCAAAACCACCTTTTTCCTAACCTCGGTGTGACATGTAAGAAATCAAGATCTCTAACCTCGAACTCTGGAGGCCATCTATGCCGATTAGAATCAGATTTATGGTGAGATTGTGTAGTATCCATCATCTTCTAAATCAACTCCACCCATTATGTGGTCACCTCGACAAGATGAGGCCCCATAATAGATTCCTCTACCACCTATATCAGACATAGGGGGGATCAGCATAGCCTACTGTACAAATCCACATAAGGGTCCATCTGAATTGTCACCTGAAAAATGTTACTGTAGGAAAATACACTAGGGGTATATGTTTCTACCAAGAGCCCTTGAAATCTAGGAGGCATGCTCGTAGAATTTCCTCCAAAACCTAAATCGTGCGATCGGACTAGCCATCTGTCTATGGATGGTAAGCTATTCTCAGAAGTAGTTGTGTACCCAAATCCCTCTATAGTCCCTACAAATATAAGAGAATTAAAACGAGATCATCTTTCAGAAAAAATAGAGTACGGAAGCCCATGAAATTGTATAATCTCTCACACGTACAACCATCCAAGCTCATCAACATTGAACGATTCCTTGATTTGCAGGAAATTTACTACAATTGTGAGTCTATCAACAACAAACCAAACTATATCATTCCTTCATGGAGACCTTAGTAAAAACATCACAAAATCCATCACGACGTCATTATACTTTCACTTGGGAATGAGTCACTGCTATAATAGCTCTGATAGTAGCTGATGCTCCACATTTACCTACTGACAAGTGGAACATCTCATAACAAAAATAAAAACATATCTCTTCATATCTGGCCACCAATACTAATAGTGTAGATATCGATACATCTTGGTGACATTAGGATGAACTACCCAAACTAACTAATGAATATTTCAAATAAACTCCTCATGTATATCTACTGACACCCAAACACGTCCTTGAAATCAGAAGATATCATTGTCACCTATGGTACTACCAAGAGTAGGGTCATCACCTAACACACTCTCCCATATGACTAGTACTTCAGAATCTAATAGATGCATCATTCTCACAAAATATAGAAGAGTATAGGTAACAATAATTGATGAAATAAACATCTTCCCCTATCTATCATGAACCTCCAAATGCATCTCAGAGAACAGAGGTATAAGGTACTAATCACTAATTCCTTCATGAACTGCATGTATCTGAGTCCTTCTTCTCAATGAATCAGCCACTGTGTTGCCTTTCCCAGGCGTGTAGGAAACCTTAAAGTCAAAAGACTGAAGGTACTCAACCAACCTTCATTGTCTCAAATTCAGATCATGCTAAGTAAACATGTACTTGAGTTTTTTTGGTCTGTGAATACCAAAATATTCCCTCCAAAAAGATATTGTCTCCAATAGTGAAAATCATGAACAACTTCATCTTACTAGAGATCGTGCGTTGGATAATTCTTCTCATGTGACCTCATCTACCAAGACTCATACGTAACAACTCCTTCCCCCTACATAAACACTTCTCCTAGACCAATACCTGATGCATCACAGTAAATTGTGTAACTCTTCTACAGATTTGGAAAAATTTGTATAAGTTTTTTAGTAAATCTCCCCTTCAACTCTTGAAAGGCTGAATCAAAATAATATGTCCACATGCACTTTTCACCTTTCTTAGTTAGGCCCCTCAATGGTGCTGTTAAGCGTAAAAATTAAGGAATAAAGTTCATGTAATAACAAACCAACCCCAAGAAACTCCATTACACAATGACGTTCTATGGATGCTCCCAAGAAACAACTGCTCTCACTTTCTATAGGTCTACATATACTCTTATCTCTGACATGACATGACCCAAGAACTGAATCTGGTCTATCAAAAAGTTTCATTTTGAGAGCTTAGAATATAAATGATGCTCTCTCAATGTTCTAAATACAATCTCAACATGGGTGGAATGGTCATGTAGAGTGTGAGAGTACACCAAGACATTATCCATGAATACTACCACAAATGAATCCAAGTAAGGATGGAACAATCAGATCATCTGTTAAATTGAAAACTATCACTAGTACAAAAACATTTTTTTACGTCACCATTTTTCACGTCGGTTTTTTAGAACCGATGTGAAAATATCTAAAAATCAATTTTTCACGTCGGTTATTATATAACCGACGTAAAAATACATTTTCTTTGATTTTTCACGTCGGTTATATAAGAACCGACGTTAAAAATCCATTTTATTTGATTTTTCACGTCGGTTATTATATAACCGATGTTAAAAATAAATGTACATCACTTTTCCACGTCGGTTATTAAATAACCGACGTGAAAAATTCTTTTCCAGGATAATATATTCAAATTTTCACTTATTTTTCATGTCGGTTATTAAATAACCGACGTGAAAAATCAATTTTCGTGACTTTTTCACGTCTGTTATTTAATAACCGACGTTAAAAGGTATTTTTCACGTTGGTTATTTTATAACCGACGTGAAAAATGTTTACAAAAATGTAGTTCATTTCTCAAGCTTTAATTTGACAGGTCACGGAGCTCAAATGGAGTTACGGATTAAAAGTTATGGCCTTTAGAATTTGATTATCTCTAAACGATGTCTTAAGGATGTCCAACTTCTGAAGGCCATAACTTTTAATCCGTAACTCCGTTTGAGCTCTGTGACCTGTCAAATTAAAGATTGAGAAATGAACTACATTTTTGAAAACATTTTTCACGTCGGTTATGAAATAACCGATGTGAAAACCACCTTTTAACGTCGGTTATTAAATAACCGACGTGAAAAAGTCACGAAAATTGATTTTTCACGTCTGTTATTTCATAACCGACGTGAAAAATGTATAAAAAATATAGTTCATTTCTAAATATTTAATTTGATAGGTCACGGAGCTCAAACGGAGTTACGGATTAAAAGTTATGGCCTTCAGAAGTGGATCATCTCTAAACGATGTCTTAAGGATGTCAAACTTCGGAAGGCCATAACTTTTAATCCGAAACTCTGTTTGAGCTCCGTGACCTGTCAAATTAAAGCTTGAGAAATGAACTACATTTTTGTAAATACTTTTCATGTCGGTTATGAAATAACCGACGTGAAAAATACCTTTTAACGTCGGTTATTAAATAACCGACGTGAAAAAGTCATGAAAATTGATTTTTCACGTCGGTTATTTAATAACCGACGTGAAAGAGTGCCGAAGATTGATTTTTCATGTCGTTTTTAAAATAACCGACGTGAAAAATAAGTGAAAATTTTAATATCTTTTCACGTCGGTTATCATAAAACCGACGTGAATGAAAATTTTAATATCCCGCGAACGCGAAATTTCAATTTTTTTACAGCGCGACATCTAAATTTTGAATTGCCGCCTAAAATTTTTAATACTGCGTTTTCTCATAGAATATCAATTATATGATTCCATTATACACCCATCTTAATTTTACGATCATTTATTTCAACCATTATCGTTCCCCCAAATCGACTCTTTTTCTCTCAAACGCGAATCAATTATTTCTTCTTTCCGCGATCTCATCAAGGTATATTTAATCATACATCCATGGTTTATGGTTTTTATGATTTTTTTTCTTAAATGACATAACATTTTATGATTATTTAATTCAACCATCATCGTTCCACCGAATCAACATGTTTTATCATCAACGTGAATCAACAGTTTCTTATTTCCGCGACCTCATCAGGGTATTTGTAATTATTTTTCCATGATTTATATTTTCTATGAGTAGTTTTCTTAATTGATATACCATTTAACGATTGTTAATTTATTATAATGATGGATGATTCTTTATATCATGATAAAACTACAAATCCTCCCACGGATTCAAAAATTCTTTCTAATATGAAGCTACGGTTGGCTCATTCAATCTTTCCTCGAAAAAAATATCAAATTTCTGATGGTAATAACTTTTGATCCGTAAATCCTTTTGAGCTCTATGACCTGTCAAATGAAAGCTTAGAAAATTTTCTACAATACTATAAACATTTTTAATGTCGGTTATTTAATAACCGACATTAAAAATAAATTTTAACGTCGGTTATTAAATAACCGACGTAAAAAATGACTTATAACGTCGATTTTTTCAAAAACCGACGTAAAAAATTGCTTCTTATCGCCATTTCTAGAATGTATTTCACGTCGGTTTTTTAAAAACCGACGTTAAAAACTATATTACCCCATTTTTTACGTCGGTTATTAAATAACCGACGTAAAAAATCATATTTTTAACGTCGCTCGCAATAACGTCGCCTAAAAACCGACGTTAAAAAGCAAAAAAAACCGACGTAAAAAATGGATTTTGTACTAGTGTATATTCTTATTCGTGAGACCAAATGGCATAACCAAATACTTGTATAGGCCATACCTAATCTGAATGGCTTTAAGAGGTATATCTAATAGTCTAACATAAAACTGAAGATAACCAGATCTCAAGTAAATCTTCAAGAACATCTGATCTCTTCAAAGATGATCAAATAGATCATCAATCCTTGGAAAAGGATATCAGTTCTCAATCGTCAACTTGTTCGGATTGCGATATTCAAAAAAAAGTCTGAAGGTATCATCTGCCTTCTTCGCAAAAAGAAAAAGTGAACCCCAAGAAGATGTACTGGTTCTGATGAAACCCTTTTCTTGTAACTCCTCTAGCTTCTTCTTAAGGTCCTATAACTCTAGAATGGCCATCCTATACAGAGAAATGGACACTGGTTCCATTCCTAGCACAATATCAACAGAGAAATCTACCTCTCGCTCTGGAGGTAAACCTGATAAGTCATTTTGAAACACATATCTAGAACAATCCACCACTGGAGGAAAGTATATCTATGAATTCGTTTGGTCATCCAGATATAAACTAGAAATCTGGGATGTAATTCCTCTGAACCCATGATACTCAAGTACCTCTCTTCTCACCTGGACATCCCAGCGACCCTTGTGTAGAAAGGACCTTCCCTTTTGGGATGTGAAACTTAACCTATGGTGATATAAGTAAACAAAGGCCTGAAAGGAGACCAAACAATCAATTCATGGAATAACATCGAGGCCTATATTCTCTAGGACATAGAGGTGCAATATTAAGTAAAAGCCACTAACCTCATGAGGGAACTCCTTGAACTAATGTACACAGGCCGTACTAATACCCAATTGATTGTGAAGCATCATAACATCCTCGAATGTAAAGATATAGAGCTCAAGGCTCTCCACAATGGCAACAAATATAAAACTATCAAAATCTGTTGTATCAAAAAGAGATGAAGATATAACTGAGGCAACTAGATTAGTACCTATAACTGTATAGGGTCCGAGAACTTGCTCCTACTTGGTCTGCTCCACTGTAAAAGTTTGACCTATATTGTGGCTCTGTGTCCCTACCTAACTACCCCGAGCTTATCCACCCTGATGTCTTTGAAAAACTATAGCCTGACTATCATGGCCATGACCTCCTCCTCAGCCTGAACGGCCAGATGAACTCCAGTTCCTTAACTGATGAGAAATTGGTGGTCTTAGTCCTAAACATGGATTCATAACAGAACCCATATTACCCACTTCTAGTGAGAAAAACTAGAAAAAACGTTGAAGATGGCCCATCTTTCCACAAGATCGTCACTCTACTAGGTCCCTTAGGCAATGTGGTAATGTATTCCCACTATTCCCTCCCTAGTACCAAATCACCTGGATACCTGAAGAAACATCACATCAAAGGTCTCTGAATCGCTTCCTACAATCTGTCTAACAAGTACCAGACCTGGATACTGATCCACCCTAGTTCACAACATCAAACTCCCTCAAATTGAACTCAGTAATTAGTGCCTAGTTCACTATAGATGTCACTAAAATTAGCCTAAAATCATTCAACTGCAATTAGATGTCATACCTGAGACCATCCTTAAACCACCCAGCCAACAATAACTCGCTACCTCCCTTAACATGTGTGAATTGATGAAGCTCTATAAAACTATAAGAGTAGTCCATCATTAAAGAGATCCCTGCTCTTAATTTGTGAAAAAATTAGGTTTGATTGGCCCTTAACATCTCGGGATAGAGTTAGTCATAGAAGGTCCTCTAAAAATCTTCCCAAGCCATATCACGATGACATCCCATGTGTAAGATAACAACCCACCACATCTTGGCTAAATCACAAAGAATGTACATTGCGAGCTTAACCCTCCTTTTTGGAGGAAACTCTAGATGGTCAATGATAGCAAGCATATCCTCCAACCATGACTTTGCAGCCTGTGGTCCTCCATCCCTAGAAGACATGGGGGGATTCTAATGCTAGAAAACCTACGTCATCTCTGCCACAAATGGGGTAGGATACAATGCTCCATGAAAGCATGTAACATCCTCAAAAATCCATAATGAAACTATTCATTAGAACCTGTGTCTGGTATAATAGTTGTTGCCAAGACAAGAACAATGGGAGGATATAATGGTAGTCCCTAATATACCCTTTCAAGTGTGTAGTCATCGCCCTTTTCCTAGAGTACAACTAAATGAAGTCTTTGTGGCATGACTCTACAAGGTCAAGTGCACACCTCAGTTCATGATTATCAAGGAATACAACTTATAAGTGAAACATCAAAACATGAAAATGAATACATTCTTATTTTACAAAATAGGGTTATGTGACAAGTATTAAATCTACATGGTGTGTTCCATAAAGCTTTTAACATGGAGTGTACCTCTTACAATCCAGGTTCTATAACACCCCATACGCACGTCATGTTCCTCCTTAAACATGGCGTGTACTTGAATTTATCCTCATACATAGGTTCTTCTACACATCTAGAACTACATGGTTACCTCATATTTAACACTACATGACTTTTTCACCCTAGACACGGAGTGTCCTACATATGTTCCAACCACCCATGTCATTTGTCCCATGTTTAGACACACAGTTGACTCACCATGGCGTGCATAATCTTTAAAAGGCATGTACCATCAAAATTTCACCCACCTGTGTCATTAGTCACACAGTCGGACACACAATCTTTACATCACAACATGTACTCCCAATACACTTCATGTGCTCCCAAATGTTTATCAACCCTATTTCTCTGATCAAACTTTTAGTCACATGGTCAAAAAAATACATGGCATGCACACAGAATACATAGTGTTTACTTTCATTCCTTTTTAATAGAAGAACCATGGCGTGGGTTCATAACTACACACCCCATGTTGTCTAGGTTTCATGATATTAATCCTCCTAAACTTCTCTATAATCCTTAAAAACATAAAATTTTGTCCAAGACATGAAACATTCTAACATGAGGGAGACCATACTCCATGCGAGTCAAAATTTGGTATCATTTTTTACACCATAACATGAAACAATTCAATTAATGTTCAAATAGGATCCACCAAATTCCAATCCAAGAGGGCCCATAACACCTCTGCGACCCAAGAGTGGTGTAAATCCAAATGAAACATTACAATTACCAACTATCTATCAAAATAACGATGATTATATCATAACATCTATCATAAAAACATGCATATCAAGAAAAAAATCTATCACAACAACATGCAATCAGCAATGCACCCTAAATGGAATGATAAGAATGCAAGACATGTTATCTCTATAAATTTAATATATGATTCATTAAATGGAATATCCTCATATCATCGGGTTTCAATAGAATAATACCTCAAAAATATCAATAATAATAGCAAAAAATAGGCAAATTACCCAAGAGTGAAATCAAATCAACTATAAAAATTTTAAAAGTTAAAAAATGCAATATTCGAGGTATCGTGGCTTTTCCCTATACACGGGTCCGATACTCCCTGTCATAGCTTATTAAGAACTACATATTCCTTCATATGCCTATCTATAGGCTCCAAATAGTAATACAAGGATGAAAAATCCCCTCTGATACCACTTTATAATGCCCTAGTTCCGGGTGCCACCCAAAGGTTCCCCGAACCCGGTTGGTAACATAACCTCAGGTGCATTTCCCCAAATGCTAGAGGCTGCCGACTAGCAGCAAGAGACAAGATAAGACATTGGGGAGACTATGCCCTCATTTTCAGAGTATACATAATGGAATATAAATATAAAACAATAGTGGAAGCAGTATTACCATTAAAGAGAAGTAAATAGTGGAGGACTGATAGAAATGTAACAACTGGAGAATATATAAATGATGCATGTCACATGTGTCTTTGAAAGTAGAAAAAACAATGTTGGATATAAAATACTAATATCAATGTACAAAAAGGTAGTAAACTCCAACAGCATTGTAAGCCTCAGCTTGGTCTCATGTTCTCCATATCCAGCAAAAATAAAGTACCTGATGAAGAAGGACTCTTTCCCTTGTCTATACCTACAACCATATAATATCTTTTGGTCCAAAAAATGGCCCAAACAGGGTGTGGGATGAATCATAGTAGGAAACCACAAAAATATTAGTTCCTAACTATTAGTGAATATATATAGTAATTAATAAGGTGAAATGATGTAATAATCAAGGAAGCACCCAAAAGTAGACAATCCTACTGTTTTCAATTACATTGATTTACATTTATTAATTATTGAAACTGTTGAAAAATGAAGTCTTGGTGTCTAGACTTAGATCTATATCCCCTGTGTAATAGTAAACAGATGTCTCATAAGACAATAAAAACAACCTAGCAAGACCGAGTCCAAGATTGTGATTTGGCTTGAAATACTCGTCACAATCATACAATCAATAAAAAACAACACTCTCTGAAATATCTCACAGTCTAAACCCTATGGTTTATCATATCACTTATAATTAAAAAAAACAACCTAGTAATATCTCATGGTTAATACCCCCTTGGTCTGAAACGAAACCATAAACTATAGTTACCACCTTGTGGCTCTCACAGTCAATGACTTAGGGTCTAACATTCAACTAATAACAACCCTCTAGGTATCTCTCACAGTCTAACCCCTCTATTCTATGACCACCTAATAGATCTCACAATCAATACCTATAGGTCACATAAAAATAATTTATACATAGATGACCAACCTTAGGAAGCTATCAGAGTCAATTCTCCTTGGTCATACATTCATAATGTGAATTACAGGCATCTCATATAAATAGTAACTTCTTACTAATAGCATGATTCATGGAATAAAAATCTATCCTAATAGGCATTGTAGACCAAATGAACATAATATCTCAAATAAAGGAAACAAACCCATAATAAAAGTACAAAAACTTATGCATAAGCTATAACACCTTCACAATCAAACAAACCATATCAGGTATTAAACAAGGTTTGAATCCAAACCATGTAATACCGTAAACATGGGCATTTGGCAATTTAATCATATAAAACTGAAATGAAATCAATAAAAGGAACAAACCACCTACCATGATGTTGTATGATGAACACTCTTGAACGTCGGCGCATGAATCATCCTAGAACGATGTAGATCTACAAAAGGGTAAAAATGATCATCCTTGAAATACTCTCGAGAGGGGAGGAACTAGGAAGAAAGGAACTAGGGGAAGATATAACTCACTGGTGGGATTCCAATACACCCGACGACGTCTCAATCAGAGCATAGATGAATAAACAAGAGGATCTTGAAGTTATTAAGTGTTATGATGCTATCCTGTAAAAAAATTCGGAGAAGAAGGGTGTTCTGTATGTGAGACGCTACCCCTCACCGATTTATCAAATTAAAAGAAAATTATATGGAGTTTTTGTTTAATGTAAACAACGTGTACTGGCCTCAACTGGCCCTCGCTTTAGGAAGTCTGCCAGGTCACCTACACAGCCATGTGCTCGGCTGGTACACAGCCAGTACACCTCTATTCGCAGTACCCAGGTACATGACGTGTACTCCCGTGTACATTGTGTGTACTTAGAAAATTCCCATTTCTTTATTTTTTTCCACAAAACACCCAAAATCAAGGTCTATACCTGAAATAAAGATCTGGGTTCTTACAAAACATCCACATGGAACTCAGATATTATCCTTGGACTATGTGTGGTAATATCTACCCCACTCACACCTTTCCCCATTTACTAAACACGATATTAGTTCTATAACAATACTATTGGTTAATATACTCCCACTAGCCTCCATTTTCAATTGAATAAGATATTATTGTCTTATTATTTACACATTACAAAATCTAATTGTTCATGTAAATTAGTTGTCCTCAATTTCTCACATGTGTGTACTATACCATTTTTTGTACATAAATTTTTGGTAAATGATATACAACCTTAAACTAAAAAAACTATTATTCAAATATTTAGGTCATTAAAATACCGAAACTTTTGCTGAAATCTATATGACCATAAACTATCGCTATTGTAGTCTAACATTCATAACTTTAAACTATCGATGGAAGGAGACATATAATTCACCATAATGAAATATCATAAGGGGTGTTTTGAACAAAAGCTAAGTATCCTTTCCCTAGACATCCACTTCATATGGTTTTGGAGAAAATTTAGTCTTTAAATTAAAAAGGGAAAAAATTAGGTTGAAAACTAGAAAACTGTGGCCTCATAAAAAGATGAATATTTCCCACTAACTCTTCTCTTACTCAAAAAAAGTAAAAATTATGGAAATAAAAAATATATAGGACAAAATGCTTCTACGACCCCACCATACAGAAATAAAAATAGTCAAGCTATTCATGACAAGACCACTGACCTAGGAAAATGATTGAGCAGCCATCCATTCTAAAAATATTTGTATTGATGATTCTATAAAAGAAATAAAAATACTCATAAAATATCATAAATTCAAATAGACTAACTTTGGTGTTGTGGTGATGATAGTTTATATATATACCCATTTCCGAGTCACACCTAGAAGAAGAACACTTTTACTTGAGTATTCAAGGATAACAACCAACAATATTATTAGGAAATTAATAGTCTAATGATCTATGATATTTTGATATTAATAATAAAATAAGTCCATCTTATTATTAAATAACTATCAATATGGGAAAATAAGAGAAAAAATCATTTTACATTTATTCAAGAAACTAATGAGAGGAATATCCATAGGTTAACATCTCTATATGTTATAAGTACCCTATTATCGTAAAAAGAATACCGAATTTTTATGATCACTAAGGGCCTATCAATATTTCTCAATAATGAGAAAAAATTATTCTAATTGTGAAGGCATGGATTCATTAATTGGGGGAAGGATCTCTGACTCAGTAATTTCCTTGTCTGACTCGACCAATGCATCATTCACAGGTATTTGATGATCTTATTTATTTTCCCATGAAATTTAAATCTCCTATTTGTGTTTTATTATTTAGGAATCCTATTCATTATAGAGATATCATTTACCTGGTTTTAATTCTGTGTAATGGGGTTCTTTTTGAAGTTTTTAACAAAAAATTTTAGAAAAACATCCTATTTTTTATTATCAAATACATCCCTCAGTTGCTTTTACTCTCTCTCTAGCTTTAATAATTTCCATTTTAATGTCATAGAGGTTTTGATATGAAAATACCCCACAACCTAGTAGTAGTAATCGTAAATGTTTCTAACATATATGTGTTTTCAGCTTGTCTTTGGGGTTGTTGGATATTAGTTTCAATACAAATTTTCAAACATGTTGATGGTTGGTCTAATAATAATCAAGGGTTTCTTGGTCTGGATCTGATTAACTTATATAAATAGGAATAAAATAATAAATGATATCACTTAGATATACTAAGGTACATTCATCTATGTCCATGGATGTAGTAATCTAAGATTATGTAACTCAGAATCCCATTTTTATGGTAATTATATATGAATATAAGAAATATATATAAGATTAGTAGTTAAGAATTCATGGAAAGGTATATGGTCCTCATCCTTCATGAATGCTGTATTGAATTATGTTTTTTTTCTCCACCTTTATTGAAAAAATCACCTTACAATTTCCCCCTACATATGACCTATTTTCAATGGTGAAATAAGTTTCAACCATCAATGATGCCTCATTTGCAGGCACCTATGGTGAATTATTGTTTTACACCATAACGTAATAACCTATAAAATCATGGTTTCCCTTAAAAGTGATCACCTCTTGGATAGTATGATGGGAGGCCTTTGGTTGGGATGATAAACATGGATGATATATAGGGTCGGCCTCTAGTTCCTCTAATACGTATTTAGCTTCTCCAGGTTTCTTTTAATAGGTTGGTTTGTTAAAGGAAACCAAGTGGTTTTGAGGACATGTAAAGTACATCGATTATATCACCTCTAAAAATATCCAACTCTCTATTAAATGAACATTGACCTCAAATGATAGGTCCTCCACCACTGTTTTCTCCTCATCAAAAGGTGTATCCATCCAATCAATATGAATTTTCTCATCTCTCATGGAACTTATGACAATATCTTTGTGTTGTTCCCTAGACATCCCTAAATATCAAGATCCTCTAATAAATAAAACATGTTCTTATTATTCATTTATTTATAAGTACACACATGCATATTGAATAGAGAGATATTATAAGATTACCACATTCTTCAAGTAAAATACACATCACAAATGTTTTATACCTTAGAAAGATTTTAATCTGATAAATTTAATATTCATCTCCCATGTTTGGTTAAACAACCACTAAAAGATGGATAATGGATGAAATGCCGTTACATTAAAATTTTATCATAGTCTCTTTTCTAGGAGATGGTCATCCTCATCGATGTCCTCTTTGAGTTCAGCACCAATTTATACACTAAAAACATAATTTGGAGAGATAACCATTTTCTCTCTCCCCATATTTCATCTTCATGCACTATTTTAAAATAAAATATAGTGATATGTGATAGTTGACTCCTAGTTGAAACTATATAATGAATAAAAAATAGAAATTAAACCCATAGAATCAATAAGCAAGTATCAATCCTCATCTATAGATTGGTTGATTGGTCCTTAAATAATCCACCATTCTTTCATGGAATGTTCTCCCTGAGTAATGGGAACCCTCAGATTAGTGGAATTAATTATAATATACATCTCCCTATTTTGAATCATTACTCATAGGTATTAGGCTCTACAATTTAAGTATAGTGTATAAATTTTTGTAACTATATGAACAATATGAATACTGATTTTCAAGGGATCCCATAAATATATAATAGTGTTTGATAAATTATAAACTCTCAAAAACATGAGGGTATTTAAATATATAACTTCTAAATCATCTTCAAACGTATCTTGGTGTATGGAATAAGATTCAAAGCCATTTCACCTAATACATTTCTCAGGAATTTTGACCACAATCAGGGCCTCATACTGCATATTTCATCTTTACCACCTTGGTGTGGCCCCTTGAGGAATAGTTTCATCCATCAAAGGTAAAGAGACTTTGGAATCAATATTATTTGAGGACTACATAACCTCAATTGGGACATTACATTTAGAGTTCTCCTCAGTCTCCCATTTTCCCAAAACAAAAGTTCACTCAATAATAGCTCAATGAAATCTCTTAGTTAAAATATTTTATGTGTACTAAAACATCAAAATACAAGAATAATTATTGAATGACCTAGAAAATATGCCCCCAGGGGGTCACTTGGTCATGAAACATGACCTATATTAGATTATCATCACATAGATCATTTATGATACCATAGGGTTTTCCTATAATTTTATGCTCACTAGAGAAAATTCCTTTTTATATTGGATGCATGGGAATTTTCATGTAATGTGATCAAGTTCATAAGTCTCACAAATGATGTCACAGTCAATCTAAGCTACTAGTTCATTATAACCTAGTTACATCATATAAAAAAACTTGTATAGGAAATCACTGTTATCAGTTAATGTTTCAATAGGAGGTGGTTTATATGGAAAGTTTTTAATTCCCTATGGATACCAAAAATATAATGGGTAGTGTCACTGGATTGTAAAAAAGCTGTGATAATATAAATAGACTAAATTAATGATACAAACCTACATCATGGGATTCCCACAGTACTAATAATATCATATGGACTAATTTGGTCCTCTATCTAGACCCAAAAAATTTTGAATAGTCATGAGATGCATAAAGGGAGTTTCCTATTATGAACATGAAGAAAGAGCTGGTGGATCATTGATAATAATGGTATAACAAAACCCATGGAATCCCCTACTTCTATGTTTTCTACAGTGAAAAAATTTCCCAGCCTAATGAAATTATTAGATTCTTGTTCTAGGAAGAGATACCAACTTATCCATATAGCCAGGAACGCCTCCAAATGAGTCTCCTTTAGGACTGTTCAGATGATTTAATATACCCATCAATCATACCCACCCCACTCAATAACTTTCCATCATATTCTAGGTGACACTCTTTTATTGGATGATATACTATTAGATTCTTTCATCTAAAATTTTTTTTGCGATGATTCACAAATGTGTTCATCCATGAATTAAAATTGATTTCAACCTAAGTACTAGGATATAGTTCTATCATATTCAGTGATATTTGTATTAAATACCTAACTAAATATTTTAGTTATTATATATAACCACAGGAATGTCAAGGGGGTATGAAATAATCATACATGGCCTCAAGGATCAACATCCCTATGATATTGTTATTGTACCATAATCAAATGCCAACTTCACCATGAGTAAGATGGAAGGTGTTTGTCTGGGGAATCCAGTTTCTAAAATTCTCAAGGATTGTACCATTGTTCGCAAAGAAATATGTTTTTGAAACATAGACTACCTTGTAGATAGCGGATTATTTAATACAATTTTCATACTCCACCCATGTTACCCAGACCATGTAAGGCCCCATCTACTCATCCTTTAAGCCTACCTCAATGAAAAATTCCAAATCATCATTCCATACTATAGTATAAACAATGGAAGAATGGATAAAAATGGAGGAGTGGTAGTTTATTTCAGATTTTATTGTGTGCTTTGTACTATATGGAGTAGTGTTTTATAGTGAAGAACACACACTAGTTATTCTTTTCCATCCAGGATATGGCCTCCCTTTACTGATATTTTATATGCAACCAAGTTGTTTCACTCGAAAGTCCTTGATCCCCATGTAATGGTATTTGGGTCAGGGATATCCATATTTATTAGTAGTTTGTATCCATTTAAATTTATAAATTCTGATTTAGGGTAACCATAATGATGTTCATTCAAGATCTTGAATAAATCTTATATAGAGGGAACTTGTTGACCAGTTCACCATTTCTCTACATTAGAAATAATAATATTGATATGAGTAGTAGGTTTATTATCTGATATAGAATTGGAAGATCTTGAAATTTTATAATATGCAATGGATTTTATAAAAACAATTATCAGCAAATTTAATCAAAGAAGTATGATATATTTTTCCCAAATGAGTACAAGTAAGATTTTAGGGAAACAAGGAAAATATTTGAAAAATACAAAATACATTCCAGGGTAACCCCACTAAGGCCCCATCACTGTGGTGGACCATCTTAATTGAAAGAACTACAATAATAATCTTGGATAATTAAAATATTAAATGGTAAAAATAGGAAGATAATTGTGCACTCAGGTGATGGGTGGGCCACTTCTATTTATATTAAATTCATTCATCTCACTCTTCTAGGCCATCCTAAATCACATCCGTGGATCATGTGGATCACAATTATTGACTATCACATCCTATCCCATGAACCTTAGTGAAAAATATAGGGATTAATTTTACAAATTATCACACCAAATTATAAGGGCTGACCTCAGAATCTTATCGCATTTGTTCCACTCTAATCCCATTATGAGGGGCCTTTGGATTTTTTTTCAATACATTTTAAAGTGAAATGGGAATGGTAATGGAGAATAGGAAACCTCATATAGAAGTATCAATACATCCCTCATGGTATAAACAAGTTATTAAAGATTCCTCACCATGTATATCCTAGAAATTCATGTCTATATCAACTACATGCACTACCTTACTCACTTGGATTGATTCTCACAGCTCCTCAGTTGTTACAATAAATATACTCCCTTAGCCACAACACAACACGTGAGTTTAATGATTTTATAAGATATGGTAATGTTCCTGAAGACTCTTTTCTGAGGCATTCATTACACATCAGGTATAAAATAACACTCAAGAACATAGTAAAATTATCTCAAGTTAGAGTTTGGTGTTATCTCACGCCCTCTCTAGGGAAGCCATCAACCTTGGACTCCTCATCTAGGTGACCCAATGCTCAGGTATCATCACCAAGTTGACCAAATGTGAAAGGATCACCATAAGGGTATCCAAAAACCATGGGTATACCACCTTATAAACCCATTTCTCATGGATACACACCTTGGATAACAACTTGTTGGGTTTTACCGCCTTATCAACCCATCGAATAGGGCTTCCCACCAAAATGACCAACTGCTTGGGGATGCTAATATGGTGGGAAAACCACCCTAGATTAATCACCTAGGAGACTAAATTCTAGAATATCATCACCTAGACTACAAACCTCCTATAGAAGCCTACCATAGAGTCACATTGAGTAGGATTTCCCAGTATTGTGACTTAATTCATGGGTTATCCGACCTTATCATCCCATCACTCAAATTTTCCCACCTAGGTGACCAACCACCTAGGGTATCTCACCTTAGTGAACCATTAATTAGTGCTACCCTCTTATGTTTCCCGCTACCTGGGAAGCCCATTAAAATGACACACCGCTCAAGTAAGTTCACCTAAGTGGCCTATCGCCTAGGGTTATTCATTACCAAAAATGGTATCCTCCCATATCCAAGATTCCTATTTGAGAATACTATCATTAAGGTCTACCCCTTATCCAAAATATTTATACAGCAAATGTATGGGACACACTAGAGTGCACCGATTTCAATCATGCATTACATTAGTAAATGATATCCCCACATAATCTCACTAATAGGTTTTTTTATTTGGATGTTTGAAGGCATTAATCCTCATGGAAATGATGAATTCAATCCTATTTTTAGTGGATGAAATATTTTCGTTTTGTTAGAGACCATAATTTCATGCATGTTTCCTAATACGTGAAAAGATAAAACAACATTCACACCTTATCCTTTCCAATCAGTGTATACATAATCCAAAACATTGGGTTTAAAAATACATAGAAATATGATAATGGGAATCCCTTTCAGATTAATCCCCTATTATTTCTTGCTGGCTAACCCCTTATAGCCCCTACCTTTTCTATTAATTGATCAGGAGTGAATTCTTATATGTAATTCCACACTGATTATGACCGAATGATTTCTTTTATAATATAATATCCATTCTAATTTTTCTCATACATCACATGAAAGGGATTGAAATTTAATAGTTTCTTCCACCTCATGTATATGTCACATCCAATTATACATTCTTGAAATATAAATAATATTGTTTAGTCTCCTTTTTCTCACAACAAAAAAAGACTCATATAGGTTTATAGATTCTTGATGATCTAGTCAAAACAATGATAAAAATGGGCCTCCTTCTTGGGAATAATCTCCTACCCTACATTGAGCTATTTGGGATTTGATTCATGTCATGATGGAATACATATGACATATTCTTGAGGCTCAAATACAACAATATACCCTTATATTAATATCATGGATCCAAATTACATTCAAAGATAATTGAAAAGTGGAACTCATGTATAATAAAAACACTAAACATTTCTAGACTCGTTTCGACTATTCTTTTATGTCATATCATGTAAAATTTCATGCACTGGTTCTTTTCACTTGACCTTAAAAGTTAAGATATGTCCCATTAAGTGGCATCAAACTATGTGGGTTTTGATTTATTTTTGGAAGGATAGATGGGATAACCTATCAAAGGCCCAATCCTGACAAAAAATACATCCCCTCCTTCCTAGATTGTTCAATATCTGTAGTTCCCAACTCTATGAATTTAAATCATAGTACCTTAAAACAAGGCATTACAAATAATAAAAACATCAAAAATAACATCTAATGCATTTAGAAATTTCCCTTACTAGAGAACCTTTGATACATATATGTGGTTAACATAAATTCATGATAATAATTGATTTATAATATGGGATTAAAACTAGTCCCCAAAAGGTATTTGTGAAGGATTCATGAATACGTCATAAATCAATAAGTGAGTCGTAAAGTAGGAAACAACACAACTCAAAATGGTGTTGTAACACCGACCTCACATCCTCTCAACCAATTCGTTTTCTAAGAAACCACCCGTAAAGTCCCAATGGGAGGCTTCATTCAGAATATAGGTCAACATTTACTCAAAATTAGCATTTGACCAAAAAAAGTGGTAAATATACATCAAATAATTTTTTTTCTCACACAACACCTAAATAAAGAAGCATTAAAATAAGAATGACATAATTATCCAATAAATAGTTATAAAAAAAATAAAAACTACAATAAATAATGTCTAAAATTTGAATTGTGAAACTAAAATGACAAATAAAGTCTTAAGTGGATGATACACTTCATTCCAAATAAACCCAAATACTATAAATATACCTAATAATCTTCAACCACATGACCAAGAGTCACCAGAATAATCCATCCATTACCTACATCCCAAATAATGGAGGAACCAATAGAATAAAGAATCCATAACCTATTCACTAATATTAAAGATGGAGGTTATAATCACACCAAGGTGTGTATGTAGAGGGTTATCCAATTCCTAATGGGATACCACCGAGAGTCTATTACATTCTTTTCATTAATAAAACATAAAAATTTTGTTGGAAAGTAGATAATAATAAATTTTCTCCCTTTCCTTTATATACAATTTTAAATATAACACATCAATGTTCATTTATTAAATACATTTCCATTAGAAAATATAAACCACACTTTATTTTACATTTACAAATATTCCTTTGAAAACAAATCCGAAAAAATAGGTATAAATTGAGTTTTCTTATAATGATATATCAATACATTAGGGATTGAAAACAAACCACTATATTAGATGAAAACCATCAAAAACACCCAAAAATATAGTCATTTTGATTAAGATACAATATAAATAATCCTCTATAATAATTAGTATTAAATTTAAATAATTAAAAATTATTACTCTAAAACATCAAGCTAAATCAAAAATTACTCTTCACATGAAAAGTATAAATAAATAATGAAAATGAAGTAACACACATTCCCGATAATACATAACAAAAACATGTAGAATACTAATCATGGGACATCACCATTGGATGAATAAAACAATACATAGGTGTGTCTAGGTTGAACCAACTACTAGAAGGTTTTATGGTCCAATAAAATTCTATGTGAATTATCTTCAACTAATATCCCTGGAAGTCCTCCCAATAGAAAGGTCATTTCTCAAGAATGTGATACCAGAAACTATTTAATCCCAACTAATAGATCACCCATCTCTTGATTTCCTACATAGTAACCTAGGGTTCCCCATGAGACTCTCAAATGGACATGGGCCATATTAAATGTAATTCAATCAAAAAAAAATTATATAACACAAGACACATTACACAATATTGATTCTTATCCCACCTCTAACCTCACTTAATAAATACCCCCTCACAATGCATTATAATTGATTAGTAATTAAATAATTTCACAGTATCCATAATAAAAAACAATGAATAACCATTGGGGATCAATGTAGGTGAATTTATAACCATAAAAATCCATTTTTCCATAATTTTCCAAAATACACATCGGTTCTAAAATAGTAATTATGAAATTTAATTTAAATATGAAAATTCATTTTGGAATTAAGGTAAACTTCAATTCATACTAATATAACATTAAAACATATTTATAATCATGTAATTAATTATCTTAATCATTTTTATAAAACAAAAACACCCCTATCGATGTTTAAAACTCATTAAATTTTTAGACAGACAATTTTTTAAATCTTGATTATTTCATGAACCATGTATAAATAATTTCATTTAGAGAAACCCATCATTTCAATTCTATCAAACATTTAGTTTGTATAAAATTCATCTTGGGATGAAGAACACCATTAAATATTGAATTTCTCTAATCATTTGGAAAAAAATAGTGGTTGTAAAAATCCATTGAAAAATATTACATATATATATATATATAATAAAATTACATTTTATCTAGTTTGAAATAAACATCAAAATAAAATGAATCAAAGGTACTCTCAAATAAAATTAATTAAATAGAAACACCTATGTTGAATCTATTGGAAACTTTTCACCTTTATAATATAAGACAAAAGAATCACGAATAAGGTACCCTTAGAATCATATTCACTAATATATAACCTGAGGTTCATCCCCCATGGGTAACTAGGAATTATATTGAGCGGGAAAATTGACAAGAATTTAAAAATATGTTGATAGTAGATGAAATAATGTGGAATCATGATTTAGATTTAATAAAACCACCCAAACTATGAGGAAATCATTAATGGGTAGTTAGGAGGAGGGAGTTACATGTCTTGGAGAACCATATCATGAAAATGTGGATAGTAGAATGGGGAAATAGAGTTAAAACCAAGGATGTTATAAAAGAGAATGTAAAAAAATAGGGCGCTCTACAAAAATTTGACCACATGGTTTTGTTATATCATATACAATCAATGATGAAACCACAGTAATAAACTTCTTTAAAATAGAGTTATCTACATATTTTAGATGTACTTTTTTCCATAACTATACAACAACCATGAATGCTTCACCCAGACACTATACTGAGCCACTCTATTTTCACAAGATCCCATCGGGTTTATAAAACAATGTGGTGACAACAATAAACAACCCCAAAATCCACCTCCACTTATACATGATTTGCATATATGGTTTAATATAGTCATTTTTTTACCATGCACCCATGATTAAATCTCTATTTAATTGGATTTCACACCTCTTACTCCTATTAAACAAACAAACAAATAAATAAAGGAAATAAATACATTAAATATACACAAGTGACTTAGTGGACGCCATAATTCTTCCCACAATTCTACTTTCTTCCACTAATAAGATATAATCATCCAGAAAAAGGAAACACATAATGACCAAAAAATTTTAAAATAAAATTAGTTGATTTTTCTTATGAAAAGTTAAAAATTTAGAATCTATGGAACTTTTCAATTACATAAGAGGAAGTATAAGAAGTATATTCCTCACAAAATATACCAAATAAGAACCAGAATAACATTATAATATGAATAAAGACAATGGGATGTGTAATCCCATATGTAATATATTTAATTTTCAAGTATCCAAATACCATACCCACTAATAAAATAAAAATTTCATTGTAACCCAGATAACGAAAACAAAATAGAAACATCAGTATCTACAAATCAATACTAAAAACTATGCCTTTAATAGTTATGGCCTTTATCAATGCAGGGAAAAAAGAACTGATAAAGGGGGCCTTTATAAGTGCTAACGTAGATGCTGATAAATTCTTCATTTTATTATTATTTTTTCACTGATGATAAAGGGTCACCTTTATCTGCACTTTATTTTTATCACTGATTAAGGATACCCATTATCACCACTTTATTTTTAGCACTGATAAAGAGTATCCTTTATCAGTGCTTTATTTTCAACACTCATAATGGGATCCATTATCAGCACTTTATTAGTGCTGATAAAGGTCTGAATGAAAAGAAAAAAATAAAAAATAGAAATGAGTTTATTAAAAAAATATTTATTAAATAATTACTAATAAAAATGAATGAATTGATTATAATTTATATAAATTATAAATACTAATAAATATTAAATATTAGATATATAGATTTATGATGAATAAAAATAAAGAAAAAAATTACAAATACATAAATTGTGAAAAATATTAAACATTTTATTAATAAGATAATTATTTATAATGTTAATATATAGTATATATTATAAATATATATATATATATATTTGTGTGTGTGTGTATGTATATAAATAAGATCTATATAATAAATAATATTTCCTTAAATTAAACATTTATATCTTTAATGAATAATGGATTATAATTAAAAATAAATATGAATTAAAAATACTGACTAATTACATAATGTAATGGACATAATTGAATGTTGTTTGATTTTTCAATTTAATATTGATCAAATGTTTGCTATATATATTTTACAAATATATTGTTAATGAAATTTTATAAACAATGAACACACACAAATTTTATGCATTTTTTCAAAGTTTATTTATTTTTAATTTATTCAATTTCCTAAATTTTTAACATGCATGCACAAAAAGTTAAATATTCATTAATATTGTTAAAAAATATTTATAAATAAATGTTTTAAAAAATATTTTTGTAAATTTACATTTTATCTATCTATACATTTTTATATTTATAATTATAAATAAATAAAAGTTATTTTTTTAAAAAGTATTTACATAATTATTTATAAATAATTATCTATATATTTAAATAATTAATAAATTTATTAAAACTTATTTAAATAATGAATATATTTACTATATGTATATTTATATATAGTTATTAAATATTTATATATATTTAATTATATATATATATATATAATAATATAAATATATATAATGATATGAATATTTAAAAAAAATATGTATGAACTTAGAAATAAATAATTATATATTTTAATAAATATATTTAAATAAAAAATATTTTTACCATATTTATATTTATATATTTTTAGAATATATATAATTATATATATTTACTCCAAGTGCATATTTTTATTTAATATTAATATCAACTTTACTAAAATTGATAACTAACCTACTAAAAAAGAGAAAATGCATTTAAATTATTTTGATACTTTATTAAAACAATCTATATGTAATTTCTGACATGTTGGAATTAGTTGCGCATCAATATGATTCACAGTGTAACCGGTATGACTCCAAGTGTGTCTTCTTATTTAAAATTTACATCAATTTTAGAAAAATGGAAAACTGACATACTCAATGACAATAAAATGCATTCAGATTATTTTGATTCATTTTGAAAATGTATATAAGTCATTTTTGATTTGTAAGAATCAAATGCATCTCCATCCAAAACACAATGTTCCCGATATGACTCAATATGTTCGTGATCATTTTAAAATCGACATTTTTGTTCAAAAATTTTCACTCACTGAAAACTGATCAAATGTGCTCATATTTTCTAGATAAATAAGGAAAATGATTCGTAATTCATTTTTCATGTGTACAAATTAGTTTCATGTCAAACTGATACACTATGTGATCAAAATGAGTCAAAGTGTGTGTTTCTAGTTTAAAATGACATTTTATTAAAAAAGAAAAGTGACATACTCAAAACCAATCAAACATATTTCTATTATTTTGAAACATTAGTAAAATAATTAATAATACATTTTAGAAATGTAGGAATCATCCAAACCTCAATCAAATTTAGTGTGTTACCAGTATGACTCAATGTGTGTCTTTTTATTTAAAATTGATATAAATTTTAGTAAAATTAACAACTATCCTACTGAATCCCATGAAAATGAATTCATATTGTTTTCAAACATTATGATAATTATCCATAAAACATTTATCATATGTATTAATCTGCCACATCACAATTGGATGCGTTATAAGACTGATATGACACCAAGTGCATCTCTTCATTTAAAATTGACATCAATTATAATAAAATGGACAACTAACCGACTCAAAACTCAGAAAACTAATTCATATTGTTTTGATACATTACATAAATGGTGAATAAGTCATTTTTGAAATTTATAAATCATCATATCTTAAATATGATACATCTTGATCCTGGTACGACTCAAAGTATCCATTATCAGTTTAAAATTGACTTTTTGGTTCCAAAAGTGTCACTCAGTGATAACTATTCAAACACAATTGGATTTTTCATTAAAATTTATGAAAATTATTAATAAGTTAAATTTTAAATTTAGGAATTGGTTTCACATAAATCAAATACACAATGTGTTTAGAATGAGTCAAAGTGTGTGATTCATGTTTAAAAATACATTTTAGTTAAAAACACATCTAATGTACTATAAAATATGAAAACAAATTTTTATTGATTTTATACATTAGTAAAATTATCCATATGTCATTTTAGATATGTATGATTCATCCACACATCAATCTGATGCATAGTGTGACTGGTATGACTCCATATGTGTCATTTTATTTTAAATTGACATCACATTTAGTATAATGGACAACAAACACACTCAAAACTAATAAAACCCATTTAGATTGTTTTTATACTATAAAAAATGATCTATATGTCATTTGTGATTTGTTGGAATCATCCACACCTCAATCTGATACATAATGTTTGTAGTATGACTCAAAGTGTTTGTTACCAGTTTAAAATCAACGTTTTAGTTAAAAAAGTGTTTCTCATTGAAAAACCATTCAAACACTCTCATATATTTGTGATATTTTAATAAAACGATTCATAAATAATTTCTTACATGTACGAATTTTTTTCATGTCAAATTGGTGTATGATGTGATTGGAATGAGTCAAATTATATGTTTCCAATTTGAAGTGACATTTTAGTAAAAATGAAAAGTTAAGTATTCAAAACTGTAGGCCATTTTGAACATTTAGGAATTACTTTCACCTCAATATGATGCATGGTGTGACATGTATGAATAAAGAAGTGTATTTTTATTTAAAATTGACGTCAATTTTAGGTAAAATCGACAACTAAACTACTAAAAACTGATCAAATGTATTTTTAATAGGAGGTTCGGGCAGAGCCCTTTTATTGAAAAACAAAGAAAGTAAAAAAAAGTGATAGATGGGGTCATACAAGAATCATGCCCTCATGCCAGTAGATACCAATGTAGATCAAATATCATAATCAAACTCATAAGAATCATCATAATCACCATACCATTCCGAATCAGATTCAAAGGGACCATGAGACCCCGTAACCATAGTTGGGTTTAGATAGGAATAGTCTTTCCAACATCTCACTTTTCTGGGAGGAACAGGTTGAAGACCATCATCATCCACAACAACATTTTTCCCTCTGGACAATACCTGAATATAGGATGGTTTTTTTGGGGAACCATCCTCGATATCAAATCAATTTTTATTGATTTTATAAATTACGAAAATTCTCATAAGTCAGTTTTTATGTATAGGAATAATTTTCAACTCAGTATTATACAGTATATTCTTGGTTTTATTCAATGTGTTTTTATCTATTTAAAATCGATATTTTAGTTCAAAAAGTATTAATCACTAAAAACTAATCTAAATTTCTTGAATTTTCATAATAATATTAGAAAACTATGCATAAGGTATTTGTGATGTGTAGGAATTATATTCACATAAAAATGATACACAATGTTATCATAATGAGTAAAAGTGTGTGTTCCCAATTTGAATGAAATTTTAGTAATAAAGAAAAGTGACATATTGAAAACTGAGAAACCACATTATAATTTTTTTAATGCTTTATTAAAATGGTCTATAAGTCATTCTATAGGTTTATAAATTATTGTCACCTCAATCTAATGTATGGTGTGACATGTATGACTCCAAGTCAGTTTTTTATATAATATTGGCACCAATTTTTGTAAAGTTGAAAACTGAGCTACTCAAAACTGGGAAAACACATTCATATTGTTATTATAATTTACAATAATTACCCATAAATCGTTTTTTATTTTTCAGAATCAACCTCACCTCAATATGATATAATGTGTTCCCGTTATGACTCAAAGTGACTGTAATCAGTTTAAAATATATATTTTAGTTTAAAAAGTGTCACCCACTAAAAATTGATAAAACATGTTTAGATTTTCTTATTAATTTAGAAAAATTATTAATAATTCATTTTTGACTTGTTATAATTGGATTCATAGAAAAATGATACATGATGTAATCTGAATGAGTCAAAGTGCATGTTTGCAGTGTAAAATGACATTTTAGTCAAAAAGATAAGTGATGTACTCAAAACTGATAATACACATTCGGATTGTGTTGATACTTTAGGAAAACTGTAAAGTAGTCATTTTAGATGTTTATTAATCATACAAATACCAATATGATGCACACTCTGACCAGTATGACTCTATGTGCTTCTTTTTATTTAAAATTGATGTGAATTTTAATAAAATGGACAACTGGCCTACTCAAAATAGATCGAATGCATTCAGATTGTTTTCATACTTTAAAACAATTCTCCATAAGTCAGTTTTGATGTGTATTAATTAGACTCACCTCAATCCTATATAATATGTTCTCATTAATACTCAATGTGTTTGTTATTTTTTTAAAATAGATATTTTAGTTGAAAAGTGTCACTCACTAAAAAGAGATCAAACAAAAAATTGATTTACATTATAATTATTGAATTAATTTTCTCTAAGATAATTCCCGAATACAAACAAGAAATGGTCTGATTTTCCAGAATAAAACAAAAATCAATATGATACACAGTGTTCCAGGAATGACACAATGTTCAGTTTAAAATTAACACTTATTGTCATTTTATTTCTTTATATTATTACTAACATAATAATTTTTTCCTTATACAGGTGTATTATCTTGATCATGTAGGGGAGGTTTGTTTGTAAATATCTTGTCTCAGGGTTATGATCAAAATAAAAAGGAATATTGAAATTTTTTATTTTGTGTAATAATTTTTACTTATGCTTGAATAAATCAATGTTTGAAATGTCAATAATTTTTTTCCCTTTTATTTGTGTTTTATATATCATTTCATTTATATTCTATATTGGTAATTAATTTTTTTGATATCTTGTAGTGTTTTTGGTGTTATGGTGATGTAAAGACAGAAAATTTTTCCATTGGAATTTATCACTTATCATTGTAATGTCACATATTATGAATCACATATGATCACCAATGGATCATAATAAAAACATTATAATCTAAGAATTAATGAAATAAGAAGTTTTTTTAGAAGTTAAGGAACCAGTACTAATGAATGAGTAAATTGACCTTAGGAATAGTATTATGATCCTTGTGAATATTAAAATATCCAAATGAATAGTATCCTCACCCATGAAAGTATAAATAAAATTTAAGAATCTTATAAGTAAAAATATTATATAATTATATCTAAGTATAAGTAAATATTTTAAAAATTATTAATAAACTGTTGGTTATTTTATAATGTATAAATATCTAATTACAATTTTTTGATTAATTTAACAATTTATAACAATTTGTTTCAATAAATAATATTCATAAAATAATATTTTAATTTCTTATAATTTTAAGATTATTTTATGAGACCTTATAAAAAATTTTAATGTGTTATAAAATCAGTAATAAGTTTATAATTTCTAATATCCAATTATATTATGATTTTAATTAAATGCTAAATTACTCATATTTTGAAGTTTTTTACAAAAAATTGTGTTCATTTTTTAATTCTACACATCAAAAATAAATTAGGGTGATTTGTTTTGGATTTTTTTAAAATACTTGAATATTTTATCAATAATAAAATATAGTAATTTCTGGCATAAATACACTATTCCTTGCTTCATAAGTGATGAAAGAACTATAATTTCAAATTACCCTTGTCCCCTTATTTTATTTAGTCCTATACTCATCAATATTTATTTTCTTAAGGGAAATTAAAAAACTAATGAATAAAATAATGGGAAAATGCTCCTCTCCTCCACTATAAATACTACCCTCACCCCCTCTTCTCCAAACTCCTCTAATGATTTGAGGATTTCATAACATATACCAAACACTATAGCATATCTCTTTCCCAATTTTCAGGATCTCTTGGACTTATAAAAAGTCCAAGACTATGTGCCTTAAGGAGGATCTTAAGAGGAGGATTCAAGAGGTAAATCCTCTATCTTTTTCTTTTAATTTCCTTTCAATTTCATTTCATTTATTCTATTATACTCCCATTATCTCATCCAAATGTAATGATAAATATATTTTTTTATATACTATAATTATATCATGTTAAAGTAATATTCATCAATTTACTCCCCCTCTCTCATATTTATTCTAAAAATAAAAGTGTCACCCTTGATGTGTAAAATTACCGACATCATTGGTGATACATATTCATTTTACATTAAATAATTCCAAGATGTTAATGAGACCATTATAATGTTTGAAATAGATTATAATGTTTATGTTACACTCCTCTTTATGTTTTGGAACTAACTTATACAGCTAATAATAATTCAAAAAACAAAAAGAGTACATTGTGATCGGAAAACCACCAAAATTAACCAAAATCGATCATCATTAACTTTTATGTAATAATTAATCCTCATTACATATAATAAAAGTCTTTATAAGATCATTTAAGATTATATAATATCATTAAAAGTTTATAATAACAATTTTGGGTGTTATCTACATTTTACATTAGCTTCAATTCGTGTATACAAGAAAACCAATCATGAAAACCATGAAAAAAAAGCTCTTGAACGATGAAATGAAACTCTATTACTCATCAAAATAAATATAAATGATCTTAATAAAACTATAATGAATAAAATTAATTTATAAATGGTTATGTATTTGTTAATCAAATAATCTAATGTTATTATACTAGGAATGCTCAGCCAGAGACAATTTCCCTGACCATTTATTAAAATAAAGGAAATGTACACAACGAAAATAGAACAATCCAAAAAAGAGACTACATATCATATAAATCATACACATCCCCATAGCCATGATCTATTTCTTTGTCTATAGTGTCTGAGTCCCACTCCTAGCTATCATATTGTGCTAGAGTCTTGACATACTTCCTTCTGAGATTTTACTATTCCAAATATACGAACTCCTTAGAAGACTGCATGCCTCTGCCCTTGCCGGAAGAGGACCTAGTAGTGATCAGCTTTGACATAGAAGAATAATCCTTCCTCTGCTTTCTTCTTGGCAGAGTAGTCATAGATTTTTCCTTCCTCTCCACATTCTTCTTCCCACCCTGAACAATCTCACTATAAGAGATTCTGGTCTTTCCACTAGCATTCTCCTTTTCACTATTGGATAGGTTCCCCAATTTCCAAGAGATATGGGCCTCCTGATAACCATCATTTGTTCCTCGTTCATGCTCAAAGTGACTATTGGTATCAGTCTTTGCTAAAAATTGCAAGTTTTCCCCACATTGAGATTTAATAGTGTCAACAAAAGACTACCTATCCACTGCCTCCTCCACTTCTCCTCTACCGTTAGTGACCATAGCCTACAAGACAACACCTTCCACCCCATGGGGACCTTCCGTTGACAGTGGTAACTCCGCTGATTACAGAATCTCAAAATTATTTTAGATTGTAACCCTATCGGGGTCATGAGTACCCATATTTAGAGCTTTAGAGACCCCATCTGGTTTGGAAAAAAACTCCTCAGAGAGAGGAACCAACTACAGATGTCCTGCCCCCTCTACTGCAGACCGGGACTCAACTCCAATGTCTTATTTCAACCTATCAAACACCTACACCACTGATGTGTTCATTGGCACCTTCATTCCCTTCATATTAGAAGCATGACTCGGAATAAGAGTAATACGACCCTGCCTCATCTCCCTATCCACCTTCTCATCAAAAATATCCTTAACCAATGCCACAATAGTGAAAGAATACTTCAATCGGGAACCTTGTCCAGAAGAGTCTCCAAAATTAGTACACACCACATGTTCCATAGGAGAAATCAAATCCCTATTCACGTTACCAGACTCTAACAGAGCCGCCCTAAGGACACCCTTCACCACCGCCTAAACCAGCCTCTCATCAACACAATCATCATGACCACCACTATACTATGTCTCCACCACCCGTGAGGTAACACCCACCTTGCCACTATGGAAAGCAGGCTCCCGGTGCCCGAACCATCTGCATCGTACACAGAACTGCATCCACGATTCGAAGACTACCTCTTGCATCCAGAAGAACTCCTTTCCATCAGTAATCCATACACAACTCAGTGACGGGTTTTTCAACATCGACCTCAAAATAGAAATTCCTTAAATATAATTTATTAATAATTATCTTACCTTTTATGTGATATACATGTTTTCTAGTTGAGTTTATGATAGAAACCATGTTTTCCAAAAATATTGTTCTTTCAAAAAAATCACACCATTTACTTCTTGAGATTGATTCTTTTGAACTCAAGGTATATGATTCTTATATAAATTTTGTTACTCCCCCTTCCATTTGGGAACTAAATTGTTATGAATTTATGACTTTGAAAAGAAACTCATTAATTTTCATGGGTTATTATATATTCAATATTGATATATGTTCTATGTGTCATGCACGATAATATAATTATTGTGATGTGATGGGTGCACCTAGAATTATATAGCACAATCTAAATATTATGATTTGATGGGTGAGCCTAGAATTATATAAATCTCCAATGCATTGGGTAATTTGAAGAACCTCATGAGATAAATTGAAATATATGTGAAAAATATGATATCTTTTTTCACATTTACGTATGGTAGCTGAACACTAAGACATGATATTTCAATTTTATGCATTACTATATTCCATTAATTTATCTAATTCTTCTTATCATGATTATAATCATATGCCAATGTTATGATGATAATGATAATTATCACCAATGTTATATTGTTTCATGATCTTATAAACCCTCTTATTGGGCCACTATCTCACCAATTTTTTTTGTATATCTTCAGGTGATTACATGCACTAAAAAGAATTAATTGGCCAATTAAAGATAGAGAAGAAAGAATAAAATAAATGTCTATGTCTTATTTTATAAATTTAATGTATGGTCCTAATTTTACCAAGACACCAATCCTTTGGATCCTCATTGTGTAATTATTTTTTGTTGTTTTTATTCAAAAGGATATAAATAGATATAAAAGAAAAAAGGGTCACTATATTTGGAATCAGAGGATGGTTTAGTAAATTTGGGAATTAATATTAGAGGGCCTTAGTGAAAAACCTTAGAAGAGATAAGTATATGTAAGCACCCAAGAAGCATTATTTTTGAATATGATAAACATGGGGATCCCATAAGATATTAATTTCTAGTTAATTTATAATGGGATAAATTATTGATGACTTGATAACTTATGTTTTGTTCCAACCATTCCTCTTTTAGAAAATGGTGGGAACCAGGAGAAACTAGGCCTACAATCCATGTGACGGATGACTCACTGATTTCCCGAATGAAATCCCCAATGCTTTGGGAGGTGGAGTTCAAAATTTTTGGATATGCTTACCCAATTGTATCAAGTTAGGAACTATAACCAAAATAATGTGGAATGTACACCTTCACCTAAGAGGGATCAACTATCTATTGAGTTTTTTATGTGGCAATGACCACCGACGATTTGAGGATACTATGATCTACTAGTAGAGGAATAGTGGGTTAACTCGACGGAGAAGATATTTTATATTATTCAATATTATGAGATGGAGAAGATTAATCTTTCTGTTTATTGACAAGTTGGTGAGGCTTATAAATGGTGGTATTTGATTAAAATCTCCAATATAGTTGATGAAATTTATGATATGGAGTGGGAATCCATGAAGATAATGTTTCTAAACAAGTATTTTTCTCGAAATATGTGTACAAAGATAAATAAATAATTCTAAGAATAAAGTAATAGGAATGTTAATTTTTCATGGTATATGAATAAAATTTCACAAGGCTTTCATGGTACGATTCAGGTTTTGTTATAAATAATGATATAAAAATTTATATATTTTAAGTAGATTAAAACCACACCATTGAATGTACCTTAAACATCGGTACTTTGGGAGTTATGATGAAGTTTTTTGGTTTGCTCTCAAACTGGATATAGAGTTCAGAGAATTGTCCAATGTATATGGTGATAATAAATAAAAGATGGGGTTTCTAGATGGAGTATCTAATGAGAAAACTGGAAAGAAAAATCAACCACCCACATGTCAAAATGTGGAAAGAAGCATCATGGGAATTGACTCAATGGGAAGGGGAAGTGCCTCATGTGTGGGGGAGAAGGAAATCATGGTCATGAATGTTGAAAATATATGGGGAAGCTGGATAATGTGGTGGAGGAAGGGAGAGCACTACCCATGGTCCAATGCTTTAACTGCAAGGAGCAAGGTCACTATGAAAGTCAGTGTACTAAACATTGAGTTCTCAATGGTAATCAGTGTCATCAGCCATAAAAGCCAATGCAGCAAGGGAAGGTTTATGCAATCACTACTACTGAAGTGGAGAGAGAAAATGAAGTCATAAAGGTACACTTATTATTCCATCAATAATTGGAAAAATATTATTTTATTCTGATTCTACACATTCCTTTATATCTTGAAATTTTTGTAATAACTATCGAATCAAATCCCCAAAACATTGAAGTAGAGATAACTAAAAAAACCTATTAGTGCAGTCATTGTAGACCAAGTGGTGGACTCTTTTCTTACTTCCATATGTGGGAAGACACTTCCAGTGAATTTCATAATACTTCCCCTGGTGGAATTTTATTCTATACTAGATATGTATCACCTATCATTATATAGAGAACATATCAGCCGTCATCAAAATAAAATATCTTTTCATATTCAAAACCGTCCCATTATCTTTTAGAAACAAAAGGATGTTAATGAATCTCCTTTTAAAAATCCTTCAATGGTGTGGTTTTTCATTCTCCATGAATAATCATACCTTGATAAATGGTTTAGTCAATGGAAGTTATAAACATATGGAAAATTCATATCCAGAGGGAATACAGTGATATATTTCTTGAAGAGTTACCAAAAATTTCTTCAGATCATGCGGTAGAGTTATCAATAGAACTCAGACCCGGAGTTACTCCTTATTCAAAGTGTATATATAGGATAGATCATATCAAACTGGAGGAGTTAAATAATAAGTTATAAGAGTATTTGGATAAATGGTTCATACACCCTATTGCATCACATTGGGGTGAACCATTGCTCTTTATTAAGAAAAAGGACAGATCACTGCGGCTTTGTATCGATTATTCACTCAATAAGATATCCGGAAAGAACATGTATACTGTTCCCATGATTGATGACTTTTTGATCAGCTATGAGTAGGTCATTACTTCTCAAAGGTGGATCTTCATTCTAGATATTATTAATTAAATGTGAAAAAGGAATATATTCAGAATACTTCCTTCTATATAATGTATGGGTACAATGAGTTTTTGGTGATTCCCATGGGACATACTAATTCCACTACAATGTTTATGAATATGATGAATATAGTATTTATACATTACCTTGAAAAAATTTTGGTTGGGTTTATCGATGATATTCTTCAACTACACCAAGAGAAAGAAATAATATGAAGAAAATATAAGTATTGTGTTAGAGACATTAATGAAGGAGAAGTTGTATGCCATGTTTCACAAATGTGAATTTTGAATTCGTCAAGTGCCATTCCTAGGACATTTGATCACTAGTGAAGGAATTTCTATAGACCCTTCAAAAATAGAGGCAATTGAGGAATGGCCTAGTCCATGGAGTGTTAAAAAACTCCGTTGTTTTTGTGGATTAGATGGGTATTATAGACTATTTGTGAGAAATTTATCATGATTGTAAAGTCTGTTCATTAAGTTAAAAATAAAATGGGTAAAGTATATTTGGACGGAAGAATATAATGAAATATTTATGAAGCTAAAGAGAAGAATGATCACAACACCTGTACACACATTACTAAGAAGGGGAAAAATCTTTGTGATATTTCATGATTATTTAAATAATGTATTCGGTTGTGTACACATGAAAAATTATAATGTGATAGCCTATGCCTTATGTGAATTAAAGATTCATGAGCAGGACTACAAGACACATAATATGGAGTTAGAAGGTGTGAGTTTTACCTTGAAAATATACAGAAATTGCCTCTATGGTGAGAAGTATCACATATATACCAATCAAAAAAATCTAAATTATATATTCAAACAAAAGGAACTCTGCATGTGAAAAAGGAAATGGTTAGAGCTAACCAAAGACTATTATTTCTCTATTAACTATTATCCTAGAAATCAAACCAAGGTATATGATGCTCTAAGAATAAAATAACCTGCTACTCTATCAATGTTGCATATTGAGAAAGATTATATCTTCATGGTTATGAAAATTATGGATTTATAAATAACAATGTTATGGAATACATCCTACCACTACCAAATGATTGCCTAACCATATTTCCAAGAACAGATTAAAGATCAACAATGGGATGATCCAAAGTTACAAAATATGGTGAATATAATAAAGGAAGGTAAACTATAATAGTTCTATATTGATGATGTTGTTGTGATTAGGTTTGGAAAAAGGATTTTAGTGCCTTCATAACATGGGAAAAAGATGTATTTATTGGACAATGCTCATAGATAAACTTTATCTATAGATTCTGGGAGTACCAAGATATATTGTGATCTCTATGAATACTTCTGGTGGGACAACATGAAGAAGGATATTACTTAGTATATATCAATATGTTTGATATATCATCAAGTTAATGTTGAGAAACATAAGTCTAATGTTTTGATACAACCATTGCATATACCCATGTGGAAATGGAAGAATGTCACATTTTATTTTTCCATGGGTATCCCAAATACATCCATAGGATATAATGTGATATGTGTTGTAGTGGACTAACTCACGAAGACTTCCCACTTTATTGAAATTTGGGAAGATATCCTGATTGAAACACTTGAAAAGATATATGGGATGGATTTAATAAGACTGCATGGGGTTCCACTCTTGATTGTCTCTGATCGTGATCAAGTTTCACATAAAAATTCTAAAGGAGTCTTCAACATGATTTGAGTACAGAATTAAATTTCAGAACAACCTTTGACTCCCAAATAGATATACAATTTGAAAGGACTATTCAGATTCTCAAATATATACTAATATCCTTTACTTTATAATTCAACGACGTATGGGAATAAAATCTCCCATTGGTTGAGTTCTCATACAATAAGTTCTTTCACTCGAGTATTAAGATGACTCTATATGAAGAACTATATGGAAAACGATGTAGAACTCTAAACTATAGGGTTGAAGTTGGAAAAATAAAGCTACTTGGTCCTGATCATGTCTAAGAGATGATAGAGAAAGTTCAAGTCATCTAGAAATATATAAAAGCTTCTCAAAGTTATCAAATGAGATACATTAAAAACCATCGAAAGGACATTGATTTTGATGTTAGAGATAGATTCTTCCATTGAATTTCACCATCAAACAAATTCATTTTGTTTTCAAAGAAAGGGAAGTTTATCCCAAGGTATATTTCCCCCTTTCTGGTCCTTGATCTCACATGAGTTGTGGCCTATCTGATTGAAATTCTACCAAATATGGATCAAGTTTATGAATTGTTCCACATATCACTCCTGAGAATGTATATACAAGATCCCTCACATGTACTGAACTCATAGGTAGTACCGTTTGAAGATAATATATCTTATGAGGAGTAGCCTGAAAAGATTCTGGATCAGAGAAATAAGGTTCAACGCATCAAGAAAACCCATGTTGTCAACGTTTTATGGAGGAATTATAAGTATGTATAAGAATAGTGGGAATTGGAGGACATGATGACGGAGACTTACCATTACATATTTATGTAAAATGAAATTTCATTGGTGAAATTTGAAAAGGGGGGAATCATGTAATGAACCAAGATTTTATCATTGGAATTTATCCCTTCATATAGTAATCTCACATAGTGTAAATCACATATAATCACTTATGGATCATTATAAAAACACTATAAATGTATAATTAATTAAAGAAGAAGTATTTTTAGACGTTATGGAACTAATACCGAAGAAATAATTACATTCCCTTAGGAATAGAAATATGAGCCTTATGAATAGAAAACCATCCAAATAAATAGTATCCTCACCTGTAAAAAAATAAATAAAATTTATGCATCTTATAATTTAAAAAATATGATATATATATATTTTAGAATAAGTAAGTAAATATTTTTAAAATTATTAATTAACTGTTGGTATTTTTATAACACATAAATATTTAATTAAATTTTATTATTAGATTTAGAATTTAAAAGAAAATTTATTTTCATAAAATATATTCATAAATTAATATTTTTATGTCTTATTATTTTAATATAATTTAATTTACCTTATGTAATTTTTCAAAGTGTTATAAAATGTCTGAGATTTTAAAATTTGTAATTTCTAAGTAAATGATGATTTTAATTAAATATTAAATTAATAATTTTAAGAAAATTATTTTCATAAAAAGTATTTCATTTTTGAATTCTAAAATTGGGCAAATGGTTATGGTGAATTTTTGGAATTTTTCAGAAATACTTGATTTTTTGTGAATAGTAAAATATAGTAATTTGTGAAATAAATATATTATAAAATAAATACACTATTAATTGATTCATCACAGATGTAAGAACTATAATCTTTAATTATAAATCTCCATATACTTTATTTATTCATATAATCATCACTATTTCTTTACTAGATGAGATTTATCAAATTAATGAATAAAATAATTAGAAAACACCCCTCTCCAAAAACCACCCCTAACCCCCTCTACTACTCACACATATAAAGATCTGATTATTTCCTAAATTATTCCAAATAATCTTAAATATCCCCTTACCCACATTGAAGAGCTCTCGGTATCATCAAAATACCAATCCTATGTTCATTAAGGAGGATCTCAAGAGGAAAATTCAAGAGGTAAATCCTCTCTCTTTTTCTTTTAATTTTCTTTTAATTTCATTTCTTTTCTTATATTCTACTCACCTTATCTTATCTATATTTAATGGTCACTATAGTATGTTTGATAAACTATAGTTATATAATTTTAATGTATTATCCATCAAGAAATAGCTGCATCTCCCTCTTTTATTCTAAAAATCAAATTGTCGCCCGTGATGTGTTAATTTACCAACATCATGGGTGATTCTCACTCAATTTACATTAATGACTTCAACGATGTTAATTAAACCATTGTAATAGTTGAAACATGTTATAAATTTTATGTTACAACTGTCTTTATGTTATGTAACTATCTTATACACATAATACTAATTGATAACACAAACAGAGTTCATTGTGATAAAAAAACTTCCAAAATTAACTTAAAAACATCATCATTAAATCTTTTCTAATAATTTATCCTCACGATAGATAACCAAATTATTTTTAAGCTCCTTTCACTTTAGTATTATCATTAATATTAAATAATAATTTTTTTATATTTTTCCACATTTTTAATGAACTTTCATTCGTGTATACAATAAAAATTATCATGAAAACCATGAAAAAGAATGCTTCCAAACGATGAAATAAAACTCTATAACTCATAAAAAATACATAACATTAACATAATAAAACTATAATTAATCAAATAAATCTATAAAAGGTTATTTATTTTTTAATTAGTTTATATTATTTTATTATACCTGATATTACCAAGAAGGATGCTTTCAGACACAAGGTAATGGTAATTTTCAAACCCTAATCTCTTTCTTTAGGTTTCCCTCTCTCACCCCATTTTCAGTATGGATATTACTTAAATATAATTTATTCATCATTATGTTTTCTTTATAGGATATAAATGTTTACTAATTGAGTTTATGATAAAACTATGTTTTCCAAAAAAAAATATTCTTTCAAAAAAAACACCCTTTACTTCTCGAGATTGATTCTTCTCCACTCAAGGTTGATGATTCTTATATAAAGTGTGTTACTCCCTATTTCATTTAGGAAAAAAAATATGAATTTATGATTATTAAATGAAACCAATTCCTTTATATGTGTTGTTATATTTTGATGATTTAAATATGTTCTGTGTGTCCTACATAATAATTTAAATGTTGTGATGTGACAGGTGTTACCGAAATTATATAGCACAACATAAATGTTATGATGTGATAGGTCTTCCCAACATTACATAAAACTACAATTCAATGGATAATGTGAATAAAATCCTGAGAAAAAGTGAAATATGTGCTACCATGATGCTATATTTGTTCACTACTATATGTGGTAGTTGAACTCTAAGACATGATGTTTCATTTTTATGCATTGTTACATTACATGCCATTATATAATGCTTCTTATCATGATTATGATCATATTCCAATGTTATGATGAAAATGATTATGATCACCCATGGTATGTTGTTTCACGATATTATATATCCTCTTAATGGACTTTTATCTCACCCCATTTTGATGTACATCCTTAGGTGATTACATATACTAAGAAGAATTCAAGGGCCAATAAGAAGATAGATAAGAAGGATATAAATAGATTTTTCTGTTTTATTTTGTAAATGTTATGTATGGTCCTAATTTGACCAAGAATCTATAACATTGGATCCTTATTGTGAAATTATTTTATTATATGTTTTAAAGTGATATAATATGATATGCAAGAAAAATAAGGGTGTTATACTTGTGCTGTTACAACACATTTCACTGGTGTTGTAGTGTAGTGTGACAACACACTGAATTATTACCCTTTATCGGTGTTTTTTAAAGTTCTAATAAATTATACCTTTATCAAACCTTTTGAAAATGCTTAACAAAAGTGATGATACAGTGGTCATTTATCAGTGTGAAAAAGTACTAATAAATGGGTCATTTAAAAGCACTCATTTTTTCACAGATAAAGGATCCCTTTATCGACACTTTTTTGGTGCTCATAAAATACAGGGTCTTTTAATATATTTCCTTTTTCCAGTGCTTCTCCAGCACTCATAATGAATTTTTTTAGTGTTGTTAAATGCATATTTTTTATTCATTAATGTTAGTGACTAAAAATAACCCTTAAAATTTCTACATGACCAGTTCTCATTGTTTAATATGGATACTTTCTCCACTCCAATCATCATCTTGATTCCCTAGGGTTACAAACAGAGGCACTGCCTAACCCATTCCCTTCAACATAATACGGTTATATATCATTTTCACTTATAAATTATATAAAAGATTCTATAATTTCTATTAACCCTAATATTGTCTACCATTACCCCTCATATACCTTATCCCAAATTTCCGTTCACTTCATTTGGAAACTAAACCTCCCACCATCCCTCCTAGAATTCAGTAAGGTATCATCTCTCAGGGATCATACATTGATAGATAAAATTAGATGGATGTGGCCAAATTTTTCTGATTTCAACCTATTCATCAATGGTTCTTGGGTATTTAAAGAGTATACCACAGTTGGTTTCATGGACCCTTATATTATACTCTTTCATTTTCTAGTAGATGGTGACATCATTTTCCCATTGACTATATCTCAATATCATGTTCATAGAATATATTAATCCATATTTACTGGTTCCTATGGATTTCAAATACTTTTATAAGTGATTTTTTCAGATAAATTATTTCAATCTATTTTTACTTTTATTGGAATGGAGTTTCAATGTCATTAAATTATGATTTTTGAGTTCCAATACAATTATTTTTCTATATATTGAATTTTGGGGAACCTTTAGTAGTCATCCAATCAATGTCTTTTCAAAAAGGTGTCATTGATTAGAGATGGATCAAGCCTTATTAAAAAGGGTAACCTATATAGTAAGTCTCTTGGTAATCCCTCCACTAAATATTATCAATATATATGGGGAGGCTATTTCAGGTTAGTTTGTTGGTGTGGTGATCTATGGACATATTGTGGGTGTGGATGCTTCTAAAAAAATAAATTACCCTACCATCAAGACTTTTTCATAGAGGATTTTGGATTTTTGTTTCTTATAATAATATCATGGATGTCCCCTTAGAAATTTCCCAGTGTCTATTTTTAGGTAATTAATTATTACAGTTTATGTCCTTAGTTGTAGAGTTCCTTTTACTAGACCATATATTCTAAGGGATAGTGCGGATAATCCTCTTCCACAGAATAAATTTCAGTTTGGGAATTTTGTTCATGAATATAATAATATAGTAAATTTAATTTCAATATCCTCTATTGTTTATGATTTATTGGAATATAATATTTAATTCAATGTAAAAAATGTTCTATAAGATAGGAAAAGATATCATGTGATGCGATGATGATGATGGATAGGAAGTACCGATATCAAAATGTCAATGGAAAATATTAGTATTAAGGAATTATAAGTCAAAAATGAATATTAGACTCATTCATAAGTCTAATTTTTTTCCGGTTTATAGGTAAAATGAATCCATAGTGGGATGATTTCCCTATGAGTCGTACATAAAGAATTTATAATTCTATTTTGTGGTCACAAAAAAATCTAAAAATAGCAGATTAAATGTCTGATGTAATTTGATTAATATAAACCTAAAATAATAAATAGTAAGGAAAAATATAAACACACAAATAAAATTCTAACCATATTGGTTTGGAAATATAAAATCCCTAAATTACATAATAAGTCTCCCTATAAAGGGATAGTTTTATAAAATAAAGTTTCAATAGAAAACCCCAATACTAGAAGTTGAATTGGGAAGGGATTCGGATGTCCAAGTTAACCTATAGGATCCTATCATGTTTATTTTGGATCCCAAAACACCTAAAGCTAGGTTATTTTAGGAATGTGTTTCATGGTAAGATATAAGTGACATAATAATTCCTTTGGAACTAATATTACACTATCTAGATGAAATTATGGAAGATGATTTGCATATAAAAAACTCAATGGATTATTATTGGAAAATGTAAGAAGAGAGATATGAGTGTACATGGATAGAATAAAAACTATCAATAAATAAATTATTCTTTAATTTGATTTTTGGTTTTTGGCAGGGGTATATTATATAGTAAGAGTACATCAAGACCTTTTAGTACATGGTTTAATGCTTCGAGGACCTTCTAAAAGATGATCTAGAGAAAGGATAAATTTCTATATAATATATATTACATAGTGTACATGGATCTAATATATTAAATTTTTTCTAAAATTATCTAGTGATATCTTACACTACATATGATTTGTATTGATTTGGTGATTCTTGGATGTTTCCTAGAAAATTTATAAAAGTGTTCTACTAAAAATAAAATATTTAATGTGACAGGGGAAAATGCTACTCTAGTGTCATTGGAAGGATACCCCTAAAAGTTATAGTACAACATATTCTCTAATTGTATTATCGACACTTTCATGGGAGTCATATTCTAAAATATCCCAAAACACAAAATCCAATCAAAAGATACCATCGATAATCAATACCGAGGAAAAAAATTGTTAATCATTTAAAATAATCATTAAATTTATCTTCATAAATATATTTAATGAAAATTAAAAATACCACTTGACACAAACTCAATAACAAAAATTATTAAACCCCTTTTATTAAAATCGATTAGACCCTAATTCTTAACACATATCTCTATAAAAATATTCTTTTCATTTCAAAACATAATACAAAATTAGAGAACTATTTTTACACAAACAAAAGATAACAAAATTATGTAGTTTAATATTATAATACTTCCTCTAAAATTAAAAATATATTTTATCACTTAAAAGAAATCATAATTTATCAATTAAAAACCAGCACATCTTCAAATCATTTCTTTCATCTAATCATTCAAATTATGAATTCTCTATTACATCATTATGTAACCCATAAAACTCATTTAAATTATAAAAAAAGGAAAAAATAATAACTATAGATATATGAAATACCAAGGGGTGGAAACGCCCAAATTTTATTTTTTTTCCCAAATTCCATGATTTGGCCATATGATTTTCCAGTCTATATTCAACATTAGAGTTTTCTATTGGTGGTTATCCAGAATTGGTGACTTCGATTGTTAATGATTTGACCAACCATTAAACCTAACCACATGAATCTTCATTTCCTCAAATTTTAACTCATAAACATTAAATTTCCTAAAATAATTATTATATATATCATAAGATTATTTAAACTTGAAAACATATAAAAAACCACAATTATAATCAATTATAAACCCTAAATTCAAAAACGTAACTCGAGAAAACATTTTTTAAATCGAGGTTTAGTATAGAGTAGAGCTGTCTAGACACAACCCAATACCTACCTCTTACGAAAAATTATTCATGTATCATGTATACCATTCCCCAAAAATAATAATAGGGAACTCTGACATGATTTCTTAATAAACTATCATGGTTTTATGAGACACATAACACAAACCAACTACCCATAATTCTTGATGTTTGTTTCTGATCAACAGTGACTAGTGATGAGTGAAGACATGTCAAAACTTAACCAATTAAAATGATTTCACCAACTTAATCAAAGAATCAAATAAAAAGTTGTAACTAGGAATATCACATATAGTATTTAGATATTTAATACTCCTAGAATATTAATTAAAATATTTTTTCACAATAACACCCAACCAGAAAAGGCATAATAAGAAGAATAAAATAAATAACTAATAAGAAAATAACTAAAAAAATTAAAACAATATTAAATATGTTTAAAATAAATAATGTTAATACTAAAATGTGATATAAATTTTTATGGGGATGATACAAATAAATCCTAAAAAAGTTCCTCAATATATTAATGATGCTACCACTACATTATACTAAGTCACCACTACATGTTAACCATGGTATTTATCCCATAAAAGAGTGTAATAATCCTAAAAAAATAAATAACCTTTTCATATGTATGAAATATTGAGTCTATATTCCCACCAAGGTGAGTATTTTTTGTGTGATCCAATTATGATTAGGATACAAAAAATAGTTCATTTAATTCCTTTTATAATTGAAAAAAAATTGTAGTTTGAAAGTATAGAGTAACAAATATATTTCATTGCCTTTACATAATTATAAATAAACAAAAAATCATCATTTCTTTATCAAATTATTTTCTGCTAGAAAATATAAACCTCTATTTAATTTACTTATAAAAAAATCCCTTGAAAATAAATCTACTGATATAGGTTGAATTTTATTTTTCTATAATGGTATATCATGACATTAGGGATTGAAATAAAAAACCCTATTAGTTTAAATCATGTAAAGAAACTAAATAAATATAGTCAATGAGAGGAAGAGAAACTATAAATAAACCTCATGAAATTCAATAATAGAATTCAATAATGAAATATTTTTTAAATCCAGAACACCATGATAACTAGCGGACTACTCATCATATTAATGGTATAAATAAACTAAAATATTAAAGTACCTTTCAAGATATATAAAATATAAAAAAATTAATATAAAAAACTCCTCAAGTGGTATCACTATGGGGTTAATGATATAATACTTATATGATTTTTTGTGGAACCAAGCTGTATGTAGGAATTAAGATCCCAAAAATCACCAAACAATTGCTAAAAAGTAGCCCTGTCAGGGGAACTTGAAGCACATGAGCCTCAGCCTGGTTGGTGAGGACTCTTTAAGTGCATACAGGTGACCCGGGATCAATTCCAAGAGGTGGAATTATTTCTAGGGAACTATAGCATTATGGTAGTGGTACTATAGCGCGTACTATTTAGAACTATAGCAGTCGGGAATATTACTCCGTTTGGGCCTTCGGGCCACCACTTTGGTCTCCGAGTCCTTTAAGGCCTTCAGGCCACCCAGGCCTTCGGGTTTATAAGGCCTTCTGGCCACATTAAGGCCTTCTGGCCACCTTAAGTGCATGTGAAAACCAGACAACCTATAAGGAACATGCATCAGAAGGAGGATGAGCAAGGAGATTTCAAAATTAGCAGAAGCTAGACGGATTGCAAGAAGGAGAGAGTATAGAACCTGCCATCAGGAAAAGCATGTTCATGCATGGGAAAGCCTATTCAAGAGCCATGCGAAGGTGGATAGATGATTTCATGATGAATATGTTGGGGGGCGGGGGAGCAGTTCCAAGTAGTTAGTCTAGGTTGTATGTAATGTTTGAAGCCTACGAGCAATGAATTCCTCTAAGGCCTATGAGCCATGAAATACTTACGCCTATGGGACTTATAAGGCTTCCACCTCACCCCTTGAAAGGTGAATTATCAAAAATCAATAAAAAATGAAGTCATTCCGGCCATTGGAGGAGGGAACTTGAAATAATCAATGAGAACCTCAACCATTGTCTTCGTGAAACTGAATAATCACAACATGAACATCTTCCATCTCCCAACATTCATTTTGTTACATATGGTTCCTATTGAAATAAACCAATTTATTTGGGATGCATTTAATATTCACTAGTCACTAAAAAATTACATAACACAAGACACCTGACACTATATCAATTCAAATTACACCCCTAACACCCCATGTTGAAGATACCCTTCACCAATTGCAAGTATTAATTAATAATTAAATCTTATAACAATTTCCATAATCATAGACAATGAAAAAATACTATAGATTAATAATTGTGTCAATATAACCTTTAAAAATATTTTTTTCTTTAAAATTACAAGAATATGTTTTTTAAACTAGTAATTTTTCAATTCGAATTCATTTCAAAAAATTAACATTTATTAGAAAATAATAAATAAATAGATAACATCCAAACACATTCATAGTATATTAATTAAGTCTTATAAGAATTTATATAAATCAAAAAAACCTCTTATTGATTATTAAAACACACTAAATTATTAAACCCCAAACATTATAGATAATTTTTATTTTCTAAAAGAATTTACAAATCATTAAATTTAGATAAAACCCTACTTGAAATTTTATTAAACCAGAATCATGCATAAAATTCAACATGGGATGAAAAATTCTATTTAATATTTAAATACACCATTTATATTTTTAAAAATACAATAGAAATTATGGATACAATTTTAAAACTCTTACATAGGTAACATATTGGATTTTAAACTTGGTTGAAATAAACGTCAAAATATCAAGTATCTATGATACTCTAAAATAAATAGAATGAAATTGACGAACCTTTATGAATTAGAGGGAAGTATGTCTCCTTCATAATATTCTTTAAAAATAAATAATTTAGAAGCCTTAGAAGAATATAAATATACAAAAATCATAATACACTCATCTATAACCACATCTATAATGAATCCAATTTGAAGCCTAAAATACTCTAATATTTTAAAAGGTTGTTTTATCACCTTTTGATGGAGAAACCTTTTTAAGAATATTTTTTTTTCACTTTTATATATTATATTTGACAAAATATACTTTGAATTTGGAATTGGGATATCAAAATTTACCTCAGTTGAAATTTTGGAATTTATCTCATGAAATTCATATTTTAATGAATATTGAAAAATAATGCATTTCAATTCAAAAATGCCTTTTTAAATAATTTATTTGTATAATAATGATAGAAATTTAATTGGTTTTAAATTTTAATTGTATTATGTTTTTATTATTTAATCTAATTTTCATCATTGGAAGTAATTTCACATTTAAATTCTACATAAACACATGTAAATATTTTTATAGTTTTTATTTCATAAAAACCCGCTTTATTGTTTTGACAAAGATAATTAAATTAAAATTAATTAATGAAACTTATGTGTTTTGAATATGAAAAAATGGATTCCATATTTGGAATCAGAAGGTCCATATTATTTAAATAGTTAGGTTTTATTTTTTGATATTTATAATAGTAACTTTAGTAATTATTTCAATTTACCACGGTTAAAGGGTAAATTAGATAATTATGGGTAAAAATAAAATTATAATAATATAAAACTACACTAAACCTTGACCTAATATTATCATATGAGTCGTGGGAGACCAAAAAATCAATTTTTGAAACTTTTGACATTTGGGAGCCACTTGGCTATGATAATGACATGTTATAATATGTAATTTCCACTAAAGAGAAATATAACATAAATAGTTATATTTTTTCTAAAATAATTTTAATATATGGTTATATAAATCATATCATTTAAAATAAATATTTATTATAAATATAAAAATATTTCCTACATCATGGTATTTTATTTATAATTTTTAGACATTAAATAAATAAACTTATTTATGACATAATAATGATGCAATGATTACCTTATTAATGAAAGATTCAAGTAAATGATATTATAAATATTCAACTAAATTTAATTTGATAATTTTTATGCCATAAATTAATTTTAAAGATTATTATGACATGTTATATTAGAGTTAATGAAGTATTTTTGAGACAATCAATTTTTTATAGCTTTAAAAATTCAATTTCAAAATAGTGTCAAACTTGAAATAAATGTGTTTTTAAAAAAAATACTATTTTATTACATGTTATAATAGTTATAAAAATAAATTATATGTCCAGATGAATTATATATTATTAAAAATATTATTAATGATCTAATTGATGTTCTGTTTGAATTTTATAGTAACTATATTAACCATATAGTGAAAAAAAATCAAGAAGACATGGTAAGAGTTAATTTATTTTACTAAGGGTTAAATACAAAATATAAGGTTAAATTTGAGATCCAAACATGTATAAAACCAATTATTTGAAAGTATTTTGACAAATTATCATCTTATTCTTGAAATATATCACTTTAAAGATATTATATTTTGAAAAAAAATTTATCATAAAATAATATTTCAAGATATTCCTAATGTGACCTTCCCCCCTTATAAAAGGACACCACTTCTACTCACCTACACACACCTCTAAATCACATTGGATCGTCCAAATTCAGCTAAAATAATGTCCCAAAATACCTATTTTAATTCTATAATCAATAACCTAGGTAGAAGTCAATTCAAGAAAGCCTTTTGGCTCAAATAAAAAAGAGATGCCCGATTTAGAGGTAACATCTTCTCTTAAGCTCCTTTCATTTATTTTCATTCTCCAACCCCTAATAACTTATTATTTAATTTTTTATAACAATACCAGTATCATAAATATAATATTATTTTTTATGATAAGGTTTCTATCTACACATACCCACACCTCCATCAAATGGATATATAATGTAATGTTTCTGTGTACGGCGAACTAATGCCCCACGAAACGATGATTTTTCAATTTTATCATTCCACCTATCATGGTGGATATTATGATTGAAATGTATTTATATATTATATATATTATATTTATATTGTCTCTATTTTTCAGTAATTTGTATTTATAACATACGTTTATGCTTTCCAAAATATGTAAAAATAATAATTTCATTTGAGGATGTGTGGACTACCGCCCCCTCAATGTGATAGGACTCATACATGATATAAATGGAACATATAACTAATGGTGTTAGTGAATTTATATACCACATATAATGTATATATTATACTAGAATTTTAATATACCCTTTAATAATTTAGTTTTCATTCTATTAAAACGACAGAGTAATGAAATTAGCGTTCATGCGTACGTATGACCTACCAAATCTATGAACGATGCATTTCATTTACTATCTACAAATGTTATAGACTCTTATAAATACATATATATTGGATATATATTATATTTAAATCATGTATATCATTACAGATATAATTTACTTTTGACCACATGGTCAATTTTCATCAAAACAAATTCATATTTGACTCAAGTACTGAACATCAACAAAACGTTCGATATGAACACAAATAATTAAATAATTGTTATTAAATGATAATAAGTGATTTAAGATGAATGATAAACTTGAGAAAAGATTCCTAAGAAAGTATAAATTAACCTACATTTATTATTCAGGATATTAAAGAATGGACAAGACAAGTCAGACTCAATGTGAGGGACTTCGTCTCAATCTCCCTTTATTGATGCATATTTTGACAATATACACCTACTTATTTTATACGGTGTAATATAAACCCTTTTAAATTTTAAATTCATTCAACGAGTTTCAAAAGTAATCTTTTTCTACGAAGCATTTTACTAAATGAAAAAAAAGGAATACTTTTTAACGTATGTGGTGACATAACCTTTTCGCTGCTATGACCATTATTTTATATTTGGATTCCTCTAAAAGCCATAATGTTTTTAATAAGTAATATAAATACCATACTCCTTTTTTAGGTATTTTGTTATTAAATTTTTTTAGAATGGATTTATTATATCAATATCTTGAAATGATGTCTTATGATTGAAATGTGGAAAATGTTATTTTTCCTTTATGTTTGTTCATGTGTTATGATTATGTTATTGTTTTTGGGAATTGCTAATGTATACAGGTGGTTCCACGATAAAATAAGGGGGAGTGATCCCGTGATAGCTTTCAAATGCAATTAGTAAGATGATATATGTAAATATTATGGTTTATCCTAAGTGACTTAGGGAATATACTGTGATCGGTATTCAAAACGTAACCATGAAGGTTGATCCCTATGTATATGTGAAAGGTACAATGTTAGTATGATATGGATTCCACAAGTTACCATTATGATTTATGATAATTATGATATTTTCATGATTCTTATGAATTTATGGGTTTATAAATATTCGTGGATTAATGTTTTATTTCTTTATTTTATCCCTTACTAGGTTTTTATGCTCATCCCGTGTTTCTAAAATGTTTTGACAAGGTATAGGGATGAGTAAGAGAAAGAAATAACTCAAGAAGATTTTTATCAAGAAAATAAATCAAGTTTTATTTTTAATAGGGTCTACTTTGGTGGGAAAAATATATATTATTTTTATTTTATTCTGTTTTATTATTATGTGATGATATGTATTAATAATGGCCTAATTCATTAAAACTCTAACCCTGAAAATATAATCAATGAGAAATAAAGTCAAATTATCGACTTATCTCAAGATTATTTAATGTTTTTTGGATGGGGCCTTATGGTTTATATCAAATGTTAGTTTAAATAACATTAAGGGTTAACATATTATTAATTGAATATCAAAAATTAATTTTACTTTATGATCAAATTGAAATAGCACTTGAGGATTACCATTTTTCTTCATTAAAGATATGTATGTTAAAAATGTTTTTTCATTGAGGAAATAAGGCATTTGTACTAGGGTGAAATCTAGAGGAAAACAACATTCCAAATTATCAACCTAAGACAGTCAGATCCGAAACAGAATAGTTTTTTTTTGCAGAGATGACATAGTTGATTCATGATAAAAATGGAGGTGGTATCCTTGCGTGAGATCAGCCCGATCAACCATATAGGAACATGTCTGCAGTGGATTATTTCATGAGGAATCATACTCTATCATTCATAGGATCATCTAACCCTGTTCTAGTTAAATATTTAATTAAATCCCTTTAAAATATTTTCAATGTCATGGGGTGTTTAGAAAATTGGAAGGCTAGCCTTGTTGTTTAATGTTTGGAAAGGGAAGCCGATTAGTGGTGGTCGATGTTTATGAATATCAGGGATAGTGAGGATATAAATGTTCTATATTGGGATTAATTCAATGGTATGTTTCTTGAGAAATATTTCCCTAAGGTGGTTTGAATTAGGATGGAAAAAATTCATGGAATTGAGGTAGGAGGATGACTTAGTGGATGCTTATGAATTAAAATTCCCTGTAATTGCAATGTATGATCCAAATTTCATACAAGATCTTGATAGTAAAATAAATCATCTTTACTTAGGAATAAAGCCAAAGTATCAAAGGTCATTGATTTATCATGAGTTCAAAAGTTATGAAAATAAATATCGATGTACGAAGAAGGTGGAAATAGAGTTTGCCAATAGTCAAGTGTTCTTTGAAAACAAGAAAAATAAGAGGTCGAGATGGAAGAGAAAAAGGGAAAATTATTCAAAAAAGTATAATGGTAAGAAAATTAAATTTTCAATTTGTGAAAATTATGGTAAAAACACACAGGGGGATGACTTTTGAATTCTTTTAAGTGATTCAAATGTGGTAAAATGGGGCATAAGGCTCATAACTACATTGAAAAAGATAATGGTAAAACAAAATCTATCATACAGTCAGTGAAATGATTTAAATGGAATGAAATGGGACATTTTTTAATGAGTGTCTGATGATGAATTTGAATGATGGGAATTAGCTTTACTAGAAGTAGAAAGGTGTGGTGAAATCCATTGCAACTAATTTAGCAGATGTTGGGCCATAAAATGAAGTGGTATCATGTACATTTTTTAGGTTATTTAGGTTATTTAAATGTGTTCTTTGATTTTTGGTCCACACATTCATTCATTTATGAGAAATGTTTTAGTAAATTGGGAATTCCTTCTCACGAAATGAATCCTGAACTTATGGTAAAAAAAATAGGGGAAATGTTGAGGAAAAAATAAAATATAGGAACCTTTATGTCCTTGTATGTGGAAATAATATTCCTTCTATCCTTATTAGTTTGCCTCTAGTAGTGTTTGGTTTTATTCTAGTTATGGATTGGATTTATATTTAGCATGATAATATTTAATTTAGAGATAAAGAAGTTTCTTTTCAGAAATACTTTCAGTTTTCATACAAGAATAAACCCTTAACATTGATAACATACTAGGAAGCAGAGAAAATTGTAAAATATGGAAATAAATATAACATTGGACATAATGTTGAAAATAATGGAATTGTTTATATTAATGATGTCCATGGGGTAAATGGGTATCTTAATTTTTTTACTGATGTTTTTCTTCGTATTATACCAGAGCAAGAAGTTAAATTTACTGTTGACTTGGTTCCTGGTGATAATCTAGTTTCTAAACCCCCTTATCTAATCCCTCAAATTGTACTTTTAGAGTTAAAGAAACAATTTAAGGTCTTATTAGATAAATGTTTTATTCAACCTATCACCTCACCAGGGGGTTCTCTTATCTTGTTTATTTAAAATAAATATACTTCAATTAGTTATTGCATTTATTATAAATCCTTGAATAACATCACTGTTATGAAAAAATATCATTTTACCATATTGATTATTTATTTAATCAAATCCAAGGAGGTTAGTATTTTATGAAGGTTAACTTGAGTTCAGGGTACCATCAGTTTAATGTAAAGGAATCATGCATTCCAAAGGCCGCGTTTTATACAATATATGGTTATTATGAATTTGTAGTTCTTCCATCTGGGTTAACTGATGCACCTTCTATATTCATGGATCTTATGAATAGAATATTCTATGAGTTTTGTGTAAGTTTATGGTTGTGTTTATTGATGATATATTGGTATATTATAAAAGTAAAGAGGAGAATTATTTTAATTTAAGGTTTGACCTGAAAACCATAAAAGAAAATAAACTAAATGGGAAATTCCAAAAGTGTGGGTTTTGGATTCCAAAAAATTCATTCTTTGGACACTTTTTTATAAAGATGTTATAAATACTAATCCTTCAAAAACAAAATTTGTTTAAGAATAGCCAGACCCAAGAATATATTTGAGATTCTAAGTTTTCTAGTTTGGTAAGTTCACCTGAATGGCCCAAAGGCCTTCATTTTTTATTGATTTTTGATAACCCCCGTTTCAAGGGATGAGGGGGAACCCTTACAAGGCCCATATGCTCAGAAATTACATGGCATGTAGGCTTAAGAGATTACATGACCCGAAGGTCTTAGGGAATTCAACCAGACTATCTACAAGGAACTGCCACTCCCCAGCATATTCATCCTGATAGTATCTCTCCACCTTTGCATGATTGTATGGCTAGGCTTACCCTGCAAGAACAGGTTAATACCGATGACATAGCGATACCCTCTCATTCTGATAATCCATTTGGATCTTCTCTTATAACACCCCAGGTAAATAAATAATATGACATTTTCACATTTATCCATATTTGTGAATAAAATATTAATATTACATTAAAAGGGACGCTATTCTCGATGGCGTACCAAATACGCAACAACGAGTTTCTTGGGAATCTTACGTTGCACTCTAATAATAAAATAATATTATTTTAAATGGTAGTTAACTCCTAGCCGTTGTAATGGCGGGAATGAACAGAACTAACTACAAAATGATTATATATTTTTGTCAAATATTTTTACTCTTTATAATAAATGTTAGAGGATTAAAAATGCGAATGATTCCAATTTTAAGTGTAAACATTCTAATATTCTTTAAAAGGTCGATTAACCACCTTTTGATGGGGAGCCTCTTTTAAATCCACTTTTTCACAATTTTATGTGTTATATTTGAAAAAATAAAATTCTTCTTTAGAATCGGGACATCAAAATTTACTTTGTGTAAATTTTTGGTATTTTTCCGATAAAGTTCATTTTTTTAATGAACAGTGAAAAATGTTGTATATTAATTCAAAAACATTTTTAATCTAATTTATTTTTATGATTAAATTATCTTTTTAATTGGTTTTAATGTTTTATTAGAATATATTTTCACCATTTAATCCAATAGTGGTCATTGGAATTAATTTTACTTTGAAGTTGGACTTAAACTAGTGTCAATCTTTTGATACTTATTGTTTCATAAAAACATGCTATTTGCTCTGACATCAGGAATTAATTATTAAATTAATTAATGTAACTTATATGTTTTTAATTTTGTAAAATAGACATCATTTTTGAATTCAGAATATCAAATATATCTTAGGGTTAAGTTTTGGTATTTTTCTGAAAAACATCAATTTTTGATGAATAGTGACACCACTAAGTGGTACTTAAAAAACTGATTTTTCGTTTAAATAAAATTTTACCACCTCTGTGTTTTTAATTTCAAAAAATCTGACATACATGGTTGTAATTAGGAAGTAAATTTTTGTTCAATGGGATTAAAATAATTTTTTTATGAATAGTAACTTTTAAGTTTTTAATCGCGATTAGAGATAATTAGTGTAGTTTAATGTAAAAATAATGTTTTAATAATATTAAATGACCTAGAAACATGTCCTACCCTTATTGGATGTGTCATGGCCGACCAAGACAACCCATGGGTCTATTTTTGGGACACCATGGAGCCACTTGGATAAGATAATGACATTAATGCCTTTTATTTAAAGTAAAAGTAAAAATGTCACAAACATGAGTTGTTTTACTAAAAAAAATTTACATGGGGTTATACAAGTCATATTTTTTAATATAAATAATCATTATAAAGATAAAATTATTTAATACATCATGATTTTTTTTATGATTCTTAGACATTAAATAAATTAAATTATTTATGACACCATGATGATGCAGCGATTACCTCATTATTTAATGATTTAAATAAAATGAAAATATAATGTAAAATCTAAGACCTACACTTTTCAAAAACCTATTGGATGGTTGGATTTAGAACTCTTATAACCTTATCCTAGAAATATATATTTTTGGGACCTTTAAAATCCGAAAACCTTATTATAATAAAGTATTCTTTTATAACTTTCCAAGAGTGCCCCTCCTCTCTTCTTATAAAATTCCCCCACCTCTACCACCTTACCCACACTTCCAAAGCCTTTGGATCGGACAATTCCTACCCATTTCATCTCTCCACATCCCTCTATTCACCATTGAAGCCTCACTTTGGGCAGAATCCTTTCCATGGAAGCCTTTGAGCTTAAATCAAATAGAGTTACCCGTTTTAATGGTAGTGTTTTCTCTTGTGTTCTTATGTTTTATTTTGATTCTCCAACCCCCTAAACTATTTTTATTCTTTTATTTTGTAAAAACAATAGTATTTTAAATATACTATGATTTTGTTATGTGAAGTATTCGAGATACACTTACAAACACCTTTTTCTAATGGTTAGGGAACATACTGTTTATGTGGTTGGCGATTTTCTTCCTCACAAAACGATGATTGTTCAATATTATTTTAACACCTTTAATGGTGGACATTATGATTTCAATGTATTTTATATATGATATATATGGTATTTATGTTTACTATATGCTTCTGTATTTTATATTCAAAAAATACCTTTATTTTTTTCATGTTGTGCAAATGCGATAATTTCATATGAGAAAGTGTGGACTACCGCCCCCTCAAGTGATCTGACTCGTTAATGCAATACATGGAATGTATAAAGAATTAAATTATTGAACATATGTGACCTATATAACATATATATTATAATTTAATTATAATATATATATATATCTCATTTATTTTTAATTCCATTAATATGAGAAAAAAAATGAAAGTAGCGTTCATGCGTACGTACGGGCTACCATCTCCATGAACGGTGCTTTTCATTTTTATCTCCAAATGTTATGGAATAGTATAAAATGAATATGTACTGTATATATATGATATTTTAATCATTAATACTATTCTTTAAATTATTTACTTATAACAACGTTGGAAATCATTTTCAAACAAGTTCATTTTTTTACTCATGTACCAAACATCGGCAAAAACATCTGATATGAATTAACATTATTAAACAAATTTTTATAACATTATAATATGTGATATTAACTAAATAATAATCTTTAAAGGAGTTACTTAAGAAATTATAAGTTTACCAAAGTTTATTATTCAGGAATATAAAGAAACGAACAAGACAAGTCGGTCCTGAGGTAAGGGATCCTACCCCTCTATTTCTTTTTAAGTGCACTCTTTTATGTCATTCCTTTTAAGCTCATCTTTATTATGATTGGGATGTTCTTTTATATTAAACTTACTGTAATTTTTATGTTCATATGATGAGAGGCCCTATTTTCTCTCATCAATCCATTTTGTAAGTTTAAATTGGCACTGTTAGGCTGCCGAAATTTCGTAAGGGGCTTTTTATCTCACTTTGTGTTTTTGTGTGATTCATGCTACATTTTCCAATATTTCCTTTTGAGTTGTGTATGTACTGTCAATTATTCTACTATTTGTGTAACATACTTTAATTTATGATTATTTACATCAATTTTGTATAGTTCTTCTTTCATGGGTTGTACATTTCAAAAGTTACCCAAATCGGTAAGGGAACCTTTCACCCTCCTCTTTTTAAAACACTTCATTTGTTATGTCTTTTAATTTTCATCTTATTATATGGGGATATTTTCTTATATATCCTTATTTACATAAATTTTATGTCCAAGTGATGAGATACCCTTTATCTCTCTCATCAACTCTTTTTCTAAAATTTGATGTGACGTCGTTAGGCTGTCAAGGGAACTTCTTAACCCAATTTCGATTTCTTTGGGTTCAACATGTAGTTATTGAATATGTCATCCTTTGAATATGTGTGAATGACATTTGATTATTTTACACTTAATATCCACTTATATTGGGTGTATTTATATTTGTCACACATAATTATGAGATTGATTTATCCTTAATTTAAGGATACCATCTTTATAATGGATTTCATCTGAATTTACATTTCCATTGAGACTTCATTGTTGTTATGCAGCAATTCACTCTTATATGGTGTATATACTGTCCTTTGGAATTTTATATCATGAATCCATTTATCCCCATGATATTATAATGTTTTGATTAAATTTAATTCCTCAATTATTGTATTCAAGTGTCTCTCATTTTGTTAAAAACCCTTTAACTAAAATATCGTTTTAAATGTTTTAATGATTTATTATTATAAATATTTCTCATTAATCTCCATGTTTTCAAAATGGTTTTAAGGATTTATTTATATGCATATTAATGGTTTAAAATGTTAAAATCTTAAATGTGGTATGGGACACTTTGATTTAAAAATATATTTATTAAATGTTTTAAATGGTTTTGTAAATGGTTTTTAGAATGGATTCATTATTTCAATATCTTAAAATGTTATATTGTTATTGTAATGTGGGAATGTTATATTTCTATTATGATTAAGTTATGTTCTATGATTACATTATGGTTCTTAGGCATTTTTTATGAAGATGGGTGGTTCCGTGATAATCTAAGGGCGTGTGAGCCCAATATAGCTCTCCAATGCATTGGGAAATGCCGAGGAGTTAAACATTAAGGTTTCTCCGAAAAGATTTAGGGAATATACTTTGATGGGTATTCCAAACGTATCCAAGAGGGATAATCCCTACGTCATAATGTTATGAATTCCTCAAGTTACCTTTATGTCTTATGATTTATATGATTTATTCATGATTTGATGAGGTATGTTAAAGTGCCTATGTTTTATTGGTAAATTATGATTTTATTCTTATGTATATATGAACTCATGTTTCCTTTCCATATTTTTTATAACCCTTACTGAGCTTTTTATGCTCATCCCAATTTTTTGAAAATTTTTCCATAGGTCAAGGGAATGGTACATGGTATGATGATAGTGTTAAGGACGTGTCAAGAAAGAATCCATGTTTTATTTTAAATATGTTTCTGTTGATGGGAAAAATGAATACTACCTTTTATTTTAACCACTTTGTTTAAATGTGGGATGTAATGCATGTTTTATGATCTAATTCTCTAAAACTCTAAACATGAAAAGATCCTCAAGGTGTATTCTTGAAATATCTCAAGATTAAGTAATGTTTAAGGATGGGGCCTTATAGTTGGTATCAGAGGCCGGTTTAGGACACATTAGGGATCAGGAGTTTTTGTTAGACACATGATTAGTCCCTATATCTATTATTTCAGTTAAACCCTTGTTTTATAACTTCTTTAAGGTCAAGTAAAGTAGGTTACGAATGGAAGGAGAAGGATCTCAAATGAAATTCTTATCTCTTCCTGATGACATGCTTGCAATAATTATTGCAATGTCTTGTTTGGATGATTGTGAAACTTTTTCTAGCATACAACTCACTTGCAAGCAGTTTTTTGAGATATCAAACACCTCCACTATACCTCGTTATCATCGTGGATCATGGGTTGTATTTATACAAATACTATTTTCACAATATTCTCATATTTTCAAGAAAGGTAAATATTATCAAGGTATTTTCAAATATTTTACCTTATCACAATAATTTGAAGCATATTATGATTTTAAAAATGGTGCTGAGGAAGGAGACCCTTGCGCAACCTATTTATATTTCCTTTTAAAATATAGTCTCGCAGCACATACTTATGGTATTTTCAAAGGACCAATAATAGGAAGTTTCAAATCAAATTATGTCCGACTATTTTATAGAAATCATGTTTTATTAGATGTTTTGGAATTATATGTCATACATGATTATTTTCTGAAACTCTTTTTCTGTGAACACCCATATGACCCATGTTGTACAAGGTGTATTTGGATGGAGGAAGCAAATGATTTTGAAGGATCTATAAATCATTGTTGTAATTCATTGGACTTATACATACGTGAGCAAGATGACGATGAAACCGAGTGGATTCCATGATCAAGGTATGATGTTATTCATTTTGGAAATCGTTTTATATTATCTTATGGTGGTGAAATAAGACTTCAAGAATTAAGATGTTGAGATCATAGCGAATTTGGATGAAAATTTTAGGTATAATGAAAATATTGAGGCTAAAACATGTTAGGGTTATTTTAGGAGTTTTATAAAAAGGATAACACGCATACCGTGTGACAACCCGTCACGTCGGACAAAGCTGTGGGAATCGAACCCACAACCAAAGTGCGACTGGTATTTATCGCCTACCACTGGACTACGTGAAGTACCTGGTTATCATAACTTATTCTTTTTATTTAGTTGATTTTATGAATTAAGAGTAAGTTGATTTTGGGTTATCTATGGAAATTATTAACCTGTAATGAAGGTTAAGTGATTAGGTTAATTACTTTTCAATATGAGACTTTAAGAGCAACTGATGTTATTTGGATATAAGTGTTAATTTGTACCTTGGAAGACTATGTGGTTAAATTTTTCAAATATTTGGGTTTCAATATTATCTTGGTTTACTTTGATGAATTTTATGGACAAATTGTTTATTTAATGGTCTTTGTTGAACTTTGGGTATTGTTTGACAAATTTTGGAGATTAAGAATAGATTTTTTATCCTTTTTGGGTATTATCTGATCTCATACTAAACTTTTAGGTTTTAGTTTTGGTTAAGGTCTAAATAAATGGGAAGTATATAGTTATCTTTTTTGGATTAGGTTATTCTCTAATAGATGATTATAGCTCTCTTAATGTAAACAAGTCTTCCTAAATACTCATCATTTGGGGAAAGTACGAGTTTTTGTAAGAAATCTAGTAAAATTTGAAAGTCAACATGACAAGTAAGTATGTTTCCTTAAGATCAAAAATAAATTCATCAATGACAAGTAACTTAAAACAAAAATGTTGTCTATTAACTTTTCCTAAGGGGGAATCGAATACCGTTTAACCCACCACAAGTATGTGATTTTCATGTGGTTAACTTTCTCCTAAACATGCTTTTTATCACTCTCCCTCAGAACATGACCCTTTGTTTTTTCCTCCATATCCATGTTTTCCTACATGGAATCCTAGTATGGGTTAACTCGGGTGACCTTTGTACTTCTCTTTCTTTATTTTAAAGTGATTGTTTTACTGACTCTTGTTCCGATGTGGGATTTTCAATGATGTTTCCAAGCCCAATTTTGAAATTGTGAGGACGCAATTCCCAAAAGTGGGGAAGGATGTAACACCCCAGGTAAATAAAGAATATGACATTTTCACATTTATCCATATTTGTGAATAAAATATTAATATTACTTTAAAGGGGACGCTATGCTCGATGGCGTACCCAACACGCAACAACGAGTTTCTTGGAAATATTATGTTGCACTCTAATAATAAAATAATATTATATTAAATGGTAGTTAAGGCCTAGACGTTGTAATTGCGGGAATGAACGGAACTAAATACAAAATGATTATATATTTTTCTCAAATATTTTTACTCTTTACAATAAATTTTAGAGGACTAAAAATGCGAATGATTCCAATTTTGAGTGTAAACATTCTAATATTCTTTAAAAGTTCGATTAACCGCCTTTTGATGGGGAGCCTCTTTTAAATCCAATTTTTCACAATTTTATGTGTTATATTTGACAAAATTAAATTCTTCTTTAGAATCGGGACATCAAAATTTACTTTGTGTAAATTTTTGGTATTTTTCCGATAAAGTTCATTTTTTTAATGAACAGTGAAAAATGATGTATTTTAATTCAAAACCATTTTTAATCTAATTTATTTATATTATTAGATTATCTTTTGAATTGGTTTTAAAGTTAAATTATAATATATTTTTACCATTTAATCCAATATTGGTCGTTGGAATTACTTTCACTTTGAAGTTGGACTTAAACTAGTGTCAATCTTTTGATGCTTATTATTTCATAAAAACATGCTATTTGCTCTGACAGCGAAATTTAATTATTAAATTAATTAATGTAACTTATATGTTTTGAATTTATTAAAATAGACATCATTTTTGAATTCAAAATATCAAATATAGCTTAGGGTGAAGTTTTGGTGTTTTTCGGAAAAACATCAATTTTTGATGAATAGTGAACCACTAAGTGGTACTTAAAAACTGATTTTTCATTTAAATAAAATTTTACCACCTCTATGTTTTGAATTTCAAAAAATCCGACATACATGGTTGTCATTAGGAAGTAAAATGTGGTTCAATGGGATTAAAATAATTTTTTTGGTGAATAGTAACTTTTAAGTTTTTAATCGCGATTAGAGATAATTAGTGTAGTTTATGGTAAAAATAATGTTTTAATAATATTAGATAACCTAGACAGATGTCCTACCCTTATTGGATGTGTCATGGACGACCAGGAAAACCCATGGGTCTTTTTTTTGGACCCTATAGATCCACTTGGTAAAGATAATGACATTAATGCCTTTTATTTAAAGTAAAAGTAAAAATGTCACAAACATTAGTTGTTTTACTAAAACAATTTTTACATGGGGTTATACAAGTCAGATTTTTGACTATAAATAGTAATTAGAAAGATAAAAAGATTTAATACATCATGATATTTCTTTTTTTATTTTTATAAATTAAATAAATTAAATTATTTATGACACCATAACGATGCAGCGATTTCCTCATTATTTAATGATTTAAAAAAAATGAAAATATAATGTAAAATATAAGACATGAACTTGTAAAAAACTTATTGGATGGGTGTATTTAGAAATATTATAACCTTATCCTCGAAATATATAATTTTGGGACCTTTAAAATCCGAAAAGCATATTATAATAAAGTATTCTTTTATAACTTTCCAAGAGTGCCCCTCCTCTCCTCTTATAAAAGGCCCCCACCTCTACCACCTTACCCACACTTACAAAGCGTTTGGATCGGCCAAATCCTACCCATTTCATCTCTCCACATCTCTCTCTTCATCATTAAAGCCTCATTTTGGGAAGAATATTTTCCAAGGAAGCCTTTGAGTTAAATCAAAGAGAGTTACCTGTTTTAAATGTAGTGTTTTGTCTTGTGTTCTTATGTTTTATTTTGCTTCTCCAACCCCCTAAACTCTTTTTATTATTTTCTATTGTAACAACACAATTATCTTCAATATTCTAGGAATGTTTTATGTGAATTATTAGAGATACACTTACACACACCTTATTCCAATGGTTAAAGAACATACTGTTTCTGTGGTTGGCGATTTTCTGCCTCACGAAATGATGATTGTTCAATATTATTTTAACACCTTTAAAGGTGTCCATTATGATGTCACTGTATTTTATATATGATATATATGGTATTTATGTTTACTATATTCTTCTGTATTTTATATTCAAATTATACTTTTACTTTTTTCATGTTGTGAAAATGCGATAATTTCATATGAGGAAGTGTGGACTACCACCCCCTCAAGTGATGTGACTCGTTAATGCAATACATGGAATGTATAAAGAATGAAATTAATAAAAATATGTGACCTATATAACATATATATTATATTGTAATTATAATATATATATATATATCATTTATTTTTAATTCTATTAATATGACAAAAAAATGAAAGTAGCATTCATGCGTACGTACGGCCTACCGTCTCCATGAAAGGTGCTTTTCATTTTTATCTCCAAATATTATGGAATAGTATAAATTTAATATGTACTGTATATATATGAAATTTTAATCATTAATAATATTCTGTAAATGATTTACTTATAACTACATGGGCAATCATTTTCAAACAAGTTCATTTTTTTACTCATGTACCAAACATCGGCAAAAACATCTGATATGAACTAACATTATTAAACAAATTATTATAACATTATAATATGTGATATGAACAGAATAATAATCTTTAAATGAGGTCCTTAATAAATTATAAATTGACCAATGTTTATTATTCAGGAATATAAAGAAACAAACAAGACAAGTCGGACTTGAGGTAAGGGATCCTACCCCTCTCTTACTTTCTAAGTACACTCTTTTATGTCATCCCTTTTAAGATCATCATTATTATGATTGGTATGTTATTTTATATTACTCTTACTGTACTTTTTATTTTCATATGATGAGAGACCCTATTTTCTGTCATCAATCCTTTTTAGAAGTTTAAATTGGCGTCGTTAGGCTGCCAAAATTTCGTAAGGGGATTTTTATCTCAGTTTGTGTTTTCGTGAGATACATTTTCCAATATTTACTTTTGAGTGGTGTATGTAATATCCAATATTCTACTCTTTTTGTAACATACTTTCGTTTATGAGTATTTATATCAATTTTGTATAGTCCTTCTTTCATGGGGTGTACGTTTCGAAAGTTACCCAAATCGGTAAGGGAACCTTTCACCCTCCTCTTTCTAAAAGACTTATTTTGTTATGTCTTTTAATTTTCATATTATTATATGGGGATATGTTATTATATATGCTTATTTCCGTAAATTTTATTTACAAGTGATGAGATACCCTTTATCTCTCTCATCAACTCTTTTTCTAAAATAGGATGTGACATCGTTTGGCTCTCAAGGAAACTTCTTAACCCAATTTCGATTTCTTTGGGTTCAACATGTAGTTATTGAATATGTCATCCTTTGAATATGTTTGAATGAACATTGATTATTTTACACTTAATATCCACTTATATTGGGTTTATTTATATTTTTCACACATAATTATGAGATTGATTTATCCTTAATTGAAGGAAACCATCTTTATAATGGATTTCATCTCAATTTACATTTCCATTGAGACTTCATTGTTGTTATGCACCAATTCACTTTTATATGGTGTATATACTGTCCTTTAGAATATTATATCGTGAATCCCTTTATTCTCATGATATTATAAAATTTTGATTAAATTTTATTCCTCAATTATTGTATTCAAGTGTCTCTCATTTTGTTAAAAACCCTTTAACTAAAATATCGTTTTAAATGTTTTAATGATTTATTCTTTTAAATATTTCTCATTAATATCCATGTTTTCAAAATGGTTTTAAGGATTTATTTATATGGATATTAATGGTTTAAAATGTTAAAATCTTCAATGTGTTTTGGGACACTATGATTTAAAAATCTCTTTATTAAATGTTTTAAATGGTTTTGAAAATGGTTTTTAGAATGGATTCATTATTTCAAAATCTTAAAATGTTATACTGTTATTGTAATGTGGGAATGTTATATTTCTTTTATGCTTAAGTTATGTTCTATTATAACATTATGGTTCTTGGGCATTGTTTATGAAGATGGGTGGTTCTGTGATAAACTAAGGGCGAGTGAGCCCGATATAGCTCTCCAATGCATTGGGTAACGCGAAGGAGTTAAACGTTAAGGTTTCTCTGAAGAGATTTAGGGAATATACAGTGATGCGTATTCCAAAGGTAACCAAGAGGGTTACTCCCTACTTAAGAATTTTATGAATGCCTCAAGTTACCTTTATGTCTTGTGATTTCTATGATTTATTCATGATTTTATGAGGTATGCTAAAGTGCTTATGTTTTATTGGTAAAGTATGATTTCATTCTTATGTATATATGAACTCTTCTTTCCTTTCCATATTTTTTATAACCCTTACCGAGCTTTTTATGCTCATCCCAAGTTTATGAAATGTTTTCCATAGGTCAAGGGAATGGCACATGATATGATGATAGTGTTAAGGAAGTGTCAAGAAATAATCCTTGTTTTATTTTAAATATGTTTCTGTTGATGGGAAAAATGAATACTATCTTTTATTGTAACCACTTTGTTTAAATGTGGGATGTAATGCATGTTTTATTATCTAATTCTCTAAAACTCTAAACCTAAAAAGATCCTCAAGGTGTATTCTTGAAATATCTCAAGATAAAAAATATTTAAGGCTGGGGCCTTATAGCTCTGGTGAGTACACCTGCTATGAATCCTCTTCTGGGGATGCTCCTTTTTTGTAGTGTGTTCGGGGCCTGCATTCATGTGGCCCGAAGGCCTTTGGGTGGCCCTAAGTCCTTTAGGTGGCTCGAAGGCCTTGAGAATCAACTGACCTGAAGGCCTTGGGTGGCCTTAAAGCCTTGTAGGATCTGAGGGCCAAACTGGTGGCCCGAAGGCCCATATGTATGAATAGTTACGGCTGCTACTGTACCGAACAGCGCCTGCTACTGTGCATTCTACAGTACTGCTACAGTACCAGAAATATGCCTCCACCCGGATTTTATCTCGGGTCTCTTGGATGAACCTATATATTCCTCACCAAATGGGCTGAGCCTCATGTGGTTAGTGAGTTATTATTATATGTTTTTTGAAAACTTTTCATGGTTATCTAGCCCACAGACTAAGTTAAATCGAAAAGGTGTTAATCTTATCTGGACAAAAAAATGTGATGAATGTTTTCTAGAATTGAAAAGAATATTGGAAAATGATCCAGTTTTGGAACTACCTTCTAGAAATGGAGAATTTTTTTGTCTAAAGTGACTCTTCATTGAAAGGAATTGGTTGTGTCTTAATGAAGAATGATCGAGTAATTTCTTATTCTTTACATTAGCTGAAAACACATGAGTTAAATTATACTATAGATGATTAGGAATTAGCTACTATTTTTTTCTTGCATTAAAATTTTGGATTTTTCATCTGTATGGAGTAAAATGTGAAATATATACATACTATAAAAGTTTTAAGAATATATTTACTCAGAATGAATTGAACAAGAAAAAGAGAAGATGGCTCGAATTAATCAGGGATTATGATTTCATAATTCATTACAATAAAATAAAACCAAAATAAGTGGCTGATGTATTGAATAAGAAATGTAATGCTACATTAACCATGTTATATTTGAAACCTGACCATTTGATTTATGATTTGATGAACTTTTGGCAAAGAAGTTTTTGGTGAAAGAAATTACACTGATTTTTTTTCAGGTTTTAGTAAAATTATTTCTTTCAGACAGAATTAAGTAAGCGCAAAAGTTAGATAGTGAGTTTCAGAAAAAGGTAGAGTTTTTTTAGGAGGTAAAGTTACCAGAATTTAACGTTGATAATGATTGTGTTTTTTGGTTTTAGAAAGAGATTATGTGCATCCAGTGAATCACAATTGAAGAAAGAGTTGGTATGTTAAGCTTATTGTTCATCGTTTTCAGTTCATCCTACCAGTACTAATATATAGAGAGATCTTCAATATTATTACTGGTGTGATGGAATGAAAATAGATATTTCTAACTTTTCTATGAAGTGTTTTACATATCAATAGATTAAATTAGAGAGGAAGATACCAAAATGGATGATTCAGCCTTTTCCAGTACCAGAGTCAAAATGAGAAAATATACTCGTTGATTCAGTAGTGGTATTACCAAAGATTTCTTGACCAATAAATTCCATTTGGGTTATTATTGATATATTGAATAAATCATCTCATTTTATTCCAATTAATGATATATTGTATCTTGATCAAATTTATTATCTATATCATAATGACATATTCAGGTTAAATGGGGTTCCCTTATCCATTATATCTGATCGTGATCGCAGGATCACTTCTAAATTTTTAAAATTCCTTCATAAGTCATTGTGAACTGAATTAAATTTTAGTACATCTTTTTATCCTTAGTCAAATGGGAAGTCCGAAGGAATAATTTAAACCTTTGAAGATATGCTATGTTCTTTTTAAATGGATAACCAAGGAAGTTGGGATAATTGTATTTCTTTGGTTTAATTTTCATATAATAATTGTTTTAATTCCACTATTCTGATGTCACTATTTGAGCCATTGTATATAAAGTGGTATCGAACTCTAGCTTTTTGGGATGAAGAAGGTGAAAGGAAGTTGATGGGGTTATAATTGGTAGAAGAGATGGCAGAGAATGTTTAGTTGATTCAAAAGTACACAAGGAAAACTCAAAGAAGGCACAAAAGTTTTACGAATAACATGAGGAAGGATCTTTCTTTCGAGGTAGATTATCATGTCTTTCACAAGCTTTCTCCATGGAAATTTGTGATGTGTTTTGGTACGAAGGGAAAGTCGATTCCACGTTTCATTAGACCCTATAAAATCCTGGAGAAAGTTAGATCAGTTGACTATTGAGTGTAATCACCTCCATGTTTATCCCAAGTCCACAATGTTTTTCATTATTCAATTTTGAGAAAGTATTTTTCAGATCCATCTCAGATTTTGAGTTCAAAGGTAGTTCAGTTGGAAGAGAATCTTTCTTATGAGGAATAACAAGTATAGATTATTGACCATAGAGATAAAATATATAAAAATGAAGTGATTCATCATATAATAGTTTTTTTTGAAAAACAATGTTTTTGTAGAGGAAACTTGGGAATATCAAAGGACTGTGAGGGAGAAATATCCCCACTTATTTGATAAGAAAATAAAATTGTGGGGAAACAACATCTGAATGGTGGGAAGGATGTAACATCTCAGGTATTTATAGTATAATAAACTTTCATTCATGAAATAGATATTAATTTTATATTTAGGGGATGATTGTTCCTATAGGATACATGACACACAACAATAAGTTTCTCCGAAATCTTACATTACACACAACATTCTGTTATACAAAAAATGATACAATAGTAATATTATTATTTTAAATGGAAGTTAACATATAGCCGTTGTATTATAGGGGATGAAAAAACTAACTAAAATATGATTATACATGTTTATTAAATGTTTTTACATTTATCCAATAAATTTCAGATGCGTAAAATTAGAATTAATCCAATTTTAAGCATACAATACTCTAATATTTTTAAAAGGTCATTTTACCACCTTTTGATGAAGAAACATTATTAAAAATAGTAATTGTTACTTTTATATTTATATTTGAAAAAATAAAATTCTTATTTTCATACGGGACATAAAAATTTACCTTGGTTGAAATTTTGGTATTTTTCTGATGAAATTCATATTTTTAGTGAATAGTGAAAAAATACTGCATTTTCATTAAAAAATACCATTTCATATAATTTTTTTATATAGTTATGTTACAATTTTAATTTGTTATAAATTTTAATTGGATTATTTTTTATCATTTAATACAATTTTGGTCATTTAAATAATTTCACATTTAAATTGGACATAAACACATGTTAGTATTTTGATAGTTTTTAGTTCTTAAAAACTCATTTTCTGGTTTTGACAACGTAAATTAATTTTCAATTAATTAATTGAACTTATGTGTTTTGAATTTGGAAAAATTGATTCCATATTTATAATCATAATACCCAAATTAGTTAAATAGGTGGTTTTTTATTATTTGACATTATGAATAGTAACTTCGGTAATTACTATTATTTACCAAAGTAAAAGGGTAAATTATGTTAAGTAAGGGTAAAAATAATATTATAATAATATAGAACTATAATAACAACTATAATAATGTTATTTTATGAGTCATGCGTGACCAAAACTATCCATATGTTAAACGTTTTGCATTTGGGAGCCACTTGGGTGTAATAATTTCATGTTATAATAATTAATTTAAAGTAAAGAGAGTTATAACATAAACATGTATCTTTTTACAAAAACAATTAAAATATAGGGTATATAAATGTTATATTTGAATATAAATACTCAATATAAATATAAAAAAGTTTCTATATCATTTGATTTTATTTATAATTTTTAGACACTAGATAAATAAATTTATTTATGACATAATGATGGTGGAGCGATTACCTTATTAATGAAGGATTCAAATAAATGATATTATAAATATTAAAATAAAGTTAATTTGAATATTTATTTTCCACATAAAAATTTTACAGATTATTATGACATTTTATATTTTAGTTCATGTAGTTTTTTCAAATGACTTATGTTTTTATGGCTTTAAAAAATCAATTACTAAATAATGTCAAAATTGAAAAAATGAGTTATTAAAACAAATACTATTTTATGAAATGATATTATAGTCATAAAAATTAAGATTTATGAATATTATATATATAATGTTAAAATTTCCATTAATTATCCAGTTGAGGTTCTCATGATATTTTATAGTAAATATATTTACCATATTGTGTAAAAATACAGGAAGACATGACAAGAGTTAATTTATTTAACTATAGGTTAAAGAAAAAAACGATAATGCTAAATTTGTGATATAAACGTGTCTAAAAATATTGTTTTAGTGTATTTATACCTATAAACCTATTTTATGATAAATATATCACATTGGAGATATTATAATTCTAAAATCAATTTATAATAAAATAATATTTCCAGAATTTCAAAAGTGCACCTCCTTCCTCTTATAAAAGGACACCACCTCTACCAAATTAATCAAAATTCTCATTACACTTGAATTGTCTAAATTATGGTCAAATAATATCCCAAAATCCCTCCCTTCCTATTATAATATTTACCTTGGGAGGAAGTAAATTTTAGGAAGCCATTTGGCTTAAATCAAATGAAGTTGCCCGATTTAGAGGCAACGTCTTTTCTCAAGCTACTTTCATTTATTTTTCTTCTCCAAACCTAAAATATTTTTATTATATTTTTTATAGAAACAAAAATATAATCAATAAAATTGTATTTTTTAGGCTAAGTATTAATTCTATACTTATACACACACCACCATCTAATATATATAGAATATACTATTTCTGTGTACGGCGAACTACTGCCTCACAAAATAATGATTGTTCAATTTTAACCTACCTCCTATCACAGTGTCCATTATTATGGAAATGTATTTATATATGATTTAAATTATATTTATATAGTCTCTATTCTTCTGTAATTTTTATTTACAACAAACATTTATGCTTTCCATAATGTGTAAATACTCTAATTTATTTTGATGAAGTGTGGGCTGCTACCCCCTCAATGTGATATGACTCATTCATTTCATACATGGAACATGTAAAGGATGTAATTAATGAACTTATTTAACATATATAAAAAATATATTATACTTTAGTTATAATATACCTATGTATAATTCAGTTTTCATTCCATTAATATGAAAAAGAAATGAATGTAGCATTGATGTGCACGTACGACCTACAGTCTCTATGAATAATGCATTTCATTTTTTATCTCAAAATTTTATGTACTCTTATAAATACATATATATTAGATATATATGATATTTAAATAAATAATATGATTCTTTATATAGTACAATTATAACCACAAGGACAATTTTCATTAAAACTATTTCAATTTTGACTCAATTACATAGCATTGACAAAACGTTAAATATGAACACAAATAATTAAATACATGTTATAACATGGTAATAAGTGATATAATATGAATGGTAAACTTGAAAAGGGTTATGAATAAATTATAAATCAACATAATTTTATTATTCTTGAAATTAAATAATGGACAAGATAAGTCGGACTCAAGGTTTGTGACTTCATCTCAATCTCCTTTCATTGAGGCTTATTTTGATAATAAACACCTCTTTGTTTAGTACGATGTAATACAACCCCCTTTGATTTTTTTTTTCATTCAATGGTTTTCAAATGGAATATTTTTTTATGAATCATTTTTCTAAATATCTAAAAGAATATCTTTTATCATATGTGGTGACAATGACCTTCCCGCCATTGTGACCATTACTTGATATTTTTTTCCTCTTCAAGTTGTAATATTTTTAAAAATAAAAATAAATAACATATTAATTTTTTTGGAGGTTTTGTATTGAAAATGGTTTTTATAATGAATTTATTATATAAATATACTGAAATTAAGTCTTATGATTGCTATGTGGATAATGTTATTTTTACTTTTTTTTCTAGTTGATGTGTTATGATCATGTTATGGTTCTGGGGCATTTCTTATGTATACTGGTGGTTCTATGATATATTATGGTCATGTGAACCCGTAATAGCTCTTCAATGAATTGTGTTACATGAAAAAGATAAACATTAAGGTTTATCCTAATATATATTTGGAATATACTGTGATGTGCATTATAATCATAACCATAAAGGTAACTCCCAATATAGTTGGGAAAGCTAAAATGTAAGTATGATATCAATTCCACAAGATACATTTTTGATTTATGATTGATATAAAGTTTTCATGATTATTTTTAATTCATTGGTTCCTAAAAATTCATGGACTATTGTCTTCTTTCCTTATTTTATCACTTACAGAGTTTTTATGCTCATCCCATGTTTTAAAACAGTTTTTACAGGGTATGAGGTTGAGTAAGAGAAATAAATTTGTCAAGATCATTTTTATCAAGGAAATAAATAATGTCTTATTTTTAAAAGGGTTTACTTTGGTGTAAAAATGGATACTTATTTGATATTATCCTATTGTATTATTATGGGATGATATGTATCAATAATGGCTTAATTCTATAAAACTCTAAACCTGAAAAGATCCTCAATGTGAAATAAAGTCAAATTATTGACTTATCTCATGATTATATAATGTTTTAAGGATGGGGACTTATATATTAACTTTATAGTGTCATAATATGAATCCTTTTATAACATTGAGGTCCCGTTATATTCACTATGGAAGTCATGATAGTCATGTAAGTCATATGAAATAATTTTAGACATTGAAATGAAGAAAAAAATCATATATGTTGTTTCATAAGGAATTTAGAATACCATGTTGATAATAGATAAAATGAAGTGTGGATGTGAGAAAGTAAATTTAAAATAATATTGTGTTTTGTGCCAAAATATTACATGTAAAATAATGAGAAGGCTGAAAATGATAATAGAGGAATTTGGTTTGGGAGTTTCAGAATACATGTCAAAAATAATATATATGATAATTCCATGTTTTCAAGGATGGATTATTACACATAGGTATTTTTATTTTTTATATCATACATATATGAATGTTTTGGAATAATTTTTTAAGTTTATTTCAATTTGGATAAGTTCTATACATTTTTTGTTAAGATGCAAACACAACATAAGAAATTTTCAGAAGGGGACATGTAATGGTGTTTGAAAAACTAGAGGATACATATAGTTTTTCTAATATAGTACTTATACAACTAGTTGAAAGTTATTTTTTGAGCTTTGATGAACCATGTGTAGTAAAATGGGGATTATTTTATGGATGATAATTTAATATAGAATATTTTATGTAAGGGAAGTTAAAATTTTACTGAGATTTTAACTTTAAATTTGAAATTTGAAAAAAAAACTCTAATTATATGATTATCATTTGTACATGGAAAAATAGAAAACAACAACAACTTATAACAAATAAATAATTGAAAATAAGAAGTAACTATGTGTTCATTGAGAGAAGGAAGGAAATCACAACATCTATTTTTGTTGAATGTCAAATTTACTAAGATAAAGTTTCTATTAGTTGGAGTTTCATTGAAAATGAGTATAGGAAATGGAATAGTTATTTTTATATTTTTGAATAATATATTTTATTATTATCATAGATATCTCTAGTTCATTAGAGGAAGGATATAATATTACATTGATAAAAAATTATAGTTCTATAATCTTTATTGGTTGTATTATTGTTGTGTAAAGTTTGATAAAATATTAAATACTCATATTTTATCCTAAGTAGTTAATTGGATCTGGAAGTGAAATTCAGAGCAACACTTTATATTCCTTATAACATCAACAAATTAAATTTCTGTTTTAGTTTACTTTATAACTATATGACTTGTGTGGAATGACCTTTCTTTCATTAAATTCATGATAGAACTACAAGTCTATAAGTATATACATTCATCAAATTATAATGTAAAGGTGGTGAAATGGAATAAACCTTTATAGGGAGTGATCATACATAAAAAATATATGGTATGTGAGATTTGGAAATGTGTTAAATAACCTAAAAATTTCTTCCAAACTAACAGTAAGTTATAATATATTCTAAAAACAAAAAAAACTATTGTGTTTAGGATATTTGGATGAATTTTATTGTGGGTGAAATAATAAAAATATATGTTTCAAATCATTCCTTAAATTCTTTATATATTTAAGATAGCTTATGGTAATTATCTCGATAAAATTATTAGTAATTAAATGTTGAATAAAATTGTTTCTATTAAGGGAATAATATCCCAAAAGAACGAGAAATTGAGGAAAACAATTAAATATTCTAACACCCTCATTCACCCCTTATAGGGGTCTTCCTAGTTCTTATGAGAAGTATTAAATATAGGTTCTTATTTTATTTAACCTATATTCTGTAATTTTAAAAATAAATATTAGTTTTCAGTTTATCATGGATCTTATTTGTCAAGAAGATAATGAATCAGAGAGAGTTGTTAATCTTAATGTAGATATTGATGATTATCTTTGAAATTGTGATATTCAAAAGAAGAAGAACCAAAATATTAGAGGACTATTGAAGGATTCCTACGAGTATAATGAACAAATGGATTCAAAATATTCCTCGATGGATCAAGTAGTTTATGAAAAATAATGTTCTTATAAGGAATCAAAATTAGATATTAAACTAAATCAAAATACTTATGATCAATCCATTAAGATTAAATGTTTTAGTGAATATATTGATGAATGAAATGAGATGATTGGGTCTCTCAGGGAAGAATATTATGAGTTTAAAATTAAAACTTCTAATGATCACTCATATAGAAAATTATTTGAATGTAAATTATTTGGGGTATTTTATTATAAATACTTTTCACATGATTATGAACATAGTATTAATTAATAAGAGATATAGAATGTTTTAATTAATGGTATTCAAGATGCATTTCCAAAAAATATTGAATCTTTAAGGAAACAATTTAGTGAATATAATGATATTATGACAAGGATTTATATTAATTTTCTTGAGAAAGATGTCCAAGGAATATTTTTCCATGATCAGTCATTGTATGAGAGGAATAGATTTGTGGATTGTTGAAAAATTCATACTCTTGAATAACAATTGATATTTTTAAAGGGGTATTAAAATTCAGAATGTTTTTTAATAATTATGAAATAGATATAAAAAGGGAAAAAATTAAATAGTTTCCAAATTATTTAGTATATATAAAATAAGGGAATAATGAAAAATACATAATTCTAAAAAGAAAATATGAAGTAAATGAAAAATATTTTTCATATAAAAGGCATCATCTAAACAAAAAGTGTTATTGTTTTGAAATTAAGATGATAAATATTTAAGACTAGGTTTATTAAATTAGAAACTCATTTTAATTTTATTAATTCATTACGAAATTCTCAAGATAATACTAAATAAAAAGGGTTAACTATTATCATAAAATAAAGTTTGATGATTGATACATCCTCATCAAAATAACGAATGAAATTTTATATAGACTATAAGAAAGTGATTAAAGGTTTTCAAAATAATAAATCATGTTAAGATAGTTAGAATATGAATAAATATTCCAAATAAAACATGTGGATTCATTTAGAAAACTATAACAAAATTTTCATCGATTAAAGGAAGACTAGTCATGTATATAGTTTTAGTGAAAATTTTATTATGTCCATTTCAGAATGTGAATGGAAGGAAAGATGTATTTTCTTAATTCCACAATTGTGAATTTAAAATTCATATTTTTGTGGTTTTTATCCTTTTAACAATGGTATTAGAATATTGATCGATACATATAAATCTAGAAGAAAATTTGTTCCTAGATAAAGGAAATCAAACTACACCTTTTGAGTTTTTTTCATTATGGACAGTAGGGTCACATGATGAATAATTCCATAGTGGTATTTTTAGGATGAAATCCATTGCATCATTAAATTTGATGAGGATAAAATGATTATCATAAAAAATTATGATTGTGATAAAAAAATGAAATATTTGATGTTATTGTGACATAAGTAGAATAGAATGTATTATGAATATGTCCACTAATATTATGTCCTATGGAAATAAATTTATTATTAAAATAAAATCATTTATGTTAAGAAATTGATTTATGTAATTCATTTAATATGGGAAAGACTGTAAAAGAGATTTTTATCATACATGGAAGGTGGTTATAGCACAAAATCCGGTATGGATGGAAAATAAGAAAAAAAATAGAGAAAATAATAAGTAATAATTTGATTTAATTGTAATAGAGTGTTAGAAGGAGACATTTATTAGTTCTTTTATAATTACAATTATAAGGAAATAAATTAATAATCATGAATTTTTTCATATATGAATTAATAATATTAGAAAATGACATATAGATAGTTTATTTATGGATGATTCTAGATGAAACATTCAGATATAGGATCGAACAAGAAGAGTCATTGAAAATATTACCACATAAAAAAGTATAAAAATATAAATTATATGATGTGTAAGAATCTATATAATCATGAGGTAAAATTCATTATTTATTTCATTAAAATAAATATCACTATGGGAACATGCAATAAGATTAGAAGCCAACTATTGGTTTACTATAAACAACCACAATCATCTATATAAGGATTTTATAGGTACCACACTCCATGTTCTATATGTATGTTTAATTTATATAGTATTAAAATAGTTATATGATCCAAGATGAATATGAACTAACTATGAAATAAAAAAAGTGAAACATAAACTATGTATGAATATATAAAAGAATTGAATGGACTTTACATTAATTGAATGAAAGTAATTGTTGAATATAAAATATTAAATCTGTTTCCACATGTTATATATACTTTGGTAAAATATTGAAAGGTTTAAATAACTAATTGGTTGAGTGACTAAAAGATGAAACTTTATAATTCTAGATATTTGTGTGGTGAAAAAATCAATTAGTGTAATGGCCAAACATGATCCAAAAGTGGTATCAATCATTATATCAATTATTTTCCATTGATAATAAAATATTAATATTATAATTTATTATACAATGAATAATATTGGATGATACTGAGCTAGATATATAGTAAAATAGGTTTAAAAAAATAATATTTTTTCAAATGGTATTAGGACATACCATGTGACGAAATTACTTTAACAAGTAAATGGGATGTATTATATATCTATCTACTATAATTGATGAATTATTTCACTAATGGTTTATAAATTAAAAATATAATATAATCTAAATTATTAAAAATCTATTGAGAAGAAATTTATTATTAACAATAAGTGGCTAGGTTAATACAACTTCAAAAGAAAACATGAATATGGATAAATCCTTTAAAGAAAAAATATCATGGATACCAATTGGTATCGCTAGTTTCCTATTTAAAAGAGGTATAAATTGATTTAAAATTATTTATTTCATATTATTATGCCTAAATATTTATGAATTAATATTTTGGGGTGAATTTCATTTTTATTATAGTTATATTGTTGTTATACAAGTTATATTTATATGGTTTAAGTTTCTTATGGAATATTGTAGGTGATATAAATAGTGTTTTTTCTATTAAAAATGTCTCATATTTTTTATATTGAGTTCCAAATCAGTGGGAATAAATTATTTATTAATGGTTGATTTACAAGTGGTAAATTTTCCCACTTGAGTTATTCATAAAAATACAACTATTAGTGAAATTAGATTGCACAAGAGCCTCATCACACTTAGTGAGGACATGAAAAGTGCATCCAAGAGACCTGAGTTCAAATCCAGGTGGAGACATAATTTCAGGGTTACTGTTTCAGGAACTATAGTAGGCACTATAGAAGACATTTTTTGGTACTGTAGTAGCCAGAACTATTCATCCATTTCCTCTTTCAGGCCACCGATTTGGGACACGGGTCCTTTAAGTCCTTCGAGCCACCAAAGGCCTTCGGGCCACCTCAAGTGCTTTGGGAAAACTAAAGGCCTTCAGGTCACCTCAAGGACTTTGGGCCACCTGAAATTTTTCTTAAATGATTAAACATGCTCCAGATGAGGATTCAGAGCCGACAGATTCACCAGAGCAGATGCTAAGTGGGTCTGTAAAAAAGAGAGGGTATAGTATTACCATCGGGACCAGCTTGTTCTTGAATGGGAAGCCTATCTAAACTATCCATGGGAAGGTGGAGAGTTTATATCATGATGAAGAAGCTGGGGAGGATCAGCTCCATGTATAGTTAGTATATTTCCTAAGACCTGCAGATCATGTAATCTCTCAAACTACGGACCTTGTAATGGTTCCCCCTCATCCCATAAAAGGGGATTATCAAAAACCAATAAACAATAAGGCCTTCGGGGCATTCGGTCTAGTGAAATTATATTTAAATAGATTTCCTTAAAGGAATAATTAAATATGTTCACTATTTCTACTAATTTTCCATCATGTGGTATAAGAAGGGATTTTAATGTTTACATAAAGGGGTATCATTTAATCTCATATTTTTAAATTCATTATGGTATGAATGGGTATTTATTTCTCTTAACAATTATTGTGTAAAAATGTTATGGAAAACTTTTGAGTGGATCTAATGATGATACCCAAGAAAATTGGGTGGAAGCATTCTAGTTTCATATTATTGAAAAAGTGGGAGAGAAAAATGATTTAATAATATATATTTAGATGATCCTACACGGAAATTTAAAATGGCAGATATTATCTCATTTTAGTAAGCGTAATTATTTTATGATAAATTTTTTAATAAAATCGAAATGGGGAATTTTCCTTCCCATGAATTTTTTATGTTGGATTTTTTTGAAATCATATATCGAGTTTGATATAATAAATCCAATAATGAATTTCATGAATGTATTAACTATCATCGATGGATTTATTTTGTGAATTTATCATGGATTTTATTTTTCAAAATAGTTTCAATTTGAGATAACTATTTTACGTAGAGTAACCATATAGTATTAACATGTCTAAGGAATATTGAAATTCAAATGAATATATTTTAAGTTGGTTGATTTTATGCTCAATTGAAATTTAGAAGATTATATGAGTTGAAAATCATTTCAGTTGTGATAAGGTTTATTTTCGACAACTAGATTTTATTTTTATAATGGATTTCTCAGTATTAGAAAGTATAATTATTTTTGGATTTTTTCAAATTTTTATGCGTGAAATATTAAACAAATTATTTATTGTTCGATGTTAAAGTATTGGTGAAAGAAAAATTCATCATTACATTGTGAATTTAGTTAATAAATTATGAAAATTGAAATGGTATAAGTTAATATATTTTGAGGGTTTTGTATCTCATTCTATGATTGAAACATTATAGTATAAAACAGTCATGTTTTTTATGAATTGGAACTTGGCCTTTTGAACTGGAAGTATATTTATACAATACAGGGATCCCCATAATAAGAATTATAGGGTCTGTTGTTGAATTTATTGATATATAAAATCATTGTAAATTTTTAAATGAGGACACAATGTGTAATCCATTTCACATCTCAATTAAAATAATGTTGTGGTAAAGTCGTAAGTGATTCATGGAAGTGATAGAATCCATGATGAAGTTGATGGTGTTTTGCGTTGAAATATTCCCTATGAATACTATGGAGGCATGAAATGGTAATATAATAATTCATATTCAATCATAAAAAACACCTACGAATTATGTGATAATATATAATTTCATGTCATGGAATAAGGTATATATCTCACATGGATTTTTGGAGTATCTAAAGAACTAGATGTTGAATGTGGTGGTGTCAATTTTGAAGGTGATTTCATATTATAGAAATACAATTCCACAGTACTTATTTTAACATTTCATATACCATGTTATGTTGATCCCAACATGGTAATTTTGATAAGAATCCACACTATGGAGTTTAACAAACTAGATCTTCTGTACAATTTTATTGGTTTTGTACCGTCACAACTGCTTGGTTGTAATGGTTCAAGCATTAATGAACCGTGTGGAGTTCAATGTTAATTATATTATGGAATATAGTCTAGGTTTTCGATTTTAGAGAATATATGATAAATTATTAGTGGGATTTTAATTTGAAATTTAAAAGTAAAAATATTCTCTAGATATGTGATGATAAAATTTATAGAGAAAAATAGTTAAAAAGAACAATTGAGAGATAATTTGGAACAAAAAAGGAAATATGTGTTCCTTAAGAGGAAGAAGGAAGTCAGTGACATGGATTTATATTAAAAATATGATTTATGATTATAGATTTGATTCTGTAATAAATTGAATTAAATACTAGTATTGGGAAAGGAGATCTATCATTCATTTTTTTGAGAATAGATTATTGGATTATCATGAAGAAATCTAGTTTATTACGATAAGGAAGAAAGATTATATTTAAGAATAATTTATATTTTTTAATTATTTTTCTATTATTTTTATATGATGTTTAATAGAAAATTAAACCCCATGTATTCTAATAATGAGGTGATCATATAATGGAATTAAATTAGTAGAAGTACATAAAATTAATTAAAGCCTAAATATCTAGAATTAATGACGAGGTTTGAAATAATGAAAAATGTCATATATGGAATGGTATTTATGTTAATTAACTTAGAATAGAAATATATGTATGTAATCTGATGCCCTTACGAAATAAGTGTATGGTGGAGAAGAAGAGGGTATATCCATTGGTGAGAAATAATGATACCTAAACCATTATATGTGTAGTGTGACCTAATTAGGGGCGAACAGAGGAAAATAGTGTAGGTACAAAAATAATTATTTATGGTGTGTTTTTTTAAATAAGATTATAATGAGTGTATGTTATTGGGATTTTTCTTAGTCTAGGTAAACCATAAAAAATCATTCTTTCACTGTATGATTTACATTTTTCATAGATTCATGATATATTATGTTTATATATTTTATTATGAAAAAATAAATTAAAAGTTTATTAATGTTCCTTATAATATGTGAGTGATATTTTAAGAAAAGAGAAGGGGATGAAAATTTTATATTTACAAACACCTTGGTTTATCCCTCCAACACCCAATCTAGTTGTCCCGGGTTAATAAATTGTTGGTTAATCAATTTTTATTTCATATTAAGGGAACGTGGGTTATATTTTTTTATTTATAAATATTGTTGGACTACTCACACATGAATTTATCATGTGTTTTTATTATATTTTTGGGTGGAAATTATTTTGATTAAAAAATATTGGATTATGGATGTCTAAATTTTTGGGTTGGAAAATTAATTTAGATAATATTAGTAATTATAATTATAAAGGTTATAATATTATTTTAATCTTTTCATGGGTACAAGTTTATTTTAATTGTTGGTTAATTATAGTGGTTTTCGAATAGAGGGAATGAGATTAATGGGAAATAATACAGTAAAGAGAGTTATGGACCATTTAAAATGTTGATTTATATTAATAAACATTCGTAATAAAATAATTGTAGAGGAAAAACATATATGGGTGTGGATTTAGATCAATTTATGGATTTAAATTTTCATGAAAAATGAGGTAAAATCACAACGTATTTTGGTAAATTACAACATAAAAATAGTAAGGATTTGATATTTTAGTTTGAAAAATATTATATGATACAGATTTTAAAAAAGAGTATGGTTTTTCTATTTTTCAATAAAAATGAAATTATTTATGAACTATGGAATAATTTGATTCATAGTTCTTTTAAGAGTTTTGTAAATTACATTGATACCATTGGTGGGATAAAAATATTTTTTAATGGTTTGTGTATGTTAATAAAAAATGATGGTTGGGAGTCTATAGAAAATATTTAATGATTATTGTTTGGATACAAATTTATGTGTATAGTTTATTTTGTAATATATCTTAATTAATATATTGGATTACCTTATAGTCTAGTGAGGCTCTAGGAAAATGTTTTAGAAAATAAACTACAGTGTTATACCTTGTATAGTGTAGGAGATATCTTTAAAATTCCCTAGAGGGAATGAAATGTTTTGAACATATTATTTATATCATTATTTAATTTATTTATATTATTATGGAATTAATGTGGTTATAGAATCTATGGTTTGTTATATGATGTTTTTGGGACATGTTGGTAGGAAAAATAAGGATGGGGAAATGAGTGCAATTCCTTTCATGGTTATATTTATATATATATATATATTGCCTATTAAAAATCGATATAATACAAACATAATATACATTTATTTTTTATTTAGTCCTAAATAAGAAAAACTAGTATGTCAATTTTAAATTGGTGTATAAAAGTTTTTTTAAGGTGTGGTTTTGAGAGAAATCCTTGGATGTGGTTAATTTCAACTATTCCATGCTTGGTTACAAAAACATATTTATAATTTTTTAATACATTCATAATCAATTAATCCTTTAAAATTTTCTATATTACTTTTCATCTAGTTGTGTGGGTTTTGAGTGTTATTGGTATTTATATGAATTTTCAATTTCAGATTCTAAAAAATGACATAATTGGGAAAAATAATTGAAGTCATAGAAAGATTCTAAAAATAAAAATGCATATGAAATTTTAAGAATGTACCTAGGTTTATTCAAAATAAATAATTCACTTAACATATAATTATATATTAATTATAAATCCGTAGAAGAAACTATGTGAGATAATAAACTTCAAAAGTTATTTCTCAATGTACATCATTGTAAAATATCTATTGACATTGATTGATTGTTCATGATAAATTTGTACTTAAATATCTAGTTGAGGGTGCGCTTTGATCACCGTGAAATGTGATGTATAGTGGTGAAATAATTTACCATGAATCAATTTAAATAAAGAGGAAAATAAATCACCTTTTAATCTCTTTATTGTTCATGGTATTCCTATTATACTTCCTTTTTCATCTATTCAGTTTCATAATGATTCAATAATAATCAATTATTTGTATGTTACAAATACATGATAAATTTATTTTTATCATAAAAACATGTTCATTATATCAATGATTAATTGTAAGGATTTATAATATAAAAAAAATTATGTAACTATTTTTTGTTCAAAATATTTATATTACAGCACTAGTGCATGAAAATCATTTTGGAGAAAATCATTTCAATTCAATGTCTCCATCTTCAATTATGTTTATTTTATCATCAAATTTGATAGTTACACTTACCCACTTATTTTTGGGGGATAAGTGGTGATGGTGATCTATCATAATCCTTCTCAAATCCCTTAATTAAGTGGATATTCAAGTGCATTTCATTATCATTAATGAGAAAATGTGAAATTTATGAACAAGAAAATATGATTCTCAAAAGAAAACTAAACATCTTTCTTTTCATGTTCTCTGATATCACCTCATATTTAAATAATTATCAAACATATCAACCTGTAAAATATTTTATGTCTTTCTAAAATTTATTGAAAAATGGTCCATGATATTTATTCTGTATACATTGAACACTTTGACCACTCTGATTTAATGTTTAGGAATCTCATTATTCTTTTCGGTGTTCCTGGTTTAGTAATAGTGGTCACCGTAATTAATGTACCTAGTTTTATTTTATTTAATTGCTATATAAGAGAATATACATTGCAATATCATCGAAAACAGTCAATAATTCCCATTATGTAATCTAAGGGGTGAATAAGGGGGAATAAAATTTATTTTAACCATTTTTTGTACACATAAATGATTAATGTTTTCATTACATTTCACGAAGAGTAATGGGTCACCTAAAAAATGATATATACAATTTTTAAATTATAATTTTAGTTATATTTGATTTATTCAATATAAATTGAATTTTTTAAATCATTTATGCTTTTAACAAACCATATATTTGATTTCAAGTCACCATTATAAATATACTAAAATGGAAACTCATTATTTATTTCAAAATATGACCTTTAAAATCTCTTTTAATGTGATAATTTATTTTTTTTCCTGTCACGTTTTTTTGGTTAGAATACTAGATGATTTGAATAACATGGTTTATTAACTACCCAATAGATGATAACACAATGTTTTTATTCACATTAAAAAAAGATAAAATGTGTTTTCCTAAGGGGAATACATAATAAATTTGGTGGAAACAAAATTCCATTTTATAATGTTAAGAGATTTATTTCATATAGTCAAATAGAATTAAGCAATCCTTTGACATAATATCAGTTATCCTATATGAAATCTTATTGAAATATTTGAGAAATCGCTGATAAAATCCTAAAATCCAATGAAATATATATATCTCTTGCACTGTGGTAGAATTGAGTAACCATGATATAAATTTAATTATCATTATATCAACATCAATTCCTTATTTTAATATCCTCTTGTTGAAGAAAATTCCTTATTTCACAACATATTATATTCATAATTATTATTTTCTCTGTTTGGTTCTCTCTTATAGTCTTTAATGTGATAGTGATAGATAAGATAGATATGGTAGTGTAATATATATTGAGTGGTACCTAAAATTATTTATAAGGAATTAAAAATTCCTCATCTTGTCAATAGAATAAGTGTAATGAATCTTGATGTTGTATTTGTCAGATATTAAAACTACCCCATGATTCCCTTCCCATGATACATTAATTACATAATCCATTTTTATTATCCCAATGTGGAAATATGTGTCAATATATACATGATTATCAAGATGATACTATAACATTCCATTTTTGTGGGAAATTATTTCATTTTAAAACAATTATTTAGAAAACATCCTCAAAGTAAAATAATTGGGTATTCTTATACAAAAGGATCTCTGCTATAGTCAGATACATTTAAGGGAGTAGGATCACATCAATAATAGAAAATGCATTATAAACCCACTATAATGTAATAGAGCAGGACCAAATTTAGGTTCTTATATAGAGTAGATCATTCATCAACATAATCTAAAATCAAGCCAACAACCCTAATAGATTAATTTTTTATAACATATTCTTTGGTATTGGAATTGGTTGGCATAAGTACTTCATATATCATTATATAAACTAAATTTATTGATGTATTATGAGTACAATTTTTGTTGATTCCATATGTAATAGATCTCTCTAAAATGTTAGTAAATAAGATAGAGTGATGAATATTGTACCCCACATTTCATATAATGGAATAATATATTAATATGTTATGGGATTTTATAGATCTCAATTTGGATATATATAATATATAGGATACTCAAATATCAATAATATTTTGATTCTTATCATTTAAGGGTTTAATTCCTTTCTTTGGGGGAAACATTATTGTCTTCTAAGATATGTGGGGTTTATGATTTGGTAATGAATGAATCATCATTACTGATATTAGATCAATTTAATGTCAGATTCTATATTTTCCCCAGATTATTTTAGTGCGAGTTTAGATTGTCATCATATATTTGTGATTGATAAGTATCTTGAGGTTTTTATTATTTTTTTAATAAAATTTCCCTGATTTAGGAGGATGAATTTAACATTTACCTGCTCCCCAATGAAAACCCCATTTCCTTTCCATCACAACAAATGATTCCCTTCCAGATAAATTAACTAGAGTTCCAATTGGGTGATCAATAGTAAGGGTTTTATACATCTTATTGTGTCGTTATGGGAATAATTAGTTTAATTTTTAAATAAGGAGGATGAAATTCTACAATTTTTCACTGATTACTAGATAATCAATTAGGATAATTTCTAGAACAAGATTATGTGTTCTTAGATCAATGATAATTTTTATCATCTCAGGTGAGGTGAATGGTTTTCTAAAATCAAACATTGATCGAGGTATCAAAAGTTGAGAGTGAAGTAATATACATACCTAATACTTCCTCAAATAAGAGTTACTTAGATGAAAATTATCTTGTAATACCTATGATCTTTACCAATTATCCGATAGTTTTTATGTAATTAATGAATCAAATTTTCCATTAGTATCTTCAAATGTTTTTGGGGGTATTCGTGGATGATTTATTGGTTTACGAAAAGACTAAATAAGATCACAAGAACTACCTATAATTTTATTTGAAAATATTAATGTATAATCACATATATATTAGATTATATTATTTACAATTCTATATACATTATGTTAAATGTTTGGGTCACATGGTTTCAATGAAATTATTTCATCTAGATCCTAAGAAGATATGAGTACTGATGTAATGGAAAATACCTATTTATGAATTCATGATTTCAATCATTCTAGGTCAAGCAATATATTATTTTTTTATTTTTCTAGGATCTTTCTTATTGAAACTCTATTGATGCCTATAACTCTAAAGGGCGGAAATATGAATGGGGTAATAAAATCAATAGATATATTATGGAATTAAATATATGAATGATATCATCCCCAGTTATGATCCAACTTGATCCAAGTGAAGGTTATTCGGTGTATCGTGATATATATTCTATAATTTCGATGTTTGTTTTACCCAGCATGTGCATTTCACAACATATAGCTCTTATAATTCATGTGAACATGAGAAGAACTACCCCATCCATGACCAAGAATTATCATTAGTGGTGAATGAATTGAAAATATGGAGTCATGATATCATCAATGAGAAGTTCCTCATGTATATTTATCCTAAAAGTATAAAGAAAGTCATATTCAAGATGGATCCTAAACATTGATATAAATTATGGGTGGAGTATCTACAAAACATTGTTATCAATTTATCTAATTCCCTAGAAAAATGAATGTGTTGGGTAATTTCTTGATTAGGATATTGTTACTAATATGTTGAACAGAATCTCAGGATGAATGGAATTTGATGATCCATTTTATCAAGATATATCAAAATATGAAAAACAAGGATGATTAGGTATTTTTTGTTAGTGTGTAAGGAACACCTTTCATAGATGAGAAAATTTGGAAATATTAATTATTAGATCCTAATTTTTAGTGGTATAATACATTACAAATGGTCATGAAATATTTAGTTATTGGTATTGATCTATCCATGGTTCTGTTTACATCGAAAATTTATTGGTAATCCCATTTTACTTTGAGGAATGAGGGTATTAATATTTGATTTTATTTAAACTTCAAAGTGAACCCTACTGCTTATAAGATTAATTATGACACCAAACATCAGTATCAATAGCCTATAATAAAGAATAATGTTTCATGTATCATTATTCTATTCCTTAACCATCAAATGAAAAATTTTGACCACAAAATAATATGGGATTATTTCAATCACTTCCAATTCCTATATAGATGTGGGATGAGATATATATTCATTTTGTTACTATTTTTCCTCAATATCCAATTGAAATGTAATCCATATTAGTGATTATTAAAAAATTGATGAAATGTTTTCAATTCTTTCTGATTTATTATTTGAAAAAAGTAGAACTAAAAAATTTATATGTATATGAGATTAGGAAACTTCATGGAATTCAAATAACTATTTTATATTAACATCAGTTTTATCACGTGGAAGACCTAATATGTTCATGATATTTGGAACCCTAAACCAATATAAATGGTAAAATGGTAATGTTTACTTAAAAAATTAAGATATAGAAGTTATTTAATGGTTTATTTTGCTATAGGTGTTGGTGTTTACCCCCAGGCTAAGATGATGTGAAAAATAGGTAATAGGGGATCCTCGATAAATATTTATAATGTTAAAAATAAAATATTTTTTCTCACACACATGTTATTTTAATCAACTAATTATATCTTCTCAACTATGTCTCATATGGGTAAACTAATATAGTAGTTAGGTTCATAATTCTAGTTTCACATTAGTAGTGCTAAATTTTGGGTTCACATTGGAGTACTTGGTAAGGAATATTTTTAAGAGTTTTATTAATTTTTATTTTATTTTATTATCTTCTACTTACTTCATATCTCCCATGTTAACTCTATGGGAGCGAACTCCCATATTGTTTCCAATATGTCTAAGCGGATGAGGGTGAGAAGAGATTCAATTGAGGAGATTGATTAGAGCCAGACACTAATAGAGAAATAAACTATCAATGACTGGATTATAACATCAATTATTAAATAGAAACTATTTCAATGTTTTTTATTCTAGTTAAATTATAGTTGATGTAAAAAATAACCATCGTTTATATTTAATGATTTCTATTATAAAATTGATGTAAAATATCTATTTTTTACGTAGTTAAAAAAATAAATCGCTCTAAAATCTAACTTATTATTTTATTTTTGAAAAACTAACAAAAAATTTAAAATCTAACATATTATGTGTCTCTTTTTTATTTACACCACTTTAGAACAACATTTTATTCTCCCAAACTCTAGTTAATGATCTATTACATCGATATTACTCATTTTCCAAACCCTTATTTATTCCAAATTAATTTTCTTACATCATTATCATCGTCACCTTCCCATTGATCATCATTATCTCCTACGTCTTATCTTCAATATCTCCTTCTGGTTTTCATTTATTGTTTCTATTTTATATGCATTTACAGTTTGTTTAATTTGATGAATATTTTCTTGTGAATGTTTTTGTTCATGAGCGAACTCATTCACCAAATCTGTTTGACATCTCTACATGATTTTTATTTTTATTTCTTATTATTTGTATATTTTATGTATTTTAAAATTTATGAATGATTCTTTTTTATTAATGGTTGATTGAATGATTATTTTATTAATTAGTGTTTTAAATAATTGATATTTATTTATTAATAGATGTATAACAAATTTTTTTTCTTAAATTATCAATGGGTTTTTAAGGTAGAGTTTATTATAGATTCTGAATATATAATATTAATAAAATATATTTAGATAATCATGTTGATTACATGATTTTATTTTGATAAAACAGAATTTATAAAATCTATTTTATCATGTATCTAATTCAATAAAAATTTCATGATCATATTTCTAATATTAACATAATTTTTTAATATATTATTTATTGAACCCCCTTATAATGAATATGGCTTAACTCTAGTTGAATATTTTATTAATTTTTATATGTTATTTTTGTTTATTTAATATTGCATGAGTACCTATGAATTTCAAAATTGAATCATTTAAATTATTATATTTAATATATTATCTGAAACATTTTAAAATATTTGAATTATTATAATAATATCGAATCATATTGATTGAATTTTCATTTAAATTTTATTTTTAAAGAATTTATTTTTGGTGAACCTAATGAGTTTGTTTTATAGTCATTATTTTATGCCAATTTTGGTATAATTATGAAAATGTATTTATATTTTTATCTTATTTTGTAATATTATTTTTCTCCCTAAAATATTTAGACCTTTATATTATGACATATCATTAATTACATTGAAAAAGTAAATATATAATTACTAAATTAAATAATAAAAATAAAGAGTAAGCTTGATTTATATCTAGTTAACCTTTTATAATCAATGCTAATGTTTATATACATTTTTTAACTTTTTATAACTTCATGATAAATAAATATGTTCAAAATGATTCTTTTATTTGTAAAATATGTTTTCTTTATTATTTTTATGAAATATTTTATGTTTCTTTTTTATTTAAATTTATAAAAGTAAATTTAAAATTAAAATTTAAAATATAATAACATATATTCAATTAATTATATTTTATATAAATAATAATAGTTGAATTTTTATGACTACAGTATGATCAAGTGAAGGTATGAGTATGGTTTGGATTCTTTTTCATAACTTTCAAAAAAAATTCTCCAAAAATATGATTAGTTTTTTATCCCAGGTTGAAATGTTTAGATATGTAAATATTGAAAATCATATAAATCCAAGATCATTTAATTTTTCATTATTTTAATATGAGTTATCATTTTTTTATTTGGTATTGGGAAATTGGATAGAATTCAAAAATATTAAGGATGATTATTTTTAAAATGGTAATTCTAATAAAATTGAAAAAATGATTCAACATATCTAATTAGTTTCAATTGGAAAAGCACTGATAATTGAGTCAATATATTGGGATACTGGAAATCTATTTTTTATAGTTTTGACAAAATATATTATTTTATTAATTTTTTAAATATTTATTAACTTAATGTACAAAAACTGTTGTAGTGAAAAGAGTTTTGTAGAGTTTCTATAGTTGTTTAAATACATACTTCCTAACTAAAATGATTTTCCATATTATAATTTTAATGTGATGAAATTATTATGAAAAATGTGTTTGGGGTATAAAAATAGCCATGAATTCCCAAATTATTATTTTTTATATATGAAAGAATAAAATGTTATTTTAAAGAGTCTAAAAAAGGGATATCACGATATCATTATAAAGAAAAATCATATGTTTATTTAGACATTACAAAGACTCATACAAATTTAATTTGGTATCATTATATAATTCCATATTTAAAAAATTTATAATTAAATTTAAATGATTAAAAAGGTTAAAATGTAATGAATATGAGTGTATATATAATGTAAAATTATTTCTTTGAGTTGATTATTTATAGTGGAATAAAATTTATCAACAATTACATTTAAAAATGAAGTTAGGAATATAAAAATTGGATAGTTCATAGATATAATGAATACATAAAAAATACTTGGTATAAAACATTGGTCATGCCATTTTTTATTATTAATTTAAAAATTATATCCTAAGCATTTTTTGAAATAAAAATATATCATGCCTAATTTAATGATTTTTTGACTAAAGTAGTCTAGAAAAGATATTGATGTTTTCTTATCACAATTAATTGATGATTTGAATGATTATTGGGGGAAAGGTATCAAAGTGTAATATTTTTATTGAATGAAATATTATAAACTGCATTGGATGATAATTTTTACCTTAAATAACTTCCCAGAATAGTGAAAGTTGTCTGGATAAAAGGTTAATGAGTATACAAATTTTCAAATTTTCAAATAATGGATATCATATTATCGACTAAAAAATAGGAGGAAATAGTATACATGGTTCAATGATGTTTTTTATCTATGGATAAATCTTCTTAAATATTAAACAATTCATTCAATGGATCATGAGAATAAGAAATTTCTCTAAACCCTTTTTCCATTGATCTATATTTTGAGAGGGTCAAACATTAATCACACATTAATAAAGAAAAATAAATCTTACAATTATAGAAATATATGGATGAAGAAATCAATTTTTTATCTTTCATATTAGAGATATCATAAGGTAAAATATAACATTGATTTCATGCGTATAGATAAAAATATATACAATGATTTTACAAGGAAACTATTATATATTAAAAGAAAGAATAAATATGGGTTATGCAAGATTGGACTTACTCTCATTCAGAATATGTTTGGGGTGGGATTCCACTCCTCATGGAATAGAAATATATATTCCTTAAGATCTTAATTCGTTATCAATGACGGAGAAAATTAGTTGTTGTCAGTGCCTCCAAGGTATCAATGTGTCTATGTGTCATTATTCAAATGAAAAAATTGTGTAATTAGAATATTTGAAGTAAAAATGTATAAAATATCATGATTCTCATATCCAGATAAAACATCTCCTATCGGTTGTGTTCCATCTAATACTACCCATTTCTATAAAAACAAATATAAAAAAATAATTTTTTAAAGTTAATTTGTAAATAATTATTTGATTACAATTAATTGAAAAATTTATAAAATGATGGCTTTTTTATTTTTCCACAATAAATTTAGATTCCTCCATATTTGATTAATATCATAATGCATTTAATGGTTTATTTTTTGTGAGAAATAATTATTTTTTGAATTATATATCTATGATAAATGTATTATTTTGAAATGTATATGAATATTTTGATATGATTCATTATGAATCATTATCATCTAGAAGCTTATATTATTCAGACTAATATTTGTAAGGTGGTTGTATTATCTTGTGAAAAGTAATTTTTTCACAGGGGAGTACATAAGTTTTCCAACATCTCACCATTAATGAGATAGTTTATGTGGAAATGGAAACTATGCCATGAATTTAAAACTGTTGAAAAGTAAACATACAAATTAGGTACATTTATATATAATGAGAAACATAGATTATGCTCAGACTAAAATTTTCTATTAATGTGTTAAAATAATGATATCCAAATAATAAATATATTTTTATAATGAATTATCATAGAATAATTTTTTCAATGGATTAAAGAGATTGTGAATGGTAGTTCAAATGAATCATTAATATTGAGATGGTTAGTGGGCAGCCTAATTTTATTATTTATAAAAATGTATCAGAATGACATTAATGTCTTCAAATTGTATACAAAATATCATGAAAATAGAATTAGAGTTTAGAATAGTAGTGTATTAGTGTTCACAAAAGAAATTCATTTGTTTAGATTAATATAATGAAACCCCATATCCACATCAAGTTGATATTATAGAGTTATTGATGAAATATGAGAGATTTAGTACATTAAATTATGAATTCAAGCATCTCTATTAAAATGGGATATGAGTAAAAATAGTTTAGACATGATAAATTCAGTAAAACCTTAGTTAATCTGAATTTATAATAATAAACAGTAAATCAATTTATCATGGAAACACAAGAAAAAAAATGTTTTATTTATTTGATCCATCAAATATAAAGTAGATTATCGTTTTATAAGTAAAAAAATTTTTTGGTGATGAAAAAATTTATGATGATATTGATTTATAAGATATCCCTTCTTCTATGAGATTATTATCAACGAATATTGGAGGCCACATTATAGAAATGACATTTTTTTGAAAAAAGCATCATGACAAAGAAATATTGAGGAAAAAACCTTTAGTAACCACCTAGTATTATAGCTAAAATATATTAATTTATTTTTTATCCTTTTAAATTTCCTAAAATGATAGACATACTATTTTTAATTTTTTAAAATAAATTAATTTTTTAATAAATATGATTAATTTTTTACTTTTATAGTTCATATTTTTTTCAAATCATTTTTAAATATTTACTATATATAAAACAATTTATTTGAATAAAAGTTTAGTTGAGATTTTTTTCTATGTAATTTTATGTTTCATAAATGTTATCAGTATCATTTTATCATCTTTAACTACTAATGAATAATATAAAAAAAGTTTTTAGTATTATTTTTAAAATTATAAGTAACTATTATAAAAAATATGATAAAGGGTTGTCTGTTTTTCCTTTTTAAGATTTTTTATATAATTTATTATTTTTTATGCAAATGTTTATTTAATATTTTGATTCGAATAATATTTAATTTATTTTTCTACATTTTCATATCATTTCAGATCTCATAAATGTTGATATAATTTTAGTTAAAAACTTTAACAAATATGAATAAAAATATGATTAGTTTGATTTAATTTTTTTTATCAATTGTCATTTTTTATTTAATTTAATATGTAATATTGGGATTTGAATATTTTTTTACTAATAGGTTTTTGTTTTTTATAATAATTTCCCATCAAATAGTTGAGTCTCATTGAGATTTTGGAGAAGACCATACACATACATATGTTAAAGAGAATCCACACTCTTTTTTTACACGATCCATCTTCATTCACAAAGACTAGATAATTATTCTGATATTGGTAAATGTGGTTTCACACATTTACAAAAATTATTGGCTTCCAATATCTAGGAATAGAGGATATATATGTTGATTTTAATGAAAATTATAGTCCTAGGGGTATAAATCCATAATAATTTAAAACTTTTTTTGCAATACAAGATCATGATAATGTTATCATTTTGATTTGTGATTTTGAATAATGAAAACAAAAACACAATATCTAAATTTTTTTAGAAATCTATGGAAATAATATTTATTATTATTTTACATATGAGGACATGTTTTTACTAATTTAGGTTTTTTCCGTACATATCAGATGAAATATGATAAACCTGAAACTAGAGAATTTAAGAAGTAATTCTTTTCTTTTCCAACAAGGATATTGATGGATTTAAAATAATCTCTAACATCGTATTTCATTTTTAGGGAAATAATTAATATCCATGTTATATATATCAATTTATAGATAAATATGCATGAGAATGGTTTGTTGAAGTTAGATGATAAGAATATTTTTGTTAAGCGAGATGGTAGCTTTTAAAAGATTCTTTCAATTCTTAATGAACATATTTATAATTTTTTATCCTTATTTTACAATAACTAAGGAGATCTATTTTTGTGATCCAATACAAAAACATATACCCTATTACATTATCTTATGGTGGGTGTATATTATTATAAGAACAAATGATGTCTGAAAAAAATTCAAAAACTAACAGTAGAGTCTATAGGGCCCATAGAGGTTGACCTCCCCCCACTAGCTGGATAAGAAAAATGGAAAATTTCCTCAATGCGAAACCATGGAATATATATTATAAAAGAGTGGACTCTTCTAGCTAAGATGATTGTTGGGATTTAGTTATATTATTTTACCTCTTCATATATTCTTATTCACTAATTGTTTTTGAAATTATTATATATAGAAATATTATAAAGAGGATATGTTATCGAGTAAATTAATACCAGAGGATATAAAGAATATTTTAGAAAAATCAATGGGAAATCCCAACCACTTGGGTTGCGTATGACGGTACGATACTAGTTTCTCAGTTAAAATTTTTTTTTCCATTCTTTATCATCATCAAGGGATGATCTATAAAAAGTAAAAAATATAATATTTAGAAGCTAATGTTTAAAATATGGGTTAAAAATGGAGAATGGGAAATGATATTTGGTGTAATCAATGTTTCTATCTGTTGGGAAAAAATCCCTCAAGGTAACATTGAATAATTTTTTAGGTGATTGTGTTTATTAACAAAGAATGTTTGTTTATTGACAAATAGGGTTTTCATTGTGAGTTTTCATGTTAAATAGATATTGTTGACAACTTATGTTGAAAAAGAACCATAAAAAAGTAACATTTTATCAGGAGGCGGTATAAAAAGAACAGATACAAGGTGGTGCTATTTTACAATGTTTTCCAAATTATCGGTCCTCAAAATCGATAATATGGAGATATGTGTTTTTGTCAAAGGAAGTTGCGATCAATACTAAGGATGGTATGGAATCTTGATCGCAAGTTATGTTTGAATATCATAATGTCAAAATAAGTAAAAGGCATGAAGTGCGTGAAATATTTGGAGTTGCGTGGAAGATGAGGTTGCATGAAAGAAACATTCATGCTCAATGCGACGTCAAATGAGGTTTTGTGTGCTCAAAGAAGATCTGGTGTGACATGTCTAATCTTTCATGTAGGGGCTATAGATTCCTATAAATTAGAGGTGACCCCAATCATTCGAAGAATCTTAACACATAGAGAGAATCTACGCTCTAGATCACTTAAAGAATTTTATGTAAAGGGAGTTGCACAAATGATTTTGAGTTGCACACAATCTAAATAGGTTGTGCATAGGATTTGAGTTTCACATAAGATTTAAGTTATTCTTAAGAGGTGTTTCATGACAAAATTGTAATCTTGCACAGAAGGCATTTAAGTTGCGCTCAAGATGAATTAAGGGTTGCATGAAATATTTGAGGTTGCCCAGTAGTATAGTGGTAAAGCTTTATTCATCAGTGGATGAAGGTAGAACATCAATATAGTATCTATATACAGTGTAGGATAGATTCATAAGATATAATGAAGGGAACTATAAGTCTATAAACTGTGAATGGATATTTTGAAGAAGTAGTAGTCACACTTTTGTTGAGAGATCATCAGGCTTTAAAATTGTGATTGGTTATAAACTAGGAGGGATAGTGAGTCCACTTAGATCATGTAAACAACAGTTCTCTTATAGTGGATTTTTTACATTGGCACATTTCCAGTGTTTTCTCTTTGGATGTATCCCAATGATGGTGAACCAGGTAAAATTTATGTGTATGGATTCTTTATGATTTGTTCATAATCAGTAATGGGAAGGATATAGAAAATTGTTTCGTCTAGTAACAAAATAAGATAAAAAGGGGGAAATTGTTTTAGTCAATCATAACCTAATTTACCCCCTAGGGTATTTATCATAGTGTACCTATCAATTGGTATTAGAGGGAAATGTGAATATCATTCTTTCTCTATCAATGGAGGTCATCAATCACAAAGGGATTCTGCTCTTTGATGGGAAAATCATTCATCTATGGAAGAATCAGATGCAACACTACTTCTGATCCATCATAATGGATGTGTTTACAATAGTAATGCATGTTATAACAGGCAATATTAATAGTGGTTCATTATCGAAAGCTGAGGAATGAGAATTGGATGCTCAGGCCAAGGGAATCAATGCATTAGGGGAATCCTTATCCAATGTTATATATAGGAAGGTGATTTCAAGCAAAACATCACATGCTATGTATAAAATGTTGTTGAATATATATGAAAAAGATTCAAAGGTCATAGAGGCCAAGATATAAGTACTACGGAACAAGTATGGAAATATGAAAATGAACTCAAATGAGTCCGTTGAAACCTTATTTGATAGGTTAAATATTGTCGTAGAGGATATGAGAGTCTGGGCGAATTAATTGAAGACATAAATATTGTGAAGTTCATACTGAGTAAACTTCCACCTTGTTTCAATTTGAGGGTTTCATTATTGGAATTCAAATACCCAAAATAGATGACACTAGATAATTTTCATAATACCCTTGTAGAATAAGAATTGAGAAATCATGATAATGTTGTTGTGGAAAATGGGAAATCCAAAGAGGTGGAATTCCATTCCATGAAGAAGCTCACCATTAAATATTCTCAGAAAGATGAAAATACAAACACAACAATGCCATTCCTTTCCTCAAATCTACAAAAGGGAAAGAAAATTTCAAAGGGAAACATCCACTAGCATGTTTTCTATATGGAAAGGTTGGACATATTGATGAAGAGTTCCTGACAAAATTATAATAAGATGATGAATATGAATTAAAAATTCCCAAAAATAAGTCTTTAGAGTATATGAAAGGAAATTAATAGTTCAAGAGAAATTTATTTAAGAAAAAGAATCATATTTCACATGAATGTGATAGTTCAGATAAGTCTTAGGGTGAGAAGGTTGGAGAGATAGATAACATCAAAGATCATAGAGAGAATGTTATGGTGGCTATTGTTAGTGGTTCTCAGGAAAAGGTGTAAACCAATTTTAATGAAGAAGAAGAATATGGTGGAAGAATTTATATGAAATTTGAGTTAGAAACCTCACTTGAATAGATAGATATTTGGAGAGACAAAATAAAGAAAGACAACAATGTGGTTCGTGATGCCAAACTCTACATGCAACAGTAAGAAGAAGAGAAGTCTAATTTAATGTATGAAATTGAGAAACTCAAGTAGTCATTTCTAGAGGAATCAAAATCAGTTAGTGAGTATAAAATCAAGGTTGGGGAACAGATGAGGGAGATTGATGGCTTGAATAACATAGTGAAAGATTAAGTAAAGTGTATTGAAAAACTTGAAGAGGAAGTTGTCAGTTTGCGACAAAAAGTGAAGGAACAAGAAATTATTTTGATTCCAAACATCTTATTAGGAAATAAGATCATTGAGAAGACTGAATAGATTAACGATAAGAATAGTGGTTCAAAAGAAGATAAGCAAGAATTGTGTTCAGACATTATGGATGGTGTGGGGCTTGATCAAAAATAGAAAGTACTCAGGGTTGAATCTAGACCAAGAAAAATTGTTTCAAGAATGAATATTGATGTGGGTAAAAAGAAGAATCATAATATTTAGAGAACCCAAGGGACAATTAGCAGTATAGAAGAGAAATGCAGAAATTCACCCTTTATCAGGTGTTATTGTTGTGGAAAGATGGGACACTCACAAAATCTATGTTCTACAGCCAAAATATATTAAAGGGAACCAGAAAAGAAGTTGCAGCCAAATATATAATGGTACTTTATAACATATTTATAAGCACACTTCTTTTTGTGGGGAGGATTTGGAAATATGGATACATATTGTACATCGACCATTTAGAGTAATCTGCTAAAGAAGAACAAAAATGTTCATAAGAAGCAGATTAACAAACCAACAGGCAAGTTGAAAATGAAAAATGGTTTTTCAGACATGCAATAATAATTCGATCCATAATAATCTTAAAAAGATCATAGATCTCAATATATTTTTATTATTAAGACAAAAACATGGACCAAGAAGAAGAGAGATGATAAGATAGTGGTTTCTGAAAGTTTCCTTATAGAATTAGACTGTTATGGTGTATGGATCCCTAAAAGAGGTTTCACATCTCAAATGACGGGTAATAATTATTTTGTTACATGTTTAAAATATGAAAAATATTGAGTTTTCAAGCTTGTAAATGATTAAGTCCTGAGTATTATTGGCTCGTAAAAGGCTAGGTTTGGGGAAAAGAAATGAGATGTGCTGACGTCTTGGTAGTAGAAGGTCTTAGTAACAACATGCTTAATGTTAGTGAACTATGTGACTCAAGGGATTATATATGATTTACTATGAAGATGTGTATCGTAAAAGGAAGATATGGTGAAATCGACCTATAGGGGAAAATTAAAAAGTGAAATACCTACCTTGTAAGTGTAGAAGAAGATATGTGCTGTTTGTCTAGAGGGGAAGAGATCAAGGTATGGCATAAATGACTAGGTCATATATGACAATAGTCCCTAGAAGATATGGTGAAGTGTGATGCTGCTAGAGACCTCTCTAATCTATGATGTGATCATACTCATATGTGCGATGCTTGTAAAAAAGGAAAAGTTATTAGAAAGACATACATGGAAAAAGAACATAAGCAAATGAGAGTGCTTGAATTGGTACATGTTGTTGTATGTGGACTTATCTCACCAAGATCCATTGACAGAAAGAGATATTACATGATTTTCATTGATAATTATAGTATAATGGAATGGGTATTTATGATTTACCATAATTTTGATGTATCAAGTTGGATAAAATAGTATATAAGGGAATCAGAAAGGATTATTGGGCAGAAAATTCTGATGTTTCATACTAATAATGGTACGGAATTCACAAACATCCAAGTAGAAGTATATCTTCAGAAATATGGGACAAGGAATCATGTTTCATTAGTGATAACTCCTTAATAGAATGAATAAGTTTAGAGGAGAAATCAAATCATCAATAATATGACTAGATCGATGCTTATTGAAAAATACCTACTAGATAAATTTTGGATGGAAGCAGTCTTAACATCAGTTCAACATCTATAACATGGCTCTATTGTGTCTGAAGAAAGAAAAACTCCCTATGAGATTTGGTACATAAAGAATCCAATGATGTAATACTTTCAAATTTTTGGAAGTAAGTTCTTTAATCTCAAAAAATAAAAACATAGGAAATTTGAGTCACAAGGAGATGAGGGGATATTCTTCGGCTACTTAGGAAGAAAAAAGAATTAAAATGCTTTAATAAGAGGCTGGGAAAATTAGTTGAGAGAAATGATGTCACTATAGTAGAGAATAAAGATAATATTATACAACACAATGAACAGTTTGATGATGAATGTGATAAAGAGGAAAGCAACACCAGGGGAGTATAAGATTTAGATGCTGGTTTGGAAGAAGATACCGATGATGAGAAAGATGATGTCAAGTCTGAATCTATGAACAATACAAATAATCGAGCTAAAATTGATAGCCAAAATATCATTGGTGATCATACAATGCCTATTCAAACAATAATAATGAAATCATCATAACATGAATCATTATTATCTCAGGTAGAGCCAAAATTTTTTATAGATGTAGCGGAAGATGAAAACTGGATCCAAGCTACAAATGAAAAACTAGTCCAGATTGAGAAGAATCATACGTGGGAGATTATTTTGATGACAAAAATAATAATGTCATCGTGACTAAATGGGTTTCTTTGCTACAAGATGAATGAATATTGAATAGTGATTCAAAACAAAGAACGACAAGGGTGTAAAGGTTACTCCCAAATTGAGGGCATTAATGTCGATTAGCCATTAGCACCTATTGCAAGGCTAGAGACAATCCGACTATTCATGGCCATTGAAATCCAACATAAATTAAATGATTTCTAGATGGACGTAAATTCTTCATTTTTGAATGGGGTTCTCTAAGAAGACGTTTATATTGAGCAGCCAGATGGTTTCCTCATTAATGAATATGAGAAAAATGTTTTTTGGTTGAAGAAGGCTCTATATGGCCTTATACAAGAACCAAGATCATGGTATTCGAGACATTATAATTATTTTTATAATCTTGTCTTTCATCATGGTGGAGTTTATTACAATCTATATTTCAACCAAAAATAGTAATCAATGGATGAGGATGCTAGTTTATATTGATGACATAATATTTGGTGAATCATATGAAGTTGAGTGAAGACAGTTTTCAGAATTCATGAAAAGTGGGTTGGAAATGTCAATAGTTGGTGAGCTGACATTTTTCCGTGTCTTACAGGTGACTCAAGCAAGAAATAAAAAAAATCACTCAACCCAAATATGTTGCGAAGGTTTTGAGGAAATTTGGGATGGAAAATTCCAAAGAAATGAAGACCCGAGTTGATACCCAGATGAAACTATCATAAGATGATAAAGTAAAGGAGGTTAATATCACATTGTCCAAGAAAATAATTGGAATCCTATTATACTTTACATCGACAAGGCCTGGTATTCGCTTTTCCACATGTCAAGAGGATCCATATCAAAGTAATCCCAAATAAATCCACATGCTTGGAGTAAAAAAGAACAGTTTGGAAAATCAAGGGCACTATGGATTTCGGCTTGATATATAATAACAAATATCAGTAAGAATTATTGGGATATATAGATCCAGATTGGGCCAGATCAACAGATGTGAAGAAGTCAATTTTATGAGGTGCTTTATATCTTTGTGGAGTGTTTATTTCTTGGATGAGGAAGAAATAAGAATGTATTTCATTGAGAAACGTAGAATCTGAGTATATTTTGGCCACTCAAGAATACACACATTTATTGTTGATGAAGTAACAACATGATGATTTGGGAGTTGAAGTGAAGTATCGAATCAAAATCTATTGTGATAATTAAAGTTCTATAAATCTAAGCAAAAATCCAGTCCATCACTCATGAAAAAAGCACATTGAAATAAAATATAATTTTATCATGGGGAAGGTAGAGCACGGGCTTGTGAAATTGTAGTATGTGTCTACAACACAACAAGTTTCAGACATTATGACAAATGATTTACCCAAAGAATCATTTGAGAGGCATCAACTGGATAATAGAGTCTTGTCAGCTCCCCATGCTTGAAATAGTGTGGATGCGGGACCCCCCCCCCCCCACCCGAGGTATGGTATGTTTTTCTCTAATGTACTAATTTGTGTTCTATATCAATTGAAAACCTCAAAGGAGTGTCCTTTGGGTTTGTTGAAAAAGGGGGAGAATCTATACATGTTCAAGGTGGAGAAAGTGTGGAAATTCAGAATGTTTCTTATTCTATACAGGAGGAGAAGCTGAAAGGTGGATAAGTGATATAGGGGGAGCAGTGAAATAAATGGAGAAGATGATGTTGACTTGAGATAGGAAGTCCTTAGTGTTATGAGGAAACAATCATTAAATTTGACGATGCTAGAAGTGATTAATCAAAGAAAATATATCATGATAGATGAGGTCCGTGATGAAATTAGTTAATTGGTATTTATTTGGTTTCAAGAATTTATGTTAGGAATGAAGTTATTAATTGATGAAATTTTCTTTATAATCTTGTTTCTCATGTCGATCATTTCTCATGTGGGCTTAGAGTATGTGGTGAGTAAATCTCTGGTCACTATCAAAATCGCAAGAGGCGAATGGTGGGAGATGATGGAAGGATCTTTAGTGAGGTATCAAAGGGTATGGAATTGTTATTAAAAGATTTATCAACAAAAACAAAGATGGATATTATTGGGAAAAAATCAGTCAAGGTAACATTTAATCATTTTTGAGGTGAATGTGTTTGTTGTCAAAGAAGGACTGTTTGTTGACAAAGAGGGATTTTATTCTGAGTTGCTGAGTTCTATATATAATTTTGACAAAGTATGTGGAATAAGAAACATGATAAAGAAATGGATGATATAGAGTCTATATAAAAATAACAGATACAAGGTGGAATCTTTTTCTAGTGTTTTCCAAATTTTTGGGCCTCAAAATAGAGAATATAAAGATTTGTGTTTTCGACAAAGTATGTTTCCTGTAAGATTTATGATGGTATGGAAACTTGTGTGTAAGGCATGTTTCAGGATCATAACATCAATATGGAAAATTCATGAAGTTGGTGAAAGATTTGGAGTTATGTGAAAGATGAGGTTGCGTGAAAGAAACTTGTGTGCCCAATGCGACATCAAATAGGGTTTTGCGCACTCACATAAGATCTTGTGGGAAATGTTGAATCTTTCGTGGAGGGATTGGTGATGCCTATAAATAAGAGGTGACCCCCTCATTCATGGAAGATCAACACTTAAAGAGAATCAGAGATCTGGATCACGTAATAATTTTTAGTAGGGGAGTTGCATGAAATATTTTGAGTTGCATGCAAGATAGGAATGTTTCATGTAATATTTGAGTTGTGCATAAGATTAAAGTTATGTGAAAGGGGTGTTTCATGACAAAAGTGGAATATTGAGTGAATGTAATTTATGTTGCACGCAACACAGTAATGGTTGGGTAAAATATTTTAGGATTCCCAGTAGTATTGTGGTAAAGTTGTATTCATCATTGGATAAAAGTGTAAAATCTATAGAGAATCTACATATTATAAAATATTCATTCCAAAGAGATAATTAAGGGAACTACAAGTCTATAAACTATGAGTGGATATTCTAAATAATTAGTGAGCACACTTCTGTTGATGGAGTAGTGAGATTTCAAATTATGATTGGTTGTAAACCAGGATGGACAACGAGTCAACTTCGAACTTGTAAACATAAATGCGCTTATAGTGGATTTGGTATATCACCACATTGCCAGTGTATTCTCCTTGGATGTCTCCTAGTGAAGGTGAACCAAGTAAAATTGATGTGTCATGTGCTTTCTTTAAGATTTTTTGATACTCCACAACAGAAAGGAGGGAGAATTTAGTTTTTTCTAGCAACAGAACAAGATCAAAAAGGGGCATTTGTTTTAATCTATCATACCCTGAGTCACCCCCCTCTCATGGTATTTAGCCTAGTGGACCTAATAGTTTCATTCAAATATTTTTTTTAGAATGTAAGTCTTATTCATTAACTTTAACATACATATTTCACTCCTCCACCTCTACATGCCTATCAAAATCCTGCACCTCTTCCTCCAAAATAAACCACATATTGCGAGTAATATTTTTATATTCCCCAACATCATATTATTTAATATGTTATTATATATTATATTGTGGATACCATTCATCATCAAGATATATGGATAGATTATATTAGGTTTAATGATCCTGACCCCTGAAGCCTTGAGCAAGTGCCTTACTTTATTACATTGTCATGACTATAGAGAATAAAATTCCAGTGGATAAATTATTTTAACGGTTTTTAAAAAAAATATATATATATATATATATATATATTATACCCATTTAATATTGGGAAAATTAAAAAAAATATATATAATATATAAAAATACAATTAACAGAATCTTTGAAAACTCATTCAAAGATAACTACTTCATAACCTTGGAAAAGAATCAAAAAAGGGTAAGATCAAATTCGCAATAAGGTATAAGTTTAGTGTAATAAAACATTAATAAATTGAAATAATGAGTATAATAGAGTACAAAAATGAACATAGATTATAGATAAATATTTTTATAAGGTTAAATCATTATGGAAAGGTAAATTACCAAAACACATGTCATTTAATCAAAAATTGATATTGAAATACATCAATAGATAATGAAATAGAAAAAATATCAGGTATAACAATAAAAATGAATTACCATTTAGGGATATACATAGATATTGGATTCTATGTTTCCCATGAACATTGAATCTTTTCCATCAGGACTATTCACAAGACGGTTTAAAACATACCTGGTAAAAAACCCATCTAATTTGGCCAAATGATTCATCTCATGAGACTATTGATGTTATGAGGGGATTAATTTAAATAGTCCATAATCCGTTTCATAACAGTTAAATATTTCCTCAAATATCAAATAAATAAATTTAACTCATAAATAATGTTCCTTATCAAATATTTGTATTGAGTAAAGGATAAAAATTATCAATATTTCCGAAGTTAATCAAATTACATGAAAATTAAAAAAAAATATGTAAAAAATTGTTTAAGGTATATAAAATAGTAATATCCATTACATATGAATTTGAATATTTAATTAAAAATTAATTTTGAATGAATACTTTTTATAATAATGTTTTTAGGAAAAAGATAACAATCAGAAAAGAATGTGATATTGTACAATAACTTTTACCAATTCGTAATTTACAAGTCAAACTACCTTGGATGAGATAATTGAAATTTAAATAAAAAATAACATGAAGAATAAAGTATTAATTATAATAAATGTAAAAGGGAAAGTATATACGCCTCATAAAAGTGAATTGGGGCATAATAAAAACCAGGTCTCAATGGAATGTAAATTGATATGGAATCCATAACATTATGCATCCTTTTGACTAAATTCTATTTAACATCCTGCATAATGGTTTTAAACGAGTTATTATCTTATAAAATAACCATTTAATTATTTATAATAATATCAATGAACCATTTATGACTTCTTATTACCCATTATTTAGTTATATTCCATTTTTTCATCATTTATGACATTAATTGCCTGGTGTTTTGAGTATGTTTTTACCTTTTACTTTTGGTCTTATTGCTTAGGTCATGATTTTATCATATAAACAACTTCAAAAATGAATTAAATATCATATATATTCATTATATTTGTGTTTATAATAATCTATGAAATTGTTTTATATGAAATGAAATACACTATTCATGGAGATGGTATGTCGTACATACACATGAACATTATTTCCATTTTGTTATCATATACAAAAATTTAAAAGTAAATGGTATATATATTATCATCATTATTATTTCATATATATATATAATATTTTTATTAAAACCATCCTTAATACATTCCATGTAAAGAGTGAACACATCACATTGCTTCAAGAGGCGATAGCCTGTCGTACACCCGAGGGACGCTATCATATTCCCAGAAAATGGAAATCGTAATGGTATGAATACTATTATAATAATGTAATAATAAAAACATTATAAATATAGTAAATATTTTATATAAACTATCAATCCATCATTATTACCAACCTATAAAGTGGTAATGGAAAAACTAATGAGGTCTGTTCACGAGGTTATAGTCATCCATACACATGAATGGTGATTTTGTAGCCACTTTGATTCATGTTTTTGAAATGTAGGTTATAACATTAAAATAAAAACATCTATGTATATGTAAGATACTTAGGTTATTAAATTTTCATTTAAAAATAATAATTTTAGGTGTAGAAGAAGTGAATAAAATCAAATGTTTTTTAGAAGATCATTACATCTTCTTTAGGTTTCATCCAAGGGTCGACAATATAACCATGAATGGTTTTATTTTCTCTAAAAATAATGTTTCTAGAATTAGGGGAGGCACGTTTGAGATTTATTGGGTTATGTTCTGGATGATAAAAATAGATTTATATGTGTGAATAATTGGGGTGAGTACGTGCATTTTTATAGTTTAAGAGGTGTTGAATTCTTGTAAATACTCATAAGTTTTCACTATTGGGAGGCCTCTCTTTTCTCATGTTCAAAAATAATTGAAAAATAATTAATTTTAGTGTATTTATGGTCGATAAACAACACAAAAATACATTTTTATCATGTTCTTACATAACTTGTATATTTCCCCATTGTTTTCCATTTTGGGTTTTATTAGGGTAACTAATGTTCTAACGTGGGAAATTTCACCCTTATCACTAAATTCAAATGAAACATATTAAAAAACTTATACCCAAAATATATAAATATTATTTTTAAATTTTATAAAATAATAAAATCCTATGTATGTAGGAAATTAACTTCGACATATGAACATGTAGTGCACAAAAACACTACTTTATCCTTAACCACACTAACAATGTTTTTAATATTTTTGGGTTAGTTTGTTCATTATAAAATATAAATTGGTCCATCAAGGGTCCATATTAGATAATTATTGAAAAATTTAAATTATTTTTCCATATATAGTATTTTTAGTATGGTTAAATCAATTAGTAACATATCATTCATAATAAAATAACATTACTGTTAATTTTGACTTTATTTATTTGATTTAAATTTAAAAATATCAATAAAAATATTGAAATAAAATAATTTTTTTAACACTAGTGTATCATGTTTTAATCATATAAAAAATTAATGCAATATAATAGTTTTTTCAATTTACTTTAAATTAAATTTTTTAGTATCGTTTATTTAAGTTAATTATTAACTAAATAATTATTGTCTTCACATTTTTGATGAATTTAAATTAATTAATTAATATATATTAAATTAAAATAAATTATCATTATAAGAAAATCATTGATATTTAAATATGATATTTATAATCGAACATAAGTAATATTTTCTTATATCCATATTTTTTATAGAAATTAAATGTAAGAAAAAAATCTTTTTCTCTTTTTCTTCACTTAACATACTTTATATGACATGTTTAGGGATATTTATCCCTATAACTGATAAATATATATCATAAGGTGTCATGGGTATAAATATGACCATTAAATGGGTGTTGGACATGTTTCTAGGTTATTTTCCCCTTAAAATTAATTTTTAGTCTCTCAGTAACCTCGTTTGTTCTGTTAATCATGGTGATTAATTTTCATTTCTATCACTTATAATTATGGAAAAAACATTTCTTAATATAAATTATAAATTAATATTATTACAAATATGGAATCCATTTTTAAAAACTAAATTCACATAATTTGATAAAATTAATCTCACAAATGTGATGAGAAAACTGGTTTTAAACTGAAATTTTTCAATGTTTTCAAATATTTTAATATTTAAATTCAATATTAAAATGATTAAAATGACATAAATCGGATTAATAGAAGGAAAATTTAATAAATTAACCTTTAAATCTAATTTAAAATATAATTCAACCATGTAAAGTTTTTAATTGAAAATTAACTTTTCAATTAAAATTCATTGATTTTCATTATTCATAAAAAACTAAAACTTCTCAAAGAGAAATTAAAAATTCACCAAATGATAATTTTTATCTTAAAAATTAAAAATTTAAAATAAAATTTTCAAATTATGTCTATAAAGATTTAAATATTTATTTTTAATACATGTCTTCCTTCAAAATTCAGAAAAGGTGCCTTAAAAATTACATCTTTTTCTTCATATAATTGGATTTCTTCTTATATTATTCCTATAAAATATATTGGATGAATGTAAAAAATTTATTTAATATAAAATATATAAATTTAATTAATAAAATCCACATAAATTATATAATTTAATTTATTAAAATCAAAATTCCTTGAGCACATAAAATTAGTTTTTTAATAAAAAATATTTTCATTATATTCAGTTTTTTTCATATAATTTTATAATTAATTTGTATCCAATGAATTCAAAAAAATAATATTCATAAGTTATATAATAATATTTATTTACACAAATTTAATATCTAGGATATAATTTTACTTTTAAATAATAATGTTAATCGTATTCTCTAAAACTCGATCTTACGTGTAACACAAGCTATTAATGAAACTCATTGTTGCATGTCACACATGGTAAATCAATATTTCATGGATAAAAAGATATAAAATAGATTAAATTTATTTGAAATACTAAATATATCATAAAGCCTTAAGTTTTTATATTATTTTATACATTTGTAGTTACATGTCAAACAAGATGACACAAAAATTATTTTTTAGAAGATTCATGGTGTTATAATTTCTCCATGATAAATAAATTGCATCCTCACAATTTAATATAGATATTTATATTATGGGTTTTTGAATTTGGAAATTATATCATTTATAAACCAACATCATAATAAATTTTGTTAAAATATAATTATTAAAATAGAAAATATGAATAACAAAGGTCATATGGAATAACATATAACTAGGATTATATGTTGGAGGAAATCAGTGGAATGTGAAGATATAGAAACTGAGGGAAAGCATAAATATTTACATAAAAGATAATAATCAATGTAAATTTGATGGCATCATAGCAATAAATATGTGATTATTTAAAATAACACTTGTTTAATAGAAATTGTGGTATTATGTTGACATTTTAGTTCCATGAACCTTTTTCATAGGGTTGGGGAATTATCTTACACTATAATAATATAAAGAAATATACTTGGTATGTTTTTATTTCATAAACGCAATTTTATCATTTGGCTACACTTATATAAATTTCCTATTAATCCATTACTCCACCAAATTATCCAGAAATGAATTTTTTTGACTGATGTACTAAAATTACCCATTAATAGATCATATAGTTCCTAAATGAGTAACAAGATATTACTCTTATCTTTACTAAAACTAAAATTATTGAAAAAAGTTTTCTAATAACTCTTGAAGTTATAATTATTCAATTCCATAAATATTTAAACTTAAATGTTTTAAAAAATATGTTTGATCATATTTAGAATGAAGGATAATAAATAAACATTTCATTCCCCATACCAAATAAAGTGAATCTTAATCGTCATGTTCAAAACATGTGAATACCTTTATCGTGTATTTTATTAAAAAATTCATATATATATATATATATATATAATTTCCATAAAACCTTATTGAAACTTTTATGATTCCTTATTCCTTATTTTTATCATTTGTCAATGAAAATATTCCTTAAATCCAAAATTTTTTACACTCCATTAATGATAGCATGAACACTTTTCCAATAAATCATTAGTCAGTTTTGAGGTGGTTAGTAATATCCAATTTACATCTTCAAAATCAGTCATCAGTTTATCCAACAATAATTATCTCATCATTAATAACATATTAAGGTTTTCATTTCCCTCAATAGTATGTTTTTCTTTAATGTTCAACTTTACAATAAATAAATTTTATTGGTTATCAGTATCATTCAATATGTGATCTGAAATCCTTAGTGAAATAGTGTTCGAGTACAATCCTTATATATTTCATGATTCTCCTAACAAATAAATAATTGATAAAATACTCAAATAACCTAATTCTTGAATCCAAACATGAGCGCATTAATCCTTCCTCTTTGGTTGTATTAATTTCATAATCATGTTCATAATCCATTATCTTATTTTGTGGTGTATTCCTTAGAAACATGGGGTACTCATTTACATAGTACCCCTTATATCTATAGTAGAATAATTTTATATTTTATTTCCCTTGAAATCAGAATCATGGTGGCCTTTCTCGCTAAATTTCTATAGAACTACCATTACGTTTAAGAAAGTACCAGGGTGTTTCCTTCCACAATTATCACAGGTGGGAAAATAGTTCTCTCACTTCTTCCCTCTATACAATGTTTCCCAAAATTTACTCTTCTTATATTTCTTTTTTTTATCCATAACACTTGGATAATTATATTTATTTCTTGTTATAACATGATAATACATCCTCATATGATGATAGTGTTTGGGAGACTACTTCCCATTAATTTATTCTCCTAATCCTATCAATTAAATGATAATTATTAATCTTTGAATCATGTTCATTGGTGAAGTTCAAATTCATTTTTCTAGAAAACATTTCTTAACAATGACATATACTATATTATATAATATAATTATGAAACATAATGTGTCACTACAAAACTAGTAAAATACAAAACTTAAATTAAAAATTTTATGTGTAGCTAATCTCACAATCCTAAACATGGTTTTTTTGGATGTTCTTCTATACTTATCCTCAAATTATTTCTTATAGATATTTTCCCTAACATTTTTTTACCTAAATCCTGTTCATAGGGTTTCTACTAAACTTCCTTTGATACTAGCAATAATAAACCTAACCCAAGAATCCCAGAGTCAGTACCTTAATTTATTACACTCGCATGATTACATGGAATCAAATCATAATGGATCAATTAGTGTAGAAATTTCAGATAAATAGATTCATATATGATACCCATTTTACCTTGGGAAAATTAAATTAAAACATAATACATAAGAAGAGATAATAAAATGCATCCTTGAAAACTCATTCAAATATCAATTCTTAATTACCCATAGAAAAGAAAAAAAATAAGGGAGATCTCAAATTCCCATTTAGAGTTATGTATAGAGGAATGAAACATGAATAAATAATAATAATCAATATGGTTTCTTATATAATTAAAAACAAATTCCATATAAATATCCTTATATAGCATAATGATTATGGAATCATAAATAAATGAAACACATGCCATTTATTTTACTAATTTAGAATGAAATGACTAAATATATAATTTCATATAAATAATATAATTGATAATAATAAAAAATAAATTCTAAATGAAGGAAATAATTAAATATTTGGCACCATTTTTATAAGGCACATGGAACCATTAAGTCAAGCCCATTCATAAGACGGTTTAAAACTTACCGAGTATAAGCCCATCTGATTTGGCTATTGATTCTTTTCATGAGTCTACCAATGCATCAAGGGTATTACTTTAAATAGACCCCATCCCTTGCCCTGAAATTATAATTAAATCATAAAATAAAAAATAGGTCAATTTAACTCAGAAATAATATGTCTTATCAAATATCAATATTAATTAAAAGAGACAAATTTTTAAATATTTACAAGTAATTCAGATTATGATAAAAGTAAACACTATATGTAAAAATGGTGTATAGTTTATAAAATAATCATATACATTACCAAAAAATATGAATATTTAATAGAAATTTAATTTCCAATTAAAATTTAGTATAATAAAGATATTTTTTGAGAGAATTTTAACAATCTCAAAAGAATGTGAGATTGTATAATAAAATTTACCACTTCATAATTTTTAAGTCAAACCCCATTGGATGAGATAATTCAAATTGAAATATAAAATACCATATAGAATAATTCATTTATTATATTAGATTTCATATGGGAATTATGTACACCCATAAAAAGATAATTGGTTAATAATAACAAATAAGCCTCAATTGAATGTAAATTGAGATGAAATCCCTTACCGAACTCTTCCGTCTGGTTAAAAACTATTTATAATATTTCATAATGGTTTTAAATATTTTATAATTATAAAATAACTATATTAATATTTATAATATAATATATGATCCTTTAATAGCATCTTTTCACTCATTTGTTAATAATATTTCATTATTTTGAATGTTTCCTGTGTTAATTGCCTTGTTTTTTGAGTATGTTTTGACTTTTTTTTTGTTCCTCTTGAATATTTAATGGTTTAATCATCTCCCAAATATAAAACCTGATGTAAATATCATATATATTTATTATATATCTATCTTTAAAAATCCTTTTAATTAGTGATATGAAATTAAATACACTATTCATATATAAGGTTGCTTGTATGCACACATGAAAATTGTTTCCATTTTCTTATCAAATTTATATAATCAAAAATAAATTATATATATATATATATATTATTAAAATATAATTTCAGGTCATATATATCAAATATTTTTATAAGATAATTTTATAATACATTCCACGTAAATCATGAATTAGTTACATTGCTTCACGAGCCACTACTCCATTATACACGCAAGAGACATTATCGTATTCCCACAAAATATAAATCATGAAGATATTTGAACTAAACTAATTAATTAATAGAAAAACAAAAATATCATCTATATTATATATAAACTATAAATCCACCATTATTTTCATCCTTGTAAGGTGTTAATGGAAAAAATATACACCATTGGTTCGCGTGGTGGTAGTCCCCTATACACATGAATGATGATTTCTTAACCCATTTGATGGAAGTGTGTTAAATTTAAATTTGTAACCTTAAAATAACAACATATGATTATATATAAGATACATTTTAATTATATGATCATGAAATGATAATAATTGGAGGTGGTAGGGAAGGAAATAAAATAAAAAATCTTTCAGACGAATATTACTTCTTCTTCAGGTTTCCTCTGCAAGTTTATACTAAAACCAAGAAAGGATTCATTTATTTCCAAATTAAGAATTTTATGATGGGGTTAGGAATTTTTGGAAATTCTTTTTTCTGGGTTTTTATGATTAAAATGGATTGGGAGTTGTGAATAGGGGGAGATTGTGTCTTTGATAGTTAAGGAGTGTTATTCTTGTAAATTCTCAAAAGTATTCAGTATTTTGAGGTGTCCCTTTCCTCCAGAACATCCAAAACTGAAAATAATGCATTTTAGGGGAATTATTGTTGAAAAAAATATATAACCAAAAATGAAAAACAATTTTATCACGGTCTTCCGTAACTTAGCTATTTCTCTATTTTTTACCATTTTGGTTTTTATTAAGGTAACCAATTTTCTATCCTTTGTAATTTATCCAATAAGACTAAATTAAAGTGCAACATATTAGAAACTTTAGATGCACTGATGGTAAATATGATATTTATATTTTATAAAATAAAAAATGCCATTTATATAAGAAATTAACTTTAATAGATGGACATGTAGGGATTAAAAACATTGTTTTAACCCTAACCGTGTTAGCAATGTTTTTACTATTTCGGGGTCATTATGTCCATTATAAAAGATATATTGGTCCATGAAAGTACTATATTATGTATATATTAAAATTTAAAAATCACTTGTCATAAGTTTTTATTTTTATTAATTTTAAATAATTTAATAAAATATCAGTAATATCAATTTTGACATTGTTTATTTAATTTGAATTTAAAAATATAAATACAATGATGGAATAAAAATATATTTTTATAGACTATTTTAAAAGTATTTAATAATCTTAAAAATTAATTTAAGATAATAATTAATTCTATTTACTTCAGTTTTAATATTTTTAGTATCATTTATTTATGTTATTTTTAACTAATTAATTATGATGTTGGCATTTCCTAATCATTTAAAGTAATTAATTCCACCCTAGAAAATTAAAATAAATTATCATGATAAAAAAAACTAATTCACAGTTCAAAATTATTTATATAATTGAATATAATATATATTTTCCAATATCCCAATGATTTATATAAATTAAAACTATGAAATGAATCTTTTTTTATCTTCTTCACATAACATATTCTACAGGTTACATTCAGATAATATTATCCCACTAACTCTAAAAAATATACAAATTTTATGAAGGGTCTAACTATGGAAATACAAGGGGGTTTCGGACCTGTTTCTAGGTCATTTTTTCCTTCTGTTTAATTTTTAGTCCCTTAATAAACTTGTTTTCTCATAATAGTGGTGATTACACTATGCTAAAATTTGTATTTAGCAGTTGTTTAAACCACCGCTAAATAATTCTGTGGCGGTTTGGGAAAACTATCGCTAAATTTTGTATCGAGAAATAATTAGAAGTGGTTTTTAAAACCATTGAAGAATGATTTAGTGATGTTTCAAACCGTTTCTAAATTATTTTAATTATTTTATTTTATTTTATTTTATTAATTTTTTAATTTTTTAATTTTTCATAATTTATTTATTATTACCATGCTCATGCCCATCTCTATGCATATGCCCATATAAACAATAAATATTGAAAACCAAATAGATCCACATAATATAATTATTGATCAATAATTATTAATCAATAATGATTAACTAATAATTAATAATTAATAAGTAATTAGTAATTATTAATATTTAATAATTACTAATTACAAAATAAAAAATAATAAATAGAATATAAATGAATAATAAATAAAGAAATATATAATCTATAAATAAATGGAAAATTAAAAATAGTAAATAATAAATAATAAATAATAAATAGTATATAATCAAAGGTAAATAGTATATAGTAAATAGTAGCTTGTAAACAATAAATACTAAATACTAAATACTAAATACTAAATAATATATAATATATAATATATAATATATAACATATAACATATAATATATAATATATAACACATAATATATAACATATAACATATAATATATAATATATAATACATAATAAATAATATATAATACCTTAATACAATATATAATAAATAATATAAAATACAAAAAATATAATACATAATATATAATACATAATATATAATACATAATATATAATATATAATATATAATATATAATATATAACAGATAATTGATAACATATAATATATAACATATAAAATATATATATATGTAATATATAAATAATAAATTAATTAAAAAATAATTTAATATATGATAAATAAAAACAAATTAATAATAAATTAATAAATAAATAAATAAATAAATACATAAATAATCCATAATAAAGAATAAATAATAAAATATAAATAATAAATATTTAATATTTAATATTTAATATTTAATATTTAACATTTAATAATTAATAATAACTAATAATAATATTTGATCATTATTAATTAAGAATTAATATTTAATATTTAAAAATTTATAGATAATTTGTAAATTATAAAGAAATTAAAATTAATTAATTAATTAATAATTAATAATTAATGAACATTGAATAAATAATTAATAAATACATAAATAAATAATAAACTAATAATAAACTAATAATAAATTAATAATTAGTAAATTAAAAATAAATTAATAAATAATAAACAATAAAGAATAAAGAATAATGAAATATGAAAAAATATATACATACATAAATAAATAAATATATAAATAATTATTTAATTATTGATTATTGATTATTAATAATTAATAATTCTTAAATAATAATAAATATTTATTATTTAATATTGAATATTGAATATTGAATATTTAATAAATAATAATTAATTAATTAATAATTAATTAATAATTAATAAATACTGAATGAGTAAATAATAAATAAATAAATAATAAACAAATAATAGATAATTAATTAATATTTAGTTAATAAATTAAAAATAAATTAATAATTAATGTGTACACAATAGCTAAATAATAAATAAATAAATAAATAAATATGATATAATAAATAATTAATTAATTAATTAATTAAATTTGTCAATAAATTAATTCAAAGATAAATAAATAATAAATAAATAAATAATAAATAATAGACAACAGTTAAATAAATAATAATAAATAAATTAGTAAATAAATAAATATTATATTAATAAATAAATCAAAAAACGTTAAGAACCTCTGAGAACCCTAAAAACACTAAAATGACCATAAAATATGGTTCGGGAAACCTTTTTTAGAATCACAACCAATCAAATCGAAGATCAGGAAATGATATTTGATATGATATGTGGTACTGACTGAACAGACTCTTGGATTGAAAGCAATAATAGTTTGAAATTTAATCAATCAGTGTCTATAACTAAAATAACTACTTTAGAGGCATTCTAGGCCTTTCTAGAGAAATAAAAAGCGACACAATACTCAAAAAGTTATTAGCAGACCAAAAAGGTGTAGATCTCATCATAGGTTTCGATTTGATATGCGGTAGAGCCCAAACGGACACCCGTTCTCCAAGATGGATGAGGGCATCAAGGATACTGAAAATCATCTTTTAGTCTGTCGGAATATCAATCAATTGAACCTTATGCCCTCTATTGATGAGATTCAGGCCCTATCAAAGCTTTATGGTTGTTGAACACTAAATATAATTTGGTCTGGTCTTTGTATAATTTCAAATGGTTAAAAAAAGGGGATAGAAACTCTAGCTTCTTTCATCGAATTCATAAAGAAAGGAAGATCGGGACGAGAGTTACTGCCCTCAACATTAATGGAACATTGCTCACTTCTGAAAATGAAATATATGATACAGTTATTGGTTACTTTTCTGATATCTACTTTTATAATGGAGCTGATAGAACACACATGATTGTTAACAATAACACCATGAGTCTCGATGATCGGATTAATGCCTCTCTAGTTGAGCCACCTGGGGGAAAGGAGGTCAAGCCAGCTCTGTTCTCCCTAAATATTGATAGACCAGCAGGGGCGGATGGTTTCACTATCATGTTTTTCATGTTTAATTGAGAAATTATTCATGATCAGGTTATCAATACAGTGAGAGATTTATTTGTCACTGCTTTCATGTCTTATTGTGTTAATTTCAACTTCATTGCTCTTATTTCTAATAAGGATAATGTTGTTGACATTAAGGATTTCAGACCTGTTGCAATTGGAAATACCATTACCAAGATCATTAGTAAAATTATTGCTACGATATTGGGTAATGCGATTAATGGAATCATCACCCCGAATTAGTTTGGGTTTCTCCCAGGAAAAAACATTCAAACTTGCATTTTCACTGCCTATGAATGCATTAATGTCATGAGAAGAAAAATGAAACATGGGAATCATTCAGTGAAGATTAACATCTCAAAGGCCTTTGACACCATGAAATGGAGCTTTCAGTTGTCTATTCTTAGTATGCATGGCTATTCTTCAATGTTCATTAGCTCGATTTATGCCATTCTTTAGAGTTTGAGGCTCTCACTCGTGGTCAATGGTTCCCCCATGGGCTTTTTTCAGTGCTCTAGAGGTTTTCTGCAAGGGGATCCCGTATATGGGCTCTTGATTGCCATTTCTGAGGATTACTTAAGCCTCTATCTGAACAGTCTTGTTCAGGATGGTCTTTACAGTCATATTAAAGCCGGGAGGGATCTTTTTGCTCATACTCATCTCTTCTATGCTGATGATATCATCTTATTTGGTCAGGAAAATTCAAGGATTGTGTCTTCAAAAAAGGTCATCTTTAGGGATTATGAGGATGTGGTTGGGCACGCCATTAGTTGGCAGAAATATTTTGTGGTCTTTGGAGAGGGAGTGACCACCAAGAAGAAAAATAAGGTCACTAGGCTACATGGGGTGAAAAAGGGCTTATTTCCCTTTAATAATCTTGTATTTCCTCTCTTTTGGGGTAGAGTGAAGAGATGTCACCTTGATTCCATCTTCTCTCGTATCATCTCTCAAATGGAAACCTTGAAAGGGTAATCTATGTATCAGGCTGGGAGAATATGACTTCTCAATTCGGTGATTAGTTCTATGTTTGTTTATGGTTTCTCTATCTATAAATGGCCCTAGGATCTAATCAAAGATCATCAAAGGCTCGTCAGGAATTTCATATGGATTGGTTCCATTAATGAAAGGAAGAAGATTGTTGTGGCTTAAAGGGAATAAATTAAGCCAGTTGATATGGCGGGATTAGGTATACAGGATTTGGGTCTCTTCAATGAGGCTTTTCTCAGCAAGTTTTCATTGAATTTGTTCACCTCCAATGATAACTCAATGGATTTTATCTCATCTAGGGTTATCCCCAAGCTTCCGAATGAATATTCTTATCATCTTTCTTCCTCTGTCTGGACTGCTCTGAAATCCACCTTTAATAAGTGCATCCTCTCTGCCAGGTGGTTTGTTTGTAGGGATTCCCCTTTGAATGCATGGATGACTCCCTGGTTGTATAGGTCAATACAAGAAGATGTGGATATCCCACCTTCCTTGAGGCACACTTCAATTGCTGATATTCTGGAAGCATATATGGCCACCTATGACTTCCTCCCTGCTCAGATTCAAGCTGATATTCAGTGCTACATGTATATTGATAAAGACACCCTCATATTCTAGTTGGGGGTCACATGTTCTCTAACCACTCGAGCCCTTTATCTTTACATGTGTGATGGGAAGATTACCACCCCCTGTTGGCTCTTGGAATTCCATAACTATTTCATTCCACCCTCTGATTTTTTTCTACTATGGAAAATATGGAAAGGCAGGGTCCCTGTGTAAAATCTTTTCAAGAAGTCTGGAATACACCTTGCATCAGCCTTCCCACTCTGTTTTGTGGTTAAGGAATCGATTGAGCACATTTTCCTTTTCTGTGTTTTTTTATGTAGGTTCTCGAGTTATATCGAAGACATAACAGGATGTCAGCTGCAGTTTTGGAGCTTGGAGGGCTGTCTGGCCTCTATTGTCGCTGCACAGTATAGTGAGCAGATTGGGAACATCCTTATGGTTACAGTAGCAGCCACTTGTGGCTTCATCTGGAAGGCCTGGAATGCATTGGTGTTTGAGGATGTTAAACCTATCTTTCAGGCTAGTGTGAGGTTTATACACAGGGTTGTGTGTAATGCGTCCAATGTGCTGGATGGATGCATGAATAATAACATTGATATTCAAGTTATCTTAAGGAGTTTTGGTGTTTTTGACAGGATTAAAAAGCCCTTGGTTTGAAGTCAGTGAGTAAGATTCCTCCCATTCCGTCTTGGGTGAAAGTCAATGTTGATGGGGTGGCCTCTGTCACACCTAGGCCTTCAGGATGTGGTGGTGTCTTCCGCACCTATCGGGGCTTCATTAAGGTCTTTTTTATCACTATATTGGACAGGGAAATTCCATTGAAGTGGATTTATGGGAAATGATCAAGGTGATTACTTATGCGGTACATCATGGTTAGCGTCTTCTTTGGCTAAAATCAGACTCAATGGTGGTTGTTGATCTTCTTAGACATCGGTCTAGAGATGTTCCTTGGGTGATGTTACCTTCTTAGATTGAGTGTTTGAAACTTCATGGTGGTATCATTCTTGATGTGACACATGTCTACAGGGAGGCTAATCATGTTGCTGATTCCATTTCAAAGAATGTTATTGTGGAATCTCATTCGGATTGGTCTTTTCATATTCATGATTGTTTCACGCATCTTTTTTAGGAAAATATGAGTGGTATGTTTTTTACTAGGTTATGTAAACCGCCCTTGTAATGATAACTATCTTTTCCTTTTTAATAAAATTTGGTTGGAGTGAGCTTGACTTACTCCTAGGCCTTTTGAGTAAATATAACTTGCTTTTATATTATTTTATAATCTTCGATTTTACTGGTTTTTGAACTGAAATGGACAGCCATGTAAGAATTTATGGTCATTTGATGTCGAAGTTTAATGTTCAACTTATTGACAATTTTTTTCAGTTTAAGAATATTATTAACTATTAACTATAAATATTATTTAATTGAAACATTATAAATATTTAAAATTATAAATAATAAACTACATTTGACTGTACGTAATAAATAAAAAATAAGAAATAAATAACAAATAATTTTTTTTATTTTTTCTTCAATTTTAAGGTGGTTTTTAAAAAACCTTCACCATTTCATTGTGGGTTTTATAAACAATTTCACCAAAAAATGAAAAAGTTTTCTTTGGAAAAAAAGTTAAAAAATTTATAAGAAATATTTTAAAAATCATTTACTGGTGTTTTTTTTTGCGGCGGTTTTTAAAACCTTCGTTAAATGTTTGATCAAAATAATTATCATCAGTTTTGAAAATGACTGCGAAAAAAAGGCTGTTAAAATACTTTTTTCTAATAGTGTTAATTTTAGTTGTTTCCAGTAATCAATGTTGTAAAAAATATATGTTAGCATTATTATAAACATTGAATTATATTTATTAAAAATATGGAATCAAATTTTAAAAATTCAATTCAAATAAGTGGTTAAAAATAATTTAAAATTAATATCGTAGATGTGATTTGAAATCTGGTTTTTAAAGTGAAAATGTTAAAAAGATTGAAATGTTTTTATATCCAAATTCAATATGAAAATTATTATAATGAACTAAATTTTATTAAAGGGTGTATAAATGAGTTAATTGAATATTAAATCTAATTTAAAATATAATTTAACCATATAAATAGTATAAACGATATGTTAGTTTTCAATTAAAATTCTATGTTTTTCATTATTTATCAAAATATGAAAATTTTCATAAAAATAAAAACAATTCACCCCAATAAAATTTGTACATTAATATTTCATTAATAAAGTTTATTTTGTTAAATAAAATTTATTAAATTATTTATATTTATTTTTAAAAAAAGTGTGTCATTAAATGGTAGAAAAATTTTCTTTAGAAAAATATAGCTTCTTTTTCTTAAAATTAAATATGTTCTTATATTATATACATATAAAACAAATATGATAATAGTAAAAAATTATTGAATATATAATATAGAAATTTAATTTCAAACCATACAGTAATAGTAATTAATTTAATTTATTAATGTAGAACTCCTTCGGTACGTAAAAATTGTTTTTTTTTGTGAAAACATGTGCTTTATAGTAAATTGGTTTTCATATGCACTTCTAATTAATTGGTAACCACTCAATTTAGTTATATATATTCATAATATAGTTAGTCACATTCATTACCACCAATTTAATTTCTATGAGATAATTTTCCTTTTAAATAATAATACTAATAGTGTTCGATAAAACCCATGCATGCATGTAATATAATCTATCAAAAAAATTATTGTTACGTGTCACACAAGATAACGTAGTATTGCATTAATTTAAAGAAAAATAATATATTTAATTGTTTTAAAATATGAAATATAATGTAAATTCATTGGATTTTATATTTCTTTCTATGATTGGTGTTGTGTGTCATACGTGGAATCCAATAAAATGTTACTCTGTCCTAATTTTATTGGTGTTACATTAGGGTCTTAATGTATGATATTATAGATAGATCAAAAAGAGTACATTTTCTAACACATGAGGTCACTATATTTTCACAAAGAATCATATTTTTTTTATTTTTCCATTAATACATTTTGAAAAATTTACAACATAGGTATGAATATATTATAACTTTATTTCATATTGGTGTTAAATTTGTTTTAACATTTTATCATTTATATATTTATCTATATATATTTTATATAAATAAATTAAATTGAAATACATATTTTATTGAAAACAACAACTATAAACTGTTATGATTTCAAATAATACTTCTTATAGACTTTATAGATTATAAACATATTCATATTTCTTGTTGGATATTTATTAGAATTAATTTGATTCTATTGTTTTTTAGAATGAAATGACTATAATAATTTTAAAGATAGTTATCATCGAACTCGTAATTGGAGACTATTTGGTCATAAACATGATGAAATTCCTTTACATATTTTTTAATAATCATATTAATTTCAGTTATTTAAATTTAATTAAACATCATACATATGTATGTTTTCTATTAGTTATTTTATAAAACACTATATTCAGTGTGAAATGATATTAATATATGAATTTTTTGACCCAAAATATATTTTACTAATAATGAAGACACAGAATGATACATAAAGAGTAGAATGTATTGTATAAAGAATTCAAAAAAATAAAAATTTAGTGTTGGATGCTTATTTATCTTCATGGATATTAAACATATATTTCTTAAATTTTAATTTCACTTAAGTAAATTACAACTCACATTATATTTTTTTTATTATTCATTGTATTTTGTGTATTTTCTCAAAAAGGGAAGACTGGTTACCTGTTATGATCTATACATAGTGAAATTGGAGAAAATTTTAATAATTTATTTTTAGCTGTATGTTTCATTATTTAAATTCTTTTATATTATAATGTCGTTTTATTTTATTCCATACATATAATTTTCTAATAAGTTATGAAATTAATTTCAAGATATAATACGAAGGAGGAGAAAATATCAAATATGTGTGTGTGTTAAAATGAATTCTCATTTAAAGTTTTTAAATTTGGTATTATTGTTCATAAAATGTTGTTTTATAGTGTTGTTTTATTTTTTTAGTTATATAGTCGTACATCAAGGTTGTTGTAATGGAATTTTTTTTATAAAAAATCATTTTTCATGTCAGTAATTATATAACCAAAATGAAACTTTGAAAGAAATAGACATTTCAAATCATTAATACAATAACTTACAGGACATAACATTTATCACATCAATTATTTCCAATAACTGATTTAATGAATGTTTTTTCACAATATTTAATTAATAACTGATATTAATAGCCCTTCCCAATCTAGATATTTTCCTGAATTTCTATATTTTTCATTTAAAAAAATATTTGATATATAGTATTTCTGTAACATCCCAGGTAAATGAAGAATAATATATTAACATATTTATTAATATTTGTGAATTAAATATTAATTTTACTTCAAATGGGTTGCTATGTTCGATAGCGTAACCGATACGCAACAACGGGTTTCTTTGGAATCTTACGTTGCACACTAATAATATAATATTATTATTTTAAATGGTAGTTAACTCCAAGCTGTTTTATTGGTGGGAATGAATGAAACTAACTAAAATATAATTATACATGTTTGTTAAATGCATTTACATTTATCCAATAAATGTTAGAGGCTTAAAATGTGAATGAATCTAATTTAAGCTGAATTTACATTAAAAGGCTGATTTACCACCTTTTAATGGAGAAACCTATTTAAATATAGTTTTTTTCACTTTAATACATTCTAATTGACAAAATAAAATCCTTCTTTAGAATAGGGACATCAAAATTTACTTTGTGTAAATTTGTTTTGGAATTTTTCTGATAAAGTTCATTTTTTTAATGAATAATGAAAATATTGTATTTTAATTCAAAACTATGTTTTAATATAATTTATTTATATGGTTATATTATCTTTTTAATTGGTTTTAAAGTTTAATTAGAATATATTTTTACAATTTAATCCAATTTCTTTCATTGGAATTAATTTCACTTTGAAATTGGACATAAACAAGTATCAATCTTTTGGTAGTTATTATTTCTTAAAAACACGCTATTTGTTTTGATAACGGGATTTAATTTTAAAATTAATTAATGCCACTTCTATGTTTTGAATTTAGAAAAATAGACATAAATTTTGAATTCGGAATATCAAATAATGCTTTAGCTGAATTTTTTGTATTTTTCTGAAAAACTTCAATTTTTTATGAATAGTGAAACCACTTAGTGGTAGTCAAAAAATTGACTTTTTCATTTAAATGAAATTTTACCACTTATGTTGATTGAATTTTAAAAATATGACAAACATGGTTGTTATTAAGAAGTAAAATATGGTTCAATAAGATGAAAATAATTTTTGGTGAATAGTAACTTTTGACTTTTCTTTACCGCGGTTAAAGTAAATAGGGTAATTCAAGGTTAAAAGAATATTATAATAATATAAAATTACGTTAACACTTGTCCAAACCTTATTGTATGAGTAGTGTCCGACCATTGAAATCCTTGGGTCGATTTTGGGACCCCATAGAGCCACTTATGAAAAATAATGACACTTTAGATTAATTAATTTAATGTAAAGACAAAATTGACATTAACAAAAAACATTTTAGTGATTAATTTTTATATGGTGTTATATAAGTCTTATTTTCAATTATAAATATTCATCGGAAAGATAAAACTATTTCCTACATGATAACATTTTTTTAATAATTTTTATACATCTAATAAATTAAATTATTTATGACACAATAATGATGTAGTATTTACCTCATTAATAAATGATTAAAATAAATAAGATTAAAATGATTAAAATATTATCCAAAACATGTCCAATTCTGATTTGATGATTTTATTTCGAATATGAGTCATCTTAACTTCAACTTTAATGATTTTTGGACCATAAGAAACCGAATATCATTATATAATAAAATAATGTTTTCACACTTTCCTAAAGAGTCCCTCCTCTCCCTTATAAAAGGACACTGTTTCTATCCAATTCCTCAGACCTCTCAAGCCATTTGGCTCATCCAAAATCTGCCCAATTAAGATCCCTAAATCCCTCTCCTCCTCCTAGAAGCCTTAATTTTGGCAGAAGGTATAGCATCCCGCCTTTTTATCACATAAACTTTCATTACATTTTACAAAACCGAGGATCTTTAAGGTTTAGTGTCTTGGAAACCAGGAACTTTAAACATGAAAACATAAAAGATTCTTCTTATAATCTTGAAAGGCTTCTCCTCATGTTCATCCTAGGTTAATTACTACATCTCATAACCTGGGGACATACATCAAAATAAAGGGTGAGCAGAAGGCCCAGAAAGGGAAACAAGAGAAACATTTTACATGTGAACTTGAGATACTTCAATATGGTCATGAAAAGACCATTAAGGAATGAGAAAGAAATCATGAGGCATATCATAATAAAAATAACATTTTTCATAACTTGAAGATGTGGCTGCAACATTTAATATTGACAATCATTTCGTTTCACCAAGGTCCATTCCCAAGGTGTCATTAAAAATTACCAAGGTTATTCACCAAGGTATCATTCTAAAAAGTCATCTCTAAAGATTAAGTCTTTACCCAATGCGTTAGAGCGCGATCTGGGTGCACCCTTGACATGTCTTTATTATCATGTGAGACACATATATCATCATAAATCATTTCATAAATAAACCATATAGCATAAAATAAATGGGTTTCATTTCATAATCATAACGTTTTAAAAACTGCTTTAATGACATGATCTTTATGTCACTTTAAACACACGGAAAGGGAAAGCGGGTTTCATGTATGTAAATCCCAGAATTTAAAATAGAACATTTTGATATATATGTGAATACCCCTGTAGAAATAAGAGCTTTGAGTATTCACTTAATAACATAAAATAATTTTGAGAAAAGAGAAAGGCATTTTGAGACGAAAATTCTATAGCATAACGGCTACGTTTCGGGGTTTTAGAAAACATTGAAAAGAGAGGGGACATGATTCAAACATTCATAAATAACCCATAAAACAGTATAGGGACAGAATATATGGGATTTAAGAACATGGTAATGAAATTTGAAAATATACCTTATGAAATGAAGAACATGAAAGGAAGACGAAAATAATATTTCTCTTATGAAAATTCGGCTGCCTAAGAGCGCCACTTAAAATTTCAAAATACTGAATTGAAAAGATCAAATGGGGTCTTTCATCATATGGTAATAAAATATCAGTATGATAGTTATAGATATCATACCCCAACATAACAAAAAAGAACTTGAAAGAATTGACATGAAAGTAGAACTTCAAAACGAGAAGGGTAAGAACCACTTAAAAATTCGGCAGCCTAACGGCGCCACTTAAAACATCAAAATACTGAATTGAAGAGATCAAATGGGGTATCTCATCATATGGTCATAAAAGATCAGTATGATATATATAGAGATCATAACCAAACATAACAAAAAGTAACATGAAATAATTGTCATGAAAGTAGAACTTCAAAACGAGATGGGTGAAACACAACTTAAATATTCGGCAGCCTAACGACGCCACTTAAAACATAAAAATACTGAATTGAAGAGATAAAATGGGGTCTCTCATAATATGGTCATAAAAAAGAATTATAGATATAGAGATCATACCCCATCATAACAAAAAGGAACTTGAAAGAATTGACATGAAAGTAGAACTTCAAAACGAGAAGGGTGAAAAACTACTTAAAAATTCAGCAGCCTAACGGCGCGACATAAAACTTCAAAATACTGAATTGAAGAGATCAAATGGGGTCTCTCATTATATGATCATAAAATATCAGTATGATAAATTTAGAGATCATACCCCAACATAATAAAAAGGAACTTGAAATACTTTACATTAAAATAGATCTTGAAAAATGAGAAGGGAGAAAGAATATGTTACAAAACTTTCGGCAGCCTAACGGCGCCACTTAAAACATCATAAAATGAAATAATGAGATTAAGAGGGGATCTCTAATTATGTTAACATTATAATGGCAGTAAGATGAGTATAAAAGAACACCCTTTAACATAATAACTTGGAGAATAAAAGAAATTACATAAAAGAGATTACTTGAAAAGAAAGAGAGAGGTCAGATCCCTTACCTTAAAACGTAACTCTTAGAACTCAAAGGTTGGGACCTTGAGGGCTTGGGGGCACCTTCGGAAAACTCCTTAGGAGGTAATGAGACCCGAACTTCGTTGGGGGAGAGTGGTGAGTCGAATGGATGAGAGGATGGCTTGGTATTTATAGGGAAAGTGAGGGGGCAAGGCATTAATGGCCAAGGGACACCTCATTAGTAATTTTGGCAAAACCATGGGCTTGCCCATGGTATTTGACCATGGTATTGGACACTTGGGACACCTCATACCTTATATTAGTATTCATAAGTCGACCATATTAATTACATACATAATTCATCATTTAATGATGTCATTAAACACCCGTAACTTAAAAACTGTTTTTCACTATTCATCGACAATTCAAATTTCTCAGAATAATCCAAAAATTTCAGCTTAACAAAATATCAATGCTCTGATTTCAAAAATTAACTCCATTTTACAAAAATAATTTTCTAAATATTTTTAATTTATTTTTTAAATAAATACACTATTCACCGAAAATTCAGTTTTTTCAGAAAAAACCCCAAAAATTTCCATAACATAATATCGGTGCTCTCAGTTCAAAAATGAAATCCATTTTATAAAAATAATTTTTTAAATATTTTTAATTTAATTTTTAATTAAAAACAATATTCACTCGAAAAAACTAATACTTGAATAATAATTTAAGAAATCGTTATTTAACCATTTTATTGAATCACATTACTTAATCAAGGTGCCTATTTTATATTAATACTTTCTTTAAGTGAGATTACTAATCCATTTGGAGAAATTACTAATCCTAATCATAAAATAACTATTCATAATTTACTATTCATAAAAAATTAAGTTGATATTATTAGACTCTAAATTTCGTACTGAGCATAATTGTAGTAGACCATTTTTTGAATATCATTACACATTTTTAATTATTTAAGGTTTACATAAACATTTTTAAAATATTCTTTTTCTAAAATTCATCAAAAATATGCATACTATATTTATCCGGTCATTTGAAAATTCATAAACTTCAACATAATAAGAAATCCCAATTTTTATTTAAAACAATGGATTATACAAGGCAGTTACGGTCTCCTTAATAGCCCCTTATCACAACAGCATAGGACCTAAGTGTAAGGTGTGCTAAGCTGAGAGAATCTGAGAGAGGCTTGGCTAACATCGCACGAGTAGTAATTTCTATCAGTTTGAACTTCTCGCAAAGGCGATTTCGTTCTAGCTTCACACGATGAAGTTCGGCTTGGGTTTGGTCCAGAGTAAAGCCCAGTGGTGCTACCTCCTTCCCAAGCTCTGTTATATGGGCTTCGATCGGTCCAAGACTACTGGGTGAGGCCATAGAAACTTTTTTCTATAATAATTAACCAAGATTACTTATATTTAGAGACAATAATCAAAACATTTAGTTTCCAGGGGTCATATTGACCAATGGTCATATAAAAGTGAAAACCCAATGGTCTCATTTTAATTATACTCATGTTATCAAATGAAACATTTTTTTTGATTATAAAAAACAAAATAAAATAACACATAAAATTAGGAAACAAGATTTATTCAAAATTTCGGGTCGTTACAATCTTCCCCCCTTAATAAATTGCGTCCTCGCAATTTTTAAAATTCGGTTTTGAAATTTCATTAAAAGTCCCACATCGAAAAAGGATTCAATAAAGCTATTACTTTAAAAGAAAAAAAGGTAAGTACAAAGGTCACCCGAGTTAGCCCACACTAGGATTCCATGTATGAAAACATGGACATGGAGGAGAAAACAAAGGGTCAAGTTCCGAGGGAGAGTGATAGAAAACATGATTAGGAGAAAGTTAACCATAAGAAAATCCCAAACTTATGATTTCTGTAAACGGTCATTGATTACCCAGTAGGAAACGTACACCAACAACGTTTTTTTTACGTTCCTTTTCATAATTTTGAGGAATTCATTTACAACATAAAACAAAAACATAAGAAAATATACCTATCTTCATGTAGGGTTTCATCCTTTAATAATTTTCTACCCAAAACTAATAATTTCTCAAAACTATGAGAATTCAAAACTACTTGGTCTCCTATAAACACAAGAATCATCTTCTAGAGAATCACATAATCCACAAAAGATTAACTATCTATTTCTTCTATCTTTAAACATTATCCCAAAAACAGATAGGGTAAGGTAAAACAACTCTTCAAAAAGAAATAATCCCATAAGAATGGAAACTAATTTTAAATCTTCAAAGTTCCATGGTACTACCCAAAGTTCATCATAGTCCATTCCATAAATAACAGTCCTTAAAATTCCTCAAAATAAACCAAACTAAGATTGAAACCCAAATACAAGAAGGATTTGATAACATAGTATTCCAAAATAAACTTCATTGTTCATCTCCAAACAACATCAACCACTCCTAACATCTTATAACAAAAGTATATAACCTAAACATATTTTACCCATGATAGGTCAATCATTCCCATAAGTAACCTAAATTACTATAAGTCCACCTTAAATTCATCGAGTCTTCAAAATATAAGTCAACCTTACTACTCAATGAAAATATGGTAGTAATCTATTTACCTCGATCATATAGGGTCCCCAAAATAGTAAACGTCTTCCAAAATAATAATCATATTTTAATCCCCTTATCATCCCTGTCATATTAATATGACAATCGTCGCATTTCCTATCACATTGGTTGTTGGGACATGTTCTTCCATTTCCCACCATTAACTAAGAAGAGAAAGCATAATTAGGGGCTTAAGTAGCTATCCAATAATCATGAAAAGGAACTGAAAGCATATAAGGATAACTTGTAGAAGAAAAGTATACCCTAACTTGTGATCCCCTAGGTTCCCATCTAGGTTATCCATGATCATATATTCTTATGTGAATCTTTATTTTATTTTATCTTTGTTCCTTTAACAATGGTTCATACTAAGCTTATGAATTTACCAAAGTATATCCCCCGGGAGTGTCGTAACCAAGAGTGCAGAAAGGCCCGTTGTTGTGTACTATTTCCCGTTCGAGTCTAGCTCAAAGAGGTGTTTTTGGGTTTTACCCCTATGTACATATGTGCCAGAGCCACCTCTACCTGCTCGTATCCAGACAGGGATGTATTTGCTTGGAAACCCCTTACTCAATACTCACCAAAATACCAGGAAGATTTCCTATATTTAAAATTTTATATAGGGTTCATCCTAGAGTTTTAATAACCTAATTTCCACAAATAACTAAACCATCCTTTGATATCAACTATAGCATTCCTCCTTTTTATCACATAAACTTTCATTACATTTTACAAAACCGAGGATCTTTAAGGTTTAGTGTCTTGGAAACCAGAAACTTTAAACATGAAAACATAAAAGATTCTTCTTAAACACTTGAAAGGATTTTACTCATGTTAATCCTAGGTTCATTACTGCATCTCATAACCTGGGGACATACATCAAAAGAAAGGGTTAGCAGAAGGCCCAGTAAGGGAAACAAGAGAAACATTTTACATGTGAACTTGAGATACTTCAATAAGGTCATGAAAAGAACATTAAGGCATGAGAAAGAAATCATGAGGCATATCATAATAAAAATAACATTTTTCATAACATGAAGATGTGGATGAAACATTTAATATTGACAATCATTTCATTTCACCAAGGTACATCCCCAAGGTGTCATTAAAAATTACCAAGGTTATTCACCAAGGTATCAGTCTAAAAAGTCATCTCTAGAGATTAAGTCTTTACCCAATGCATTGGACCGCTATCTGGGCACACCCTTGACATGTATTAATTATAATGTGAGCCACATATATCATTATAAATCATTTCATAAAAAACCCATATAGAATAAAAGAAATGGGTTTCATTTCATAATCATAATGTTTTAAAAACTGCTTTAATGACATGATCTTTATGTCACTTTAAACCCACGGAAAGGGAAAGCGGGTTTCATGTATGTAAATACAATAATTTAAAATATAAAATTTTGATATATATTTGAATACCCCTATAGAAATAAGAGCTTTGAGTATTCACTTAATAACATAAAAAAATTTTGAGAAAAGAGAGAGGCATTTTGAGATGAAAATTCTGCAGCATAACGATTACGTTTCGGGGTTTTAGAAAACCTTGAAAAGAGAGGGGACATGAGTCAAACATTCATAAATAACCCATAAAACAGTATAGGTACATAATATAAGGTATTTAAGAACATGGTAATGAAATTTGAAAATATACCATTTGAAATGAAGAACATGAAAGGAAGACGAAAATAAGATTTCTCTTATGAAAATTCAGCTGCCTAACAGCGCCAATTAAAACATCGAAATACTGAATTGAAGAGATCAAATGGGGTCTCTCATCATATGGTCATAAAATATCAGTATGATAGATATAGAGATCATAACCCAACATAACAAAAAGTAACTTGAAAGAATTGACATGAAAGTATAACTTCAAAACGAGAAGGGTGAAGAAGCACTAAAAAATTCAGCAGCCTAACGGCGCCACTTAAAACTTCAAAATATTGAATTTAAGAGATCAAATGGGTTCTCTCATCATACGGTCATAAAATATCAGTATTATAGATATAGATATCATACCCCAACATTAAAAAAAGGAACTTTAAATAATTGACATGAAAGTAGAACTTCAAAACGAGAAGGGTGAAGAACCACTTAAAAATTCGGCAGCCTAACGGCGCCACTTAAAACTTCAAAATACTGAATTGAAGATATCAAATTGGGTCTCTCATAATATGGTAATAAAATATCAGTATGATAGATATATAGATCATACCCAAACATAACAAAAAGGAACTTGAAATAATTGACATGAAAGTAGAACTTCAAAACGAGAAGGGTGAAGAACAACTCAAAAATTTGGCAGCCTAACGGCGCCACTTAAAACTTCAAAACTACTGAATTGAAGAGATAAAATGGGGTCTCTCATTATATGATCATAAAAGATCAGTATGATAAATTTAGATATAATACCCCAACATAACAAAAAATAACTTGAAATACTTTACATGAAAATAGATCTTGAAAAATTAGAAGGGATAAAGAATCTGTTACAAATATTTCGGCAGCCTAACGGCACCACTTAAAACTTCATAAAACGAAATAACGAGTGTAAGAGGGGATCTCTCATTATGTGAACATGAAAATGGAAGTAAGAGGATTATAAAAGAACACCCTTTAACATAAGACCATGGAGCATAAAATAAATTACATAAAAGAGATTACTTGAAAAGAAAGAGAGAGGTCGGATCCCTTACCTTAAAACGTAACTCTTAAAACTCAATGGTTGGGACCTTGAGGGCTTGGGGGCTCCTTGTGAGGACTTCTTGGGAGGTAATGAGACCAAAAATTCGTTGGGGGAGAGTGGGGAGTCAAATGGATGAGAGGATGTCTTGGTATTTATAGGGAAAGTGAGGGGATAAGGCATTAATTGCCAAGGGACACCTCATTAGTGGTTTTGGAAAAACCATGGGCTTGCCCATGGTATTTTCTCATGGTATTGGACACTTGGGACACCTCATAACTTATATTACTATTAATAATTCTACCATATTGATTACATACTTAATGCATCATTTAATGATGTCATTAAACACCCGTAACTTAAAAACTGTATTTTCACTATTCATTGAAAATTCAACTTTCTCAGAATAATCCCAAAATTTCACCTTAACCAAATATCAATGCTCTGATTTCAAAAATGAACTCCATTTTATATAAATAACTTTCTAAATATTTTTAATTTATTTTTTAAATAAATACACTATTCGCCGAAAATTCATTTTTTTCAGAAAAAACCCCAAAACTTGTCATCACATAATATCGGTGCTCTGAGTTCAAAAATGAAATCCATTTTATAAGAATAATTTTTTAAATATTTTTAATTTAATTTTTAATTAAAAAACACTATTCACTCGAAAAATCTAATACTTGAATAATAATTTAAGAAATCGTTATTTAACCATTTTATTGAATCACATTACTTAATCAAGGTGCCTATATTATATTAATACTTTCTTTAAGTGAGATTACTAATCCATTTGGACACATTACTAATCCTAATCATAAAATCACTATTCATAATTTAATATTCATCAAAAATTAAGTTGAAATTATTAGACTCTAAATTTCGGACTGAGCATAATTGTAGAAGACCATTTTTTGAATATCATTACACATTTTTAATTATTTAAGGTTTACATAAACATTTTTAAAATATCTTTTTTCTAAAATTCATCAAAAATATGCATACTATATTTATCCAGTCATTTGAAAATTCATAAACTTCAACATAAGAAGAAATCCCAATTTTTATTTAAAACAAAGGATTACACAAGGTAGTTACAGTCTCCTTACATAGCCCCTTATCACAATAGCATAGGACCTAAGTGTAAGGTGTGCTAAGGTGAGAGAATCTCAGAGAGGCTCGTCTAACATCGCATGAGTAATAATTTCTATCAGTTTGAACTTCTCGCAAAGGAGATTCCGTTCTAGCTTCACATGATGAAGTTCTGCTTGGGTTTGGTCCCAAGCAAAGCCCAGTGGTGCTACCTCCTTCCCAAGATCTGTTATATGGGCTTCGATCTATCCAAGACTACTGGGTGTGGCCATCGAATCTTCTTTCTTTAATAATTTACCAATATTACTTGTATTTAGAGACAATAATCAAAATGTTTAGTTTCCAGGGGTCATATTGACCAATGGTCATATAACAGTCAAAACCCAATGGTCTCATTTTAATTATACTCATGTTATCAAATGAAACGTTTTTTTAGTATAAAAAACAAAATAAAATAAAACATAAAATTAGGAAACAAGATTTATTCAAAATTTCGGGTCGTTACAATCTTCCCCCCTTAATAAATTGCGTCCTCGCAATTTTTAAAATTGGGTTTTGAAATTTCATTGAAAGTCCCACATTGGAAAAGGAGTCAGTAAAAGTATTACTTTAAAAGAAAAAAAAGGTAAGTACAAAGGTCACCTGAGTTAGCCCGCACTAGGATTCCATGTATGAAAACATGGACATGGAGGAGAAATCAAAGGGTCAAGTTCTGAGGGAGAGTGATAGAAAACATGATTAGGAGAAAGTTAACCATAAGAAAATCCCAAACTTATGATGTGTGTAAACGGTCTTTGATTACCTAGTAAGAAACATACACCAATAACGTTTTTGTTTTACGTTCCTTTTCATAATTTGGAGGAATTCATTTACAACATAAAACAAAAACATAAGAAAATATACCTATCTTCATGTAGGGTTTCATCCTTTAATAAGTTTCTACCCAAAACTAATCTTTTCTCCAATCTATGAGCATTCAAAACTACTTGGTCTCATCAAAACTCAAGAATCATCTTCTAGAGAATCATATAATCCACAAAATATTAACTATCTATCTCTTCTATCTTTAAACATTATCCCAAAAACAGATAGGGTAAGGTAAAAAAACTCTTCAAAAAGAAATAATCCCATAGGAATGGAAACTACTTTTAAATCTTCAAAGTTCCATGGTACTACCCAAAGTTCATCATAGTCCAATCCATAAATAACAGTCCTTAAAATTCCTCAAAATAAACCAAACTAAGTATGAAACACATATACAAGAAGGATTTGATAACATAGTCTTCCAAAATAAACTTCATTGTTCATCTCCAAACAACATCAACCACTCCTAACATCTTATAACTAAAGTATATAACCTAATCATATTTTACCCAAGATAGGTTAATCATTCCCATAAGTAACCTAAATTACTATAAGTCCACCTTAAATTCATCGATTCTTCAAAATATAAGTCAACCTTACTATTCAATGAAAATACCGTAGTAATCTATTTACCTCGATCATATAGGGTCCCCAAAATAGTGAACGTCTTCCAAAATAATAATCATATTTTAATCCCCTAATCATCCCTATCATATTAATACGACAATCATCGCATTTCCTATCACATTGGTTGTTGGGACATGTTCTTCCATTTCCCACCATTAACTAAGAAGACAAAGCATAAGTAGGGGCTTAAGTAGTTATCCAATAATCATGAAAAGGAACTGAAAGCATAGAAGGATAACTTGTAGAAGAAAAGTATACCCTAACTTGTGATCCCCTAGGTTCCCATCTAGGTTATCCATGATCATATATTCTTATGTGAATCTTTATTTTATTATATCTTTGTTCCTTTAACAATGGTTCATACTAAGCTTATGAATTTACCAAATCATATCCCCCGGGAGTGTCGTAACCAAGAGTGCAGCAAGACCCGTTTTTGTGTACCAGTTTCCATTCGAGTCTAGCTCAAAGCGGTTTTTTCGGGTTTTACCCCTATGTACATATGTGCCAGAGCCACCTCTACCTGCTCGTATCCAGACAGTGATGTATTTGCCTGGCAACCCCTTACTCAATACTCACCAAAATACCAAGAAGATTTCCTATATTTAAACTTTTATATAGGGTTATTCCTAGTGTTTTAATATCCTAATTTCCACAAATAACTAAACCATCCTTTGATACCAACTATAGCATCCCGCCTTTTTATCACATAAACTTTCATTAAATTTTACAAAACCGAGGATCTTTAAGGTTTAGTGTCTTGGAAACCAGGAACTTTAAACATGAAAACATAAAAGATTCTTCTTAAACACTTGAAAGTCTTATCCTCATGTTAATACTAGGTTCATTACTGCATCTCATAACATGGGGACATACATCAAAAGAAAGGGTGAGCAGAAGGCCCAGTAAGGGAAACAAGAGAAACATTTTACATGTGAACTTGAGATACTTCAATAAAGTCATGAAAAGAACATTAAGGCATGAGAAAGAAATAATGAGGCATATCATAATAAAAATAACATTTTTCATAACTTGAATATGTGGCTGCAACATTTAATAATGGAAATCATTTCGTTTCACCAAGGTCCATCCCCAAGGTGTCATTAAAAATTACAAAGGTTATTCACCAAGGTATCAGTCTAAAAAGTCATCTCTAGAGATTAAGTCTTTACCCAATGAATTGTAGCGCTAACTGGGCGCACCCTTGACATGTATTTATTATCATGTGAGCCACATATATCATCATAAATCATTTAATAAACAACCCATATAGCCTAAAAGAAATGGTTTTCATTTCATAATCATAATGTTTTAAAAACTGCTTTAAAGACATGATCTTTATGTCACTTTAAACCCACGGAAAGGGAAAGCAGGTTTCATGTATGTAAATCCAATAATTTAAAATAGAACATTTTGATATTTATGTGAATACCACTATATAAATAAGAGCTTTGAGTATTCACTTAATAATATAAAATAATTTTGAGAAAAGAGAGAGGCATTTTGAGGCGAAAATTCTGCAGCATAACGGCTACGTTTCGGGGTTTTAGAAAACATTGAAAAGAGAGGGGACATGAGTCAAACATTCATAAATAACCCATAAAACAGTATATGGACAGAATATAAGGTATTTAAGAACATGGTAATGAAATTTTAAAATATACCATATGAAATGAAGAACATGAAAGGAAGACAAAAATAAGATTTCTCTAATGAAAATTTGGCTGCCTAACAGTGCCACTTAAAACTTCGATATACTGAATTGAAGAGATCAAATGGGGTATCTCATCATATGGTCATAAAATATCAGTATGATATATATAGATATCATACCCCAACATAACAAAAAGGAACTTGAATGAATTGACATGAAAGTAGAACTTCAAAACGAGAAGGGTGAAGAACCACTAAAAAATTCAGCAGCCTAACGACGCCACTTAAAACATCAAAATACTGAATTGAAGAGATCAAATGGGGTCTCTCATCATATGGTCATAAAAGATCAGTATGATAGATATATATATATCATACCCCAAAATAACAAAAAGGAACTTTAATGAATTGACATGAAAGTAGAACTTCAAAACGAGAAGGGTGGAGAACCACTTAAAAATTCGGCAGCCTAACGGTGCCACTTAAAACATCAAAATACTGAATTGAAGAGATCAAATTAGGTCTCTAATCATATGATCATAAAATATCATCATGATAGATATAGAGATCATACCCCAATATAACAAAAAGTAACTTGAATGAATTGACATGAAAGTAGAACTTCAAAACGAGAAGGGTGAAGAACAACTCAAAAATTCGGCAGCCTAACGGCGCCACTTAAAACTTCAAAATACTGAATTAAAGAGATAAAATGGGGCCTCTCATTATATGATCATAAAAGATAAGTATTATAAATTTAGAGATCATACCCCAACATAATAAAAAGGAACTTGAAATAGTTTACATGAAAATAGATCTGGAAAAATTAGAAGGGAGAAAGAATCTGTTACCAAACTTTCGACAGCCTAACGGCGCCACTTAAAACTTCATAAAAAGAAATAATGAGAGTAAGGGGGGATCTATCATTTTGTGAACATGAAAATGGCAGTAAGAGGATTATAAAAGAACACCCTTTAACATAATAACAAGGAGCATAAAATAAATTACATAAAAGAGATTACTTGAAAAGAAAGAGAGAGGTCGGATCCCTTACCTTAAAACGTAACTCTTAAAACTCAAAGGTTGGGACCTTGAGGGATTGGGGGGCACCTTGGGAGGACTCATTGGGAGGTAATGAGACCATAACTTTTTTGAGGGAGAGTGGGGAGTCGAAGAGAGGAGAGGATGGCTTGGTATTTATAGGGAAAGTGAGGGGACAAGGCATTAATGTCCAAGGGACACCTCATTAGTGGTTTTGGAAAAACCATGGGCTTGCCCATGGTATTTTCCCATGGTATTGGAAACTTGGGACACCTCATACCTTATATTACTATTCATAAGTCGACCATATTGATTATATACTTAATGCATCATTTAATGATGTCATTAAACACCCGTAACTTAAAAACTGTATTTTCACTATTCATCGAAAATTCAACTTTCTCAGAATAATCCCAAAATTTCACCTTAACCAAATATCAATGCTCTGATTTCAAAAATGAACTACATTTTATAAAAATAACTTTCTAAATATTTTAAATTTATTTTTTAAATAAATACACTATTCATCGAAAATTCATTTTTTTGATAAAAAACCCCGAAAATTGTCATTACATAATATTGGGGCTCTGAGTTCAAAAATGAAATCCATTTTATAAAAATAATTTTTTAAATATTTTTAATTTAAATTTTAATTCAAAATCACTATTCACTCGAAAAAACTAATACTTGAATAATAATTTAAGAAATCGTTATTTAACCATTTTATTGAATCACATTACTTAATCAAGGTTCCTATATTATATTAATACTTTCTTTAAGTGAGATTACTAATATATTTGGACACATTACTAATCCAAATCATAAAATCACTATTCATAATTTACTATTCATCAAAAATTAAGTTGATATTATTAGACTCTAAATTTCGTACTGAGCATAACTGTAGAAGACCATTTTTTGAATATCATTACACATTTTTAATTATTTAAGGTTTACATAAACATTTTTAAAATATCTTTTTTCTAAAATTCATCAAAAATATGCATACTATATTTATCTAGTCATTTGAAAATTCATAAACTTCAACATAAGAAGAAATCCCAATTTTTATTTAAAATAAAGGATTACACAAGGCAGTTAAGGTCTCCTTACATATCCCCTTATCACAACAGCATAGGGCCTAAGTGTAAGGTGTGCTAAGGTGAGAGAATCTGAGAGAGGCTTGGCTAACATCGCATGAGTAGTAATTTCTATCAGTTTGAACTTCTCGCAAAGGCGATTCCGTTCTAGCTTCACACGATGAAGTTCTGCTTGGGTTTGGTCCACAGCAAAGCCCAGTGGTGCTACCTCCTTCCCAAGTTCTGTTATATGGGCTTCGATCTGTCCAAGACTACTCGGTGTGGCCATCGAATCTTCTTTCTATAATAATTAACCAATATTACTTGTATTTAGAGACAATAATCAAAACGTTTAGTTTCCAGGGTTCATATTGACCAATGGTCATATAATAGTCAAAACCCAATGGTCTCATTTTAATTATATTCATGTTATAAAATGAAACATTTTTTTGAGTATAAAAAACAAAATAAAATAACACATAAAATTAGGAAACAAGATTTATTCAAAATTTTGGGTCGTTACAATCTTCCCCCCTTATGAAATTACATCCTCACAATTTTTAAAATTGGGTTTTGAAATTTCATTGAAAATCCCACATCAGAAAAGGATTCAGTAAAACTATTACTTTAAAAGAAAAAAAAGGTAAGTACAAAGGTCACCCGAGTTAGCCCACACTAGGATTCCATGTATGAAAACATGGACATGGAGGAGAAAACAAAGGGTCAAGTTCTGAGGGAGAGTGATAGAAAACATGATTAGGAGAAAGTTAACCATAAGAAAATCCCAAAATTATGATGTGTGTAAACGGTCTTGGATTACCTAGTAGGAAACGTACACCAACAATGTTTTTGTTTTACGTTCCTTTTCATAATTTGGAGGAATTCATTTACAACATAAAACAAAAACATAAGAAAATATACCTATCTTCATGTAGGGTTTCATCCTTTAATAAGTTTCTACCCAAAACTAATATTTCCTCCAAACTATGATCATTCAAAACTACTTGGTCTCATCAAAAAACAAGAATCATCTTCTAGAGAATCACATAATCCACAAAAGATTAACTATCTATTTCTTTTATCTTTAAACATTATTCCAAAAATAGATAGGGTAAGGTAAAACAACTCTTCAAAAAGAAATAATCCCATAGGAATGGAAACTACTTTTAAATCTTCAAAGTTCCATGGTACTACCCAAAGTTCATGATAGTCCATTCCATAAATAACGGTCCTTAAAATTCCTCAAAATAAACCAAACTAAGATTGAAACCCAAATACAAGAAGGATTTGATAACATAGTCTTCCAAAATAAACTTCATTGTTCATCTCCAAACAACATCAACCACTCGTAACATCTCATAAAAAAAGTATATAACCTAAACATATTTTACCCAAGATAGGTTAATCATTCCCATAAGTAACCTAAATTACTATAAGTCCACCTTAAATTCATCGATTCTTCAAAATATAAGTCAACCATACTATTCAATGAAAATACCGTAGTAATCTATTTACCTCAATCATATAGGGTCCCCAAAATAGTGAACGTCTTACAAAATAATAATAATATTTTAATCCCCTAATCATCCCTGTCATATTAATACGACAATCGTCTCATTTCCTATCACATTGGTTGTTGGGACATGTTCTTCCATTGCCCACCATTAACTAAGAAGAGAAAGCATAATTAGGGGCTTAAGTAGTTATCCAATATTCATTAAAAGGAACTGAAAGCATATAAGGATAACTTGTAGAAGAAAAGTATACCCTAACTTGTGATCCCCTAGGTTCCCATCTAGGTTATCCATTATCATATATTCTTATGTGAATCTTTATTTTATTTTATATTTGTTCCTTTAACAATGGTTCATACTAGGCTTATGAATTTACCAAAGCATATCCCCCGGGAGTGTTGTAACCAAGAGTGCAGCAAGGCCCGTTGTTGTGTACCAGTTCCCGTTCGAGTCTATCTCAAAGCGGTGTTTTCGGGTTTTACCCCTATGTACATTTGTGCCAGAGCCACCTCTACCTGCTCGTATCCAGACAGGGATGTATTTGCTTGGAAACCCCTTACTCAATACTCACCAAAATACCAAGAATATTTTCTATGTTTAAACTTTTATATAGGGTTCTTCCTAGAGTTTTCATATCCAAATTTCCACAAATAACTAAATCATCCTTTGATACCAACTATAGAATCCCGCCTTTTTATCACATAATCTTTCATTACATTTTACAAAACCAAGGATCATTAAGGTTTAATGTCTTGGAAACCAGGAACTTTAAACATGAAAACATAAAAGATTCTTCTTAAACACTTGAAAGGCTTCTCCTCATGTTCATCCTAGGTTCATTACTGCATCTCATAACCCGGGGACATACATCAAAAGAAAGGGTGAGCAGAAGGCCTAGTAAGGGAAACAAGAAAAACATTTTACATGTGAACTTGAGATACTTCAATAAGGTCATGAAAAGAACATTAAGGCATGAGAAAGAAATCATGAAGAATATCATAATAAAAATAACATTGTTCATAACTTGAAGATGTGGATGCAACATTTAATATTGACAATCATTTCATTTCACCAAGGTCCATCCCCAAGGTGTCATTAAAAATTACCAAGGTTATTCACCAAGGTATCAGTCTAAAAAGTCATCTCTAGAGATTAAGTATTTTCCCAATGCATTGGATCGCTATCTGGGCGCACCCCTGACATGTATTTATTATCATGTGATCCAAATATATCATCATAAATCATTTCATAAACAACCCATATAGCATAAAAGAAATGGGTTTCATTTCATAATCATAACGTTTTAAAAACTGCTTTAAAGACATGCTCTTTATGTCACTTTAAACCCACGGAAAGGGAATGCGGGATTCATGTATGTAAATCCCATAATTTAAAATAGAATATTTTGATATATATGTGAATACCCCTTTAGAAATAAGATCTTTGCGTATTCACTTAATAACATAAAATAATTTTGAGAAAAGAGAGAAGCATTTTGAGACGAAAATTCTGCAGCATAACGGCTACGTTTCGGGGTTTTAGAAAAAATTGAAAAGAGAGGGGACATGAGTCAAACATTCATAAATTACCCATAAAACAGTACAGGGACAGAATATAAGAGATTTAAGAACTTGGTAATGAAATTTGAAAATATACCATATGAAATGAATAACATGAAAGGAAGACGAAAATAAGATTTCTCTTATGAAAATTCGGGTGCCTAACAGCGCCACTTAAAACTTAAAAATACTGAATTGAAGAGATCAAATGGGGTCTCTCATCATATGGTCATAAAATATAAGTATGATAGATATATAGATCATACCCCAACATAACAAAAAGGAACATGACTGAATTTACATGAAAGTACAACTTCAAAACGAGAAGGGTAAAGAACCACTTAAAAATTTGGCAGCCTAACGACGCCACTTAAAACATCAAAATACTGAATTGAAGATATCAAGTGGGGTCTCTCATAATATGGTCATAAAAGATAAGTATGATAGATATAGAGACCATTCCCCAACATAAAAAAAAGTAACATGAAATAATTGACATGAAAGTAGAACTTCAAAACGAGAAGGGTGAAGAACCACTTAAAAATTCGGCAGCCTAACGGCGCCACTTAAAACTTCAAAATACTGAATTGAAGAGATAAAATGGGGCCTCTCATGATATGGTCATAAAATATCAGTATGATAGATATATAGATCATACACCAACATAACAAAAAGGAACTTGAAATAATTGACATTAAAGTAGAACTTCAAAATGAGAAGGTTGAAGAACCACTTAAAAATTCGGCAGCCTAACGGCGCCACTTAAAACATCAAAATACTGAATTGAAGAGATAAAATGGGGTATCTCATTATATGATCATAATAGATCAGTATGATAAATTTATAGATAATACCCCAAAATAATAAAAAAGGAACTTGAAATACTTTACATGAAAATAGATCTTGAAAAATGAGAAGGGAGAAAGAATCTGTTACAAAAATTTCAGCAGCCTAACGACACCACTTAAAACTTCATAAAACGAAATAATGAGAGTAATAGGGGATCTCTCATTATGTGAACATGAAAATTTCAGTAAGAGTATTATAAAATAACACCCTTTAACATAAGAACATGGAGAATAAAAGAAATTACATAAAAGAGATTACTTGAAAAGAAAGAGAGAGGTCGGATCCCATACCTTAAAACGTAACTCTTAAAACTCAAAGGTTGGGACCTTGAGGGCTTGGGGCACCTTGGGAGGACTCCTTGGGGGGTAATGAAACAAGAACTTCGTTGGGGTAGAGTGGGGAGTCGAATGGATGAGAGGATGGCTTTGTATTTATAGGGAAAGTGAGGGGACAAGGCATTAATGGCCAAGGGACACCTCATTAGTGGTTTTGGAAAAACCATGGACTTTCCCATGGTATTTGCCCATGGTATTGGACACTTGGGACAAAACATACCTTATATTACTATTCATAAGTCGATCCTATTGATTACATACTTAATACATCATTTAATGATGTCATTAAACACCCGTAACTTAAAAACTGTATTTTCACTATTCATTGAAAATTTAACTTTCTCAGAATAATCCCAAAATTTCACCTTAACCAAATATCAATGCTCTGATTCCAAAAATGAACTCCATTTTATAAAAATAATTTTCTCAATATTTTTAATTTATTTTTTAAATAAATACACTATTCACCGAAAATTCATTTTTTTCAGAAAAAACCCCAAAAATTTCCATAACATAATATCGGTGGTCTGAGTTCAACAATGAAATCCATTTTATAAAAATAATTTTTTAAATATTTTTAATTTAATTTTAAATTAAAAACACTATTCAATAGAAAAAACTAATACTTGAATAATAATTTAAGAAATCATTATTTAACCATTTTATTGAATCACATTACTTAATCAAGGTGCCTATATTATATTAATACTTTCGTTAAGTGACATTACTAATCCATTTGGAAACATTACTAATCCTAATCATAAAATCACTATTCATAATTTACTATTCATCAAAAATTAAGTTGATATTATTAGACTCTAAATTTCGTACTGAGCACAATTTTAGAAGACCATTTTTTGAATATCATTACACATTTTTAATTATTTAAGGTTTACATAAACATTTTTAAATTATACTTTTTCTAAAATTCATCAAAAATATGCATACTATATTTATTCGGTCATTTGAAAATTCATTAACTTCAACATAAGAAAAAATCCCAATTTTTATTTAAAACAAAGGATTACACAAGGTAGTTACAGTATCCTTACATAGCCCCTTATCAAAACAGCATAGGACCTAAGTGTAAGGTTTTCTAAGGTGAGAGAATCTGACAGAGGCTCTGCTAACATCGCACGAGTAGTAATTTCTATCAGTTTGAACTTCTCGCAAAGGAGATTCCGTTCTAGCTTCACACGATGAAGTTCGGCTTGGGTTTGGTCCAGAGCAAATCCCAGTGGTGCTACCTCCTTCCCAAGTTCTGTTATATGGGCTTCGATCGGTCCAAGACTACTGGGTGAGGCCATCGAATCTTCTTTCTATAATAATTAACCAAGATTACTTTTATTTAGAGACAATAATCAAAATGTTTAGTTTCCAGGGGTCATATTGACCAATGGTCATATAACAGTCAAAACCCAATGGTCTCATTTTAATTATACTCATGTTATCAAATGAAACATTTTTGTTGAGTATAAAAAACAAAATAAAATAACACATAAAATTAGTAAACAAGATTTATTCAAAATTTCGGGTCGTTACAGAAGGCATTTCAAAAAGTCCTTTGGTTCAAACCAAATGGAGTTACCCAAATTAAAGGTAACAGTTTCTCTTAAATTGTTTTCTTTTATTTTACTTCTCCAACCCCTAAACTCTTTTTATTACATTCTTTTATAACAAAACCAGTATAATCAATATACTAGTATGTTTTTATGATAATTAATCGAACTACACTTACACACACCTTCATCTATTGGATGAATAACATAATGTTTCTGTGGATGGAAAACTAAGGCCTCACGAAATGATGATTGTTCAATTGCATATTACCTCATCTCATGGTGGCCATTATGATGGAACTATATTTATATATGATATATATTATGTTTATTATTTCCTTATGCTTTTGTACTTCCCAATTATATCAATCCTTAATGGTTTCCATAGTGGGTAAATACGATAATCTCATTTGAGGAAGTGCGGACTACCGCCCCCTCAAAGTGACGTGACTCATAAATGCCTTATTTGGGATGTATAAAGGATATATTTAATGATATAATATATGATATTATACTGGAATTATAATACACCTATGTTTCCTTATTTTTTAATTACATTAAAATAACAAATAGAAATGAAAGTAGCGTTCATGCATACTTACGGCTTACCGTCTCCATGAACGGTGCATTTAATTTCTTACCTCCAAATGTTATGTACTATTATAAATACATGTATATACTAGATATATATGATATATATGATATCTACATCATGATTATCATTCTGTAGATAAAGGATATTTGACTACATTTACAACATTTAATTATAAGAAGTCCATTTTTGACTCAAGTTCCAAATGTCAACAAAACGAATGCTATTAACTTAAATGTTTTCATAATGTTTATAACATGGTAATAAGTGATATAAAAGGAATAATAAACTTGAAAAAAGTTCTTAATCAAGTAGAAATTAACTTCAGTTTATTATTCAGGATATTAAAGAACGAACGAGTCAAGTCGGATATGAGGTAAGGGACTTCGTCTCAATATCCTTTCATTGAGGCATATTGTATTTTAATACACGGTTTTATTTTATACAGTGTATAAACCCCTTTAACTTTTCATTTCATTCAAATTGAATCTTTTTATATGAAGTGTTTTACTAAATGACAAAAAGGAATGTTTTTTTCGTAAGCGGTGACAATGACCTTTCCGTCGCCATGAGTATTATTTGATCGTTGGCTTCCTTAACAAGAGGAATATTTTTACAAGTAAAAATAAATATCATATTCACTTTTTACTTATTTTGGTATTGAAAATGATTTTGAGAATGGATTTATTATTTCAATATCTTGAAATGATATTTTTTATTGCAATGTGGAAATGTTATCTTTCCTTTATGCTTATGTTATGTGTTATGATCATGTTATGGTTCTTGGGAATTATTTACGTATATGGGTGGTTCCATGATAAACCTTGGGTGGGTGAGCCCGAGATAGCTCTCCAATGCATTGGGTGACGTGATGGAGGTAAACATGAATGTTTCTCCTAAGAGATTTAGGGAATATACTATGATGGGTATTCCAAAGTGACTCTCTATCTAGCTTTGATAGCTACAATGTAAGTATGATATGGATACCACAAGTTACCTTTATGATTTATGATTTCTATGTGTCTTTCATAAATCTTATGATTTCATGAGGTAAGTAAAAGATTTCATCTTTTGTATCTATTTATGAAAAAGTGTTTTCATTCATTGTTTTATAACCCTTTCTGAGCCTTTTATGCTCATCCCAAGTTTTGAAATGTTTTCACTGGACTTAAAGATAAATAGGGTCAAAGATGGGATCAAGGAAAAGTCATTCTATCTAAAACATCGAACTAGACAAGACAATGTTTTTCACGATTTTTTATTTTATGAAAATAAATGTAAACTGCGTGGAAATGACTACTTTGTAATATTTTGAGATGTAATAGTTATGTCCTAATTCTCTAAAACTCTAAACCTGATAAGATCCTCAATGAGAATTATTCATTTAATTCAATATTATGTAATGGTTAAGGTCGGGTCCTTATAGTTGGTATCGGAGGTTGGTTTAGATAACATTAGGTGTTATGGTATTGTTAAAGTAATATCCATAAAGTAATTTATATTAATATTGACATAATATATCTTTCCCAAATTACCATGTTGCTTCGCCTAAGATATTTTTGTGTTCAGAATGGTTTTCCGTAGTGGAAACAGGGAAGCTGTGTTGGGACGACATCAGGAGGAAGACAACCTTCCAAATCAGTAGCCTGAGATGGTTGAAATCAGAACTAAATAGTTTGTTGCAGCGATGGCACAGTTGACTCAGGCTATAAATGGTGGTGGTATCCATGTACGAGATCCGCCAGATCAACCACAGAGGAACATGTCAGTAGTTGAGCATTTCATGAGGCAACATCCCCCATCATTCAGAGGATCAATTTTTCTTCATAACTAGCCACTGAGTCATCTTAGGATGGAAAAAAAATTCCTGGAATTGAGGCAGGAGGATGACTCAGTGGCTGCTTATGAAGAAAAATTCACTCGACTGGCAAGGTATGCTCAAAATTTCTTACAAGATCTTTATAGTAAAATCAACCATTTTTACTCAGGATTAAAGCCAAAGTATCGAAGGGATTTAGCTTCTCGTGAGTTCAAAAGTTATGAAAAACTTGTTCGTTGTGCGGAGAAGGTGGAAATAGAGTTTTCTGATGATCAGGTATTCCTTGACAAACAACAGAATAAGAGGTCAAGGTGACAGGAGAAATGGGAAGAACTCTTCAAAAAAGTCTGATGGTAAGAAACTGTAGTTTAAAGTTTGTGAAAATTGTGGTAAAAAGCATTTTGGGGAATGTCTTTTGAATTCTGGTAAGTGCTACCGATGTGGTAAAATGGGGCATAAGGCTCGTAATTACACTGAAAAAGATCTGGGTAATGGTAGGACGAAATCTGATTTACAGTCAGTAAAATGTTATAAGTGAAATGAAATGGGTCATTATGCAAATGAGTGTCCAACAAAGAACTCAACCAAAGGAAAGCAACCAGACTACAAGCAGAAAGGGGTGGAAAAATCCTTTGCAACTACATCAGCAGATGTTGGTCCATCAAATGAAGTTGTATCAGGTACACTATTTGTTTGTTCAGATTATTCCAATGTGTTTTTTGATTCAAGGTCTACAAACTCTTTCATTTCTGAAAAGTTTTCTAGTAAATTTGGAATTCCATCTCATGATATGAAAACTAATCATATGCTAAAAACACCTGGAAGAAATGTTGAGACAAAAAAGAAAACATAAGAACATTCATGTCCTTGTGTGCGGAAAGAATCTACCTGAAAACCATATTGTTTTGCCTCTATTAGAGTATGATGTTATATTGGGCATGGATTGGATTTATTTTTATCATGCTAATATTGAATTCAGAGCTAAAGAGTTTTCTTTTCAGAATGATATTCAGTTTGTGTACAAGAATGAACCCTTTCTTTTGATAACATATAGGGAAGTCAAAAAACATGTAAAATATGGAAATGAATGTTACCTTGTACATATTGTTGAAAACAAAGGAACTGTTCAGATTAATGATGTTCTAGTGGTAAATGAGTACCTTGATGTTTTTCCTGATGAGTTCCCTAGTATTATACCTGATTGGGAAGTTGAATTTACTGCTGACTTAGTTCCTAATGCTAAGCCAATTTCAAAACCCCCTTATCGAATGGCTCAAATTGAAGTTTTAGAGTTAAAGAAGTAATTGTAGGAGTTATTAGATAAAGGTTTAATTCATCCTAGCACATCACCATGGTGTGCTCTTGTCTTGTTTGTTAAAAATAAATATGGTTCAATGAGACTTTGCATTTATTATAGAGCATTAAATAACATCACTGTTAAGAATTAGTATCCTTCGCCTCATATCAATGATTTGTTTGATCAGATCCAGGGAGCTCAGTATTCTTCGAAGATTTACTTGAGGACAGGGTACCATCAGTTTAAATTAAAGGAAGGAGACGTTCCAAAGACCGCGTTTCGTACTAGATATGGCCATTATGAATTTGTAGTTATGCATTTTGGGTTAACAAATGCACCTACTGTATTCATGGATCGTATGAATATAATTTTTTGTGAGTTCTTGGATAAGATTGGGGTTGTGTTCATGGAAGATATTTTGGTTTCTTCTAAAATTAAGGAGGAACATGAAAGTCATTTAAGGGTTGTCTTGAAAACCTTAAAAGAAAAGAAACTATTTTTGAAATTCAGCAAGTGTGAGTTTTGGTTACAACAATTTTCATTCTTTGGTCACATTGTTTCAAAAAATGGCATAATTGTTGATCCTGCTAAAACAAAAGTTGTTGAAGAATTTCCAAGACCCAAAAATATAACCGATATTCATAGTTTTCTTGGTTTCTAAGGATATTATAGGAGTTTTGTTGAAAAGTTTTAATGATTATCTAGTCCAATGACTAAGTTAATTCGAAAAGTTGTTATGTTCATCTGGACAAAAAAATGTGATGATTGTTTTCTGGAATTGAAAAAAAGATTGGTGAATGCTCCAGTTTTGGCACTACCTTCTAGAAATGGTGAGTTTGTTATCTATAGTGATTCTTTATTGAGAGGAATCGGTTTTGTACTAATGAAAAATGGTCAGGTAATTGCTTATGCTTCACATCAGTTGAAACCACACGAGTTAAATTACCCTACACATGATTTGGAATTAGCTGCTGTTGTTTTTTATTTAAAAATTTGGAGGCATAATTTGTATGGAGTGAAGTGTGAAATATATACAGATCACAAAAGTTTGAAGTATATATTTACTCAGAAATAATTGAACATGAAACATAGGAGATGTTTGGAATTAATCAAGTATTATTATTGCACGATCCTTTACCATCTGAGAAAAGTAAATAAATTGGAAGATTCTTTGAGTCGAAAAAGTAACTCTTAATTAACAATGTTATGTTTGGATCGAGATCATTTGGTTTTTGATTTGATGAACTTTGGCATAGAAGTGGTGGTTGCAAGAAATTATTTTGTTTTGTTTCAGGTGTCAACGAGATCATCTCTATCAGACAGAATAAAGCAAGCCCAGAAGGAAGACAGTGAGTTGCAGAAAAAGGTAGAGCTGGTTCAGAAGGCTAAGTTTCCTGAATTTAACATTGATAATGATTGTTTTTTGAGATTTGGAAAGAGATTATGTATACCTTCCGATTCAAAATTGAAGAATGAGTTTTTATGTGAAGCTCATACTTCCCCGTTTTCAGTTCATCCTTGCAGTACTAAGATGTACAGAGATCTTTGGGAGTATTACTAGTGGGATGGAATGAAAAGAGATATTTCTGATTTTACTGTGAAGTGTTTGACTTGTCAGCAGGTTAAAGCAGAGTGACATTTACAGAAAGGAATGCTTCAGCCTTTATCAGTGCTAGAGTGGAAATGGGAAAATATATCCATGGACTTTGTTGTGGGATTACCAAAGACAACTCGAGGTAATAATGCAATCTGGGTTATAGTTTACCGATTGACTAAATCTTTTCATTTCCTTCCTATTAGAGATACTTTGTCTCTAGATCAACTTGCTCGGTTGTATGTTAAAGGTATAGTCAGGTTTCTTGGATTTACACTCTCCATTATATATGATCGTGATCCCAGGTTTACTTCTAACTTTTGGAAAGGCCTTCAAAATTCATTAGGTACTGAATTAAATTTTATTACAACATTTCATCCTCAATCATATGGGCAGTCATAACGAAAAATTCAGACATTAGAAGATATGTTACATGATATTTAGATGGATTACCAGGGAAGTTGGGACCAACATCTTTCTTTGGTTGAATTTTCATATAATAACAGTTTTCATTCTATTGTATAGATGCCCCTATTTGAGGAATTATATGGAAATCATTATCGAACTCCATATTTTTGGGATGAAGTAGGTGAAAGGAAGCTGATGGGACCATAAGTGGTAGAAGAGATGGTAGAGAAAGTTCAGTTGATTCAGAAGCACGTGAGAACAGCTCAGGGCACATAGAAAATTTATGTAGATAAATAGAGGAAGGATCTTTCCTTTGAGGTAGGTAATCTTGTCTTTCTCAAATTTTCTCCATGGAAAAGTGTGATGTGTTTTGGTATAAAGGTAAAGTTGAGTCCGAGGTTCATTAGACCTTATGAAATTCTGGAAAAAGTTAGATCAGTTGCATACAGAGTGGATTTACCTCCAAATTTATCCCAGGTACACAATGTATTTTATGTTTCAATGTTGAGAAAGTATATTCCAGATCCATATCATGTTTTGAGCCCAGAGGTAGTTCAGTTGGAAGAGAAACTCTCTTATGAAGAACAACCAGTCTAGATTCTTGACTGTAGAGGGAAAGTGTTGCGGAATAAGGTAATTCACCAGGTAATGGTCTTGTGGAAAAAACATATGGTTGAAGAGGCAATGTGGTAATCTGAAAATGCTATGAGGGATAAATACCCAAACTTATTTTGATAAGTGAATAAAAATTGTGAGGATGCAATTTCCAAAAGGGGGAAGGATGTAACATCCTAGGTAAATGAAGAATAAGATATTTACATATTTATTAATAAATGTGAATTAAATATTAATTTTACTTTAAATGGGTTTCTATGTTCGATAGCGTACCCGATACGCAACAACAGGTTTCCTTGGAATCTTACGTTTCAGACTAATAATATAATATTATTATTTTAAATGGTAGTTAAATTCTAGCCGTTGTATTGGTGGGAATGAATAAATCTAACTAAAATATTATTATACATGTTTGTTAAATGTATTTACATTTATCCAATAAATGTTAGAGGCTTAAAATGTGAATGAATCTAATTTTAAGCATAATTTACATTAAAAGGTTGATTTACGACCTTTTAATGGCGAAACCTCTTTAAATATATTTTTCGTCACATTAATAAATTATAATTGACCAAATAAAATCCTTCTTTAGAATAGGGACATCAAAAATTACTTTGTGTAAATTTTTAGAAATTTTCCGATAAAGATAATTTTTTAATGAATAATGAAAATATTGTATTTTAATTAAAAACTATGTTTTAATATAATTTATTTATATGGTTATATTATCTTTTCAATTGGTTTTAAAGTGTAGTTATAATATATTTTTAAAATTTAATCCAATGTTGGTCATTGGAATTAATTTTACTTTGAAATTGGACATAAACAAGTATCAATCTTTTGGTAAATATTGTTTCTTAAAAACATGCTATTTATTTTGATAATGGGAATTAATTTTAAAATTAATTCATGCCACTTCTGTGTTTTGAATTTGGAAAAATATAAATCAATTTTTAATTCGGAATATCAAATCATTCTTAGGCTTAATTGTTTGTATTTTTCTGAAAAACATCAATTTTTGATGAATAGTGAAACCACTTAATGGTAGTTAAAAAACTGAATTTTTAATTTAAATGAAATTTTACCACTTCAGTGAATTGAATTTTAAAAATATGACATACATGGATGTTATAAAGAAGTAAAATGTTATTCAATAAGATGAAAATAATTTTTGGTGAATAGTAACTTTTTACTTTTATTTACTACGGTTAAAGGTAAATAGGGTAATTCAAGGTTCAAATAATATTATAATAATTTAAAATTATCTTAAAACTTGTCCTAACTTTATTGGATGAGTAGTGACCGACCATGGAAATCCTTGGGTCAATTTGGGGACCCATGGAGCCACTTATAAAAGATTATGACACTTTAGATTAATTAATTTAATTTAAAAACAAAATTGACAATACAAAAATATTTTAGTAATTATTTTTTATATGGTGTTATATAAGTCCTATTTTCAATTATAAATATTCATTTGAAATCTAAAAATATTTCTTATATGATAGTATTTTTTTATAATTTTTAGACATCGAATAAATTAAATTATTTATGACACAATAATGATGCATTATTTACCTCATTAATAAATGATTAAAATAAATAAGATTATAATGATTAAAATATTATCCCAAACATTTTTGATTCTTATTGGATGATTTTATTTCGAATATGAGTCATCTTATCTTCGACCGTAATTATTTTTGGATCATTAGAAACCGAATATCATTATATAATAAAATAATGTTTTCACACATTCCTAAAGATCCCCTCCTCTCCCTTATAAAAGGAGACCATTTATATCCAATTACTCACACCTACCAAGCCATTTGGATCGTCCAAAATCAGCCCAATTAAGCTCCATATATCCCTATTCTCCTCCTATAAGCCTTAACGTAGGCATAAGGCATTTCAAGAAGTCCTTTGGTTCAAACCAAAGAGAGTTACCCAAATTAAAGGTAACAGTTTATCTTAAATTGTTTTCTTTTATTATATTTCTCCAACCCCTAAACACTTTTTATTCCTTTCTTTTGTAACATCTCTAGTATCTTAAATATACTAGGATGTTTTTATGAGAATTATTCGAACAACACTTACACACACCTCCATCTAATGGATGAAAAACACAATGTTTCTGTGGATGGAAAACTAAGGCCTCACGAAACGATGATTGTTTAATTACATCTTACCGCCTCTCATGGTGGTGATTATGATGGAAATGTATTTATATATGATATATATTATTTTTATGATTTCCTTATGCCTCTTTACTTTCCAATTATATCAAGCCTTTATGGTTTCCATAGTGGGTAAATACGACAATGTCATTTGAGGATGTGCGGACTACCGCCCCCTCAAAGTGATGTGACTCATCAATGCCTTATGTGGGATGTATAAAAGATAGAGTTAATGATATTATAAATGATATCATTCTGGAATTATAATATACCTATGTATAATTATGTTTTAATTTCATTAAAATAAGAAATAGAAATGAAAGTAGTGTTCATGCATACGTACGGCTTACCGTCTCCATGAACGGTGCATTTCATTTTTTACCTACAAATGTTATGTACTATTATAAATACATGTTTATACTGGATATATAAATGATATATATGATATCTATATCATTATTATCATTCTGGAGATAATTAATATTTCACTACAATACAACATGTAATTATAAGAAGTCCATTTTTGACTCAGGTTCCCAATATCGACAAAACGAACGCTATTAACATAAATGTTTTCATAATGTTTATAACATGGTAATAAGTGATATAAAAGTAACAATAAACCTGAAAAATGTTCTTAAGAAAGTATAAATTAACTTTAGTTAATTATTCAGGATATTAATGAACTAACGGGTCAAGTCGGACACGAGATAAGGGACATCATCTCAATCTCCTTTCATTGAGGCATATTGTATTTTAATACACAATGTTCTTTTATACGGTGTATAAACCCCTTTGACTTTTAATTTCATTAAAAGGGAATATTTTTATATGAAGTGTTTTACTAAACGACAAAAGGAGTGTTTTTTCGTAAGCGGTGACAATGGAATTTTCACCGTCACAAGTATTATTTGATCTTTGGATTCCTTAACAAGCCAGAATATTTTTAAAAGTAAAAATAAATAACATATAATTTTTTTACTTATTTTGGTATTGAAAATGATTTTGATAATGGATTTATTATTTCAATATCTTGAAATGATATTTTTTTATTGCAATGTGGAAATGTTATCTTTCCTTTATGCTTATGTTATATGTTATGATCATGTTATGGTTCATCGGCATTATTTACGTATACGGGTGGTTCCGTGATAAACCTTGGGCGGGTGAGCCCGAGATAGCTCTCTAATGCATTGGGTAACGTGAAGGAGGTAAATGTGAATGTTTCTCCTGAGATATTTAGGGACCATACTATGATGGGTATTCCAATGTAACTCCCTATGTAGTTTTGATATCTACAATGTAATTATGATATGGATGCCACATGTTACCTTTATGATTTATGATTTCTATGTGTCTTTCATAAATCTTATGATTTCATGAGGTAAGTAAAAGATTTCATGTTTTGTATGTATTTGTGAACAAAGTTTTTCCTTCATTATTTTATAACCCTTACTGAGCCTTTTATGCTCATCCCATGTTTTGAAATGTTTTCACAGGACTTAAAGATGAATAGGGTCAAGGATGGGATCAAGGAAAAGTCATGATGTTTAAAACATGGAACTAGACATGACTCTTTTTTTCAAGAGTTTTTATTTTATGAAAAAAATGGAAACTGTGTAGAAATTTTTACCTTTTAATCTTCTAAGATGTAATAGTTATGTTCTAATTCTCTAAAACTATAAACCTAAAAATATCCTCAATGTGAATTATTCATTTAATTCAATATTATGTAATGTTTAAGGTCGGGTCCTTATAATTTCATTTCGGTTAACAATAACCAACTCGAAAACCATATTTACGACATCACTTTCAATAAAATCACTTGGTAACCAATGAAAAGCAAAAAAACCTGACGTGTAGGACTATATTTTCCACTAGTGAGATCGGTATGTAACTTCGATCAAGTTGTGAACTGAACCTCAAATATTTATTATTTCTATATAAGGTTGGAATTTATATTTAATTTCTTGTCTCATTCAACCCATTTTTTATTAGATAACTTTATGCCATATTGATCATTGTTTATTATGGATGGTAGTGATGGTCATGAATTTATGGTTGGTTGAACACCACACTAGAGATTGGGCGTGTGACTTTATTGTGGGTTCAGTCGAGCAATATTGAATGAAAAGGATTCCTAGGGTCGTTTCAAGGGGTGATTGAATCTAGATTCAATAGGTAGAGCTCGGGCGATCTTGGTAACTAGGTAAACTCATTATGTTCGGTTGTTCATAGGGTGTCCGACATGAAAAGAGTGTGGATGATTCATTCAATCATGGAGTATATAGAGGATACACCTGAGGGGTATGTGAGTAAATGATGATAAAAACAAAAAAATTCTTAAGAAGAAAAAAACAAGAATATAAAAAATATGGGGGGCATTGATTTGAGATAGAAGCGCCCTCCCCCATTCAGAATTATCTCCAACCTTCCCAACCCCCACTAGATTATAAATAATAATTATATTGTTGGTATCATTATTAATGAATATTGTTTTTAGTGATATCTTATTATCAAGAAGTCATATTGATGATCCACCTGCAACATCATGATCATGATATTTATTCAAAAAACCGAAGAACAATATTTTGTATGTAAATCCAAATCATGACATGAGCTCCAAGTTCTTTAATATAGTGCCACATATCCAAGATATGTTAAAATGAACATTTTTCATCTATTAGAAATTTTGAATAAATAAATACCATATATTGAGTGCTTTCATGTATATCATGATGGATCATTCTTTTTGTAAATTTTAGTGTGTGTATATATATATTGAGTTATTCATTATTGAATTTTACCCTATAATACCGATGTTAGGGTTTAGGTTTTTCTTGGTTGTTCCCTCTATGTAACAGGGTATCCTGAAAGGACTTATGAGTGGGTATAAACTCGAAGATATTTCCTTCTTCTTATACACCACTAATATAGATCTGGTGTATGTGTTTTATATAATAGGATGGATATTATATAGAATTATTCCTTTCATATACCATTTGAGAACAATTTTTTTGATAGATGGTGGAGTCCGGAGTGGTGGTTGTGGAACATTCTCGGGGTGCCCTTTCACGATACTTTTATTTCCAACAATGATGGGTGATTGAATTATGGTATCAGGATATTTACATTCCATTATCCATATCATACACATGGGTGAGGTATTATTCCATGATTTTAATCTTTTGAGGACACATGGTGACTATAATGATTCACTAGTGGGAGTTTCATAAATTTTTGTCATCCATATTCCCCTCTTGGCATGCCACTCTCATGGAGCAGGATTGATTATAGGGGGAACACCAAGGGGTTGGTTGATCACATCCCTCAGAATTTTATTCTTTAAAAACACGTCAGCATTCCCTATCATAGTATAGGAAGGGTTCATTTTCTATTTTATAATGAAGTGAGGTGATGGTCACCCATTTATGGAGTTGATATACCTCAATTGTTGTATCATTATCGAGGGTATGATTCCCCTTCCAAATAAGGCTATTAATTCATGACCGTGAGTGTTATGTTTTAAAACGGGGTTTTGTGGAATATATTATTCCAAGGGTTATTATTTTCTTGGTGAGATTTATTTTTCACAAAATATAATGAGTATGTAATAATGCAAGAAAATTATGGGTGGATCACTGATGATGAGAATATTTTTATAGGACATTTTTTACTAGGTATATGGTATCTAATATGGTGATTCTAGTTGTGTTCACCACATATGGGCAAGTTAGTTCATGTAATTTTCTTGTAAGGATAGTTTTACCCCTAAGGCATATGGTGTATATATTGCATATGGGAAGGTAGATGTTTCTGCATAATTTTAATGGGAAAGGAGGTGTTTTCACCTAAGAAATACATTTTTTCACAGATTCTTCATTCTTATGATATTTTGTTTGGGTCATTTTGTAATATGCAGAAAAATATTTTTCCCTCTATGGTTTTTTTCTATAATCAGAATGTTGGGTGGAAATACTATTTTTCCTCGGATGTGTAATAACTTGTATCCTTATCACCCATTTTATTTTCAGGACATCCTTTCAATTATTTTATACTCACTCATATACTGTCCATGTCCCCACAACTTTTTTGTTTACCAAGATGGTTCACAAGTCAATCGTGATATTGGTGGGTATGAAGATGTTGGTTCTAGTAGATCTGAATCTTATTAAATCCATTAGGATCTATGGATAGTAGTTACATAGATGAATTTTGTGCGATTTGGTGATATAATATTCCCAGTCTATTAGGGTTGGTTGTTTTACGATAATGGAAACTTTTTTCCACTTTTTGTAATGACATTTATATTTTTCAATCTCGTATTTTTAGCAGATGTTTACATGGATAATTTATATTTTATATACTTCTATAATATGTATTTGTGGTTATAATATCAAGGTAGTGACATGTGTTTTCATGAGTTTATAATGTTAAGGAATCACAAATATGATTTATTCCTTCTGGTTTATAGACACAAAACCCTAGACTATTTTAAGTGGGATTTTTGTGGCACACTAGGCCCTCTATTAGCCTTGGTGGGGACCCAATCAGTCAGGTAATATTAGATTATTGTCAAAGAGAGTTTACCATTGGGAAGGAGATCAAAGATATGTGTCTCATGAGTTTGGTTTAATAAATATGAGGATACAATATGGGATGTATATAATAATTTCTTGATAGACTAAGGAACCCAGCTAGGATATAGAGGTTAAATAATTATTTTCTTATGACATTGATAATGAATTTACTAGATTTTTTACTTCGGGAATTTGATATAGTGTATGGTTTAGTGTGACCTTTCATTATATATTAGTCAGGGAATTTTTGGTTTATTTTGTTATAGAATACATTAAAATGTATCAAAATTCCTTAAGGATTTTTATTTTAATCATGAAAATAACTTCATTAAAGTTATGAAATAGGCCTTATACTGAAGATGATAGAAACATGATTACTCAAAGTGGTGTGAGCTCCCCAGGTGAATCAATATTTATATTTTTCTAGTTAAATTCCATGACAATTTTTATAGGATGGTAATAGAATTTATAATTATATGGATTGGGTTGGTAACCCCTTAAAAAATTATTCTCTAGTGAGTCATGAGGCCCCTATATGAAATTTTGGAGTATGTTACCCCCAATACTTTTGTGAAAAGACCAATATGAAATATGATTTATAGAAGGATAAATAATTAAATACATTTCAAACTAGTTCCCCAATAATGGGTTTAGGTAAATATATAAATAATAATATAAATCCAAATATTCAATGAAAAAATCATAGATACAATAAAAAATGAATTAAAACAGAGAAATAGTGTATGGATCATCTCTTTCGAATTCACCCCTATCTCTAGATTCAAGAACCTATATCTTTATGATCCAATTCCCCCCCCCCCTTCAAACCCTTTGTGTTAAATGGTCCCTATTCCTATTGAAATAAATATCATGTTCAGTGATAATGGATAGTAACAGTAGATATCAAATCTTCACATCAAACATGGATCCATTCAATATTAATTATCTTCCTTGATGTGACTCCACAAAATGCTCCATAGAAATGTTTTATGTCACATGATTTTTTTATTCACCTCAAATCTTTCCTTAAAATCATTGATGTTATTCAAAAATTTCTTTTAATATCATATTTTATCCCGCTTCCATGTTGATTTTGAGTTTAATATTTAGGGAAACCATCAATTATTAATCCTTCAAAACACCTTTATAGATCCTTCATGTAATAAGGTTAACCTTACATGATCACCTATCCATGGAGGTATGACGAAATGATTTATCAATGACCCTTATGAAACCCTTCTCAATGACCATTTCATAAATACAACGATGTCAAATGATACAATTGCATGAGATCTTGGTGAACTTCATGTGAGTCTGAAAGTTAGAGAGTCCCTTTACAAATTAGTAAAAATGAACCATACATATCTGATTTAGCAAAAATATTACCAATATGTAGCTATAAGATATGAGGGTAAAACTGTATACTGATAATAAGTTACATAATAAAAATTGGGCGTATAACCGTTATGCGAGCTTCTAAGATATTGGACAATTTTTATATAGCCTTTAATCATTTAGGGAACTTATAAACAGTATCAATGACTAAAATTACACAACACCCTTCATAGAAGAATAAAAAAATGAAAATTATAAATTCAAAAATATAATATAATTAAATAATAAAACTTCCAAATTTCAATAATAAATAAAAATTATTCCAACTTATACCATTAGCATATACTAACATAGGACTTTAAAGTCATTAACTATGAAAATTATTTTATGAATTTTTCTTATAATGATAGACTAAGTAATGTGCCATAAAAAAACTGGAAAATGATTTATCTAAAAATATATAAAAAAATATGAAATTTAAATTAATATATTAAACCACAAAACCCTCATTTTCATTCAAATACTAAAGTAATTGTATTTTAAACTTTAAATGGTGGGAATTATAATTATGGATACATAAAACAAATTTCTCCATCAGAAACACAAATATTTCATATATTATATATGGGAAAAATAAGAAATTAGTGCCACATAGAATTCCCCCATACATAGAATATTTTTTATCCTCAATAAATTAGTTTAACAATCTCATTGTAAAAAAATAGATATCATAAATGGTATTTTGTCATCACCAACATGGATGTGATTTTGAATGGTATATTACCCCATGGAAACTTTAAATAAATGTGGATAATTATTATTTAAAAAATGTATGTGGTTTTAAAAAATGGCTTTAATATTTATAAAATTTATTTATTTTTAATATCTGTAGATGATTTAAGAAAATTTTAATTTTTATTTAATCATTCTTCCAAATTTCTAATGTTTAATATGGTGAAATTTTTTTATTTTAATATAGAATATAATTATACATAACTATTAGATGAGTGGGTTTTATAATTAAAATAATCATAATAACCTTATTCAAACAATTTAAATTAAATAGAAAAACATTGTTAAGGATTAAGAATTCATTTCATAACCCATTTAAAATGAAAATATTATGAGTTTAAAATCTAATAATTTTTTTAGAAAAGAAATTGATTACAAGTTATACACCCAATGATTTTACAAAAGAAAAAGGTTTTAGAGATAAATGTAAATGGTGTAATAAGATTGAATCTATGGTAATAAGATAAGTAATTAAATACTCCCAGATTAAAAATAACCCACAATTCCAATAAAAATATGATAACCACTGAAAAAGATAATTGAATATTGTAAATGATGAGTTTTTATTATTTTATTGGTTTTTTATATCTATTCAAGAAAAAATAAATAAGAAAATTTATAGACCACACCCCCACACATAAAACACAAATTTGTACTCAATTTTGAACTCAAATATGGAAGAACGATTAAAAAATTCGAACTCAACCAAATTTTAAATTTTAGTAGTTCAAAATCAGGATCTAATGTCAGATTGAAGTTGAAATACTATATCTACCACATATTAATGCACTTCCAAATAATAATTCAAAGCACACATGATTTTACTTTGTAAAAAATCATGTATTTTCAAAAATAGTCCAAAATTGTAGTGACAAACACTGCTATTTTAGTTATATTTTTCTTTAAATAAATTCTAAGTGTTTGATGAATTTTTGGATAGCAAAACCGTGCTTAAAATGATACATGATATATTATAAGCTAGTAATTAAGATTGTGATACTAAAAAAAATATTTAGGAAAAAATCTTTAAATATTTTATATAATTCAAATTTATTGTTTAATTCACAATAAATATGTTCTCAATTTTCTGTAAAATCATTTTATACATCAAAAATATGTTTTTTTTTCAAAATTATTTTTATTTTATATCATACTATGTAATTATAATTAATTTATAATTTTTTTAGAATTTATTTTTTATTAAAATTAAATTATTTTGAAGTCCTAATTTCAAAATTATTTTATGGTGAAATTTTTTATTTTTTTTTGAAAAGATTTATTTTTAAGTGAATAGTAAAAAACTAAAAAATTGTAAAACTATCATTTATTTACATTAAGTAAAATAAATATTGAAATCACATTATTCTTTAAATTCAATCATAAAGAAAATTAATTTCCCTTCAATAATAAACATTAATATTTATTACATCCAATCTACTTTTTTATATTATGGAAAATCCACTTTGAGTATAAGTGGGAACCGACAGAAAATTTTCCTTGAGCGTCAAGTCACACCCTCACCAACACACATCACAATACAGAATTAAAATTTCAAAATATTAAAATATAATCATCATTCCTATGCCAAAACTATCAACACCCACCCTGTTTAAAATTCAAAGAAATCATCACCATAAATCCCGCAAATCCAGTAATCCAACTGAGGAAAATACATCGACTACATCGAGGAAGTCTCATCCTGTCTACACATCAGTTCCATAATCACCAAAATGCCATCATCTCGACATTGTCGTCCACCACTACAAATCGCTACATACATCACCAAAAAACCCATCTATCATCGTGACCCCTTCATTACTGTGCTCTCCCATAAATTATAACACCTAAGACTGTTGATGTCTATTAATGGCCCTATATTTCATCGTAACATTATCATCAACTGCTATCGAACCATAAACCAACTAAATTGTGAATACAACCATACTAGAACCGCTGATCAGAACACCACGAAACAAGTTTCAGAAGAATCCTCCAAAAAAAGTGGAGAAAAAACCTAAAAATAAGACAAAAAGAATAAATATGAAAAACCCTAACCCTCATAAAAGGTCTCATGCTATGAACACCGATGTATCCCGAACCGCACCTAAAAAAACCAATTGATACCATTACTCTAAATCCAATCAGGAGGCGAGAAATAGAGCGTAAGGCCAGGGCATATGTAATAGCATCCAATGGATCTAGTTGATGGAATCAATGATGATATAGAAACCCATGATCCTTTAGAATTAGAGTAAGCCGACCTAGGAAGCACCTTAATACCAATCGGTCACTGAGCCACAAGACTCAAAACCCCATTGAACCACAATTCCAAATCCAGCCTAGAAAGTTGTAGTGTATTGTGAGGTTAGAGATGCGAAAAGAGTGACCGACACATTTAGTAGAAAACAACCCTCTACAGGATCCCATGACCTCATAGAAGAAGAAGGCGTCAATTCTGAAGAAAAGCCGGAAAACCAACAATATAGTGAAATTAGAAATAGGACCGAAGTGGAAGAAGAGAAACACACGAGGCATCGCCGGCTCCAAGATGAAAGGGTTTCAGGAGGAAACCCTATACATAGTAGTGAGAAGAAGGAGAGATGAGTGATAATGGGGCCATCACCTATTATTGATTACATAAGAATAAATATTATCCTCCATTTTGGCATAAGTTTGTTTTTGTGATTAAAAATGAATCTTTCTAAAAACTATTTTTCATTCTGTTTTATGAATATATATTAAAATATATTTCTTAAACTTCTATAAGTTGAAAATTGATAATTTTAATCCATATAATAAATCAAGTGATTCAAATTATTTAATATTACCCTTTTATTTTTAGACATTATGAATAGTAATCGTTGAAAATATTTGTGACCTTAGAAAGGGTAAAACGAGTTTAAAACTAAGAGATCAGGCCAAAATAAATCTTGAACAATTTCATTTATCATACTAGATGTGTTTTTAGACCAAATGAATCCTATAAAAACAATATCAAAATTTCCTAACACATTCCTTGGATTATAACATTTACATTATTTTAAAAAAAAGATAAACACAAAACACAAATTTATGGGTTATAATTTCTACTTATGTTATAAATGGTATAATGTTAATACATAAATAAATATAAATTTTTATTTTGAATTTAAATAATTTATTTTTCTGATTTTAATTTACTTTTTATTTTTATGGATGATATAATTATCAAATATGATTACACAATGATGATACATTACTAGTTCAAGAAGTACAAAATTTAAGAAAAAATATTTTAAAACAACAAAACAAATATTTTATTAATGAAATTTTTTGTTTCATGAATTTAATAGGTAATTATAAATTTTAAATGGTATTTAATTTTTTATATTAAAATTAATTTTTTTTCCTAAGGTTTTCTAAGTCAAATTAAATCAACCAAAAATGGAATTATTAATATTTTATGTTAACAAATATATTTATTCAATGATATAAAAATAATAAAAATATTTAATGTGTTAAATTATGATGTTAAATGGTAAAATTATCATAAATGGACCATATTTTAGCCAAATTTATTCTTATAGGTAAATTTATTACTGTTAAAATCTATAAATTATGTTACCATGGTTAAGGTTAAAATGGTTAATGAGAGGGTTAAACCAAAATAAATGGTTTTAAATGAAACACAAAAAAGTCTAAAATTTATTGCTTATAGGTATTTCAACCTTATCTTGTCATATATTATAATTGTATCCATTTGGTTCCAAATTACATGATTATGATATATATTATATTTAAATATTTTAATTAATTCAAAGTGTCTCCTTTACCTCACTTATAAAATGACACTCCAAATTCTCTTTTATTAAAAATGTTTTATCACTATAGATTAGCCAATAACTACCATAATAATTTCATATATTACTTACCTTCACCCTAGAGATTCTTCAATTCCTATAAGACCACTCTAATAAGGATTATGGTTTGAGACAAATGAGGTATTGTAAAGAAGAGGAAATTGTCTTACATGACTCTTTCAAATTTTATTTAGTCTTCGCATTCCTATAAATATATTGTATGAATCTTAACCTAATGAATCGATAATAATAAGTATACTATGATTTTATTATATTCTCAGTATTTAATTAATTGGTGTTGGAGGTACATTTGACAGATGACCAAACCAGACCGCCACTAGACCAAATGGTGTTCCCAATCCCCATGGGCTACCACAAGTTTATGGGCATTAATGAATAACTACATGGGAATGGATTTTTACCAAGAAAAATAAATTAATTAAAAACTGGAAAGTAAATAAACTCATGGAATTACCCTTTAATATGTCGAACATCCACGCTAGAGAAAAAAACAAATAGCTAAGAAATGTCAAAATAGGGAAAATAATGAAACTACAGTGATAACCAATAACCCTTCCCATCCTCTGAACACCCTCTCCATTAAGGAGAATATTACAACATCCAATGGATAAACTTCTACCACTATCTATTATAGTCACCCTTCGTCAATAAAAATAAATAAAATCAAAATTGGTGAAGTTAAATCAATAAAAAGGCCCACACATCATACATTTAATAAAAGTACATAAATTTCCTACTAAATAATGGAATGATAATCGTAGACCGAATGTGATAAAATAAAAAACTAACCTCAATAATAAATTCTCTACGATCAGCCTAAAGAAGAGTCAGGAACTGAAAACTAATATAATAATATAGGCATGAGAACCTAATCACCCTATAGGCCACCCCAACTCATAGAAACTATGTAGTCACATTAATATTACATACTAATCCTGATAGATTAAAATACAATAGAAAAATATAAATTTTTTAATTTTTTTTAAAATATGAAATAATAGATAAATGTGTAAAAAGACTATTTTCTATGATTTTTATTTAAATGAAAGAAATCTCATAGAAATCAATCTTACATAGCATAAAATATTTTTCCAAAAAAATACCATTTTAATGTGTCACATTATAAACCCTTTTATAAAGACCTATTTTAGAAATACACATTTCCAAAACTCAATGTGGTTTCTATTTATCACATTGTTTTCCAAACCATGTATGATACCGAACCATTTATAAAAATTATGCATAATATCCCAAAACCCCATTTTTTCACTTTTCAGAAAGTAGGGAACTTTTCCAATTCAATTATAATAATAGTTTGAAAATAATTTAAACTAAATATTATCAGTTCCTTTTTTAACAAGAATTCACAAACTATTTTCAAAAAATATGAAAAATAAACCACACAAATAATGAAGAAATCACATAAGCATGCACCACTATGATCAATTAATAAAATAATAAGAAAAAATGAAAAGTACAAACGTGCCAAAAACTAATACAATAAATAGGGTATACAATCGAAGAAAAGGGCATATCCCCTAAAGGATACTAAAAATATACTACAGTCATGGGTTCAACCCTATGTCCTAATATGAGACATTCCAAGACTTCCCCTAATGGACCTACCTGTTGGAAAAACTTGCATCCTAATACCAGCTACCTACTAGCTAGCTCTCATGCTCATTAAAATGGAACACCCCATCAAGACATATCACTAACTAGAATGGACACTAGTAGATTTTTTTAAACTAATGTAGCATAAGTTTACACTCTCAAAAATATAATATGGAACACATGATCAATAAAAAAGTGGTGAGAATAATCAATAATTTCTTCACTTAAGGATAAAACATTTAAAATGACACATGAACCACCACTGACCCTCAGAAAAGTATCCCCATTCAGAAAAATCAAAATCATCATATAAAATGTGTCAAATTAAACATCCCCACATGAGATCATATATCAATATGGGACTAAATAATCAAAAATGGGTTCAGGTGGGTATCACATCACTTATATAATTTCTTTTTCATTAAATTTTAAATGGGATATCCCATTAGATTAAAACATGGTGGGATACCAATCCATTTCACCAAAACAATTTAGAAAAAAATGGGAGCTCAATTTTTCATTTTAGAAAGACATATGGAAACACTAAAAGACACAATGAGTATCAAATAGAAAATCTTCATAGGATGACAAACCCTTTTTAAATAAACCAACACATTTTCAAATCTCAAAGTTGTTAAATTACTCAAAAGAATGATATCAAAAACCTTAAAAAAAATATGATTCCCTTTTAAAATGAATAAATTCATTCCAATTTTGTTAATGAATTCAAAATACCAAATCACATTGTTTGAAAGACACTTGAAATCATGAAAACAAAAATTTGGTTATCACCTCCTCTTAAAAAAACAAAAATAATCCTTTAAATTAAACTAGGAATTTCATTAAACAATTGGCATGGATCCACACCACATTCAATCTATTAAAAATAATTTTTATTTAAAATTGGACTATTATGGGTCATATAAATATTTATATATATAAGGACACATATCATAGAAATAAAGTTTAATAAAAAAATCATTAAAATACCTGTAATATAATGTGATGGAAAAGAAACACCAAGATCATAATAAATGTAATTGAGTCAGAATCATGTTTCGGTGAGTCTAAAAACATTTCATTCAAAATAGAAGGGTACCATAAGCAAGAACACATCCTTATAAACAAAAAACCCCAAAAACCATAAGTGTATAACCAGATATTACAATATATATGACATGGTAGGGTTTATGTTTCACAGAAGGGGGAAATAATTTGGGGAGGAAGTGAAAGAAGGAAGCATAAAATATGAGAGATTATTTCATGAAGATAAAAAGAGAGTAACAACCAACATAGAATGTGTAAGGAGAGATTATTCATTGAATATCACAAGATAGGAACAACCCGAATCAAAAGTTAAAGGATGCTTATTAGAGGGGAGGGGCCCCACATGAAAGGGGATTCTCCTAGGGGAATAACATGAGGAGATGAGGGATGTCCGGGGGGGTCATGTGATAAGAGAGGGGTGATGGTGATGGTATTTTATTTTATTGGTTTTAGAATAAAATAAAATTAAAAAAACAAATAAAAGTGTAACATTCCCAACTCCGAGTCCACTAAACCAGTACCCAATTTTGGGTCATTACATGACCTCAGACACCCCTCCCCACATACCAATGGTAGCCGACTAACAGTGAGGGTCTAACAGATCATTTGGGGAGAATATACCCTCTTTATCAGAGTAAAACACAATAGGTACAATTTAAAATCTAGAAAACAAAAATAAACACTAATAATAACAATAATTACTAACAAATTCACAAAAATGGGTACAATCCCACCACTAAATAGTAAATATTCTACGTCATGTCCTATAGTTCCAAGTATACGGAAACCCAAAAATAAGACAAAAAATGAAATATTCAAAATGGGTACTCACTCCAAGCCTGGATACCTCACCATGCACATCACCTAGCCAATTAACCCTCTAATATAGGGCATTTTCCCCTTGTCCTAGCCAATAATAATGAAATCTGCTCTGGTACCCAATGAGATCTTGAGAAGGGTGTGAGTAAACCTCAGCATTCAACCACCATCGATGTCTTCAAAATATATAGTCAAAATATATAGTTTTTAGGTACCAAATGAACAGAAAAAGAAACAAAAAGTAAATCTGGTGCCATTAGTTGACAATGTTCACTTAAACCATTTTAACCATTTATTCCCTATGTTATTTATTTTCCTCAATTTCAATTCATCCTATGCTGAGAAAATAATTCACATAAAAGGGATAATTTAATCTCCCTATCTTAATAAGGAAAAATATTTACAATCAATTGAACACACTAACCTAAGAGACTTTGTCCTGATAGTCTCATAAAATGAAATCATTTGGGGAATATAGCCTCAATCCCCTCCTTCACAAGTGCATTAATGGGGTCATGGTTTAGATCCTCAATCAAACAAGAAATGTGGGAATATATACTCATATCCAATACCTCACAGGTACAAAATATCTATGTGAACATGCTTCTTTGACAATTTCCCACTTATACTAATTCACATACCATTCTCATTTTACACACATAACTTTCACAACTCCTGGATTATGAGTCACATAAATTATCTTCATAAAATAACCCATTTACACATTATCATGCACAATCCTTATCCCAATTAACCAATTTATCATTCCTATGCCCTATCAATTCAATAAAATTATCCCTTCTTAATCCATTACTCATTTAAATCATTTACATTATACCAAACAACCTCATTATACCAAATTAAAAACTGAACACATTTACCATTATTTACATTTCCAAACCCATGATCACATTTGAAAAACTTTAATATGGTATCGATGTCATAAAAAATCCAATTCTACATTTATAATCATAATTTAAATGTTCAAGGAGTGGAACAGCTCACATCTGTCCATCAACCAAAGATCCAAAGGAAAAATAAGGATTTATGAATTTGAAATAATAAAAATGATTCGGAAAGACCTAATCTAGAAGAGAGAAGAAAGATGATTTTTAGACATACCTGCAGAGTCTATTTACAACTAACACTCCTTATGGATTAAAATTGATGGTGATTAGTACTTGGGAAGATTTAGAAATTTGGATCATCACGAGGGTTGTTGGAAAATGAATTAAGAACAAAATTAGGTAAGGGGTTCATAATTCTCGATGGGGGAAAAGTGAGAAATCACATTTTTAAAGGGGCACATTGTTTAACCACATGTTTGGAAAAAATGTTCACAACTATACACCACCCTCTATCCAATAGGGGGCCAAGACACACAGATACATGGGGATCCCACACAGTTTTAAAAACCATGCGCTGATGGAGCGAGACTGCTTTGTCTAAGCCTTAAATATTTTTTCTTCACACATGAATGGTTTTATACAATCCATGCACCCCACCCCCATTATAGGATATCATTATTGGGTATCATGTTTATAATGAACCATATGCCAAAAATGAAAAATTCAAATGATGTCTATTTTCCCCATTCTTTCTTTTTCTAATCCATAGGAACACCCCAATGCCTCCCCAAACAACTTGTAGATTTGTTCATTGTCCAAAATTAAAGAGGATTGAACCAAAATTTAAATAAGAATGTACCTTAAGGAATGTATGGGTTCTTACAACCTCCCCCACCATATAATAGATCGACCTTGAGACACACTCCCATTTATTATTGAGCCTCAAAAGAAAAAAAATATCAAACCACTAGGCCCACATATATGTTTCCCTCTCCCTAGTTACTTCTTGAACACTACCATACTACCACAAAACATAAACCAAAGGCATATTCTTTCCAATAAATACTTTCTCTCAAAGATCCACAATATGAACCGGATTGTTCTTTATGGATTCATCATCATCAAGATCAATATCGTCAACATCAAACACATGAGATTATTCATGGTTATACAACAGAAATTATGACCCATGATAAACATCATAAATGACATAATACTACTATGTATGAACTAATCAATGTTCCACTATTATGATACTCTTTAAAATATCAAATGGACCCATGTACCTAGGCGCCAACATACCCTACTTTAGAATTTTGTGGTGACCCAACCTTTGTGACAACTAAAGAAACGCATGATAACCCACCATAATCTAAAGAGGTCGATGACACCAATCCACATAATAATTCATCATAAATTGAGCCATATACATACATTTCCAAATAAAATGAACCTGTTCTAATATCTCCTAAAAGATACATGGTCCTAATATCTTTGACTCCACATCCTCCATCCAACACAATGACGATCTAAACTATCTTAAATATAGAACATCATATGGTTACATCTGAATCACTACCCAGTAACTATTATTATAAGAGAACTCAGTAAGAACCATGTTATTCTATTAATATAAACCAACCTCTAACCCTTAAATAGTATTTCAAGACTATTTGTCCATCTGCGGGTGGAATGAAGTACTAAAAAACACTCATGTACCAAGCACCTTTTGTAACCCCTCCTAGAAGCTCGATGTGACCCTCAAATCATGATATAAAATTTAAGTTTTTGATACCACCATTAAACTATAATATATCCCAAAAATATAAACCACCCATCTTTTCAACATTAAAGGTCCCCTGAATCAGTTATATATGTGACACTTTGGTCAACTAGTCCATATCTACCTAGATTTCCTCATTATCCTATGGTGTCCTTAGAATACTGAACACAAAACCATAATCACATCATCCCATGTCCATTACAGAATGGAAAATGGTTTTAAAAAATCACTTGGTCAATGATTCTAGGAATTTACCTACGTACATGTATTGCATTGCATCATGAAACCTAAACCCTCTTTCTTTATCCATATCCACTAGTTTTTTCTATAGAGGTCAGGATAATTTTATGAAAAATAGGGATTCACATCCCACAACAAAGCATGAAACTCACGCATAAACACATACCACATACATATATGCATGAAAACACAACCACAAATGTAAAATATATCATTTTCACTGACTGCCCAATTGGAATTCAACTCTCTACCTTCAAGACTTTACCTCAAGGAAAAACATTCTAGATCCTAATAATACCTCTCCTTGATCCATCTCAGAATAGTTGACTCAAATTCCAAGGATGGAAGGTTCATCTTCCCTTTCTGGTCTTAAACCTCTAGATGAATCTCTACAATCAAATCCATTATCCTCCACTCAGAACTGGATTCCTCAACTACCTAATTTTGATTCTTATGACTCAAATACACTACTACAATATTTCCCATTTCATGTGTGTATACCGTATAAAAATTAAAACCCATTATGTAATCAAACCATCTTCTCTTTATAGGATTCAATTCTTGTTGGGAGATGATATACTTACGGCTTTTATGAACGGTTTACATAGTAAACTATTCTACCAACATGTAATACTTCCAATAATTTAAGGCAAAAACAACCATTACAAACATGAGATCATTCATAGGTTAATTTCCTTCATGAGGCCTCAAGTTCCAATACCCATACACCACAATCTGACCATTTTCCATCTACATTAACTCAATCCCATCATCGGATGTATTAATAAACAAGGTATGATACTTACTTGGATTAGGTAATATTTGAATCGGTGTAGTATTTGACAACATATTTAACTCTTTTAAGGAATTATCACATTCCATAGACCACTCAAAATTGATTACCTTTTTGGATAATCCCAATATCAGGGTTGAAAATAGGAAAATTCATTGATGAACCAATTATAACAGCCCAAAAAACAAATAAATATTTAGATATCAAAAATTTACTTGGATTATTACCAAGACAAAATGGCCTTCGCATTCTCTAGGTCCTATGATACACCTTCCTCGGTGATGATTTGACCTAAGAAATGCACCTTGTCTATCCAGAAATTGAATTCAGATATCATGGAATATATATTATGATCTATCAATGTACTAAGGAAGATTTCAGGAATTTTCACATTATCTTCCTGAGTTTAAGAGTACACAAAGATTTCATCCACAAATACAACTATATACTAGTCTAGGTATGAGTGGGAAATTAAGTTCATTGGGGCTATAAACACAGTTTGTGCATTGGTTAGCCTGAAAAAAAATCACAAAAAACATATAGAATATATACCTACTCATGAAGGAATTCCAGAGTATATAAAATGTTCTCAACCCTAGTTGATGAAACACTGATCTCAAATCAATTTTTGAGAAAATTCTAGAACCCATCAAATAGAAAAAATGATCATAGATCTTAGGAATTTGAAATAAATTATTGACATTATTCTAATTCAGATTCCAATAATTTCCACACAATCAGAAGGATTGGTCATACTAATTAGAAAACAGCATTGTAGATCCCCAAGGTGACTTACTTGGATTAATAAACCCCTTATTCTTTAAATACTACAACTATGTTTTCTATTCAAGGAGTTCTGCTAGTGACATTCTTTATTTCGAAATAGAAGAAAGAACTTCCCTAGAAGTAACTTTATTATGAACTCAACATCTCTCTTAGGTTGAAACCTTGTTAAGCCCTCGGGATACACATCCAAAAATAGATCCACAAAAAAGTTAAGAAGAACATCTCTACATCCCCATCATCAAGCATAAGACAAGCCTCTTAGGTTTTTATCTCACACAACTACTGAGTTACTGTACCTATAAGGTCTTATCAAATATCCCATTCTCCATGGTGAATATAAGTATTCCCCTATACAGACATGAACATTACCTTATGGCGGTGACATTAAATGTGGTCCTCTTACAACACTATCCAATCTATTTCCATGATCGGATAATAACATAACATTTCAATTAAAAACAAGTCCTACATGAACATGGTACCTACCATCTTCAAGGAAACACTCCTTACATTACTTAATTTTCTCTATCCTCTCCCATAATGGTGTATCATTCAATATAAACCCACTTATATATTATACCAGTAGGCCCAACACACCCAAAAAATTGGGAGGATATAAAAGATCATGAGGTTCTTGTATCAAATAAAGAACTAGAATGAATTAAAGCTACAACAACCCAACATGGAAATGTTGATCATTCTTCTTGGCCACCTCTAGGTGTAGGTTGAACTTTATGAAGTTGATATTCCCCTCTACCCTGGACTCTGATCGATGTTCCTAGTGCTTCACTACCCTTCTGATATGAATACTCTCACACGGGAGTACCATATCCTCCACCCTAACCAGTATGGTTAGTATAACTCCAACTTCCTACTTGATATGAGGTAACTAAACCCATATCTACACTCTTTATTGGACTCAATTCACCATCAATTCCTAGCTATCAAGGGTTACTATAGAACCAACACACATTCCTTATATTGCTTCATGCTCTACACTATATACTTAGTCAGGGACACTGACATGACATGTGTCCCAACCTACCAAACTGATAGAAAAACACATGGTCACCTCCTTGAGAGGAAGTTCCGCTTCTCTAACTACGGTGTACACCACCACCCTATTTAAGACTCTCCAAATGATTCTTCCTTCTCTCAGATGTTTCACAACTGGATTATATGACTGGAACCACATTCCCACCACTAGAATCCTCTTTTAAGTTACCTTTGGAAATAAAGTCCTAATCCACTACCTTAGGAAACCTTTTTAAATAAATTATATTCACTTGGGACTAAAACTCATGTCTAAGATGGTCATAAAAGATCCATGTTGTAGCCTCATCATCCTAGCCAATGCTTGACCAAAGAGTTGTAAGTCAGTGAAACTGCCAGTATAATCCATCACTGGAACATTCCCTTATGTTAACACCCCAAAAAATATATCATTCTCCTATCTCAAGGTATCTGGATAAAAATTATCCATAATATTTTCTTGGAATTATTTCTATTACATACCATTATCCTACTGATTCTGAATAATAATGTCCCACTAGATTTTCATGAGTCCCCACAATATATTAGTTGGAAACTTGACTCACATATCAAGAGTAGTCTCCATGAGATCTAAAATAATCTAGATGGAATTTATCCAAAAAACTATTTATTTAGTTCCACTCAACCTAGAAAACATTTGAGGGTGATGCAACTAAAAATCTATAGTCAGATCAAACAAGCTTGACACAAACCACACCAGGTCATATTCCATTATCTGCATAAAATGATAAATGTTCTCATAGAATGTATCATATCATCGTTCACCCTAAACCATAGGGATTTATTTTACCACCTCTATAGGATCATTCTTGGTGATTTACTATTGTCTCCCAATTGGAAAACATCGTAGTAGTGGCATTTCCTTATAAATCTAAACACACATCTCAGGACACATAATATAATACATCCACTTTTTTCACAAATAAGTCCCTCTACTAACAATAAAAATTCATCCTATAAATAATATTGTAATGGAAACAACTACATCACTACCATTACCCATATCCATCCCTTCCATGTGACATGGTCTCCATGTGGTAAACTCACTCAAACAACAACATATATTTTCCAATGACACCCATTTTACCATTTTCACATTCACAACATAAATAATTCTCTATTAAGAACCTTTATATCGTTATAACTGGTCACACTAGATTAAAACCATTTATGATACATCATTAAACAATAATATTTTATCTTTTATTTTTTTATTAAATTCAATTACCCAATTCCATCATTTTTATTAGACACCATTTTTTTGATTTTTTCAAGGGAATAGAAATGAATTATATCACTCACATCCCACATATCCGACCCATTTGTGCGTATAATTATGGATTACACCTATATCCTTATGTATGTAAGATGATTCCTGTGTGATAAAAGTCATTCCACTTTATCCCTAATAAAAATATCACAAAATAGTAACAGCACAAGATAAGTGCATCACCCTATTGTGAAATATCATTCAGCTGTAACAACACACATCAACAAAAAATCCCACCCTGGGAACTTGGGTTTCCCCCGAACCTGGGTGAGCTACTCCCAATCAGAAGATCATTTCAAAGACCCAAAAAAATCCTATCATCCCATATACCATCTTAAAATATAAATACAACAGAAAATAACCCA